>CM021766.1:4330356-4394218 GCA_011076525.1 Nettapus auritus
AAAAAAAAAAAAAAAAAAAAAAAAAAAAAAAAAAAAAAAAAGAGGGCTGCCCCCTCAGGCTCAGTTGGGGAATGATGGCATCCGTGGGAGTGACCCTGCGTAGAGCAGGGGCAGAGAGGGACCAGGAGGGAGCGGTGGAGACAAAGTGTCAGGGACTGACCTCCATTCCCAGTTCCCATGTGCTGCTCAAGGGGAGGAGGGAGAAGAGGGTGGGCGAGTGGGAAGGTGTTTTTGGTTTGCCTTTAGTTCTCATTGCTCTAGTCTGTTGGCAATAGGCAATAAAATACATTAATTCACTTATGCTGAGTCTGTTTTGCCTGTGTCTGTAGTTGGTAGGGATCTCCCTGTCCTTATCTCAACTCACAAGCTGTTTTTTCATCCTATTTTCTCCCTCTATTCTCTTAAGGAGCAGGAATGAAAGACAAGCATGGTGGAGTTCAGCTGTCCACTGTTTTAAACCACCACAGAAATGTGGCACGTGCATATTTTGATGTAGAGAGAACAGAGCACACATGTTAGCATGACACTCACAGTGGCTGGCTGAACAACAACTGTACATGCTGTAGAAAACTATTTATGCCATACCAGCCCGCTAAAGACATGGTGGTATTTCAAGGTTTTGCATTTGAAAGTAGTCCTTAAGCAGGTTAAAGTGATCAGCATCTGTCCTCTTCACCTGTCACATGTATACAACTCATTATTGATATGTAGATGCTACTTATGGATGCTCTGAATTGTCATGGTTATTGGGTTGTTTGCTGGATAAATATATTAGGTTAACTAATTAATGGTCTCTGTAGAAAAGACTGTCATGAAAAGGAAGAGTGATATGTGCAAGCCAGCAGTTAGTTTCTTACCTGATCTTGTCCAGCCTTCATCTCATCTGCAAAATTGACTTTGAACAGTAGCTTGAAATTCTCAAAGATGTGAAAATCCCCTAACAGGAAAATACCTGAGACGCAGGCCAAGTGACCCAAATTAAAGACAGCTTTTGGGTCACTTTGGTCCTGAAGGACCCCAGAAACCTTCTGCAGTTCTGGAACAAAGCCTAAGAGGGTACTGACTGTGGGATTTACCTCAGGGAGGTACATGGCCAAACACCACAGCACGTGCAACTAGAGAGTTTAATGATGCAAAAAATCCACTAGCTTTGTTACCATGACAGTCTTTGGTGTATATATAGCTCTTCCTGGAATCTCTCAGAATATTTCTTAAAAGCATTGAAAATGCTGCATTCTAAGCTCCTTCTTTCTTTCTCTTCATGTCAATGCAATCTTAATCAGTGGTTACCTTCACCTCTTACCCTCTGTTCTTGGCAGCTCATCTGCTGTAGGCCAAGTGCTCTGTGCAAACCAGGGGCTCCATTCTGCTCCTTCATGAGCAACAATGTGAGCCAAACGCTTCTCATCAGGACTCCTCGTACCTGTGCAGCTGCCAGCAGACTCCATCTTGGAGCACCATCACCTCGTGCTCCAGGTTTCCAATTGTTACTTTTGATTTGCCACTACAGCAAAAGGTAGGGTAAAGCAGTCAGTGGTAGCTAATGCGACAAATGAGCAAATAAGAAGTCCCTTTGTCATAAAGATAATATATATTTTGTGAGTGTGAACGCATGGAAAAGATCTTCCATTTAAAACTTGGCCTTTGCCCCATGATTACATCACATCTTGAAAATAACTTCTCTGCTTTGTAATTACTACTTTTTGCCCTCTCCAGCTGAGTTACCAGGGGGTGGAGTAGACAATGCCCCATTAGCTAAGTGCTACCAAAGACTTTGCGTGGGAAAGCAATGTTTTTCCATCCCCAGCTATATTATCTTGCTAGGGTAATCCTGAATCATTGGCATTTCACATTTCACATTTCCCAGCACTTTTTGTTTTTTGAAATCAGGAGTAGTTGTGAGACAGTATCTGCTTGCATACAGCAATCCCTGTCCCTCACAACTCTGCAGCTGCCACATGTTGGGTAGCTGTTCTTTATGGCACTACATTGTGTGGTTGTGATTACCTACAGGGAAACACTCCTTGCAGATGATGTAAAGGTTTCACTGAGCTGTTTCCTGATAGAGATCCCAGAGGGAAAAGGGTCAGTGCTTATTGAGAATTTTCACTGCCTAGGAAGGGAATGAGAAGTCTAGGGTGAGGAAAGGTGGACTGTATCTCTGCCCTCTTCTCCAGGCTCTTCCACACTCTCTCTCCTCTTCCTGCTCCTTCACAGACTGCTGAGATTTAAGACATCCTATCTCTCACTCTATCTTCCTCCTTGGACACACAGACCATCCTTTATATGTCTCATGGTATGGCAGAGTATTTAACAGCAGATACTCTTAAAATTTATCAAGAAGGACTTAAACATGATCTTATTAACAAATCAGTTTTAAAATATGGCCTAGATTAAAAATAACAACACATAGCCACAGAAAAGCAAAATAAAGTAAGTGCTATTGTGTAAGCATGCACGTAGGTTCAGTGGCTTTTCCTTTGGTTTCTCACATTTGTACCGATGGGTTCCCAAGCACTAAATATAATCTAAATATAATTACTGTAAGAGTATTTGCTATTCTTGGCTGTTTAGGAATTTCCAACATAAATTCTTAAGGCAATGATAATGTAGAATTCCCCAATAGGCAAAACAAAACAAAACAAAACAAAAACAAACAAACAAACAAACAAAAAACTGTTAACGCTTCTGATGGCAAGTAGTCTGAATAAGAATAAAATAATTTTTGACTTTAGGAACAGTTGTTCTTTTTAAGATATTCAAAAGATTTTGGAAACTGCTTTCAAGAGTATGAAAACCTTCAGAAAAGAAGGAAAAAAAATACATTAAAAAGCCAGACCTTAATTGGCCTGTAATAACAATAATAAATAAAACAACTAAAATAAATAAATAAATAGTATAGATAAATGAAACCAGACCATTGACCTGGCAGCAGGATTTTTACTTAGGGTGCAGTCAGATAAGTATTTGTTATTACAGCTCCCTTTTAATCAAGGCATTTCCTCTCTCCTCTTGTCTTACATGCTGAAACTGATTTATGCAAAGACAGTAAGTATGCTTTTCATTCAAGCTGATGGCCCATTGTGAGTTCTCAGAAGAGATGAAAACTTCTCAACTTGTGCTAAACTTGACACGATTGACCACATATCTTTTTCAGTTGACTCATCTGTTGAGAGCTGAGTCCAGTGAGAGTATTAAATGTATGGAACAAAGACCAAACTACAGAGGGATCAATAGTAATTTGATGGGCTCTGCATCCGTCGAGCACTGGTGGGTGGCAAAACTCCCTCTAGAGCTCACCAGTTTCATTCTAGCCACATTCCATAGATGAAGTCTGCTGACTCCCAATACCATTGAGAACAGGGTAAATATTTTCCTTCAATATTTGTCTTCAAATGAGTTGGTTTTGACTGACCTTAGGAATGTTTAATTTTCAACAATTACTGCCACAAGGGGAAATAAAAAATCTATTTTTACATAAATGTAAATGTTTTATTTTGACAAGGTGAACAAACAAACAAAAAGAAAAAAAAAAAAAAAAAGTTCAAAAATTTCAGAAAATCCATGCATTAAAAAAATCACATTAGACCCAGAAATGAAGGAAACCTCTTTCAAATAAATTTCCTTATGCTATGCCTAATCAGAAAGTGACGGGTGGGACTTCTCTGAGTAAATTCAGACATTTCTACACATTAAGATAAGTAAGATAAAATTTACCTTCCAATGTGGGTGCCTGAAATGAGGTGAGATGAATTCTAGCCCACTTCTTTGTACAATCAGTCATTTGCTTACATTGATTTCAGTGCTAATAAGGTATTATAAACATTTTCTTTCTGTAGCCTTTGGCTTATGTCTTTTCGGGTTTCTCTCAGAAACAGAATAGTAATTATCCAAGGAAAATGCTGTTCTGAAAAACTACAGGGATCAATTAAGGAAAGCAGCAAATGAATTTCTAGGAATGATATAACATTTCTTTTCCATTGCTATGGGCTTCTGTCCTGCTTCCACAATTTGTGTACCACTGAAGATCATTTTCAGTGATTCTTAATGAAGGAATTTACTTTAATGTTGAAAAGATACCATTTATTTTTATCATCAACACCTTGTAGTGTAGATTATGTGGTTCAGAAACATTTACTTTCTCTTGGGGTCACAAAGGTAGGTGCTATTCATACTTCTGGCTTCTGAGAATTGGAGTGGTTGTTTAAGTGCAGATAGGCTTCTTTGAAAACATTACAAAATCCCTATTTTATCACTAGAGAAAAGGACAATTGTGAATCATTATAAACACAAGGACAAATGGTTTTATTAATACTGGCTTGGAAATCCTAATTTTCTATACCTGGTTCTTTCCAAATCCATATACAGTCTGTGTACATAGATTCCCAGCTGTTTTCTGGGATAATAGTCATTCTCCTATGTTGTTGTTGATATTTCAGCCCATCAGCGGAAGCTTTTAGGAAACCAATGAATCCTCATTTGGGGGGGAGGTGAGGACAGTAATCTCAGAAGTGGAAAGGGACAGTCTATCTTTTGGTTATAAATCATGTTGCTATTGTTATTGTTGTTATTATTTATTTTCAAATTATGATGGAATCTAGAAGCTAAATCAGATCAATATGTCTCTTGGGGTAAGTGCTGTGAACAGCTCAACATGCTCAGAAAAAAAAAAAAAAAAAAAAAAAAAAAAAAAAAAAAAAAGTTTTCCTCTCTTAAACAGTAAGAGTTTATAGTAACCTGCTTGCCTTCTTCTTTCCCTTTGTATTTAAACTAGACAGCACAGGCTATTTAAACTAGACAGCACAAGCACAATGAAGTTTGCTGCTGTTAACTAATGCCCTTAAAATTACATCAGTCCCAAACTGATGGGCTGTATTAACATTAGAAGTGTAAACACTGAGAAATCAAAATTTGTTTTCTATGCAAATGGAATATATTCAGCAGAAAATCCCCTAACCAAGCACTTTTCTGTAGCTGGATATTTTTGAGTGCTTTGTGTGAATTTGGTTGGACACATGGCGAGTGATTTTAAGTGCACCCTCAACAAGTTTGCTGAAGACACCAAGCTGTGTGGTGTGGTCACCACGCCAGAGGGAAGGGATACCACCTAGAGGGACCTGGGCAGGCCTGAGAGGTGGGTCTGGGCAAACATCATGAGGTTCAACAAGGCCAAGTGCAAGGTCCTGCATCTGGGCCGGGGCAATCCCAAGCACAAATCCAGGCTGGGCAGAGAATGGATTGAGAGCAGCCCTGAGGAGAAGGACCTGGGGATGCTGGTGGATGAGAAGCTCGACATGAGCCAGCGATGAGCACCTACAGCCCAGAAAGCCAGCCGTGTCCTGGGCTGCACCAACCGCAAAGTGGGCAGCAGGGTTAGGGAAGAGATTGTCCCCTCTGCTCTGCTCTCATCAGACCCCACCTGGAGCCTGCACTCAGCTCTGGGCCCCCAGCACCAGAAGGACAGGGACCTGTGGGAGTGAGTCCAGAGGAGGCCACGAGGATGCTCAGAGGCTGGAGCACCTCTGCTGTGGAGCCAGGCTGAGGGAGTTGGGGTTGTTCAGCCTGGAGAGGAGAAGGCTCCAGGGAGACCTCACAGCAGCCTGCTAGGGCCTATAGGTGGCTGCAGGAGAGCTGGGGAGGGACTCTTTGACAAGTGGTGTGGTGTTTGGACAAGGTGGAATGTTTTCTTTTTTCGTAAAGAAAACAAAAAAAAAAAAAAAAAGTAGATTTAGATTAGATATTAGGAAGAAATTCTTCACTGTGAGGGAGTTGAGGCCCTGTCTCAGGCTGCCCAGAGGAGCTGTGGCTGCCCCATCCCTGGCAGTGCCCAAGGCCAGGCTGGATGGGGCTGGGGGCAGCCTGGGCTGGTGGGAGGGATCCCTTTGCATGGCAGGGGGTGGAATTAGATGGGTTTTGACATTCCCTTCCAACCCAAACCATTCTGTGTTTCTATTCAATGACACTTTCTCTACCAATGCTGAGTTTCTAGTTCTGGAAAGTGCAACTCCTACTTGATGTGGAAAATGGGGCAAAACAGGTGGGTTTGGTTCAGTTGTTTAGCTGGTTAGTTTCTTATGGAGTTCTGCATTTTCTATCCCAGACCATGAATTTGAGTCAACAAATACAGATTATGGTCATTTAGCTCACAGTGTAGAAACCTGCTGTGTAGGTCCAGTTGCCTCAGGTTTAACCCTATGTCAAGATGACAGCAATTGCTTCAGCTTTCCACAGTGTGTTTTACTGAGTGGTAGCATGAGAAAGCTTTGTTTCCAAATTCATTCGAGTTTAGGCTTAAAGCTGATCACAGAAAGGTCAATCTCACATGAAGGACTTACAGCGTGCTCTAACTCAGCGTGCAGATATGGAAAACATTAAAGGTGCATTCACAACACCTTTTATTTCTGCCTGTTCCCAGAGCTGTGTGTGAGCAGTTGTCAGTTGGATTAAATCATTTTAATTTGGTCTCTGCAAATTGCTATGAAGAATACTGATTATTCTGTAACATCGATGATTTATCAGCTCAAGTGCTTCCTGCTTCAAAGACCACAGTAGTTATTTTGGCTGCCAAGGCACAGCTACACACACCAGTGAAATGAAAAACCGCATTTGATCTTTCTCAGTAATAATCATTTATTGTGCAAGCAATCGTGTCTTGTTTAACCATCAAGAGGCCACAAATTTAACGGTGGCTTGTTTGACAGATTAAAAACCTAAAGTCAAGCGGTTTGAATTATGCATAAGTAAAACTGTGGAATTTATTTCTAATTAATTGTTCACTTTTCTCTTACTTGGTGCTCTCTGCTGGTGAAAAACAATCAATTATTCAATAAAAACACTGTAATTAGGAGCAGGATTCCTATGTCGCCATAATAAACACCATCATGGAAAAATTTTCAAAATGGAAAACAGAAGCAAAGCCCCAGTAGAAGTGTTCAACTCTCTGCAAATTGAGGCTATTTTTACAGGAAACATTTCCTAGGCTTGATTTTTCTTCTATTTTCCCTACAGGTGGCATTCCTGTCCCTAACTTTAGACATTTATAGTGCAGACATGTCCCAGTGAGCAGGTCATCTCAGGTTCCCTTTATAGTTAATGGTAAGAGAGACTTTTAGAAGACAATTTGTCTGACCCAATTTAAGTATTTTCTTTATGGTGACAGAAATTATCCGGTAGAGTCCACTGACTGTACTAGCTAGATCCCTCTTGACTTTTAAGGGAGCCTGGAGATTTCTCTGCCACCAACAGCTACTCTACAGACTTTTAAACTGAAACAAATGGTCCCAACTGCAGTATCTGTACCTCAGAGGAGAATCAGCATGAACTGTGTCCATGTATCAATTATTTTATGGGCTAAGTGGTTTATATTTTCTGTGGATTTTGTCTCCGGGAAAGACTTTTGAGGAACATAAACCATAGAAACTTGTACAAATCTTCTGGAGAGGAGTGGCATTTTCTTCGAAAACATGGAAATCATTTCTTATTCTCAGAAATTTTGTGTAAGGATGTTATTAGTTTTTATCTGTAAGAGGGAACAATAGGTTGTTCTTCCATCTCTGTAAAATAATAATTTATTTCAGATGAAATTATGGCTTTCTGGGTGTGGAGGAACATTCACTTCTTGATTTCAGCAGGGACTGGAATTTTAACCTTAAATTCCCAGGCCTGTATTGGAGGAATAACCTGTGCTCATGGTCATAGAGGGAAAAAGGGTGCATCTCACCTAAATTTAGATGTATTTAGCGTAGACAACTGAAATTAAGTTGGACATTTGGGGCTCCTCATGTAGGCAATTGCAACTATAGAATCATTTATACAACCATATGGTTTAACTGTACACTTTATAATGAGATGAACTGTGGCTAAATGTGCCTTGTTCTTTCATTGACTGTTAAGGAGACCAGGTGAGTAGCTCAGAGGAAGAGTCTACAAATCCAGTTGGTGTGGGTGTCTCACTCAGAGCATCTAGTCTGTGTTTTCACGGAACCTATGGCAGGTCCAAGAAGAGAATAATTCTCAACTCTAAAGCATCCCTGATTTCATAATGGCTTTCAGGATAAGTTAATCAACAGCTAAAGTTTAAGGATCATGACGACTCATTCAGGAAACTGCAGATTTCAGAAAAGTCTGTGAAACTGATATAAACTCCTGTTCCGCATTTTACAACTGTGTTCTTCTCCTGTCTGCATTGTCTGACACCTGGTGAACAAAAAATCCCATATAATTGAGATCAAACAATTAAAGTGAAATTAAAATGACCCCTAGGGTGTTCTAGCTCAACTCTAGCTTGTCTGGTATTCAACAAGAGAAGCAGAATCCCAGAGGCCAAGAATATCTATTTTCTGTTATTGTACATCATTTTTCTATCTATGTTAAGAGTACCGTGAAGGAGCTGGGATAAAATAGTCACAGTCAGGCCTGTTTATTCAAAGACATTTCTTCTGAGGTGAGAAAAATATATATATATTTGATACCATGTGTGATAGGCTGGAGGGCTTATTATATCACTGCTGAACATCCAAAGCAACACAGAGAAGTAATACCAGAATAATGGCAAAATCCACATTCTTCCACAGCTGGTAGTGGAAGATTTGTGAGAGATGGCCGGAGGGTGTTTGACCCCTTTTTGAATTCTCAGAACCTGCAGCAGACCCCACTGTTTCTGATTCTAGTCTTTTTTACTCATGCCACATACAGAGCATTTGGGGAAAGAGCAGCAAAGTCCACAGGTAGTCCTGTAACAGGCAAGTAAACAGATAGGTTATATTCTGTTATCTGTCTTGAGCAGATTCATCTCCTGGTTCTCCAAGAGGAATTACCCAGCTGGTGTCCTTCTGGAGGTTTGCATCTTCCTGTGACGCCCGTGGCAGCTGCTGCACTCACTGCACAAAAACGAGGTTCCCTTTAGTGGGATAATGGAAAAGAGAAAAAAGACTTTAACCTAAATTTAACCAGAATACACCTAAGAGTTTGGTTCAGCTGTAAGTGACAAAGGTGTGGAGCCAAACTGAGTGAAACAGGGCCGTAAAGCTGGTTTTATCACATCCAAAGGTAATCTCCATCCCAAATGATTATTCTGGGATGGACAAAGCTACTTGTCTCATGTTGGCATTGGAAACACTTTCCTAACAAAAAGATTTAACCAACTGTTCTGTTTCCACAAGGCAATTTTATCTTTAACTAACTCAGTCCTTTTGATCAAAAAAATGGGATAAAAAGCAATATTTTGTCAGATTTTCTCAATTGGCAACAGACTGCAAGTGCTCACAGCAGTGTGGATGTAGCATGCGGCTCCTTGCAGGGCAATGGAAAGCCTGACATGATCTTCTCCTTCCACGGGAGCAGCATAAATGTGAAAAGGATAAAATGATTGATCCATCAGCGTTTCTATCAAGAGACAAATTGAATCGGCCAGAGGAATGGGTCTCAAGGTGGGGAAATATATTGGAAATCAGATGACAAAAGGACATTTAGTTGAAAAAGTGAATTGATTTATGCAGCGATTTCAGACTGAAAGGGTGTGGTGTGGGGAGGCATGGGTGATGAGGACAAAGCTTGCTGTCCATCTCAAACCCATAATCACTTGTGCAGTTGATAATCTTGTGTGCAAAATGAAATTTTCTGTCTAGCGAAATTCATCTCTTTTCCTGTAGTGATATTTTTGCTGCTGAAGGGGAAGTAAAATACACTTTGTCAACATGCAGATCTTTGTATGAACTGATGAAATCTCCTGTTTTGATTTTGTTGTTGTTGCTTTTTGCTTGCTTGCTTGCTTTTTGTTTCTGTTTTTATATCCAGGTAACTATAAGCAGCTTTTACTTTTAATGTTATTAAACTCAATCAAATCTTTTTGTGCAGCAATGGAGAATTAGGAGAGCCCTCCAGTGGCCAAGCAAAAGAAATCATTCTATGGCAGTGAGCCGAACAAATCTAGAAACTAGGGAGAGAAATATGAGCTACATGTTTCAGAGGTGGTAAATGGTAAAATAGTACAAGTTGCTTCAGTTAGGGGTGACTTATTTTCTGCTTACACTGGTGCACTTGATCCAGAAGAATTCCATAGCACCTGATCAATTCTCTGTCTATGCCTGCATGAGATGGTATGTATTTATTCATCATTTCTGTCCAGGAGGGGTTATTTGCATGAAGGGACAAATACTTTAGGGATAAACTAATAGGTCCTATATTTAATAACTTTGTACAGGAAATGAAAATGATGAGAACTTGTTCCTCACTTAAGTAATTCTTGGTACTGAGATTACAATAGCTGCAGAAAAAATCTCTTCACAAAACAAACAAAAAGAAATAATCATTATTTCTTCATTAAATAGCTCCCAGAGGCAAAGTTGTGATGACCAGGTGCTTGTTGCATGCAATATTGCTGCAAATGGTAATTCCGATGATTTTGTTAGCTGGAGAAAAGCTGCTGAGAAAAACAAAGTATTTTCCAGACATCAGTCCACATAGTTTGACATCTAGTTATGATAATTGCCAGTTAGCAACATCATGAATAGCTGCTCTAGTTGGAGGTAGGAAATTTTGAAAGGTTAATGAAGAGATTTGATGAGTCCATGAGAGAAGGAGCACTCGCTTGGCAATACGTTATATTCTCTTTGCAATTGAGTGTGAAAGAATGACAAAATGTTTAATCAGAATGTTACATGTTTTCCTAAAAGTCTTTCTTTAATATTCATTGGGTTGAGGTGTGCAGTTTACCAAACACAGAACAGATTAACACACCATGGGAAAAGAAATCCAGTTGTGCTGTCAAATAGATTGGAAATGCCACACTTCCCAGGATTATTTTTTTCTGCACCTGTTATGAAAAAATCTATCATAATTTCAATTATTGATTTTACTTGATGACAGTCATATGCATTTTACATCTATGCTGAAATACATCTATTTTAATGTTGGCCCTTCTTTCAGTCTTCAGCTGTTACACATTGAATCCTTGGGGACTGATCCTTGGCTTTTGTCAAAAGCCACTGTAATCAGTACTGAAGTAACCATCTATAGACTAAGCTCTCTATCTAGACACCTAATTAAGAATAGAAAGACATTATTTATTATGCTCTAAACTGTATTCCAAGGTTATTTATTTCTGTGTAAGTTCTGTCTGACCCACAAAACAGACAGAGTCAGGTTATAGGTGGCTCCAAACATATGTTTTAGAATAAAAAGCTTTTTACAAGATCAGTAAAACCCAATGGAAAATATCATAGCTGAACAAACATATGTGCCTTTCAACCAAAGCAGCCTTTAAATCCTTGTTCAACAAACTACCTCTATTTACTAAGTCACTCAAATGCCCCCATAATTCCCGAAGTCACTGAAAATTAAGTGTGGGTTTAAAGTTTGTGTTTAAGCACCAGAGCCCAACAATGAAGCTGCCTTTGAACATCAAGGAAACAGCCTTTACTGAAAATGTCCCCTCATGATGGACATAGAAAAAAAAAATAGTGGTAAGCATAATGCATATTTTTAGTATTTCAGTGTGTCACCATAATATAAGCAAGGTATTTTTAATACACACAGTTTTGAGGTATATGTCCTGAATGATCTTAAAGTATTTTTTTTCAATTGCACAATGTGCAAGAAGTGAATGTGATCACACCAACTACTTTTTTTTTTTCATTAACTGCTGTATGTGAGCATGAGTGTGTGTGTGTACAGTAAAGTTCCACAGCACAATTCATAGTACACAAGGCTCAAAGAAATAAAGGTGTTTCTCAGCTTTCAGTAGAATTCCTCACTATTAAATCATCCCTACGAAAAATAGTTAATAGTGTCTTATAGCTTCATGTAGCCATTTTTGTTTCTGCTTTGAATCTGTATTGTACTGCATGATTTATCCTCCTCAAGTTATGCCTAACATATGTCTACAGCTCCAATATCAGGTGTGTGATATGTTGGAGAGAGCTCTGTATGAAATACAGATTTTAAATCTGTATGAAGTACAGATTTATCTAAGCATCTCTTGGGCTACATCCTACTAAGTAGAACATCTAAGAATTAGCAATTTGAAGAATTTGTCTCAAAATGAATAATCATTTTCTGAAAGTAGCCATCTCCCTGTTGACTGTAAGGGAGCCTAGATACCTTGCT
This sequence comes from Nettapus auritus, assembly GCA_011076525.1. Taxonomy (NCBI): domain Eukaryota; kingdom Metazoa; phylum Chordata; class Aves; order Anseriformes; family Anatidae; genus Nettapus; species Nettapus auritus. Next base: position 4,342,462 of record CM021766.1, read on the forward strand.
TTGTCTACACACCCAAATTTTAGATGGCTGAAATTAGGTGAGATGAATCCTTCTGCTGTCATGGACCGCTCAAACATCCAGCCTACAACTATGCAAGGCCTGAGTTGCCCTATGGATACAGAATCAAAAATGCTGGCTTAAGGGCTTAAAGGGCACTGAGTTTAGTTAAGGGTAAGATCTAAGGGAGGTGGATGGATTTGTTATCCTGGGAGGTATTCAAAATTATGTAGCTAGAAAGAGTCACTAATTTCAAACAGAGACACAGACTAATGCTACAGACACAGGTAATGTTCTTTCATCTATTTCATTTTTTCTGGGGCTGCAATCTCCTACAGTAGAGGTTAGAAAGTACTTCTCAAATCACAAATTAGGCAGTCATTAGGTTCTTTCTCCTCAGATATCAAGACCCAATACTATTACGATAATCCACTTTTCATGCTTCATCATTCCACCTTCTATCTATTGGGACTGTATCCTACCTAGCTATCTGTTAAAGAATGATGCTCTTGAGATTTTCTGTCTCACTTTCTGAAGTTGGCATGACTGCTCACTTCTTCTGCTTAATTTCCAAGCATTTCCTCAGTGGCTAGCTGACTGTCCTGGAATCCTTATAATAACTAGCTGGCTTGCAGAGGGATACAAATCTATTTTACACAGTATTTTATTGATATCCTCTTACACATAGCTACATTCAGTTTAAGGCATGGAATCTCTAAACATAACGATAGGTTGCTGGCATTGTTACTTTCCTACCATACCAGGAATGTTTTTCTCATCTTTATTCTTGATGTGTTTTATTTAAGCTGTTTTTGTTTGACCTCCCATTAAATAATAAGCCCAGGCTCGTGGAATTACAGTTGCCAAACATTCCAGTGAGACTGGGTGCTGTAGGCCAGTGGGGAATGGGTCAGCAACATTTTGGCCTGTGTTCTTGGCATCTGGGGTGGGACTCCCTTAACTAAGTGCAGACATCTTCATCAGCCTTAGTTGCTATATTTTCCACTTTCAGGCAGCAGACATCTACTCGGGATATTGGATGGAGCTGAGGGCAAAATCAATCTCATCCTAAAGCAGATGACTTCAATAGATCAGGTGAATTGCATTACCACAGTTTTTATTTCTTTCAATTGGCTGCAAAGAAAACCCCAGTTAATTGGCTCCTCTGGAGACACCTGCACTGGAGACACCTGAAGAGATGTGACATGAAACCGTTCCAGAGTTTTTTCCTTCATTATCTGGTGACCTTTGCGTAACTTTGAACAAGCTACTGTGCTGTGTTGTTTGGTTTTCTTCTTTTCTACATTAGTAGCATTTAAGAGAGTAGAGACTCTTCCTCCTTACGTTTTCATACAGAGACCATGGGAGAAAGGTCCTGATGTTTCTTTAAGATATCAAAATACTCTCAGGAGTATTACTGGGAATTTCTATGTAACAATGCTTCTGAAATACTGTATGTGTAGCAGTTATAAAGTTTTCAAATGCCAGTCCAATGAAACTTTTACTACCTTTATAAAGCTATTAAATACTAATAGCTCTACGTTATGGAGGAGAATACAGAAGCACAACCAGCCTCCAAGACTGCCTGCAGATCACCCACGGCTTGTTTGTTTTCCAGCAGAACCAATTCAAAATTAGATTGAATTGCAGACTTTGGGGAAGACAAAAGGAGACAATACAGGTTTCTGTTCAACTGGAAAGTCTTGCTGGAAAGTGTAAGACTTTTTCCACATGTGGAAGATGTGTTAGTTGGTATATGTAGACAGCTCTTAGCAAACCCAATAACATATTCCAACTTTTTGATTTCTTTATTCCTAGGACACAGACTAATTTTCTTCTCTTTTCTACAGCCTATTATTTTTACTAGGCCAGATTAGATTCTTCTTGTGGCTTTCTGGCACTATCTTGCCTGGCATCTTAGCTGATATATCACAGGCTGTTTTTTAAACATAGCTTCCTTAAGAACAAGATATTTTTGGTTTGCACTTTGTCATTCTCCTCCTGGACACTCTGGCTAACTCCAGTCAGAATTAAGAGAAAGGCTGAGCTCCTGCTTCTGTGAGCTGCAAAGAGGACGCCCTATCTCTGAGAGTGTTATAAGCTTGACAATTCAATCAAGAGGGGAAAAAATGGCAGGAAAGCTTCATTTGCTCTCATGTCTACTTCTGCTACACTTTCTTTGTGTTTTAGGACATCTTCCACATTTATTAAGGATTCAGTTTAAGTAGCCCAAGGTCTAAAAATCTTTTGCATATGGTAAAGCCTAAGCAATACTAATGAAAGATGCTCCCTCATGGCATGCTGATGGTGGGCTTCTTTTGTGGGACCTTTTGTGGAAGGTCCATTCTAGGAGATCAAATGGCTTATGAGCAAATTTCCTAGCTGAGGCTCAATTTAGTTGCATAGATATGTGTCCCATGCCATTTGAGATGCTTGAGGACAAATTGCCCGACCTTCAACTTCTGCTTCACAAGGGTGGGGCTTTCCTAGGCTCCATGTTTTTGTGCCAGCCTCATATGACTGTTTTGGATGTGCTAGAGTATCTTAAATGGTTCTGAACATCTGTTTTTGGGCACTTGAATCAAACTCTAAATCTTCCTTGGCTATAACAGCAGCTTATGAAAGGCAGAGAGTCAAAGCCATGTAAATCTGAAAACTGGCATCTCAGCGGTGTTTAAAGCTGTTAGCCTTCTGCCTTCTGTGCATGGGTTGGGCAGAGATGCCCAGAGGAGTATGTGAGCTGCTAGTCCAGGGTCTCAAAGCCAGACTGATGATGCTTCTCAAAACCAAGCAAATCTGAATTGAATGGTTTAAAACCATAAGTTGCAATACTGTATTTACAAGGCCTTTTACTGGGCAGTGAAAGCGAGACCCATAAAGTAAAAGGTTTATTCTCTTACTTCATACATTAAGGTTGCTTAGAATGCCCTATAACTAGATCATGAAAACATGAAGAAGTTTGTTTTTGTTGGTGGGCTACATCTTTTGCCTACCACAAAGATGGTGAAGGGCCTGGAGGGGATGATGTATGAGGAGAGGCTGAGGTCACTGGGCCTGTTCAGCCTAGAGAAGAGGAGGCTGAGGGGGGGACCTCATCGCGGTCTACAACTTCCTCACAAGGGGGGTGGAGAGGCAGGTGATCTATTCTCCATAAACACCAGTGATAGGACCCGTGGGAACGGGGTGAAGCTGAGGCAGGGGAAGTTCAGACTAGATATCAGGAGGAGATTTTTCACTGAGAGGGTGGTTGTGCACTGGAACAGGCTCCCCAGTGAAGTAGTCACTGCACCAACCCTATATGAATTTAAGAAACGCTTAGACTGTGCACTTAGTCACATGGTCTAAACTTTTGGGTAGACCTGTGCGGTGCAAGGAGTTGGACTTGATGATCCTTATGGGTCCCTTCCAACTCGGAATATTCTATGATTCTATGATTCTATGATCATTTTTGGAAGCAACTGATTCTCATCATTACCAGTGATGAGATGCTGGGCAACATGATCCATGGTGATCATAAGCTCTTTCTATCTCATTCTTTGCATTCTGAGCTATATGATGCTTCAAAGTCAGTTATCATGCATAGTGACTGTGTTTTCAGAGGAAATGGGGTATTGACTTGTGAGCATTTTATTACTCTCCACCTTTTCTTTCTATGCTTCCTCTCAACTCAAGACTCAGATCTTCCTAGAATTCACTGAAAAACCACCACAATGAAACAGAGTGGGAGGCAGGGAGAGCAAAAGCTTGATTGGCATAGCCTGAATTATGCCACAAGAAAACTTGTTGCCTAATGTATTGCAAGGAGAGCAGGGCAAGACCCCTGATTCTATACATATTTGGCAATGGTCCCATTGTACTTGATGGAAATAAAGTGGGACTAGTAAGACACATTGTCATTGCCATCATTTGTTCAGATGTGACCTAACCCCCTTTTTTTTTTTTTTTTTTTTTTTTTTTTCTTTTTACTTCCTTACATCATAAACAGAGAGCTTGGCCATTGTCAGGCATATATATATTTACACACACACACACACACACAATGGGTCCTTTGTGTTCTTAAATGTCTATGAAACACTGACCCTGAATTTGACCTTGTATAAAATCACAGTTATTCTGAAATGAATGTTTCTGTGCTCTTATATGGTAGATGATATTTTGCACGTTCATCCAAAACACCTCACTAAAAAGTAACATTGGCAGTTTATGAGTGTGTCAAGGTTGGTTCCTTTGTGTGTTCTTCTAATCTCCCTGCAATGTCTCATCATTTGTCTCATGTAACATGATTCACTTGCACAGGTTTTATAGCTGTAGAGAATGACAAGTGTATTAATGTGCTAGAAGAAATATATTAATGTGTAGCTAGAAGCCATTTATTATTTATGCTGTTGGAATCTTTTTATACTCACAGTAAATATTTTCCAACATCAATGAAGCTTCAGAGATTCATCACCACAAACCTGCGTTTTTGATTTTTGTCTTTCCTTGCTACAGTCATAGTTCATTTCCAAAAAAAAAAAGAATGTCTCCTTTTTCTAACAAATAAGCCTATAAACCGAAAGGAAGATCAGTATTTATATATCTCTGATATTCCTCTCTGCATACGATAACTTGCAACTGTGCTCATTTTGCGTACATCTCGAGTACATGTGGCAAGGACCAGATTTTGATTAGAAGAGTTGTACTCAGTTTGAGAAGTGGTTTTCTTAGCCGCCTGTTCCTCCAGTGGAGTATAATTCATTGTGAGAAGCCATAGCGCAGTGTGGCAGAGAAGTTAGCCATTTATGAATTCCTAGGGTAGTTCTCGAGGTATACTGTCTGTAAAGATCTTTAAGTTGCTGTCAGTCTCTTTTGCTAGCTCCACAATTGGTGACTGTCCTGTTCGCACTCCAGAGAATTGCCATTTTTGTCGTTCCTGGAACAAAAAGGAAAAATGAATGCTTTACCAGGTTATGGTTATATTGTTGTTGCCTTTGAATATGCAGTCACATCAATTTTACGGTGCATGTTGAGAAGAAGAGTCTTCAGGTGTATTGTCCAGAAGCCTCTCTGATAAATTAATGCCTTCCTTAAAGTGTATGATCTTGCATTCCTTATCCAGCTGAACAGTCCCACTTATTTTGAAATCAGATGCCAAAAGGTCATTGCTTAATTAAAGATTATTGGGGATATTTTTCAAGCAGAAAAAGGAGAGGTGAGAAAAGACTTCTCATTCCATCGTATTTAAAGGGATTTTTAAAGTGTAGAGGTAGGCAAATGCAAAGGTAGACACTAAACCTTCAATTACAACAGCTGAGTTGTATGAGGAATTAGTTGATGACCCTGCATTTCTGCCATCTACCATCATAGTTCTGCCTCTTGATTGTCCTCTAGGGATTTAAATACTTCATTTCTACAAATAAGAAATGTATTTCTTCTTCCTCCTCTTTCCTTCTCATTTTGCTCTCTGCTTGCTATTTTCCATCAAAACCAGGGTAGGAAAACATTTCTTGGAGATTCTTCTGACTCTTTTCTTCACTGAGAATGTGATAGCCATCACAAGGTGTTTGTGGCATTTCACATGGACCTACATTAACTCCTAAAGTGTTGGACAGCAGAGATTTGACCAGAAGGCCGTGCAGCCAACAGCAAATCAGATATTTGGGTATGCAGCTTCTTGCTCACCTCACACTACAAATTAAGATTTATTGCTGTGTTAACAGACCAATTAACAATATAAGATGATAAGTATGGATTTGATTTTACTTAGAGTAAAATAAAAAGATATAAATCGACAATGCTCAGGAGAGTGGCTCTGTGATGCTTCCATATTGGTGAGGTAAATGCGTGAAAGTTACTGGAACCAAGACAGGAGGAGTATTGGTGTAACCAGGTGGTTTGATGAACAACATGCATTTCTTCTCCTAGGTTTTGTGTTGCACAACAGAAGAGAGGGGTGACTATTGTGCCTGGAAAGCTTTTATTGATGTGAAAGTGCTCTTCACATCAATGAGTAGGGAAATGGGTGATAAAACAGTCGTAGGAAAAAAGGAAGGCTGGATGAAGTGGGCTCTTCTGTTTCAGAACAGGGGAACTAAGGAGAGAACTGACTTTTTTATTATTATTTTTATTAAAACCTTCTTGGGTATTGAAATATATACAGCAGTCATTTGGTATTGTAGAGGTCAAATATATGGGGAGAGAAGGTCCCTCCAGCAGGCATGACCAAGGAGCAGTCATCTGGTTCTGGAGGTTCCCCCAGCCCACAAAAATTCATATATCGTCTGCGTGATTCTGCACAGGGTGGAGTTTTGGTGCTGCTGGCTAAATGGCACAATGTCATCCTTGTTGGTCACTGCTGATGGGGCAAACTGAAAGACATCCTCTAATTCCACCTGTGGGTACAGTGGTGCAAGAGCTGGTGTACAAAGATTGCTGCTGCTGGACCATATTGTATCCCAGTCTTGGGCAGAGCTCATTCCTGTTCTGGAGGAGCTGTAGGTCACTTTCCAGTCTCTCTTCATGTGTTTATATATTTATTTGTCCGTCATTTTCACCTCCATAATCTGGACTATTCAGGTGTTCTGATATAGATTGGTTGTGCATATGTCTTGCATGCTCCCACAAGCAAACCAATGAACACCACCACATAGGAACAAGATCACTTTTAAATTGAGAAAGTTTTTCTGCCTGCCAAGTGCAAGTATTAGCTTTCATTGGTTGTTCAGTACTTCTTAAAGCTGATCTCTGTTACCTACAGCCTAGCAAGATGTGGTTGCTTTTTATTCTTATCAAATGCATCTCACAGAGGGGTACAGCATCAGCAGAGAATCAACAGTGTCAGTAGCTATAATACTTCTGTCAATCTTGTGTTCAGTTGGATTTGCTGCTTTTATAAAGAGCAGTGTTTTCACCTTGAATGACTCAAATTGACATAGTCAAGATTACCTGGATCCAGCCAAAGCGAAACTTTGACGAAGAAGTTATTTGTGCCCAGGGAAAGCTGCAAAAGGCGCTTTGCATGAAGAGACTGTAGATGATCTGAGATGAAGAGATTATCAAATGATGGTGCTAGTTCATGGACTGAGGAACAACAATTTATTTTCCACATCCAGATTTACTCCCAGAGAATCCTTTTACCACCTCTGTATGTATTTTACCACCTCTATATGTATTTTTGATGTTTTGTTGTTTTTAAATATATGTAGTACAGTAGCATTACCTGTGCTGTATGTACTGTTTCTGATTTTCTAAATGGAACTGAATGGAAAGAATGGAAAGGAGAATGGCCAATTTTAGGCCGATGATTTTCTAGCTCTTCTCACTTAAAACGAAGAAACTGTTTTCTTCATTCTTGGAAAATATTTAGTTTAATTGAGGGCTGTTGTTTTGAATGTTTACTACTATAAAGAACAGTTCTGAAATTAAATCCAGCTCAGTCGTTGTACTATTGGAACCATTTGACAAGTGTTTCTGTGAGAAAATACAGGCAGCATTTAGAAAAGTGAAACATTAATCAAATTTATAAGTAACTCCTATTTTGAAACCGTCTTTCTTTCAGTAATTTATAAAATGATGTGTTCCTCCAAAAATTCATGGAAGTCTAGTGCCCAAATCCTCCAGCTGGGTTTATGATTCCAGTGTGGAAGTTGCTGCACAAATAGTGAGTAAATAGACAGGGCAGACCGGAGATGAAAAATTGAGATCGTTGCCCAGGCATTGTGATTTTGTCTTGCGTAGAGGCAGCAGTAGAAGGAAAAAAATCCTGTCAGCATCCTGGATGAGTGCCCTACTCACTGATCAGTTCTGCATCGATTGAAATGGCCACTGAGCTCACTGATGCCACTGGGCACTTACAAACGCTGTCCTCCAAGAACTCACAGCCATCACTAAGAAGGACTCTTGAGGAAAAAAAAAAAAAAAGAAAAAAAAAAGAAAAAAAAAAAAATCTGAACTTAACTGCTCCATTAGGAAAGCAATGTAACTTGAAGTGAACACTTGAAGATACTTTGAGGGACAGACTTCTGTGAGTTGCTTGGAGGTTTAGAGCACCCTTTATACCTCTCACTTGAAAGTTCCAGAAATAGGGATTTTTTCCTCAAAGCTCTGCTTTAAGACAACCAGCATGTTGGTTGTGGCCATGTTGTGTGAATGATACTGAATAAATTTTCTTTCCTGCTTTTGGGGATTAGAGATGCGTGGGACAAAGAGATCTGGAGGTGTTGACAAAGGTCAGTTTGCTGAAATGCAGATTTCTCAGAAAGGATTGCAATTCTGGGAAGGAGATCATGGCTCCAGACAGAGGAGCAGAGAGATGCATTCACTTGCCTCAGAACATCGTGCTGCCCCAATAGCTAGGGCATTTGTTAATTTGTGATTTTTTTTTGCATATTTAAAATAAAAATACTCATCCCAAAACTTGATGGCACTCTCTCCCCCTCTCACATTGCAATTTATGAAAATGATAAAAAATCTTCAGATTCTCAGATGGGAAAATAGTTTTCTGTCTGGTTCTCTCATCAGTGCATATTGGTAATTTATTTGCCCTTCTAACCCATTTTTTCCCCTTTCTTTGGATAGCAAGCTTCTTTCTGTCTTTGAAGGGCAAAGAATGAAGCCTTTTGATCTTAAATATGAGTAAAGGGAAAGTCCAGGCCATTGCAGGATGGGAGATGGATGTTATCAGAAGTCCTAGGCCATTGCTTGGAAGTCAGCATAAACACCACGAGTGATCTAAAGCTGTGAACACAGACTGCAGTCAGAAGTCCACTGCTGGATCTCTTTTTTTCTGTCAAAGTTTCTTTGTTGTCCTCATCTTCTGTTTCTGCTTCTCTGCTACTATCATATATACTTGTGCATTTCTCCCTTACAGGTCAGTTTTCTATTTGCTCCCTAAGGTCCTTCTGTATCCATGGACCTAGATGATCCTCCTTAGCAAGTTCTTGCCATTTTTTTCTTTAAAAATTCCTCATACCCTAATTTAGCAAGTCAGAAAAGGCTGCTTAGGTCTAAGCTGCTCTCCAGCATGTCCCGAAGTGCAGAATTTTGCTCAGTTCCCGCTGCACTGAGCTCTGATTTCCCAAAAGATGACCACCTTTCTGAGCATCTCCACCCAAACTCATCCCTTCCCCTCGCCAGACCCTTCTCATCCTGCTCCCCAGGGACCTCCGGCCCTTAAGCCCTTCCTCCCCACATCATGGGCTTCTTGCCCAGGAAGGTTTTCTTGCCACCCTGCTCAGTCTGAGTGCTCATCCTTTGACCTACTGGCTCCCCCCATCACTGGAAAACAAGGGGGTTCGCTCTTGTCTTCCTTGTCCCCTGAGTGGTCCATGCTTTGATCCAAAGCTCTAATCTGTCCCCAGTACCGTGCCCCTTCCCACACTGTGGCACAAGGGGAAGAAGGAAGAGTTGCCCCTGCTGTGCTTCTCCCAGCCCTTCTCTCACTCTCCCCACTCTGGTTGTTACCCCAGATAAGACCTCTCAGACCATCTCCCCCATCCCAGCTGTTATTTTTGCCTCTTTCTCCAGACCTGCTCAGGATGCAGTATCCCACTTGCTGGACCACGTCTCTTGTCCCCCCTGCTGTCCACACATCCCCACTCATCCTCAGTTCCATGCAGTGCAGACAGCCACCGCGCTACTTTCCAAAAAGCCCGAGGAGCTTTATTAATCTGATGGCTTTTCCTTTTCTCCCTGGCTCAAATTCGCACCGAGTATTCTTGCAGAAGTGTTCTTTGCTGGAGCTAACAATAAAACTCTGCGTGTGCGCGAGCGAGGGAGGGAGAGGAGAGGGAGGGAGAGAAAGCAATACAACGGTCTGGCAACGTGAGGCGGCATTGGAGAGCTGCTAGACCAGGGAAGCCGGCTAAGAGACACGAGCCCCTTACTCTGTGCTCAGTGTGATCCCATTGGTTCCCGAGCTGCTGTTTTAAAGCAAAGAAGAGCCTGAAGGATTGAACTGCACAGCCAGACGCAGACTCTCAGCCAAGTTGTCAGCACTCTGGGAGGGAGAGAGGCTCACACACACAAGATCGCAGGGTGTCCGCAGCTTGATGCTCGTTTCTTTCCAAAAAGGAAGAAAGGAGAGGGAACAAAAAACAGAGAAGGGGGAAACGAGCCTGATCCAGCCCAGCAGCCCCAGGGGGAAATAATGGATGTGACCATATCTCAGTTCATCCTAGAAGAATTTGATGTCAACTGCAGCCTCCTGGATTTACAAGAGACTGTTTTAGAGAGTTTCTCTATCTCTTTCCTGGGCTTTCATGGTAGGAATCATTACCTAGCACAGGGCTCAGAGAAGCTTTTTGAGTGCTAAGATTGGGTTTGCTTTGTGATGCAAAGTGTGTCGCTTTTGTGCTTTCTCAACTGCTTCTTTTTCCCTTTCTCTCTGTCTCTCTCTTTTTTTTTTTTTTTTTTTTTTCCAACGCAAAGGTCCGTACTGCAATGCCACCACTGATCAGATTGGGACCTGCTGGCCCAGAGCCTCAGCGGGGAAACTAGTAGAGAGACCCTGCCCGGAGTTCTTCAATGGGATCAAATACAACACCACGAGTAAGTACAAACTCCTTTTCTTCTCCCGCAGATCTGGTCTTGAGAAGGCACCTAGGGAGATCCAAATGATCTTTTCCATGAAAAAAAAAAAAAAAAAAGTGCTTTCCTGGGAATTAACATTTCCTCCACATTCCAGCCTGTACGTTCAAAATTCCTGCCTGGAATGTTGCAGATTTCTCAGAAGCACAGACTTCTGAGCACGGATTCTTATTTTCTTAAATATGTTTAGGTAGGTAGACTGGGCAAAAATACTCTCATCAGTCTAAGGAGGGTATACTGTGCTAGCTGGCTGTCAGTGTGTTTATATGTAGATATATATGTGCCTGAATGTATGTTTTACTGTTGCTGTGCTTGAGCTGTTTGGATTAAAGATGCTCTGGTTTGCAAAGTGTTTAGTCCTAACACTTAAGAACTGTGTTCGACTTCCCGTTTGAGAGGCTGTTTCTGCAAATGGGGACAAACTGGGCTGGAAGTTTATATCTAACAAGCAGGAGGCTGAGGTCTGGAAGCTGTTCAGTAACTTCATTGACAGTTTTCTTAGGAGGCTGGAGTGGCTGCATCATTAGTGCAAGAGAAATGGCAGAGGATATTATGATGCAGATAAAATTCAGAGCAAGGGAGTATGGGGCTCCTCAGAAATCTCTTGGAACTGATGCTCCAGTCTTAGAGGTAAACAATCACAATGACTCACTAAGAATTTATTATTCAGGCTGTCGGACCCAGGCACTCATTTCCTTTACCTTATCTGTTAATATTGTTCGGACCTTTCATTAAGAGGTTTTCATTTATTAGCTCCAGGTATGTGTATCCCACTTGTTTGTCACTCATTTTTCCAGCTACTTAGGGCACGTTAGACTGGGGACATTTCATTCTGTTTCACTCCTAACTGTTGTTCAGGTGTTGGTAATCTAATTTTCCATAGTGTTAATTTTGTGGGCTAGCAGTAAAAGCATGACCTGTCATCTTCGACTTTATTTTTTAACTCCTGGAAAGTGAATTACCTCTTTCCCCAGCTCCAGACGTCAAAGGTCAGATAACTAGACAAAAGTTCTCTGTATGGGCTATGCAGAACAAAGCCCCTTTCCAGATTTGTTCTTAGGGACCAGCTTCTGTCATCCTTGTCTTCGAGCAAAGTAAAGAAGTTACCTCAGAGAACCGCAGGATCACCCTCAAATCCTATATTCTCTGACCTGTGTGCTTTGCAATAAGACAGGTGGGAAAAGGCGAAGGGCTGTGTTGTGCTGTCTTCGATTATAGCAAATAGTCCACTACCTTTCCAGTATCAGATGAGACAAAAAGAAAAATTCGGAGAATTAAGGACAGCTTAGACAAGAGCATGTGTATCAGAAAGAACACCAGTAGAAAAGGTATATCAAAGAAGTACGGGTATTTTTATCCCGTTTCCTTTTTTTGGCTGGGGATGTCACTGCCTTATTTTCGTTTCTGCAAAAAGAAAGAATGAAGGGGAAAAAGAGAGAGAGAGAGAGAAATGCATTATGGATGATTCTTTATTTATGTCATAAATACACTGGAGAGAATTTAAATGATTTTCCTGTGCATGGAAGGAAAAAAAAAATCTTTAATACCCCAGTGTATTTTGATGAACTCTGTTAATTCTTTCAATAGTTCATCACTGACCTGATTTAAAGTTGTTCCCTGATTCCCTTCTTCTCAGTGATGGTTAATTCTTGTATTACAGTGCTAATAAATCTTCTTAAATTCATAATTCTTAAAACAGTGACATATTAATTTAAATTAAAGAAATACTGATGAAGTGGGTTTGTAGTTGTTGTTTTGTTTTGTTTTGTTTTGATTTGATTTCAGAAGCAATTTTTTGTTACAGCCTGGGAAGATGGGCATTTTTCTGCTTTGAATATAAAATGTGAATATGCACATTGGGAAAATGTATGGCTGCAATATTGTAGTACGTACTGGTGCCCAGATGAAGTAGTGTGTCTTGCATGAAATAGAGAACTAAACTACATTCTAGCTACTGGCTTGCAATTGATCTTATTTCTTCAATGTGGGTAGCTCTTCCAAGCCGTAGCAAAGCAAAGGAACAGAAGGACTGTACCAAGATTTGAGACAACTTGTAAAATCAATAGCCTCTTGGGTACTGGCAGTACTTGGTAATTAAGGCTTAGAGAAGCAGTAGGACAGCAAGTTAAGATTTGAAGAGGTGCAATCTCTTTGGTGTTCTGAAAGACTTGGCAATTAGTACATGCAGAATATGTCCATAGTTTGGGGAGGCGAAATACCAACATGGTCTGACTGCTTTTACTTGCATGGTTTCACCAAGTCAGCTTGTGGGATGACCAGCAGTCCATGTGTAGCGGGACTCAATGTGCTAAAAACCCAGACTGTGTACCTTGTGCTGATAATAAAATCAGCACAGACAGCTGATTAAAACAAACAAACAAACAAACAAACAAAAATGGAAACAAAGCTTGAGAATTTCAGAGGTGAATAACCCAGGTATAAAGTCAAGGCTTGGTCAGGAGACAGATTGGAATAGGGTGAGATTTCTGCCTTGGACAGGTAGTGGAGCTTTGTCCTGTTCTGTTTTGCATTTTGTTGGAGTAAAGAGAGAAATGATTGTGTATTACATTGTAATGAATTGTTTTTTGAGAGGCAATTCGGACAAGTTTAGAAAAAGCAATGTGTAATGCCGCTCTTCTACTAAGGATTTATCCGTTTCTGGTCTGTAATTCAGCTAATGGTGATACTGTAAGGAATCCTGTATTTGAGAGCTGTTGCCTGTGACTTATTTTTAGTTTTGTTTTCTATGGCTGTTAGGATACTTATCATGCTAATGCATATATAGGTTTTGTTTTTTTGTTTAGAAATTAAGACCTCAAAGATTCAAAGTTGGTACCAGTGCTGTAGCTAATCAGCTGGAAGGCATGAACCCAGCAGAGTTCCTCATAGACAAAAGCTTTTGCATTCTAAACACCAGAAAATCCAGTCTTGTAAGTGTCCAAATTGTATGAAAATCTTATACCAGTCTCGATTGAGCTTGACACGCTGCTCCAGAGCAAACCAGTCTCCCTGAGTTCTGGTATTCACAGGGCGATTTCTCTGCCTTGCCATAGTTTCTGTGCAGGTAGTGTATGGAATTCAAGACAAAGCAGCAGGTCTCACCAACACAGATCAGCTCATCAAAGGCTTTGCATGGACCTCCCCCTTGCTTGGTATCTGTTTTGGCAACTATTACGCTCTGACCATCACACCAATTCAGAAACCCTGAGTCCTCAGATGGGGAATGCTATCGAACCCTGCAACATGCCAGTAGAATTTAAGCCAAGGGTATCTGAGTAAAAAAAAAAAGAAAAAGAAAAAAGAGAAGAACTGGTGCATTAAAAATAATAAAAAAAAAAAAATCCTGTTTGCAATTATAAAATAAACTATTTGCATAAAATATTTCCATTTTAACTGAAAAAAAAAAAAAAAAAAAAAATCCTGCGGTGTTGTGCTTGTGTGTCTGTGTTTCTGTGTGTCCCTTGGGAACTACTGAGTGACTCAGATAAGTTTCAGCTGGATTGGTAAAACAAAGTCTGTCAGTCTGTGCGTATTTTTCATCTCTGACACTTTGTTATTTTGTGTTGGTTTATTTTTTTCCCCCCCTCTGTTTTTGAGAAACAAAGTCATACTGACAAATCACGGTCTGGTTACTGTGTACTATGATTTGTGAATGCAGGTCAAATGCTCTTTGACCAAGGAACCAAAAATGATGCCATCCATTTACAACTTTGCTTTTGTAGCAAAGCTCTTGTATTAAACTCAAAGGAAAAACAGAACAACAACAACAACAACAACAAAGGGGAAAAATGTATGTGTTGGCGCAGTGTGTGGCTGTGCACTTGTCTCTGTTCAGGATCTATATTTAGCTAAAGATGACAGTATCATTGCTGCCCTCTAGATGTGTTTATGCTTTGACAGTGTGAAGATTTTATTCGTGTTTTAGAAAACAGATTAATTCACTTATTAGGGTATCCTCAAGCTTGATTAATTCAGCAGATGGGCAGTAATGAGACTCTTCACTGCTTGCAAAAAAAAAGGTGGTTGTACTTAGAGTATTATAGGCTAAGTATGTCTACTTTAGTTCTTTCTTTTCATTGCAAATTGCCCTCTGCAATGGGGAATTCCAGATGTTCATCCGATAGACAATAAGAGTTGATTCCCATAGCCTTGGCTGCCTGGTTGGGGTTTGTCTGCCTGTGCAGGGGAGGTGTATTCGGTGGTGAGACACATCCACGGGGACTGCTCAACTTGGTTTACGATGGTTGCAGGCGGGAGGTGAAGGCATTGGAAGGCTTCCAGCTTGAAGATGAAGATACAAATCTCTGTGTTTACAGGCAGGTATCCACAGCTAAGTAGCTAAGCTCTGATACAAGTTAGTGGAGTGCTGTTCACTCCAGGGGATGAAGCCTGGAGAGTTACTCAGCTTAACGTAATTGAGCAGATCAACTCAGTAGTCCATGCAGAAGCTCTATTACCATTTGATATGTCCAGAACCATCTTGCCTGGTGCCTATCTTCTGTTTCATAGGGTCCAGGCCTTTTGTATGTTTGTATTTCATCTTCCAGGCCACATAGGCATTGCAGGTACTCTAAGAAAAATGATACAATGCCTGCGTATGGGCAGCTGAATTCATCTCTGGGTGTCTGTTGAGCTGAACTGAACCCACACCTGAGGACTGACGTAAGGAGGTCAGCCTGCTTTTGTGATCAAAGTGGACAAAAGGTCTCTGTAGCTCTGGATCTCTCTGCAAGTCCATCTCTCTTTTGGTACAGGAAAGCTCTTTGACTGAGATAGCCACTTGAGATAAGTGTTTTGGGTATTGCAAAAAGCATCATCGTTCTCTCCAGGGACTACGGTGCAGAAAATAGGCACATAAGCACTGCCAGCCTTGCATCAGTGGGGATTTGGTCCCTCCTTGACTACTCCTTGTTCCAAGGGTAGGTACACCACCTTTTCCTTGCTAGCCGTGCAACCAGATGCCTTGTTGACAATGGTTTGGAGAGGGCTGGTGATGACTTAGCAACTGGGCTGTTGTTCAGGTGGACAGACGTGAGAGAGAGAGAGCCATTGACATAAGTATCACAGCTGCATCTATTGACATGGCTTACTCCATGCTGAAAGAAAAACTCATGCAGCTCTTTGTTGTCTCATCTTGAACAGAGGCTTATAATATTTTGTGTGATGAGGGAAGGGTGAAGAAATGAATTAATAGTGCTTTTTCTTTTTTTTTTTTTTTTAATCCCTCCTCTTCTGAGATGGGTTAAAGAGATTATTTAATTTTTTAAAACAGCGAAAGAGCTAATTTTCATAGGTTAAACACCCATTCTTTTAACAAGATCTAACCTCTGTTGTTTTTCATCACTATTAATTACTGTTCAGACTTCTTCTGGAGCAGTGGTTTTAGCCTGCACATAAAACATGAGACTTGCTTGGAAATCATCAGTTTTAGAGTCTTGTTCATACTATATGGGTAGAGACCTGTCTCAGTAACTACAGAAATGTGCATTTTTATAAGTGGCTGGCCTAGAGACTCTATTAGCATTTTCACTTATGTTTTATCTTGTGTATTTTACTGCCTGAGTACTTCTATTGATTGCATATGCATGGCTTACTTCTTCCTGAGAGATTATTCTGGTTTGATTTCTAAAGGGTGCATTTTTGAAAGCCAAGACCTTTTGTAAAAGATGACCATTTATGCTATGGTGGACTTTCATCTTTACTGGAGAAAAAGAAAATAAAACGTCCATCAGCACTGCCTTGTCAGCATGAGTGGTGATTCCTCGAGGTACAGCTGGATGCAGTGAGGAGTTGCAGCTGAGGTATGGGCTGGGGGAAAGGACAAGGCAAGAGGAGAAGCATCCGAGTCTGAGAGCCAGCAGATGCTGTGCAGTGCTGGTGTGCTGCCATTTGGATTGAAGGGCTCTTTATATATTTAAAACACATTGCTGAGATGCGTTTCAAAGGTCAAATACAAAACTTTCTCTTTTTTTTTGCTAAGCAATGCAGCCTTAGAAAAGAACTACCGAGCCCTAAAACTGCTCCTACCCCTTTCCCTTTTCTGTAACCATGTTAGATGTCTGGAAGGCTTTTATCCCCACTGGACTGTTTAATGACTAGAAGAAATTTGGGGTAAGAAAAGATGTTTTGTAGCCAATTTTAATTATAGACTCACTACCAAAAGTTAGTAAAAAATGAGTCTGCCATTTTGCAGAAGCCATGTTTTAGCCGTCCTGGGGTGACCACTACTGTATTTGCCAAATAGGGAGTCAAGAGAACATTAAAGTTAAAGGAAGGAGATGGATGAGAAACGGAAAAAACACAGCAGAGGAAAAAGAAGGCTGGAATTGGAATTCTGGGGGAGGGAATTAAACATATTTTTAAGTTCATGAAACTTCTCTCTGAGGAGACCAAATCTGCAGTTGATTAGGTCAGCTTGACTCCAATAGAGCTGTATCCAGATTAAGATTTCAACCATCTTTGTTCATTTTCTCTTGCTAGTTTAGGTTGAGCTCGTCCACAAATAAAGCAGTGGGAAGCTCTTGATTTCAGTGCAGGCACAGATGGGAGAGGCTGTACATTTTTTCCTTACCCCCCCCCCCCCCCCCTATTTTGTTTTTAATTTTCCTTCCATTGTGAAGCATAATTTGTGGTAAAAGATTGCTCTGATTTGCAGCTTGGAAGCAGAGTGTTGAAAACAAAAGGAGAAATGAAAATAACTCATCTTTCCTGCTGCCATCATCCTGTGAAATGTGTGATTTCTTCATTGAGCACAGAAGAGAAGTTAATTGCATGTAGTAAAATAAGAAGATTGTTAATGTTGCTTCAGCCATGTTGAGGGCCTTTTTCTTCAGCTAATTAAACAGTGGGTAGAATTTTTGTTCTTCTCTAGTGAGTTATGAGAGGTGGCTTTGCTACGATCCTCTTTTGCCTGGTTGGGTTACTCTTAAGTTTAGGCCTGATCTTTGAGGTAGAATTGACACATTCACCAGGCTCAGGAATTGCTGCCGCCATTCTGCACCTGGCAGACCTAATCCTCTGCCAAGGTCGGTCAGAGGCCTGGTCCCCTGCTTTGTCCTTTGGGGTGCTGATCCCGAACTTGGGGACATCATCCAGGGCTGCTCAGAAGAGTGAGTTGTGGCAATGAGAAAGCATCCATGGGCCTGTGAGAGGGCTCTGAGCCTCACGGCCTTCAGGAATGGGTCAGCAAACAGGTCTTGCATGGTTTTTTTTGGGAGGTTTCTGTGATCCTCTTGCTAAGGAAGCTGCCCCACACACCTCTCCATTGCTTTCCTGAGTGAGCTGTTGTCTAAATTGACAGCAGCTACCAGCTGGCAGACAGATGGATTGAGGTTCAGTCTCTTCCCACAAGTTAGGAATCCAACAATACTTGCACAATCGTGTGCTTCTGGGGCCAGGGGAGGAGTGGAAGAGGGAACAGCTCATGAGCACATTGGAAAGGGGAAGAATTAGACAC
The DNA here is from genome assembly GCA_011076525.1 of Nettapus auritus. Lineage (NCBI taxonomy): Eukaryota > Metazoa > Chordata > Aves > Anseriformes > Anatidae > Nettapus > Nettapus auritus. Next base: position 4,360,481 of record CM021766.1, read on the forward strand.
ATTACAAGGGGAGATAAAGCAGGGATTTCTAATCTCACAACATAAAAATGGCCCGCATGACTAGATCTTGCATGGGGCCTCTCGTGGATGTGGGGTTTCTTTTGTTATGCTCCCTCATGACCAGTTTTCATCCAGCCAAGCCATGGGAGGGTGAGGTCTCAACACTTGCAGGAGAAGGAGCGACCAGGCTGTTCTTTTCCAGTCTCCGAGCACTTAGGACTCTCTGTGACTCCCTGGGCTTTGGCTTCTGTATTTATTGCCACAAAACCTCAGGGAGTGTCACAGGGATTCCGCTGAAGGGATGGTCACCCGTAATTCTTCTTCTCAGCCACAGGGTGTCACTTAAAGTGCAGGTAAAGTAAGTGTCCACAAGCATCTGCACTGAGTCACTTTGGGGGTGGAAGTGATGGATGGGGGTGAAAGAAAACTGGTGTGACTGGTGGGCCTGGGCCTTGTCCTGCTGTAATTACTGACAGTGCTGCCTCTGCAGCTTCCACGTCCTGCTGGGCAGTAAAAGGAACGGACTGAAGTGAAGTGGGGACAAAGACACAGTGGAGGAGTAGGTGAAGGATGCTCTGGAAGGAACCCTGCTGTCTTGCCTTTGTGGTGCACTTGCTAGGCAGCAGGTTGCTTCCTGAAGGAATGTGGTGGCTTCAGCAGGGCTGTTCTGAAAGTCTAAAGGAAGGGAAGCACTAAGCATTGTTCTCAAGCAGGTGTGTATTATGTTAGATATGGAGCTATGCAAAGCCTAATGTAGCCATTCAGTTGTGGATCACCTCTATGAAAAGCAGGGAATGAGAACCTACATTTGGATGCAGAGGAATTCTTCCTTGTAGACACCATGTTCATTCACAACTGTATTGCTTCCTGTTGCAGTACAATCAGCTGGATATTTCCTGCCTGAGTCTCCTGGCAGGGACTGTAAGATTCCCCCTACAGACCCTCAGGTGCTTGGCAGATGCTCGAGGTTCTCCCTCTTCACTGAAATAAGATATAGTAAACATGGGACGATGCCTTCCTCAGCTGTGCCTGCTCAACTTGCCTGTTGCTGGTGGGCGGGGTGTTCTGCAGCTCAGTGAGCCCACTGACTGGATTTAGATGGTGGTTTATATTTCATAGAATCATGGAATCATAGAACCATGGAATCACAGAATGGTTTGGGTTGGAAGGGACCTTAAAGATCATCCAGTTCCAATGTCCCCACCATGGACAGGGACCCCTCCCACCAGTGCAGGCTGCCCCCAGCCCCATCCAGCCTGGCATTGGGCACTGCCAGGGATGTGGCAGCCACAGCTCCTCTGGGCAGCCTCTGCCAGGGCTCACCTTTCCTTCTGTGTTCATCAGTTGCATGGAAGTATCTATCTTTGATGTTCCTGTAATGGTGAATCTTTGTGACTTCTATGGCTTGTAAGGACGGTACTTCAAGTTGTGTCCTCATCCCAGTAAAGTTCACCGACTGCAAATGCCATGCAAGACTCTGCTTACAGTCTGCTATCCCATGAAAAGGAAACTCTTATTCAGTTTTGGACTGCAACATTGCTTATGACTTGACATGCAGATTATAACAGCCATTCCTTATTAGTTTGCAAAGGCAGTAAGGACTATGGTATCCCATTAAATTGTAGGGGAATGGATTTTTGTAGATATTTTCCTTTTTCAGTGCAGTTTAATTCCTATCAGACATTACTCATGGAGTTTGTAATCAGTAGCACTTGGGACAAATTCCTAAAATCAATAAAACTCAAATTGCTTTATGCTGACAAAGGTCTGCAGAGCTTGGAATAACAGAGGGCCAGACTTGTGAAATAAGAAGCAATCTATTGAAGTGAATGATAAAACCAGAAACTGGTACAATGTTTAAAAAAAGAAAATATCCCTCCAAATCTCATGAAACATTTTCCATGGAAAAATGGAAGGAGGAAGAACCGTTCCCAATGTGCCTGCATTATCCAAAGCCTCTGATGGCTAGAAGGCACTGAACACACAATGACACTAGGCTGCATGCAGTGCATTATTCTCCTGAATCAGCTGGGGAGCGAAGAGAGATTTGGAAGGTAAAAATGAACTCTGGAAATGAGAAAGTTAAACTAGGAAATGACTTTGCTAGTGCAGTGTTACCATCTTAACTAAGCTTAGATATGAACTCTTAGTAACTCTTTCTCACTGCTGGGAGTATTATTAATTTAAGTTAATTATTGCTGAATTATGCCACTAATACCTGAAGCATCAGCATTTGTGTATCTTAAAGTACATGATGAGCAGTCATTCCTTGCAGAATCTCCAGACTTTTCACCTCAATTGCCACTTTTCAACTAGAGCAGCTAAGGCAGGGTTTGGAAGTGAAGAGTATTTTCAAGGATTCTGGTTTCTGCACTGATCTTAATACACTTGACAGACCATGTGCTTTGAGATCTGTTTGGAAAACTGGTGAGGACAGCAGGTACTAAACTGCTGGAAATGTATTTCTAGGTATCATAAACTGCTAGGTTTTGCATAGTCATGCCCTTGTCCTCTGAGCGGTGTGGGAGCCAGTTAACACTGCCACCAGCTTACATGATCTCTGTAGAGTTAATGCCTTTCATTGCTCCTTATCAACACTTTGCACTGAAGAAAGCCAGGATCTCATAGATCCGTATTTGGTTCATTTTGGCCATCTAGTTTGATCTGAATTTACCACTTCACAGAAACTTCACGTGTAAATGCACCCACCTGCCCCACTAGCATGCCAAAAATTCATATTTCACAAATGTCTGCCTCATGTCAGGCCTCTCTAAAAATGTACATTTCCACCTGTCAGCTTGCGGCACTGCGCCAAAGCTGATTGTGACTAAGGAAGCCTTCTTTGCAGCACTAAAATAAGAAGCGTTGTGGGTTTGTTTTCTTTTGTTTTGTTTGTTTGAGAAGTGAGGGAACAAAGATATTCTGGATCTACGTTCTACTTCAAAGAAAGCCTCCTCAAAAAGGACAGGAGCGGATGCAAATGTAGGTATGATGGTGCACTGCATTACCCAGCCCAACAGCCTGTTCAACCCAGAGGGTAGAGGCTGCAGCACTCTGAATGCTGGTATTTGCTGCAGGTTCCTATTTTTTCTTGGGAAAGTCTAAAAGATCACCACCGACTTTTTTTTATTATTATTCTTGTAGTTGTCATCCCTATTTACCTACAAAACCATTCTCAGCCTGGCTTTATCTTTTTCATCCTAATCTCTCCACAACCCCTTCCCCTCTCAGTTCTCCTGTAAAATAAATTCTGGCAGCAAAATAATAGCAGTTTTATGCTCACGCAAGAGCCATTTAGTACTTTATTTTATTCCTCCAGTGAATGCTAAAGGAATAGAAGGATCTGGGAGCTGTGCTGGAGAGACGAGTCTGTCAGAAGAGCACAGGCATCATAGTAGTTTGTTTCAGTTTATAACGCCATGTAAGTTTGTAAAACGTTCTCTTGTAACTAGAAACACAATAAATAATTGTTTAATATTTCAGCAAATGGATGTAAGGTATTTACTAGAGATCCTCATTTTACTGATTCTGTGCTAGATTTCAGCTGCAATCCGTGACTGAGTTACTGTGATCACATCAGCACACTACGGACGAGCACAAGTAGAATTCTTTTCAATTACAGGACCTCAAGAGAATTTGTGGTGCTATTTTCTCATCACTTCCTGAACTGCTTAGGTAACCTGCATGCCTCCTGCCTGTCTTCAATGTGTTACCTCTCCTCGGAGCTCTATCAAAACCCCATTCCTTGCAGTAACTGGACCAGGGACTGAAGGTTAATGGGGCAGACACATGAATGAGCCACTGATGCTCGGGGGCCATATGGAAATCAACCATGTGGGCGCTCAGCTTCTGGTATACCTCAGCTACAATTCCCTTTCTTAAATCTCAGGGAAATAAATTCATTTAATTTTTGGTAAGTCATTTAATTTTGGTAAGTTAATTTCAGACGTGTGACCAAGTCCTTGGGTTCTGGAGTAGTTTTCAAAATTCTACTGTGATTTGACCAGTATCTTCCAGAAGTGAACTGTTTCTAATGATTTTGAGTGTACAGCTAAGAAAGTCCTGGCTTTGCTTGTTGAAAATAAACATTGCGTGACAACATGATATACTGCAGGTTCTCTACTTCTCCTTTCTAACCATCTATTGTTTTGTGCTGTCCTCTAAGATTTCAAGTGGATCCTTCAGTATTCTCTATCATCTATCTTGTATTCTTCTTAGACAGTTGTGGCATGGCACTTAGTGGTGGTGTTTCTTTAGTTTCTAAGACACTCAAGCTGTAAGCAGAATAGGCAGAATTTTTATCACACAATGTGTAACAGAGAGGGGTCTCAATCTCTTGTTGGGAATCTAGGTATCCTACATATTAATCTATGTCATTGTTCTGTACCACTTTACTTGCTTTAGTTCATACTTTGCTTGATTTCTGGGGAATTAAGTGAATCTCACAGGGCACTGACCTTTGTCTAGTTGCCATGTTACCTTAATGAAAATCAGCTGGAAAAGGCAGGTCTAATTGCTTTGATTTAATCCTGAAATGTTGATGACTCATTGATGGCTCATTCAGGATAGCAGACACTCAAGGTAGAAGGACTGGATAAAAATAGCTTTCTTGAGATTAAGTTAAACAGTTTAAGTGCCAAAAGTTTCAAATGTTTAGGTCCTAGGTGTTGCATAACACTTGCTGGAAACTTGAACTCTGACTTTGGTATCCACTTCCTCTTCCATTTCAAGGTAAGAGCAATAAACCTGCTGTCCGACTGTCAGCAGAAAGCAGCAGTGACTTGGTTCCTGTGACAAGCCTGGAGCCTGCATCCTAGAAGTGATGTAAATGTCTGGTGCAGGAGTCCCTGACACACCTGGAAGGTGACACCTTCTGAGGCTATCTGTGAACACACATACTATTTTTCAGAATTTAAAGGTTTATCATTATGCTGGAACTGACTGGTTTCCAAGGATAATTTCTTTCTCTTCCGTTAAAGGGAAGGAATTACAGATGGCTGTAGGAAAAGTGGAAACATGAGCAAAAAAGGATAGCACAGAAAAGACTGGCAAGTGGAAGAGCAGAGCATCGACCAAGCAGACTCAGAATGAAAAAGGAGGTGACAGTGAGCAAAGATGGAGGCCTGGGAGGAAAAAAAAAAACAAAAACAAAAACATGACTTAAGAATCACTGTGCAGTGGCATACAATGCAGTGTGTGAATCCTGGTGGAGGGAAGGGGCAAACACTAGAAGACACTCAGAAGGCATTTGTGGGGAACCACTGGAGTGCCACATGTGCCAGCTGGGAGACAAAAACCAAAATCTCAGCTGCCATCCCAAAGGAGAGCAGGTGAGAGGGGACTTGGTGGTTAAACACCTGAGATAAAGAGTAAATGTGACCTGTGCTGCACTGCATCCAAGGCAGGCAGGATGAAATAACAGGCACAGTTACCAACAGGGAAAAAAAAAAAAAAAAAGGAGAAAAGAAAACATCAGAGCCAAAATAGCTACCTTTCAAATGAGGAGATGTATGCCTTGATTTCTGGCATGTTTGGCTTAAGTGCTTCCTCTGTTTCCATGCTTCTATTGAAGAGTTGTTCATTCACTGTTTTTCTTAATGATCTTCTCTTGTTGCCTCTCCTGTGGCTTTCTTGGCCTTGGGATTGGTGGGCAGGCAGGCAACAGGACCACAGCCTCACGCTAGAACCCTTTTGGTTCTGATTTCATTGCCTGGAAAGCACAGCTTTTACTGAATGCAAAGACCTGCCATGGCTTGCTTTGGTCTGCCCAGGACGTCACTGGCACATGGGGTTGTTCTGGTATGTGGCCGCGGTCAGTAGACAGCATTTGTCATTTTGTCTGTTTGAAAGGGATGCTAATAGGGTGGTTTCACCTATAACTGTCAGACCAGACAGAAAATGAGACCTGCTTTACACCCTGCCGTTGACCTCAGGCAAGCTGCTTCGGACTCCTGTCCTTTGGTCTTGCCCTTTGTAAAGAAACTCCAATAAACCAGGAACTCTGAAAACTTACAACTCTTTAAAGACCTCTGTCATGCCTTTTTTGTTTACAGTGCAGGAAGTTCTCTAATAGTGTATAACCTCTATTCTTCAGTGCCATTAATTTCTCTGGGGCTGGGAAGGACAGTTTTGAGGACAGAGTCTGTGTTTTACAGTCCTTTATAAGAGCTTTAATACTAAGGTTTTTGGAAATACAAATACTAAGTAGACTGTCAGATCTCAATATCGTTGTCTCCAGGGCTCTTTTTCAGCAATAAAATCTTCTATTCTCAATGAGAAAGTGTGAACAGAAAGCATCCCTTTGTGTGGTTATCTGGGAGAACTGATTTTTTTGTTATTAACATCTTCAGAGTTGCAATAGTATCCATGAACTTGGATATTTAATGTGTGTGATCATTAGAGTTGCCAATATATTCCTGTGTTTGACCATCTACTTTTACAGTTAATCTATAGCCCTTTATTTTCACGCCTTATTATCTTGGTGCAGATCTGTTGGTCTCTAGCACCTGCAATTTTTCTGTGTGCCAAAGGAAATGCTTAGTTATCAAAATCACATTTCTTCAGCTATTTGGTGCTCTACTCTGCAATGCAGAGTTGTTTCCTAGGCTACATTTGCTAGTATAATACATATTCTGTTGTCAGATATCCTATCCGGTGGGTTTTGCCTCATTCCTTGATCTAGTGAAGATAAATTATTGAACTGTCTTGCTTTATCAGTGGAGAACGTCTTCATTTCCCATAAACTGAGTTCAGTTTTGCAAATGATTTTTTTTCCTGCAAATCCATTTCAGATACATCACTCAACATTGTAGCACAAATGAAGAAGAGGAATTCGAGCTCTCAGGTGGTGATGTAGAAAAGACAGTATGTTAAAAGAAAGCAACCTTTGATCAGACTCCACTTGCCTTTTTGCGCTAAAACCAAAGTAAAGGGTATGTTGACTCTCTGAAGGCTTGTTGCCTGATACACCAGCCCCACAAATGCAGTTGCAGTTTATCTGTCCACGAGTAGTGCCAGTGTGTGAAGCAGTGGGGTAGCCTGTGGGGGTAAGAAATGAAAAGGGAGATACACCACCAGCTTAACTCTAGGTTAATGAAGGGGGAAAATCAGAACCTATGCGCAAGTGAGTAAGCAGTGGAAGAAGAAGCAGAGATCTATTGGCAGGACAGAAGGGAAAAGAGGGGAAAAGTAAAGGAAACAGGCAATGAGGGAGGATTAGCTTTTCACTCTGCACTGCGAGGTTTCGACCCATCACTGGGGCAGACATTGCTCATACCAAAGCTGACAATCCTGACTCTGTCCATCCCAAAGCCCAGCTCATAGGCATTAATCAGTTTACAAGTCAGCATCTGGTTTGCTGCAGTTACAGCAAGTGTTTGCTTTTAATTAGTGTCTTTTGGGTGCCTCTTGTTAATGGTCATCTCAGCAGTATGTGCTCTGGGACAAGACAAACAACTAGCACCGTTCAGTTTTACTATTGCAATCCTTATTCACAAATGGCTATTATTAACTTTCCAACTGTTCAACCATCACATCTATTTATATTGCCAGCAGTGACTGAGATGAGCTAATTACAGAGATTATGTAATTTGGTCCTATATTATACATATAATTTTGTAATGAAGGGGTAGTGCTATTTAGAAGCTGTTCTCATAAGCCTCCCTTTGACTACAAAGGTCTGGCAGGAAGCTTTGCAAGAGAAACTTTACATAAAATGGTTATTTAAGAGTCAGATCATTGACAGGGAGAAAGATCTTGAGATATTACTATGTTCTTTTGGAAGCAAGTGCTAATATATTAAAAATCTTCTTTATGGATAAGTAGCTTTTAGCTCCAGTACTGGTAGTGCCCTGAATGCTTAAATGGGTCTTATGAATACATGCAAATGTAATTGATCCTTTGCAGTTTTTAAGAACTGATTTCTTTTTCTTTTTCTTTTTTTTTTCCAAGATCAAGCGGGCAAGAGATTTTGTCATTGTTGTTGTGCCCTTGTGGTTTTTCATGGTGTTGTTTGCAGTATTTTTATTTTTTTTCTTTCATTTGTTTCTTCCTTTATGGGTAAGATTATTGATGATTGTTGGTAGTAAAAGTTACCTTCGTTCTGCTTGTACTTCTGTAGTGCCTAGGGATCAGATCTTTGGTAGGCTCAAGACAAACTGTGGGAAAACATGTTCTTCCCTAGGCAGCTATTGGGAGGCTCTTAAAAAAGTTCCTATCAGGAAAGAGAAGAGGATGCGAAATATGGAATAAATGGAATAAATACAGAAAAATTAATTCTAACATTTCATTTTTTTATTTTTTGAAAATTCTTAAAGGTTGGAAATACAGTTATGTGGACTGCAGGAGGGTTCAGGACAGAGAACAGCATGTTGTCCGAAGGAAGGGCTTCCAGAGTGCTGAGCAATGCACTGGGGCATTTGAACAGTATTTGTAGATGGGAGTTTCTGCGCACTATATGCAAGCTGATTTAATTCTCAGTGGTATATCCTACCTTGAACATAGAAGACTGATTATTTCTCCAAAGAACCGTGCAAGGGGGTAGGTCTACTTTGTAATTCAGAGGTGTGAATTAAGTTGTTGACTTCTAGAGGTGCACCTAGGTTAACTCGACTCAATACCACGAGCATCACAGCTGTAACAGCACCACCTCCAGTTTCTGATGGTCAGGCCAAGCAAGGACTAAAAGGCAGGGATGTTAACACCCGGATATGCTACTGCAACCTCACTGCCCAGTTCAGCTTGGTTGTATTTCCATTGCTTCTCTGTAAATATTCCCTATAGCCATGATTCTCACATGTTGCGGTAGCATGGAAGCAAGTAGTGACCTAGGCATGAGTTTTGAGCGTGTTTTAAGTGTTTTAAATTCAACACTTGATCTATTGCTAAATGCACTGACTGGTTTTTAGCCTTGGAAGACAATCAGGATTTGGTGTGCTGGCATTTTTATCCCTTAGCAGCTCAGTGAAGTCATATGGAGAAATTCTCTTTGCATGCAGCACGTATCCTTTCCCAAAATAGACACCAGACTAAATTGGCTTGTTATATTTGCCTTAAGTTCTAGGTTGGTTGTCTTACTTCAAAGGATTTCAAAACTGATCTTTCTTTCATTGAAACAAACTCACTGATCTGTAGTAATTATATTCATTCACTGCAAAGATTTTTACACTTTCCTGGAGTCTCTGAAATCATGTCCTATTTAACACAGTCCTTGAAACTCCACAAAGCTGTGAAAGCTGAATATGTTTCTGCCTTCTCTAACTTAGCTCCAATGATGAGGTTCTCTCAATTTTCAGACAGTTTGCTGCTACCAGCTGATCGTCTAGGGATGATGCCATGACATTTCCAGGCTTTCCTTCGTTAACTGCTCTCCATTCAACGGATCTTAGGAACTTGAGTTTCCACTGGTTCAGCAGCATTTGTAAATCCACTTCCCTCATAATTATTGCAGGGCAAATTGTCTTTAAGTTTATACTGATGTTTCAGAGCATATTGGATAGGGCAGCTGATGAAGCTCTTTCAGTTCAGTATTTTACCCCCCGTAACCAGGCAGGACTCTCCTAAAGGCACTCTGAACATAGGCATCTGGTCACAAAACAAAATCTTCTGAAAGCTGCAACAGGTAAGGATGTCAGTGCTACTACTTGGCTCACAAAATCTTCTGCAAATGTGTTATGTGTAACTCAGTGTTTAAGTTCTGAGATCAGTTATTTTGACTGATCCTGAGCAACAGTATTTCAGGATGGGAAATGTGTAAGTGGACAGTAAGTAGTAAAAAGAGAGATGGTAGGAGGATTTGTAAACTGACTGCTCTTGTGTAATCAAATAGTATTCTCCGCAGTTGGAAACATCCCGTGAATAGTTTTCATAAATGATTTTCAATATTAAAGTAACAGAGACACTTGAAGTAATTGCTATATGCACGCTGCATTTTAGATCTATTTAAACAGAGATAATGAGCTATACTCTTCTCTTAGACTGAACTAAAACCCAAGTAATTCTCTGAGGCTGAATGTTTCTTCCTTTCATAGTCTGGATGTACAATCATGTAACAGCTAATTATAGTGATTAACTGAATTTCACAGATGATGACCTGAAGAAACTGTTACATGATGTGTATTGCATTTCCTTCGTGTTTCAAAGATAATGAGAGCAAATCGTAGTTAACATTGTACTCCCATTAGAAAGTCTGCTAACCTTCTTCTGTTGATTTGATACAAAGTTAAATTCTTGTACACCGGGAAGGAAAAGGCATTTTATCCTAAACACTTCATGTGTAATTATAAAAAGAATCTTTTAACTATATAAAGATTTAGATTCTAGTTAAAGAGGAGCAGAGTTAAAGGGTAGTGCATCACACGAGCTCATTGTACATGATATAGTTAAGATCAGATACCTGAGAAGAACAAAATTCTTGATAATGATTTCCTTTAAAAAAAATCTTCAGTGGGAACTACTCCAGGACATTGTAACTGCAAAAGTGACAGTCAAGTTGTCTTTTATTCACTAATGTTTCATTTGAGAAATGATATACAGCAAAACTCTCCTTGGAAATTACAGCAAGTGAAACGAGGGTTTGGCCATGAACCCCCAGTGAGTTTCTGTGTGTCAGAAGCACTTCAGCTCTCCTTCAGCATGCTTCCAGTGGTCATCCCTTCTTTGGGACTGCAGGTTGGTTCCATGCTGTGGATTTGGTGAGGGTCTGTCCTGGAACAATTATGTTCTTTGTTAGCTGTGATCTGTGACCACTTCTTTGTTACACTGCTTGCAATCTGCTCATGGTCTGGCTTGGATCATGCACCCCAGCCCGCAGTTTCTTCTTCTTGTACTGTTTCTTCATAAGCTTAGCTCACAACAATTTGGGAAAGGTGCTGTTTCAACATCTAATTAGAACTTAGCACTATGGATCTCTATACTACGTTTCATTACTTTAAAACAAGCAAACAACAAATCAGAAAAGCTAACATGTTGTTTCGTGTCTTTATTCCTTTCCTCCCATCTTGTCTAGAGGTAAGGTCTGACCCACAATGGGAATTAGGTGCCCTCAGGGGCAGTGAATGCACTAATGAGGAAAAACCCGCATGTCTCTGGCAATCTGCATTACCCTGTGAAAGGGAGATGATGGAGTAGTTGGAGATAGACTGGGTCTCCCTATTGTAATGTTTTAAAGTAAAATTCCTAGAGTAAAAATGGAAACAAACAATGTTAGAGCTTAATAGAACAGCACTTACTTAGTCTCTTGAGGCACTGGGCCAAAATGAATATTTCCAGTGGAAACTATAAAAGTGGCTGCTTATTTTTCTTACAGGAGAAGCTTCAGGGTTTGGATGCTTATTTGTGCAGAGCTTTTATGTTGCATTACAGATTTTTTCCTGGTCAGGTTCAGTTCAAAGTAGGTCCAAACTGTTACAGATAGCTAGCATACTTTCCAACAATATTATGTAGCTTTTTTGTGAACATGATGGTTGCATTGCTATACAGCATAGTTCACTGCTCTGTAAAGGTAATCAAATTTCCATCCTAATTTAAAAAGCACAAATTTAATTTAATTCACCTATTAAAGAAAAATATTTCTGATATCACCTTTTCCACATTCGATATATAAGCCAGTAGCTCATTGTTATTTGGCAGATGAAGTCAAGTTGTATTGCGTTGAAAAGCATTATAAATTAAAGACCTTTTCATTCACTTTGTGTTCTTCAAAGTCCAATTCAGTTTGCCTGCCATTCACACATTTCAGCTTTTCTCTTCTACAGTGCAATCATTCATGGCAAACTTGGGCTTTAAGATTTTGTGGTTCGGTACCGAGCAGAATATGAATTAATCAGTCCTTGTTTGAATACCCAATGGTTAAATATTACACAGTCAATCTTCTCTCTGGGGACAATTCCGTGGTTGAAATGGAAATGGTACTGGGAATAAATCTTGCCCCAGTATAAGAAATTTAATTTATGAGTGCTCAGTGATGATTTCCTTTTATTTTTACCAAGGAAAGTTCTAAGTGTCTAAATAGGAGAATCCGGTCTAAATGAAAGTGAATGGCGAACTCTAAACACTTCTCCAGGTGAATGAGCACTTTCAGACCTGTAATTTTTTTTATTTTCTTGCTCTCTCTGAAAGGAAATGGCAAACCTTTATAAAGACACTTTTTTTTTTTTTTTTTTCTTCTATTTCTCTTTGTATGTTCTAAAAGTTGTCTTCCTGCATTATCACTGTAAACAACCAGTCTTAGTGCCTGTCTCCCATGTCAACGTGACAGGAAATTTGCAGTTGTTTAAAGAGCAAGCAAAGTCAGCTACTGAATGACAGGAACTTTCCACAACATCGCGCTGTACAGTCCCTCTGTACAGTTACATGTATTACACTTTAAATCTGTCATGGGATCACACATCCCCAACTCTTTTATCCTCTGTGAAACACCTAGAGCATTTTCTCCCCCTCTAAGTTCTTGGCTGATGTTCTTGCTGGATGCATCTTTTGCTTACAGGTGCTGCTGTGGTGAGAAGCCTGCCTTGCGCTCCTCACCTCCTTCTTTTCTTTCCCCAGTGCCTCATTTATGTTTGTATTGTCCTTTGGGAACCATCCTATGAAGAGTCTTGGCAGACTAACCTGAATTAAAGAAATATATATATATATACACACACGTCCTATGTTGGTTGTTTTCAGTCTGGATCCAATTTGTCTTGCTTCTTCAGAATCCTTGGAGCCAGCATTTTCCTCAGAAAGGTGGTACATAAACTTGTGGCTGGTGAAATGAATAAATTTGGGTTCTGGAAGCCTCGGTTCTAGAGCCAAAGAGAAGACCTGCTTGAGAGTAGTCAGCTTGAGAGGAGGATGGTGGAGGAAGTAATATATAGGGAAAGAAGGTTTTCTTTTTCCTTGACTTAGTCACCTTTTCCTCTTGGTTAGAACAAGCTCCTTCTTAGTAATCACAGAAGTGAAAGGAGAGTTTTAGCTTTCTGGGACGTGGGTTTGATGGCTTAGATACCAGCACAGACAAGCTTGGGCTATTGTATTCACTTACAGTATATGTCCTACAATCTCTTGCAGGACTGCAGAAATTAAAGGATAGTAATTATAACCAGAAATAAATTTTACAAAGATGGCCTGAAAGTGAGGAATTAAAGGAGTCAGCAGTATGAAAAGCAAACAAACAATGTAATTCCAGATGGATAGATATGGAGACAAGCTTGTCTTGGAAATGAATGGATGCTGAGGACACACCTCAGTTAAGCTGAAAAAATGAAGAGAGTCACTTTCAGTACTCTGAGAAGTGTCTAGAATGCTCTTTTTTGTACTGGGAGGAGAGTTATCCCACCAACATAAGGTTTCTGCCCTGTCCTTAAAGCAGTGCATCTAACTTGAGAGCAGGGTATTTGCAATATGTGCAGTGTTTTGTGCTAGTCTGAAATGACTTTGCCTTTCCATCCACTTCCTTGTAGTCACAGAACTATGCGGTGAATTATTCAAAGAGAACAGTGTTCTTTGCAGTCTTTGGTAGCACCAGTTTTGGACACAGAGAATCACCAACCTTTGCATTTCAGACGCCTCATTACTTGTGGGTCAGGCATAAGAGATTGCAATGGTGGCCAAAACTTCAATTGCCACAGGGTCTCCTTTGCCTTTTGGCACTAGTAGGCTGCCCAACTGCTTCTTTATTACCTTGAAATTTGTGCTGAGAGAAAAATAAAATGACCTCTCCGCAGAAAGAATTGTCTTTCCTTGAGGTGGGCTTCCAACAGAAGGTAGTTTGCATTCAGATGATTGAATATCATTACAAAGATGGCTCTTGGCCAGGTTTGAAAACCTGATCTTTTTCACAGTAGGACGTTTTGGAGAATCTTACAGATAGCAATGGAACCACATATGCCTGCGTCTTGAAGAGGTGTGTGTGACAATGCTGAAGATATCACACCACATTTACCAAACTGCAGCAAACCTGAAGCCAAGTGGGAAGTTTCAGAGATGGCCTAGCAATCATTCCTAGTTGAAATGATCTCAGGCTTTTAAGATCCATCCTAAAGCTTAGCCAAGAAATGAAGCTGGTGAAATGCTTTTCTTAGAGTGTCACAGCATGTGCTGACAGAACACATTATGTGCTATAAAATTAGAAGAGATTTTAAAATTCCCTTTCTCCCTCCCATGCCATTTCAAACCCCCAAAGAGACAATAATTATCAGGTGATAATTACCAGAAAGCACCTTCCCACATAACAGCAGGTTTTCCAGATGAGTGATGCATTGTGTTAATAAGGTTATGTCAGGGGAGCAGCCTCTTTTCCTCTTTTCCCACCTGCCTGAGCTTGTTACAGATTAAGCATGGTCTTCCTGGCCCACGTGTGATCACTCAGCAAATTGTGCACAGGGGGATTTTATTTGAGCAGAAAGATCGTTTGGGTAGGAGCTGGGAGATACCTTGGGAAGCTGGACTGAAACAGAGACCAAGGAGCTCTGCAGAGTCCCATCTTGCACATGAGCATCTTTGATCTGCCTTTTCTGATTCAGAAGGTGGTGTGTGCATGAATGCAACCCTCATGAAACAATGTGGTCCTTTACAGTTCCCTCTCAAAACAAATCTCCTACTTCTTCACTTCCTTTGTGATATCACTTGCAAATCATTTAATTTTCTGATATCTGTCCAGTACTAATGTACATTAGATGAAACAGTATTTGTCAGCTTTCTAATTTCACTTAAAGTTTTGACAGATGCTGTCCTAGAGGAAGGGATAGGCACATGATTTACGTTTTATGCTACACTTCAGGGAAACATATAAATGTGGCAGTATTTACAGGAATCGAAGCAGTAATATAAGGCACATGAAGGGGAGCCCTGGGTGGTTTAGCAGTTTGGTCTTTCAAATTCAGGACCTAACAAGCAGGTACAATATCAGCACAGTTCACAGTGCATCTATGAAGCCAGTTAATACTACCTCTCTTCTTACCAGACAAAACATAAAGATGTTCCCCATAGCAGCGCTGTGCTTGGTTTATGTTACTTACTCAATAAGCCTTTTGGCACTAGTTTAATGAAAGAAACTAGTAGGATGGCAAAACTGCAACATAAGCCCAGTGGTATTAAAGTATTAAAGTAATTTCTTTAATAAATGTTTTTTTGTGTGTCTCTTTTTGGCTGTGTAAGAAAGAAGGATCTGAGGTGGGTGTTAGTTTTCTTCCAGCAAGTATTTTCATGCAGTTATTCTTAAACCTTCCTTATCCTGCTCCCCAGTGGGAGAAGAAAGGTATTTATATGGAGAGACAATCAACAGAAAGCATGCTACTGTTATTGGGTATAACAGGACTTTAAGATTTAGAATTACTGTTGTATTTCCCTGTATCTGCAGGGGCTTTGCTTTCTTGTATCAAACAGACCTGATCTGTGCTGGCTTAAAGGAGCTATTTATATCCTGTCACATCAGCAGTCATCTCCACAATCAAAATTCAGGCTTCTGGTGTTGCTGAATATTTTGCTTATCCTGCAGAATAGTATGATTAGGAGGGGTTTTGTATTAAGGATAATCAAGTCAACTTCACAGAAATTGGTAGAAACTGCCCAATTCTTATCCGCTTCTTGAAATTACATTTTTGGAAAGAGAAGTGTGTCTCAGCAAAGTGGGCTGGCTTATATCTGCCAAGAAGCACCGGATTTTTTTAAGCTCTTATATCATGTTTTCTTACGAAACTTATCCGTGCTTGCAGTCTCTTTTTTTTTTTTTTTTTCCCTGTTGGTTGGTTTTCTCATGAAGGCAGATTGTTTCTTCCCTACACTCTCATACTAGATGTTTAGGCTTAAGGAAGACAAGGAGCTTTCTGGCTGCCAAGCCCAGCATAAGCTGACAGAGTGCATGTTGTGCTTTTGTCCAGACATCCTAAGACATGCTGTATTGGGCTTATGTGGCAAGGTTTTGGTAGCAGGGAAGCTACAGGGGTGGCCTCTGTGAGCAGAGCCCAGCAGCTGCCCCATGTCAGACCAGAGCCAGCTCCAGATGGCTCCAAAAGGGAACTGCTGGTGGCTGGAGCTGAGCCATAAGTGGTGATGGTTGGGTCTCTAGGAGAGAAAAAAAATAAAAAAATAATAATAATAAAAAAAAATCCCTGTACATCTGAACAACTGTTCTGGTTCATGAGGAACCTTCTTCACAGATGAAACCCAAATGCTGAGTCTGTGGTAGCCAGGTTTTGTAGATCCTCTTGACCTTTTAGCAGGACTAGTTCCCTGTGTAATGTGTGATACCTCTCCCTATATTCCCAAGTCACTCTCATTTTCTAAAGGCCCCTGTCTCTCCTGTGTGCTGCCTTTCACTTGCAGCTTCTTCTGTCAGACTGGAAGTTTCATCTGAATTCCACGTCAAAAGGCATATTAATGTACCAGGCAAATACCACATGGACGGGCCCATTCTGGAATCCATTCCCATCCCCAGTCACCAGCTCCTCCCTTTCTCAGCCACTTCTCTCATTATTTTTGCAGAGTCCTTAACTGGGACTGGGTCAGGATTCCCACTGAACACTGACTTTGTGCTCTATCACAAACCATTCATACAGCTGCTGTGTTTTGTTTACGTGATTACAACTCGGATTTCATAAGGTCACTAAGTTCCTAAATGAATTCCAGGCAGTGAAGGCTCTGTGAGAAGAACATAGGTCCCCACGTTCCCACTTACCTCAGCAGAAATGAGACGAAAAGGAGGCTGCACATTGGGATTCGTTTATCTCATCAGGCTGTACAAATTGTCTTCTCGAGTCAGCTGTCCTCAGAGAGCTCCACCCTCAGGCTCGTTTCCCCTCTCTCCCACTACTGTGCTCATCAGATCATAGTGCTTCTCAGCTCCACTGTGCCTTATCTACAGGTATTAAAGTACAGCTACACCTCTCCTTGTTGTCATTGCCATCTCTTGGTGCATTCAGTAATTATGGCAAGTGACTAACTGATTTCTGAATTTCAACTAAGAGGCAATTATTATGAAGATCAACCATAATTATCAGCTGCTGCCCTGCTAGCATTTCAGAAGGGGGTTAACCAGGGAGCTTCATAGCTCTGTGCTCTCCTAGTCAATCAAGCTGAGAAATGAGCTGGGCTTCAGCCCAGTGTGTGTATTATATATATATTTATATTATATATATATATATATATATAAAGGCATTTGTATGTACCTTAGGTGATTAAGCTCTCCCTGTTGTCAATAGAGAACTAGTCCATGGACCATGAAGATCAAATCAGCTCCATGAAGTGAACAGCCACTGATCAGCTGAGTCTCAGTCTAGGCCGTGGTGGCTGCAGTCGCTAGGGATCAATTCACTTGCTTAAACTTAAGCTTCCATCACAATTTGTGATGCCCATGATTGAGTGACTGCCTTGGATACCGTGGGGCATCTCAGATTGTACTCAGTATCTATCTAGCAGCATGTGCATAGTAACTGCCACTTGCATCTGGGAATCGGCATCATAACATCAGAATTTGTCTTAATCTTGAGCTCCGTTTCATCTGTAGGGAGGAGCATAAGAATAGGGGAGGCATGAAGAGGGACTGTTCTTGGGTGCTGCTTTATTTAGCTTCCAGTGATCCAAGTTCCTATGACCTGCTGAACCAGAGGTGATGTCTGTGAATGTTATATGAGTGGCCAAATGCCTGCTAGCTCTTGTGTGGGATAACTGGCTTCATAGCAGAGATTAATTTGAATAGGCGTGTGTGGAAACCTTAAGCTTAGTATGAATTTCAGACTTTTCTCTCAAAATAGGCTTTTTGGGAGACAAATTCTTGTTTCTGTTCAGCTAGCATAAACAGGTTGGTGGTGTTTATTTTTTATCGTGTGCTGACATCCAGGTGAAGGGCAAATATACAGATTCAATACAGATTGCTTCAAAATCTCATTCTTTTTTTTTTCCACTTAAAGATACACAGGAGTCTGAGTTGAAGATCATTGGGTTCTGCGTGCAGTCACGTTTCTGTATGTGCTGTCTCAGAGAATTAGCCACAAAGTGCAAATAGCCTTAGGAGGCTGCAGACTCGCCCTGCATCTTCATGTCAAGTTCAATGCAGTAACGCAACACAGGAAGCAAGTAGTCTCCGTTTGTTTCAAAACAAAGAGCTCTGCAAGCTATCACAGGGTATGTTTTTAGTTCCAGGCACTGTAGTGCTTTTTGACAGACACAGAAAAGGAGGGATTATTTTCCTTTTTACTCTTCCTTAATTCTTTTGACACATGTGGCCCAAACTCAGTCACGTCAGTCTGTATGAGGGGAAAAAAAAAAAAAAAAAAAAAAAAAAAAAAAAGAGAGCTGTGTGCTATTTGTGAAAGCAGAGCCAACTGAGCATTTATCAAATGCTTGTGAGCCTGTTCTCTTGTCTCTGTCTCCTTCCTGGAGTTCCCTTGATTGTTTTTGTAACAGCATGGTACTGGTACTTCAGAACAAGAGTTTTCTTAATCACAAGCGTAGAAATAATTTCCTAAAGGAATTAATAACATTTAGGGATAATAATCGTAGCTGTGAATAATAATTGTTTTGTTGAGTGATTAATAGGAGTTGTAAGGAGATGTGACAAAGAAAGCAGCTTCCAGGATAGCTCCCAAATCATCCTTCTGAGGAGAGATTGTTTTGGAAAAGGGCAACCGTTTTGAGATACGCTGCCACTCATCACATTTAAATCCTGAATCAGTTCAAAATGAAGTTGTAAAGAAACAAAATATGCACTATATCAGAGATGTAATTTATGGAATATTTTTTGTTAGCCTTTGATGACTCAAAAGCATGAAAAATATTGGAAGAAGTTATGTTTACATTTCCTGAGAAGAACTGTGTGGAGTTGACTGAAAGGGGTTGGAAAGTCACGAAGAATGTGTTCTTTTTGTTTAAATTTGTATTAACAGGTATTTAATTGAACAAAGTTAAACAGGGGTCTTTCTTCATCTTTCTTAAGGGGCTGAAATGAGAATACTTGCTGCCAGGTAGCAACTGTCTTGCCTAGGACAGAAGCGACCTGCTGAGCACAGGGGAGGAGGTCCGTCAGCATCAGAAAGTATGGACCGGGGCTTGCTTAGGTCAGTAATGAAGAAAAGAGGTAGGGATACAGAGACCAGTTTGTGGGTCCTGAAGTTAACTGTTGTTAAGAGTGAAAGCACAGCCACTGATCTAGCCACAGCCCAGCAGTGAGGTGCGTCTCTGAAATGAGAAGCAGGGGAACAGCTGGCTGGCCCAAGAAGGACGTGCACATGGGATCCAGGTCTGAGTAAAGGTTGATTCTTGGACTTCTGTACTTAGGTGTTGTTTTTTTTGTTTGTTTGTTTGTTTGTTTTTTTAAAGGAGATGGAGAAAGAGATACAGACCAACAGAGCCGTGTATATTGAATGCCCTTTTATGCTCTTCTAGTCCCACAAGTATTAAACCTGCTCAACTTGTCTAAGGAAAGTTATGTTCAGAGGCGCTGAATGCATGAGTAAGAGCATCTGTGCAACAGTGTGCACAAAGGTGTGGGCAAGACCATAATCTTTATCAGTATGTCTAATGGAGTAGGCCTTGGGCTAGGAATCTAGAGAAATGTTTTTCTAAAGTCTGGAAGAGTTCTAAACTCCTAAAAGGTTCAGCTTCTGCCTTTGCTTTTGACATGCTACATGACCTGTGTGAATCACTTGAGTTCTTTAGCAGATAGGAAATCGATACAGAATGTGAGCATAATTAGACTGTTGGAGCTTCTCATAAAGCATTTTAGGATTTCTGGCAAAGGTAAACAATAGAAAGCTGCGCAACGTTTCTTGCGTGCTTGAAAGGCTGGAGAGACATCAGATTGGTGAGCTAGACAAAGCTGAGGTCAGAAATGTTTTTCTAGGGGAACATTTATTGCCTAAAGTATTATTTATCTGCCTTCCAGCCCTCTCCTATAAGTGCATGATAATTCTGCATGAATGTCAACAAAGCCCCAACAACATGACATCTAAGAAAACCTCTCTTTGCACAAAGGCTAGCTTTCAGGATGATGTTGGCTGCTATACAAAGTAATAAGCATTGGTTGGATAACTCTTCATTCCTCTCCTTATTTTTGTCTGAATATCCCTCATTCACAAATAAAGTATGTGGAGAGAGATTTTTCTTTTCAATCTCCTGCACTTCTAAGCACTGTTGCAATTATATCGAAGTGCTACCTACCGCTGTCACTTCTGATCTCTAGAAATAGCAAGCAGTGTACTGGTGCGTTGTGAATCCTACCTGTTTCTAGCTTGTCAGAAGAAAACCACCAAAGATCTCGGGTGGGAAGGATGGCACATGAATAAATAATGTATAGGCCGTGATTCAGTCCCTATTTTTAGAAGCTTGCTATTTTTCTGGGGCTTTGAAAAAGGGCTAAGAATAGTATACACATGAAGTGACGTATCCTTTATGCAACACAGGGTTTTTCTGTCTCACTTGATCTGAATCCTACAAAATCTGAGCAGTCAATCTGGGGAATTTATGCAATTCCTTTTGTTTTTACTGGATACCATGGAAGAGAAGCACACAAGAAAAATATACTTTGCTTGATACCCAACAAAATGTCTTATTCTGAACATTATTTTTAAATGAGTAAAAATTATTTGGAGATGGAAAGTCTAATCACAAGTGAAATTGAACTTTTTTTCACAAAAGCATGGTGGATATCACTTTTGAATGTATAAAATACAGTAACTATTTAGTTTAAATAGTGGAGGAGGCACTGGGAGAAGCTTGCAATAGCCCACTGATTAGGATGCTGTGAAAGGAATGAATCCACAAGCTGGGTTTAAGTTCCTCTTGAAGTCCAACAGTGAAAGGAGCAGAAGGAAAACAGCTGAAGTTCCCCATGGGCCATGCTGTTTGAGGCTGGAATGTTTGCATGGGTTTTTGGTTGCTTGGTTTGGTTTTCTCCTGTGTTCCTTGTGTTTTTCTGCAATTCAAAAATGTCAAAACATTTATGTCTTTTCTGAGGGATAAAATTTGGATAAAATTTACCCAATTTAACAAGTGGTTTTGGCTGCCCCAGAATTGTGTTTAAAAAGTAATCAGATGAGAACATGTAATCTAGCTTCAGGCTGGACACTGAGACAGGTCTTCTCCCCTTTCTCATCTGATTTGAAAGACCAGCAGTTCACCAAACCTACTTTCATGTTAAATATCTTCCCTTGTCTGTGCTTGCTCCCCCTCAAAGCAAGGCAAATTATCCAACTTGGTCAGAGGACATTACAGAAGCAAAAAGAATTTAACAATAATATTTGAAAAGGAAGAATAATAATAAGAAAAGTCTATTAAGATATCAACTAAAGCTTCCTGGTAAAGAAATCTAACAGAGTGTCTGAAATAGTCTTACAAAGTGATTTCTAGAAATTCTTAGGGTTTATGCTTTTTAATCTGGACTGAACAAATACTATTGGGAAGGAGATGGACAACATGGCCCACTGTGCTCTTTCAGTAATTTTTTGCATCTGTGGTTCTCTGAGGCTGCCTCAGTCACAGCTAACTCCACTTACCAAAAGTTTGTGCTTTCCAGGGAGTTTGTTCAGTGGGGTTTCTGGTTTTCTGGTTGAAGGACCTTCATTTCAGCTTGGCTGGCAGCTAACATGGATCAGCAAGCTGTCAGAGCAGTCAGATACCCCTAGCTGTGCACAGCTCAGAACTTAACAGACTGTTTTATTTATTTATTCATTTGCCTGTTTATTCCTTAACTCCAGTCTCATGATTATAGGGCCAATCCATGCACGTGGGATCCAGGACAAAAGGTGGAAATAGTTAGAGAAGGCAGACTTCCAATTTAACGATGACTGGAAATGTAAACCTTGTCAAAGTCATCTGCATGAAGGACAGCAAAATGACTGAAGTCTTAAAAACCAACTTATTTCCAGTTGTCAAAGGCAAGATCCATTAGAGTAGTGCTTGCATGCAATGTCTCAAATTGCCTTTCACCTGCTAATGACTGGAAGGATGTGGTTAACTGCCTACTGAGAATTACATCCACTTACCTTTCCCCTCTGCTCATCTCTTCTTTATTTCATGCTTTTAATAGAGTTTTACTGACTAAATACAAACCTGCCACCAGGCCAATCTATACAGATTGGGTTACTGCTGCCTAAGAGGTATTATTTTCTTCAACAGGAGCAATAATAAAAATAAAAAAGTAATGCCACTCATCAAATACTCCTCTTTGCTTATTCCATTCGGAAATGCAACATCATCTGCTGTTGGAAATGAAATTAAGGTCAAGGTTTTACCTCTCAAGATGATATAAGCCATTGATCCCAAGCTGTTTTAAAGTTGGTCAGGCACATAGTAGCTTCCTATTTGTACAGCTTTTGCAGCTACTCTCTGTGCATGTACTTTTTTTTTGTCTGGTGTTACTGGTTATTGGCATTTTAATTACAATGTTCAGATAAGCACTTGCAATTCTGAAGCAGATACACTGAATATTGAGTTATCACCAGCTCTCTCCGTCTTTTTTCACAGGAGAGGTGCTTCAGTCCTCTGAGCATCCTCGTGGCCCTCCTCTGGACCTGCTGTAAACAAGTCCCTGTCCTTCTTGTGCTGGGGGACCCAGATCTAAAGTTTAATACAGTTTATATGTGTGTATGAATAAAAATGAGACATTCCTGTAGTTATTTGATTGCTTTTCTAACTTTATTCAGAGAAGAACCATAAAAAAATAGACTGAGCTAGGCATGCCTTTCCCAAAAGCCGGAGTGAGGGCGAATAGGCACCATACTGCTATCTGCAGTGTCCTCACCAAGCTGCAGATGTTGGTGTTTCCACTATCTTGGGGTAAGGAGGCGAATAAAAGTTTCCAAGTTAATTTTAGACAGCTGGAGCTGAAATGTTGGCTGGTGACTGGAATCAAAGCCTGGCATCCTGCTGCCAAAACAGCAGCCACAGCGCAGGAGCAGTAGAGGAAGATATTGCAGTGTGCTGTCTGAGGGGCCGTAATTGCTGCAGTTGACTCTGGGAATAGTGCCATAGCTGTCATTGGCTTTATTGGTAGAATATAACCATGATCAGCATGAGTGATTCGGCCCCGAGAGGGAACAAGAAAATGAGTATTTATAGTGGCTGTCTTGGAGCAGGTGAGGTATATTTTCTGGACACTAGCAACCTGAGTGACAGTCCAAGCACTATTGGATGTTTCCTTCTATTCAAGAAGTTCCCTTTTACCTCCTTGCCTGCCTGCTCCCTGCACTGATGATTAAGCAGAAGCAAGCAAGTGCCAGAAATGTTGCTCATCAACATTTTCAAAGTCAAGGAAGAGGCCATAGATTGAGGCATAGGCATTAATATTGGATCATGTGTCAGAAGCTATGTGTATAATGGCTGTCTGTTGCCTGTGTCATCATGAGTCATCTACTGCTCGTTATTTGCTTGCATGAAGATTAAATCTGCTTGTCCGGTTGAATTATATGACTGCAATTGCACATAGAGCACAGATAACTAAAAGTTATAACTACCAAAAAAACTCTTAATTTATTTTGTGTTTGTGTTCTTTAGAATTAAATCAGTAAGGCGGGAGAAATGAAAAGAAAATACACTGGGTTCTTCAGTATGCCATTTGTCTAAGGAAATGAAAATTGCAACCATTTCTGTTTCACTAGAAAGAAAAGAAATTGTGCTAATAGCTCTCAATAGCTATTGTTGCCCTAGAAAGATTGTGTGTCTATTCTTCTCTTCCCGGGTGTTCATTGTCTGTCTCCACAATGGAGTTGTTCATAATGACTCTTTGTACTTTTTTTTTTTTTTCATGACAATGATTAAGAACAAATGAACTTAATCTAGGCTCTTTCTGTACATAGTGCTTTAAAGCAAAGCACAAGAATTCTTATAGCAAAAAGCACATTAATAACAGTTATTGGAAAACCAATACTCTGCTGTATGTTCAATAACCAAAGAGATCATAGAAGTCTCTTGGTAAGGTCTCTGACTGTTGGTTCTGTGATTGATTTGAAGTTGACATTATTTTATCCATGGTCTTCTGTGAGGAGTTATACAAGCATACACACAAGTCAGTTGTGGCTGACTGTGAAAGCAAGAAGCCCCTGTCCAATCCATATGCGATTGGTCCAATGTTCCCAATAAATGGTAGACCTGCTGATGATATCCCATGGGATTGATCTGGGCATGAAAAAGAGCTGCAGCTTCAGAATGCCTGCAGTGAGGCTCTTGCCCTCTAGTATTACCTCATTTAATAAAACATAAATTTCTGCTTTAAAATTCTGAGTAATGATCATCGATGTTATGAAAATAGATACATGAAAATACAGTTGGTATGATCAGAAACTTGTTTCCATGTGGCTATTAGAACTAATGTTGTAAGGCATCTGGAAGAACGAAAGAAGACCTTTGCTTTGGAGTATGAATTACTTATGACTACTGCAGTTTGGAATGAGACTTTCCCAGAAGTCAGATCTACTTGCTGTGTTTGTTTCCGAGAAGTGACTGATGCTGGAGGAGATTCCGGACTGGAGAAATTCAGAGTTTGATTTTTGTCCTCCTCTTTTTCTGATACTCAACATATAAGAAAGAGGTCTGGGTTTATGAGCTGCTTTGCTGTGCATGTTGTGTAGGATTCCTGCGTTTACAATGAAAGAGAGCTCAGGGGTGCATTTTGTAACCCCTAATATTCTTCATGTTGTACGTCAATATGGAGGTGGAAATGAATGGCCTTCATTACACTAAATCTTGCTTTGCTAATCATGACCTGTTCTCTAATATTTCCTTTGGATTAAAAATGTGAGATTCTGTGTTCAAGGGGAAATGGGCCAATAATATCTTTTCTATCACTGGGATTTATGCAAATACCTGTTGCACCTGTATGAAATCCCAGACTGATTACAGACCTCCCACCCATTTTACTAACAAGGTTTCAAGTGAGAACAATGTTATGGCCTTCAATGGGACTTTTTTGCATTTACGAACTTCCTAGTCCAGATGGCAAAGGTAAGGGCAAGACACATTTTGAATGTCTGTCAGTGAGAAAGAGAAGCACTGAAGAAATTCCAATGAATGCTTAATGTGGCATTCAGCTAGTGTGAACCCAGGGGAATCGTTGGATGTCTCCATCCCAGGGATTCACTGCAGGTCACGGGAGCCTTTTTACATAGGTGAATATTTGGTTGTTCATTTACTAATGGGAGGATTTTCAAATGGCCATCCTTTTCTGTGCAGTCACTTATATTTCTGAAAAGGTTGCAATGAGCTGAGAAGATGCAGTGCAGCAGACAGGCATCATGGCCCGATAAAGTAGAAGACATGGTTTGTGATAGTTCACAGCTCTGTCACAGTCCTGCTAAGTCACTTTCAGGAAGCCAAGAACACGTTTCGCTTCTGTTTCCATACCTGTAAAATGGAAACAGCAATGAGAAGGGGAGTGGAAGAAGTCTGTAGGGATGAAGAAAGCAATCCTAAAATTTGCTCTCAACTAAGAGAA
The DNA here is from genome assembly GCA_011076525.1 of Nettapus auritus. NCBI lineage: Eukaryota > Metazoa > Chordata > Aves > Anseriformes > Anatidae > Nettapus > Nettapus auritus. The sequence continues at coordinate 4,385,883 of CM021766.1, forward strand.
ATATTTTAGGGAAGCCATGTGTCAAATGAGTCTTCTTCCCCTAATTTTGACACTTGCCCTCTCTTTCACCCAACTTCAAGCTATTTCTGTTTGCTATCAATATTTTTTCTGCAGGAAAATCAGAAGAAGAGTGGCTTTCCTCTTGGATGGATAAATAATTTCTTGATTGAAATATGCCTTTCCCTCTCAGGAACTTACATAGCCTAGTTGTACATTCCAAGTGTCTCACAGCATTGTACTTCTTGTCTCCACACCTGGAAAGGTAGAATCATAGAACCATAGAATCATTTATGTGGGAGAAGAATTCTAAGGTCAGCTGGTCCAACCATTAACCTAGCACTGCCAAGTCTACCACTAAACCATGTCCCTAAGCACTGCATCTACATGTTTTCAATACCTCCAGGGATGGTGACTCAACCATTTCCCTGGACAGCCTGTTCCAGTGCTTCACAACCCTTTCAGTGAAGAATTTTTTCCTACTATCCAACCTAAATTTTCCCAGGTGCAACTTGAGGCCATTTCCTTTTGTTCTATTGCTTGTGGCTTGGGAAAAAAGACCAACCCCCACCACCCTACAACCTACTTTGAAGTAGTGGTAGAGAGCAATAAAGTCTTCCCTGAGCCTACTTTTCTCTAGGCTAAGTAACCACAGTTCCTTCAACCGCTCCTCTTTAGAGTTGTTCTGTAGACCCTTTATCAGCTTTCTTTGTCCTTCTTTGGACATGATATGCCTAAGGAAAAGAAGAGCCAGGATAAATAAAACAAGGGTTTCTTAAGGATGCTATCCTGGAACTGGGATTCAGGATCTGATTAAGTACCGAAGCTTCCTGTTCAGTGTCTGGAGATCCAGATTTTTGAAACAGACACTCAAAATCAGCAACCAGGGAGCTTCATTGTTTGCCATAAGGAGGAGCCAAATACAGGGGCTTTCAAGGTTGAAACTTGCATCCAACTTTTGCACCCCATTGAAATCCGGTCTCAGACAAGGAATTAAAAGATGTTTTGAGACACTTTTAGCTTTGTATGTTGAATAATAATGGTGAGGAAAGAAGTCTAATCACCTGCTTCCTTCTCAGGGGAAAACTGCATGTACAATAGCACAGAAAATTGTCGTCTGTATCTGATTTTCTTATAAGGACATGGAATTACATGAATTTACCAGTATATTACTGACAGAAATGGAAACTGATTACCTTACTTTTCACACAGTTTTACACAGTTGACCCCCAATGTTACCAGTCATTTTATTTTGTTTGGTCTTGTCAGTCCAAGAAGAAACAGTTCAAATAGAAAATAACAGACTGAAATCTGGTGGTATGTATGAATATGGTGCAACCTGGAGCTGTAGGCGAACTATTCCTTGTTGCTTTCTATGTGGACTTCCCTCCTCTGTAGGAAAAAGCACCTTTTCAAATCTCTCAATGGCTTTTTCAATGGCTGTTGTCAACAGCACTTTTAAAAACATCAATGTGATGTTTTCATTTGACGTTTTATTTTCCTGATGGCTGGGTGTTGAATTAGTACTGAAGGACCATGGCAAAGTCCCAACAAAAAGCTGGGTAAAGGGCAGCAAGAACATCATGAAGAGTTCATTAGGAAGTTGTTTGTATGTATCCTCTGGGATCTCTCTGAATTTCCTGTTTTATTTTAACTTTCTTGTTTCTAAGTCAGTTCAAAACAAGCATGGAAAAAAACTATTTCTTGGGACTGACTGTACTTTTGATGGCTGCAGAAAGGTAGTTTATGCAGCAAAACTGCATAGTTTTCTCTCTGAGTTTTCTCTCCTGATGAAGAGGAGTGCTTACCACAAGCTGAAACCCCCTCCCTACCTCCAATGCATGCAGTTTCTAGAGCTACTCAGGGTAACTTTTCAACCGGACATGAAATTGCTCTTCTTTGGTGAAGTAATTGCTGATTTTTACTTAATGACACCTTGGAAAGAGATCAGAGGGAGTTCTTTTTCATAGGGATGGGTGAACACATCCTACCCAAGGTGTACCCACTTCTGAAATCTGTCCTCATGTGGCCTCCCTCCACTCCCACTTACTTACAGAAACTATTATCAATAAATATCTTGGAAAACTTGTTGTCTCCAGATGCATTGATGCATTGATGTCTTTTATTTGTCCTCTTCCCTCCTTGGCAGCCTCTTCAAGTCTTCTGTCCTCACAGTAGTGGGATATGTTGATTTGCCTTGTGAATAATCTTTACTGTTAACATTAAATATGTGAATTTGCTAGCCTGTTTAAAGTCCAGCACAGAGTGTTCATCTCTCTTTTATTTTGGTCCCTACCAGGAAACGCCTACAGAGAATGCCTGGGCAATGGAACGTGGGCTTCCAAGATAAACTACTCTCAGTGTGAGCCTATTCTCGATGACAAGGTCTGTATTTTTCTTTCCCTTCATTCTTCTCAATGTCATTTCTCAGCATATATGAATGCAAAGTCAAGCTTAAGGTTAACACGCTAATTTAGGATTTCTGAGCTGGATTCCATTTCTGTCTCTGCAACAAATCCTCCCTGTGAATTCAGCAAATCATTTATCCTCTCTCCATATCCTCTACACACATAGTTTTTAGAAAATAAAGGATGCTTTATTTCACCCTGTCCCTGGTGGTATATGTTTATGCAGATCCGTCCTAGCTTTGTTGAGAGCCTACAGCTGCTACAGTAAATGTTAGTGATAATAACAATAATACCAAAAGCTTCTTTGGCAGTGGAATGTAAACTTTCATTATCTGATTCAAGCCCCTACCTGCCAGTTCTGAAGTCTCATTGACAACTGGCCTTTCTAGATCTGTGTGCCATTTTCCCTTCAGCAAATATGTAAAGGGGCAGCAGCAGAAAAATATGAAAAAGCACACTCAGGTCCCAGCTGTCTTTAAAAAAAAAAAAAAAAAAAAAAAAAAAAGAGCCAGCCCTGCATTATATAGTTTACAAAATGAAATTAGCATAAAGGGTTAAGCCTCTTCAGAAAAGCTGCAAGCAATTGCAAATTGTTCTTTTTTTCAAATGTCACACCTTTTTTCTGGAGGCATCGTAGACGTTCATCCTCAGTTTAAATCTTCAAGCCTTCCCTGCTATGTCCTCTTTCCCTTCCCCTGCTTTGAGTACTGCGGTGGGACACACAGGAACACTGGGGTTTTGTCCTGTCTCTCTGTCAGGGGTGATGGAGCCCAGAAGCTCAGGCCTGTTTATGTTTTGGGGTTCTTGCCACTCTTTCTGCCATTGGAGTTGTGCCGTGCCAGTTTCAGACAGAGAGGAGGAAGACAAGGTCTTGCCTTCTGCAAGCTGTTTGCAGAGCTAATCCAGATTTCAGGCTCAGGAGCTGCACCCAGAACAGCTGTGATTTGGCTTGGCTGCAGCTTGCCATCCATCCCATAAGATCCATGTTGCTGAATGTGGGCTTTGAGAAATGAGTGAGAAAACAGGTAACTAACTACACACCAGGTGCTGAGAAGTACCCACTCTTATTATGGCTAGGTAATTTGTTGGATTCGTCCCCCCCCCCCCCCCCCCCCCCCCAAAAAAAAATAAAAAAAAAATGCTGGAGGCTTCTACAAAGAAATGCACCATAACAGGACTGCCCTCCAGTGGGACTGGTAACATTCAAGGTTGTCTGGCCTCGTGGAGAGGGTCCCATGGCAAATCAAGCTGATCTAAATTGGAGCTACCCCAGTTCAGCCCATCCTTGTATTTCCTTCCCATTAAAAGTGTCAGACTTGTACTTGTCAGACAAATACACTTGATTTGTTGGGTCAATTTTCATCCGGATTGGTTTCCTGCACCATCTTACTGCGTTATTGCAGGAGTGCAGGTTGTAGGGCAAACAAGGGGAGTGAAAGACTGACCAAGGTTGAAGGGGAAAGCATCCCGTGGTAGCTCTGACTGAGGTGGATCTGCAGTTCTGTGAAACCACCTCTTAAAACTGAGCAAGGTGGGAGGGTGGAGTGTAGCATCCAGTGCTGATCTAGAGAATGGGGTAAACAGTTGGGCAAAGACTAAAAATCTTTGGTGTGGGTTACCTTATATGGGAAACTTAAGCTGACAGTAACAGTCTGCTATACGAGCTCAGGAAAATGCTGCTGTATTTTAATGAAACTCTTTATGTGCTTTTCTGCATAACCTAAGCAGTTGTTGTTTCTGCACAGGCGAATACAGAGGAGTTTTATTTGAAGACGCAGAAGAAGTGTTGTGACTAGAGTACAGGATTATCTCCTTTGCTCTGTTTTTGCTTTTAAAAACTTTGCAGCTGTGGTGATAGCTTAAAACTTCTTAAATAGCATGTTCCTTAAACAGAGGAAAGTGCAGATGTTTCCCCGACCCTAGTTTGCTAAAGCTTAAAAATTCATTTAGTAGATCTTTAAAGATTTGTGACAAGCTTTACAAATATTAATATTTATGAATATTTCCGAAATCTCTACATAATGCTCAGTGTTACAGATGAATACTTGAGTTGCTTTGTGATCTCAAAAAAAATAAAATAAAATAAAAAATCCCCATGGATTTGCATAATCCTCCATTTTGATTAAAGGTGAGATGCAAGGACACACATGGGTCTATTGTTACTTGTTTTCTGATCACAGCAGATGCCATGTATCATTCAGGATGTACCCCTTGTGTTTTGTGTTTTTAACACAGAAAACAACATCACTATCAAACCTGACCACTTACAGCCAGATTTCTAAGAAAGGGCATAGTTTGACTTGAAATGCAATGGTTGATACATGGGGACACAAACAGGAGTTTTCAAGATCAGCCCAGTGTCAAGTGCTACAAGCTTTATGACCATGTTGGCAATGCAGCAAGGGAAATTGCAGAGTTTTTTTTGCAGCCTGGGGTCAGTCTCAGGGGACATAAACTCCCGTAGCACACATTCCCTGATGGATTAATTCCATACATAAGTGCTTAGCTTGTGGTTATGACCTGTGGCAGTTGTTGTTAAAACCATGCTCTGGGACTGCTTTGCTCCTAGATAGATGTTTTGGGTGGATTTAGTTTCCTGCACATAGTTATGCAGTGTAGTTTAAAATGCCCCAGTGTTTCTGCTTGTATCTCGCAGACATGCCACAAGCCTTGTGAGGTAAGTGTGTCCATCAGCTGCAGTCTTGGAGGTCTGACACTAGGGCTGACCAGGAGGAACAGAGTCCTCTGCATGCACCTCAAGGGGTACTGGGTGCCTGTGTGTGGCCACAACTGTTCCCAGCCATTGCTTCAGTTCTTGGCTGAGATTTGGACAGGTACCTAAATGTAGATGTCTCAATGCCAGAGTGAGTCCCACTCTCTCAGTGACCAATTGGCATGTTCTCCAGGCACCAGAATCAGGTACAGGGATAATTTTGATCCAACTGGCTGCTTGGCACAACGTGTAATAAATGGAAAGCTTCTCCTCAGCCTACAAGCTCCTGTATCAAAGAGACTTTTGCTGTATTTGGCAGAAATCCATGCCCTTGTAAGAAGACAAATGAGAATCTCAAGCAGAAAAAAAATATGTTTCAGCCTTCGCAAAAAGCTATAAATTAACAACTATGGGCTTGTCTATGCGGCTTTTGGCAGCTGGATATGCAATCGGCTCTGCTGCTGTTTCAAGGTGGCCTGAAGCTGTGTAGCTCTGTTAGGACCATGCTGGGTCTAAGTTAATGCATCCTGCTTAGGACCACAGTCACGTCAGGCACAGCTACCCAGCTTCCAGCTGGCTCATGACAGGAAAGCAGTGAGCTCAGAGGCAGATGAGAGAGCTCCCACTTGAAAGCAAAAAAAGCCTGTGCAGAAATGCTGCCTCTTCCCTCGATTCGGCAGCAGTGAAAGTCTGCTTGTCTTTTCATTGGCGTGTTTGGTGCTCAGCTGAGTTAAGATGAGGCAGGGGAAGTTCAGACTAGATATCAGGAGGAGATTTTTCACTGAGAGGGTGGTTGCACACTGGAACAGGCTCCCCAGTGAAGTAGTCACTGCACCAAGCCTATATGAATTTAAGAAACGCTTGGACTGTGCACTTAGTCACATGGTCTAAACTTTTGGGTAGACCTGTGCGGTGCGAAGAGTTGGACTTGATGATCATTATGGGTCCCTTCCAACTCAGAATATTCTATGATTCTATGAAGATTCACCTCAGCTGATCTTTAATTGTCTAGAAGTTACACATTTGGTCCAAACTAGTCATCGAGTTTTCCTGTATGGCCAGGAGAGGCCTCTTCAGGGACTGAATTGTCGTTACCCTGAACGTTTTGCAGGAAGAGTTGAACTATCCTTGCAACACACTCGTCCCTTTTGCCTGACTCTCATGGAGTACCAGGCAGTCAGCTTTGACCAAACAATGAACTTTTAAGCAGCCCCTTAGGTGAGGCAGATCCTTTATTTTGAACATCTGGAAAGAGGGAGGGCTGTACTGGGAGAAATCAGAAGCAGTAGATGCCAAAGAAAGATTTTTATTTTTTTTTTATTTTTTTTTTTTTTGAGCAGCATCTCACTTATCAAATATACTCCCCCATTTGGACGTGGTCCTGGGCAACCTGCTCCAGCTGTTCATGTTTGAGCAGGGATTTGGACCAGATGACCTCCAAAGGCCTATTCCAACCTCAACCAGTCCCTGATTCTTTGATTCTGCTTCCAAAAGTCTTTTGAGAGGAGATGAGATATCTTCAAATGAGTCAAACTCAAACCTCACAGGAAGAGGTGTGCTGGGAACAGTGAGGGACCTGGGACCTGTCAGGAAGTTCTGGTAGAAGGAAAAGGATCCTTGTCATCTGGAGAGCTACAAGGGCTGGCATTGGGTGATTGTTAGTCCAGATCACTGGCCAGTTTGGTTTGGACAAGTTTGGAATCACGTCCTAACTACAGCAAAGAAGTTCCTGGAGAAACAATGGCTTTTTCATTAACTTAGACTTTAAACGTTGGTGAAAGGTAAAGAAATAAGGGTGCACTTCCTCAGTTTACCTGGTAGAAGCTTGTTGGAAAATAATGTTGCCCTCTGTGACATAGCATCATTGTCAGACATAGGTATGGTATGGACGAGGGCTCTAATGATGTGACCTGCTGTGCTCTGGAGACCACAGCCAGTGGATGTCTTTGCCATCCCCTTCTTCATTTCCTTTCTAATATAATGACCCTACGTCTGAGCCATGAATAGGATTTAAATCTGCGTTTTAGTGGAGTGAAACATCTTCCTGGAAGCAGAGGAATATTGTGTAGCAGGAGAAGGTTGTTAGCATTTTAAACACATCAGTCTTCAAGAGGGTGAGACAGAACAGTTATGTAAGTATTTTATACGAACCCAGCTTTGGCCAACACATGACTGATTCTGGGCACGTGTTTTTCAGCCCTGAAGGTGTTGTCTCCAGTTCTACCAGAGATGCAGATTGCATGTAGGCTGGTGGGAAGTGATCTTGCAACCCTGTCAGCTTAGTTTTTCCTAGGCACCAAGGCAGTTCTTGTTTCTATGATATTTGAATTTTGCCTTCAGGAAACCTTGTTAGTGTCAACAACAGGAAAAAAATAAATGTATGCCTGTTTTTCCTTCAGCGTCAGTGTGTCAAAGAGGAGTTCAATTACGTTTTTTTCTTTCCAATCAATTTTCTTGTGTTTTGAACCATACCTTATTCCAATTGGAGCGAAGTTGAAACAGTGCTTAGGAACCACAGGAGCAAGCTGAAGGGCCAGACTCAAAGAGCAGGATCCTTGGCCTGGGAGAAACACTGCCATCTTCTAGAAGGCTTCAAGCACTACATGAATAATTAAGCAGAAAATAAATTAAGCAAGCCAGTTTGCTAGGGCACTAGTCGAATAAAACAACATTGCATTTCAGGTAGGCACATTGGTTGAAGTTTGTTTTCCTCCCCTTTAGGTGACCTGGTGACTTAAAGATAAATAAAGCTTAGGGTGGAATTCAGGTCTTGTGGTGTTTTTTCTCCTCAAGGCAATTCAGAAAATGGGCCCGTGCAGAAGGAAATTTATTTTAGGGGACTTTATAATAGACTTAAAAATACCTTACATGGTTGAGTTCAATCCAGAAACAGCACATTACTCCATGTGCTGAAGATACAAGCAGGATTCATCATGAAAATGATTCCAAGAGGGCTCACTCGCTTGCTTTCTGGCAAAGTGCTAGAAGATGAACAATGGAGCAGATTAACTACTGCTGCTGGTTGTAGTTTCATCCAAACATCCATTCACTGACAAATTCCTGTGACTGGAATAAAACCATAAGGGAAATTGTTAGAAAAATTAAACAAAGTAGGTTCAACCAAAATTAGAAATCTAATGCCATTCACAGGATTTTAGTTTTATATTTTTATCACAAGGGAGGAAATTTAGACTCTAGGTCTTTTTTTTTTTTTTTTT
>CM021766.1:4394318-4547038 GCA_011076525.1 Nettapus auritus
TTTTTTTTTTTTTTCTTTTTTTTTTTCTTTTTTTTCTTTTCTTTCTGAGGGAGGCAAACATCCCAAATTGTGGAAAGATCCACTTAGCCTGAAAAGAAACAAATGCCAAAATAAAAATAAAAAATCTGTTTTCCAGGACAGTTTGTTCTTTAAGTAGTAAATCTCTTGTCAGTTTTTAACCATCATCAGTATTTACATGAATAGTGTTTTTCTACTTCTTCCTCTCCATCAGGCAAAGAGAGGAGATGCTTCTTTCTCTGAAGCCAGCAGCAGCCCACTATTCACTTCAAGGTCAAATTTTGGTCACAGTGCTAAATACACTGATTTATACACTGGTTTAGGGGGGGGTACTTATGCTTTTTCATTTACAGGATCAAGAACCTACCACTAATGCCCTCAGCATCTTAGGAAACAGACCTAATACGATAAGTTTCATCATATACTTGGGTCACTGCTAAAAACAAGATCTACTTCATCAGGCTTCCTCAAACCTGAGAAGACAAGACCAGATTCCAGCTCTTTCAATCTGCATCAGTTCTGCCCTCAGAAAGATAAGAATCTTAGCTTGCAAGGAGAGTATCTCAGAGTAAAATCTGCCCATATGGAAGAGGCTTCTTTTTTACTCACACTGACAACTGGTTCGTTTCTGTATGAAAACCAAACCGTTTGAGAAGGAAAGGAGCATAACCTGGCTCATAATGGCTGTGTAGTCTTCTAACAAAGTAATGTTTTGTAACGTGTTGCAACTGCTAGAAGATCATCGCCTGTGTCTTTTGTAGCATTGTTACCTAAATTTTAAAGTATTGTGATGATGGAAATAAGAGATCCTGTGGAAATTGAAGAAAAAAAAAATGGAAAAAAAAAACTTTTCTGCTCAGATTTGGAAGAAGCTGTGGACAAATCCCAAACTGAAATGAAACTAAGCATGTATTTCTGTGCCTGGGCCACATGTTTGGCTTATACATAGGCATCAGCCCTGGGGCTATTATATCATTTTAAAGTCGAGAAAAGTAATTACTGTTTCCTAAACTGATTAACTGTTCCTTAATGTCAGTGCTCAGAGAGTCATGCTGATTTAATCATGTTATCTCTTTACCTCCAGAGGAAGTATGCGCTCCATTACAAGATTGCTCTCATCATAAACTACCTGGGGCACTGTATATCAGTAGGGGCCCTTATAGTAGCCTTTATGCTTTTCTTGTGCTTGAGGTGAGTAATCTGTTTTCATGCTTCTAACTTGGTTGGGTGTGTGACACTTACCGGGTTACTCGAGCCCTCTAACAACACTGTCCAGATTGTGTATGGTCTTGGAAAATTATGGCTTTTATGCTCCCAAGCATGTACATGGTTTCATTGATTGATGGAGTGGATGAGTTGTAATGATGGCTTCCATGCTTAAGACTTAAAGCTTATTTATATTCAGGAAAGGAACTATACATGATTTATTGATGCAGCAAAAAATTCAGTGAGCACAGAGTGCTTCATTAAGGGAAGATGGGATTTGAGAGTGTCAAGTTGCAAGTTTGGGGGCAAATTTTCTAAAGCACTGCATAATAACGCAAGGCATTTTGCATTCCCTGGTAGATAATGCCCAAATCTAGACCCGAGGAGATAGAATAAAATCTTTCCACTGTGCTTTGGGTTAATTTCAATTTTTCTTCCATTAAAGAACTTTGAATTTTGCTTAAATAGCAAGAGAAACATTTTTATGGGATCTTTATCTCCACCAGTGCTCATGAAACAAGGAACATAAATCACTGAAACTACACAGAAGAGCTTCTCTTCTCCTGGTTAATAGGGGTGGCCTGGTTAGAAGGTATTTCTATATTATTTGTGTGGTTTTGTCTATGAATGTTCAGCCTGAACTTGGTCCCACATACAATGTCAAATTATGATCCTTGAGAAAAATTGTACATTTGTACCAGAGCAGAAGGAGGACCCTAACCAGGAGCACGATATCACAGACAGAGACTTAAGTGAACACATTACTGCTTTCCTACACTGGAGCACCCCTTCAGAGGCTTACGCTAAGTATTCCTCTTAAGCATCGTTAACAAGAGGGTCTTTCTTGTTAATAACAGGAATCTTCTTTCACCCCAGTGTCTATAAGCAGAATGAGCTGTGTTCAGGGAAAAAAAAAAAAAAAAAAAAAAAAAGCTTTAAACATTCAGTGGGAACACTTCCGATGCATCGGTTTAAACTTCCATTTAAACCTTCTTACTGTGCATATAATGCTAATTCCCATAGTGCTTGAAGCCCTGAATTAATTTACACTGAATAAAGAATGCAAATTATTCATTGCAACTATATTCCCGGCTTTGATGCTGAATCTTTTATAAATGCTTAAGCAAATAACGCAGAAGCAATTAGATAATACGGGATAAATGTACCCAGCTTCTAACACAGAAGTGGCCTAGCTGATCTCTTTTAAATTGTTTTTCTGGTATTTAAACTTTGATTTTAAGGTTTAAATTTTGCAGTCAACTTCAGCATGAAAAACGACTGCAGCAATTAAGTAGTTCCCTGTACGTGCTGTGAATTAAGATATTCCATCCACTGCACCATGGAAAAATAAATAAATAAATAAATCTACTGCCCTGATATAACTGTCCAGCCAGGCTTAGCCAGCACGAGCTATCTCACAGTCTCTGTAGAGACTGATTTGTTTTCAGAAGTTGTAAGAATGCTCTGGTAAAGGCAGTCCAGACTGCATTACAAGTTTCCCATGTGCATACTCTAGGCCGTGCATATCTGCATCACCCTTACTTCTGCAAAGTGACCCAAGAGCAAATCAGTTCTGCTAACCAAGTCTTGTCTGGGGCTTTTGTTTGTTTGTTTTAGTCAGGATGGAAGAAGGTGTCTACTAATAGGGTGAAACAAGAGAGCATAGATCATTCCTGGCTTTAAAAATGCAATAGGAAATCTTGAAGACTAGGTCTTATAATTTCTTATCTTGGCCCAGAATAGAAATCTATCAATTCCTTATTCCTGCCCTGCTCCATTCATCTACCTTACTTCATGGTGCCTGCTGAGGGGGAAGATAGAGGATGCCTACAGGAAGGCTTAAGTTCTACAGCTGCATATTTTCAGGCTTCTCACCCATCACCTGCTTGATTTTTCCTTTGCTTTGCTTTTGGAGATGAGCCTCACTGTTACTGTTGCTTCCCCAGTCCAGGTCCTTGCTGCCTTACTGGGGAGTTTAGTCCTCAGTTCCACTGAAGCGGGAAGGGGAAAGAGCTGGATATAGTCCCTCTTCTTCCAAATGTGTCCTGTAGTGTCTTCTCCCAGTTGTGTCTTCAGTTCCCTATGCAAACCTCTAACCTCCATTCACAGCCACACCAGCAGAAATGCTCTACTGCCCGAAACCCTAAGGAATTTTACACCAAAAGCTATTTTGAGGGACAGAAAGCTCAGATGCAGCAACCAGCAATGAAATAAACTGCCATCTGTGTCCGTGTTGCCAGGAGCCCTGAAACAGCTGGGAAGGGAGGAGGACTCAGCCAGGGACTCCCTCCCACTGTGAAGACCTGTTCCAACCTTTTGTTTTTCTCCACTTCTGTCACAATCCTTCTTCCTGGGCTTTGCAAGAGAAAACAAGCTAGTAACCATTTCATTCAGCACTACATAACAAAAAGTGAAGCCCGACTTAGGAGAGAGGACTAGATTTACATTGGCATACTGACTGAATAAAAACGATTCACTGAAATAGCTTCTAAAGATCTAGGTCACAGATGGTTCCTCAGGGTCTAAACGTAGGTGCTCTTAAAAGTCTGACAACCATGCTGTCTTTACAAGGCAAAACAAAATCAGCAGGCACACAGGCAAGGCAAAATATGCTAAGAAGGAAAAATGAGGAATTTGTGCATAAAAGCAGGTGTGCTGTAGAGATGTATTAATCTCCAACACAGGATCTGAAAAGATTTGCTTAGTGCACTTCACAGGGCATTGTTAAATGTTTCTGTATTGCTGTGAATCTCATAGGTTGCGTGTTCTCCTCATTAATAGTAAAAGTTTAATTCATCCCTCAGGGGCACACAGGCAGTTCCTGCTGACACGGGGCTCACCCTCCCACATCATCACATTCTCACGTTGCTAAAGCAGAAATTTTCCAGAGGACTAATTCTGCTGATGGTAATGCCAACCAAGCTTAAAGAGGAAGAAAAAATAAATAAAAAAGTGGAAGGATTAAAATACTTATTTTTAGTAATCTTTACTGTTGCTGAGAAGCCCAAATTGCTTTGTCCTGGCTTTTTCCTTGTTAGTTTGCAATTATATCAGCCTCTGACATGGAGGTGAGTCCTTATAAAGCTCCTGTTGTGTTATCAAAGCAATGGCAATAGCCAGCAGTGACCTGACTGGGTTCAACTCTAATAGTAGCTGTTTTATTTGTGCAGTAGTAACCAAAGCAGAAATGCTGACTATAGGAAGATGTGTTTTTTTTCTGGGAAACGTCTAAGTCCCTGCTGTATTTTGAATCTGATAAAGAAGGATCGCACTAAATGGAAGATAGACTGAAGATTAAAAATGGCAAGTCCTTCTGCACAGGTTGCAGGATGAAGGCAGCTCTGTAAAAATAAAACCCACAAGCATTGGCACAGCATCTTTTTCTACTAGCATGGTGGTAATGAAAGTAATTTGAGGGTAGGAGGGGAACTCTGTTTTTCATGTTCTCCCTAATTTACTCTTTATATTTCCACTTCAAAACATCTATTATTTTTTTTTAATTCCATTTTTTTCCTGTTGGCCTAAGGCAGTGTACCCTTTCTTTCTGGCATTACAGCAAGGTTACCAAAACCTCACTTTTTTTTTTTTTTCTTCCATAAGACTGAAATGATTTTTATTTTTTTTTCCTTTGAAAAACATATTCTCTTTTTTACACTTTTTTCTTCTAACCAGCTCCCAGGATTTAGGAGCAGAAGGTCTATTGTCCTTTATCTTCTCCTGATCCAAGCTCCTTTGAACTGTCTTTTGATCTTCACTCTGGCATGTAGTTGGTGAGGCTGATGCTGCAGCTCTCTGTTAGTAAGAATGAAAGAGACTGATTAAATGTTTTGCAGCAATCTGTCAGAACAAGAGTAGAGAATCCATACAGAGAAGATTTCATAGAGCAGAGTGATCTGACACCTATCAGAGCCTGGATGCTGAGCATATACCAGCTGGGGAGGTGATCTATGCAATTCCTACTGAAAAGACAAGAGGTATCTGACGTGCTTAGAGCAGAGTAGGCTCCAGATCTAAGGCACAATCCTCCTGCACCTACCCTTCTGTCATGGAGCAAGGGAAAGAGCAAGTCCCAGGACAGGACATCAACTGAATGAATTCATGAATTCATGTTACTGCTCCATTTTGCCCTTCAGTTCCTGGCTTTCCACCTATCTGCCGCTTAGAACAGCAAAGCCTCATATGATGCTTTGGGTACATGGTATTTATAAACTTTGTAGTAAATACTGGTAGTTGCAGAGCATGTGTTCAGTGGACAGTAATGCCTGTTGATTTGGCAGCATCACTCTGTCCAGTTCTGTAGCAGTCCGTGGTGAAGTTCTCAAAGCAAGGCAGGAATGAAAATGATGGAGCTCCGTAAATAAGCGCATATGTGATCAGACGGTCTTCTCTGAGTACAAAACATATAAATTGTCTGTGCTTCATGAAACCACCTGAAGTTTCTTGTCTCAGGGACTCAGATAAAGGACAAAAATGCATTTCCTGCTGATTAGCCTTAGGCCAATGTCTTTGCTTCCCACTGCTCTTAATCACTTCCTCTGTATCTCATATCTGTATCACTTATTTCTTAGACTCTTTGTGCAGAGCCTACATAAACCTCAAAGGAGAGCAGAGCCCTCATGAAGTTCTGTAATAAAACCAGCAATTAAAAGTGTGCCCAGAGAGCTATATTCTTAAGATGTGGGAGGTTTCATAATCTGTATCTGAAATAATACTATTATAGCCTAGCATTATGAAGGCTGGCAAAGAGTATGATTGATGCTTATAAATACATCACCGTTGGATAAAGATTAGAAAGAGAAGAGCTACTTACAATTGGGGACAAGGTAGCGCAAGAAGAATTGAGCATGAACACTATGTATACACTTGTGAGTAGATATTAGAGGATGATTTCCAACCCAGAGAGCAAAGAAGTTCAGGAACAATATAACGGAGGAAAAAATTAACTTGGAGTTAATTAACTCTTAGCTTGGAGTAAACAGATTCAGGAATTTCTGAAGGACTTTAACTCAATGGCTAACTAGGCTTTGGAAGCTCAGGAGGCCCATACTGAATTTGAAATGTGCTTCTAGCGGTGTATTTCAATCATTGCCAAGATTTAGCAATGAGGCAGTGTCTTTGGAACTGGACACTGATTTCTTCAACTTTTGGTAATGGAAGTGCTCTGTGCAAGACTAGATCTATGTTGATTGACTAGCTAAAACTTGCCTGTGCTATTTTCTCCTTTTAATGATGGTAGAATTGTTTTAGGAACAGTGGGACAAAGCTTGCAACTTTTCCAAGGTTTCAGAGGAACAAAGAAAGCAAAGTTTGGTCTTTGTTTTCTTTTTTCTTTTTCTGTTAGATGTGAATAATGCTCAAGTGTGCAATTTAATTAAAAAAGAAAAAAAAAAAAAAAAAGGATATGCCCTGAGTCATTTCTGAGCAAGAGAATCAGAGATGTATTCAAGATGGATGTTTAGAGCTACTCAATAAAAAAGCACCTGCAGGTACTCAGGTATTAAATGGTTCAATTTCAGTTTTCACCCAGGGAACTGCACATCTGTATCCCCCACAGACTTCACTGCAGTTCTTTAGCACCCAGTCACCTTCTCTACTGTCTAATCTAAAATCTGCGGCATCACATTATGCTGTCAAGTTAAAGCCAAGAGGCGTGGGAAATCCCTGATCTGCATCACCCCTACAATGGAGCACATAGGCTCTTTTAGCATGTGGTCTGGGGCTGTGTGTTACGGAAGCAGCAGCCTCCTGTGGCAGGTGCCCAGCTTGAACCATGGAGAAACATTTCCACATGGGCAGCGACCACCATGAGGCTAACAAGTTTAGGGAAAACACCGGAATGGTTATTTGGAAAGAGCAGGTTATGAAAGATCACGTGGTCTTTCCTGAATACCTTGACAGATAATTCAAAATAATGAAATATTCCACACTGTGTTTTGAAGACAATGAGGCCAAGAAGATTGTGAACAGCAGCATCAGTGCCTTAAACTTTGCTCCTCTTGTTTTATCCACTGTGCCCTGTTATATTTCCGAAACATCAGCTTTAAGTCAGATCAACCTCCATCAGTTCTCATTGTCTGGCTTCTAAAGTCCTAACAGGAATTTGTGTAATCCAGCTGCAATGGCCACTCTTCATAGAAAATGTTCAGCCCTCCACTGTCAGGACTGATAACTGATGAAAAACCAGCCTGAAGGCAGGAGAAACAAGCCTTGGAAAAGGCTGGGTGGAGCAGAGATGGCTCCACAAGGGGTTTGTTACTGGTGTCTGTGCACATCCTAAGCACTGATGGAAGCTGCTGCTTCTCTTCACATGAGCATTTCACCTCTGCCCTCAAATAATGCTGTTACTCCCTTCGTGGCTTTCACTCTTCCCTTGCAACTGCCCCTTGTGTTTCATGTGGAAATACTTATATTCCTCTACACGACTGCCACCAAGAAGCTCGTTTTCCCTGCCAGCCTCTCCAGCTGCTTTTCCTGTCTGTAAGCATTAGGAGTACCAGAATAAATGCACTGCTTGAACATGAGCACACAGGGGACACCATGAGGACCTCAGGGGAGGCCTCCATGTGGATGAAAGCGAATAGCCCATGACAGACACACAGCCTGAGCAATAGCTTGCAGTTAGGTATTCTTCCCATTCCATGCCACTTATGGATTGTCCATAGGTTTTGCCTGCCCTAGAAAAGACTAAAGGGGAAAAAATATATATTTTTAAGTATTGTCCATAATTTTCCTTCCCAGTAGTCATGGGATGGACTCCAGCGAAGTGCTCTCAGATTTCTCCTGCCAGCTATTTTCAGACAGACTTTGAGACAGCAGTCTTAATTGAACATCATTATTAATGGAATACTACATGAATTATTAGAAGGTTTCCAAGCTTCTTTAATAAAGTTATCATTTGCAATTATTTCTGTGCAGATGATTCTACTAATTCAGCTAGCTTTCAGCCATGCTGGCACATTATGATGATTGCTAATATTAATTATTTGTGTCATGCTTTGAATCAGAAAATAGTAGCTCTGCACATCCCAGAGGAAAAAAATACCACTGTATGGATAGAATGAGAATTAAAAACATGAATCAGCGGAAGGGCTACTTTGAATTTCACCAGTGTTAATTTAGAAGCCCTTTTATAGCCTGAGTCGGTGAGACCACCTGTACGGAAAGAGTTGATCAAGTGCAGCTTTCCAGCTCTCAGCATTTCCCAAGTCAAAAGAATGGATTTTCTAATTCTCTGCCTTCTATACCCATCCGTACAATTAAGGTCATTTGACTGAAATAATTAACAGAGCGTGCTTTCTCTACGAACAATCAGAAACTCTTTCTGCCCACCTCTGACACAGGCTGCAGTCAACTGCAGGAGAACTGTGGTTTATTTTCATTTAAAACTATTGTTAGATGAAACAGGCATGGGAGCCTGGTCCTGAGAGCAAGCCATTCAGGATGCCAGTGGTGTGATATCAAGGCAGAGAATGACGTTGGGGCTCGAAACATGGTCTGTTCTCAAATCAAATAAAGATGTCATTATGTGTAATTTCCCACCCTACACCTGGCTTTTGATTTACTAATTAGGAGGGCCAATGAGAAATATGTTTGCTCTCACCATAATTGCTTCTTTGTGTCTGACCTCCTGCTGTAGAGCTGAAGCTGTGCTTTTACAGGGCTGTGTGTGCAGGGAGTGGGAAGCTGCCCCCAGATCACCCTACCTGGCTCCGGTTCCCAAATTCCTGCATATATACAGCACGTTACTTCATAACTCAGTGTGAAAATGTGCCATCTCTTGCTACACTATTTTATCCAAGAGCTTTGCATCGTTCTCCTTGAGGCACACAGCTCTGAGCAATTGCTCTTGGCCAAGACGTGCCTGGCAGACCCAAGGACACCACAGCCCAAAGCAGCAAGGATGTGGTGATGCAGCAGGACTGCCCGGCAGCATGAGCTCTTGCCTCTTGCAGTCGTCTGAAGATTATCCAATGAGGGGCAAACCACTGGTTATTATCATAGGGAGCCCTGTCATTCATCCAGTATCTTCTCTCCATCCAAGTCAGAAAGCACAAGTCCATCTTTTCTCTCCTCTTCTAGTTCCTTCTGCCTGCTCACTCACTCAGCGTACCATCCACTGCCCGTTTGGGCTGGTCTGGCACTACGTGCTGCATTCTGGGGATGTGTCAGGGCCAAAGTCTGCCTTCAGGCACAGCCAGAAGTGAAATTGCTGCAGGAACTGCTCTGCTTCAGGAGCAGATGTTGGAGACACACCACCACCACACCTCCCACGGGACGAGCAGTGTCCTGCTGCCCACTTCCAAGCCCTTTCTAGCCCTGCTCCCTGCAGCTCCCAAAGGACAGGAGGGAATGTGGCTGTGAGGATATGCCTCCTCATCCAGCACTTGGGAGGGGAAAGCAAGCAGAGAAAAGCAATGAAGATAGAGAAACTTTTAAAATTATTATTATTTTGCGTAACATGAGTAACAGCTTATGAGCTCTTCATTCCATCATAATGGTAGCATAAGCTAAGGGAGCATAAGCATAAGCATAAGGAGCTGCTAACACCCTACCTTCCCTGTTTTCCATGCTGCTTCCCAAACTGCCTTTAACTTATCACCTCACCCTTCGTGGCTTGTGCTCTGACTGAATATCTAAGTTCCCACAGCTTTGTGTTTTGGCCTGAATCCTTAAGTCTGTTCTGGGTGAACTGCTGCAACCCCTTTCTTCTATCCTGGGACCCAAGCACCAGGGAGGAGTTGGGAGAGTCCAGCCAAGGCCTTGAACAACACTTTTTGTCTGAAAAGGAACTTTAATGGAAACCCGTTGCCTCAGTCCGTGGTGTCTTCCTTGTGATGTGCCAGCCCCCAGGCTCTCTTGTGCTGCTGTTCTGGGCCGCTGGGCCGCATTGCACAGCTCCATCCACAAGGGCTGTGAAACAAGTGGAAGAGGCAGAAGTGATCTAACCTGCCATGAAGATGAAGATGAAACCCTCTGTCACCCAATATTTTAAGCTAGGGGACTTTAAACGGCTCTTTAATTCAGAACTCATCCTAGCAATGCTGTAATTGTGTCTGAAGCAGTGGTTCCATGCCCAGTCCTCTCAGGGCTCATTTCTCCCCTCTCATGTGACCATTTGCCCCCCCAACAAAGCAACTCTCTGCTGTCTGTCCTTGCGCTTTCCTGATGTTCTCAATGCCACTATATGGCATTGAATAACCCCAAATTTCTTAGCCTTTGAGTTGTGAGGAGATGCATTCATGCCATTCACTGAGCTCCTCTGATTATAGCAAAGCTCAATTACCTAACTTCTAACAGGGCCTAATGTGTTTCAAACCCCACCTCCCCCCATTTGCAATATGAGGATGTGAATTCCTTTTCAGCGCTGCCTGTGAAGACAGTTACTGCTGTTTCTGGGGCATAGACTGATTTTTTTATTCCACAAAGTGAAGGCAATAAATAACCATGGAGAAAGAAGCTGTGGAACCTGGTGTCACGGCAGACTGTGGTGACTTTCAGTTTTCAAATACAGGTCATTTTTATGAAATAGCAGGAATATTTCAATTTAATTTAAGGCTTATAGATTTAAGCTAGCTTCTAACTACCAATGGTCAAGAAAATTCCTGTGGAGGACAGTCTCCTGTGAGTAAAGTGAGGTTCATCACCAGGCTCTGAGATGAGTGAGTATGAAAAGGCCAGCTTTGTCCTTCCACCAAGCAGATGCATGGCAGGTCTCCTATTACTTACTCATTTTCATGACCGGTTTGGGGCACATCCTTCATTCACTATTCACCTCAGCCTTAGATAGCAGTCTGGGGTGAAATGTTGACTCTACAGACAAAATTTTATGCAGAGGATGAGCTCTGGGGACCCGCACCTCAGTCAGCACCCCTCCAGATGCTTTATCCATACTAAATAACCATGCTAACATTCATCAGCAGTGCCTGCAAACAAGAGAAACTTTCTCAGGTGGCTGGTAGGAGTTTTTTTTTTCCTTGTTATATCAATTGGCATAGCTACAGTTCTCCACTGCTGTGCCCCACAGCCTGCACACACTGTATTTGCCCTGCAGCCTGCACACGCTGCATTAACCCTGCTGTTTCTCCCTGCCCAGCAGGAATCTGACACAGTTCACTCTCATGCTTTACCCACCCTTGGCTATGAATTGTAGGATTTCTACTGTGATTTCTGTGCTAGTAGTAGTTAGGAGACAGAAACAAGCAGAAACCATGTTCTCAGGGCTCCCTACAAACAAACAAACCAAAAAAAAAAAAAAAAAAAAAAAAAGGAAAAAGAAATAAAGATTAAAACAATTAACAATTCTGTGCCTGGGTTAAACTCACAGCCTGAACCATTGAGAAACTCTGCAGCACTTTCAGGCATGGCTGAAAGTGCTTTAAATGGCTTTAACATAAAAGAGGGTCTAGATTAGATAAAAGGAAGAAATCCTTCACTGTGAGGGCAGTGAGGCCCTGGCCCAGGCTGCCAAGAGGAGCTGTGGCTGCCCCATCCCTGGCAGTGCCCAAGGCCAGGCTGGATGGGGCTGGGGGCAGCCTGGGCTGGTGGGAGGGGTCCCTGCCCATGGCAGGGAGTGGGACTGTATGGACTTTGAGGTTCCTTCCAACCCAAACCATTCTGTGATTCTTTGATTGTGTGTCTTGGCCTGAGTGTACTGTCATACACTCAAATCCTGCCTGCATTTACACTGGCAGAGTGGTCCAGACATCACAAAAGCAATTCGTGCCCCTGGTGCTGCTTCACTGAGGCATCAAAGTGGTGGGGAATGTGACTAGGGAGGGCCTGCAGCTGGAAAAGCAAAATCCTTGCTCTACACGCTTTTCCACCTTGCTCCATTAGCCTCAAAGACAAGAACCTTTTAAGCAGGTCAGAGCATCTGCTTTGCATCTGTGCCACACACTGATGGTGAGAAGGGGAATGGGCCTATGATACAGGGCTGCTGATACCCAAAATATGCCTTTTGGTAAAGGTGGTGAGACATGGGAGCCAACTACCCATCTTTCATCTCCAAAGCATTATTTGACAAGACTTTAAGCCTTACACTGGAAGATTCTAGCTGTTGACAGCATTTAATCTTTACTTAACTTTACTCTAGGAGCACATCTTCCCTCAGTATATCATGTTTTTTTTGAAAACAAGGACTTTTGATCGTCATAATTGCCTGTAGAGTCTGGCAGTTCCCAAAGCAGGCCAGACACTCTCGCTCTCAGTGCTGAACAGACATCATTAAAAGTTGGCCTCTATCCTAAGCACCTTGCAGCCCAAACAAAAGCCGATGGCTAGGTGCAGAGAGATGGACAAGGAAGACAAAACAATGTGAACCAGGCAGTAGGTAGGAGAACAAAGATCACGAGCCCAGTAGATGCTGGGTTTCTAAGGCACAGACCAGAAGGAGATTTTGATGAGCAGGATCCTACTAGCAGGAAAAGCTCTTTTTAGGGAATCAAACAAAAGGTCTAAAACTTTTAGTTTGATCCAATTTTCTTCTGTGGCCAGTCCATTGCCATGCCGTATGCTTTGTGGGAACCAGGTTTCCTCCAGCCAGATCTAGTTCTAGCGTATGGGATGATTGAACTATATCTAACCAGAGGCATTCAGTGAGTATAATTTTTTTTCAACTTATTTATCGTCTCCTTTTCAAGAAACACATTCAGGTGGCAAAGTGCACTAGATCTGTTTTGCTGTTAGAGCTCTCAAAAGCAATTAATTTCATGCAAGGAGCTCCATGGTTTGACCTGAATTTCCTCAGTCTGTAGTCCCTTGCCTTCCTCTCTCCCGAGAAGCAGTATTTCAAACGCCTTCCTTAATCTGCCTGTCCTTAACCTGGTGGAGGTGAATAAAAGATCTAAGTGAATGGCAGCTGCAGGACATTTGTGTGCAAGATGATCAGCAGAGAACAGACCTTATTACCATCTTTCAAAGTGGGTTCCTGGGGTTCAACATGAAAGGCAACAGATGTTGGTTGCCCAGTTTCTTTGAAAGCCTAACCACGAACCTCGACCTTTTGTTAGAAGCGAAATTTTCAAAAAAGTGAGATGTTTCTTTCATATCCCTTGGTAGCACAGGTTATATTGAGAACAACACTTTTTGGTTTTGTAGCCTATATAAAAGCGAATGGATGTCAGCAGCTGGAGATTTGTTTTCCGAATCGACTCTAGTCGTGAGTCATTGAGGCTCTGAAACGATTTTATACCTGGAGCCTGAGTTGTTAAACTCAGAAGTTGTTTTGACATTGACTTAGTAGGGTTATACCTCTGAGCACCGTTCTGTAAGTTGCAGCATCTCACATGTGGGAGGTATTCCATTTGCGATTTGTGAATTATTGCTGAGAAATCTTGGAGAGAACTGTGAGGCTTAAGGACATAACAGAATGGCTTCTGGCCCTCAGGCTGACTAATCAGGTCCTGGGAAACATGCAGTAAGGGTTTGGTGACAGGAAAATTGTGTTTGTTGGTAGGAAAGCTGGCTTGTTTGTCATGCAAAAGACCTGAGGCAGTGGCAAAGTTGGTTGCTGGATTGTGAATTCTCTTTTTTAAGGAATTTTTGCTGTCACTGGGGTGAGGAATTTCCGGTTAGAGTTCAGCAGGTTTGAAAACACCACTGTGTGTCCCATGTTGTCTGACAGCTTCCTTTACAAGCAGGGAAACTGATACACCAGATGACCCCAGGAAATTCCCTTATGAAAGTGATTTTAGTAGGTGGAGAGTTTTTGTCTACTTAAGAAAAGATCGGTTAACTAAACACTCTGCAGCTGCAGAACTGCAACTTGGCACTTGCCTTCCTTTACAGTTTCACAGAGAATGAGAAGACAAATGATCGTGTCTCAGATGACAGATTCTGCCACGAGTAACTTTCTGTCTAGTTTCAGTGATGCTTCCAGTTGCTGGCAATATACTAAGCTATTCTCAGTATCAAGAACTGTTTCATCTTTTGTTTTATGGTGCCGTGCCCCAACTCATCGTAGCTACTGTTTTACATTGTGCTCATATTTTACATCCATTCTGGAAGAGGGCTGACAAAGAGGAAAAATAGAAACAATTATTTTCTGCTGAGTGAGAATACATTGTTCTAGAAAGCCTGGTGCAGCTGACTGAGCACGGGACTGGAACCCAGTCAGTCTGTGCTCTTCTGTAGCTACAATGGGTCTGAAACCTTTGAACTTCACATGGGTTAGTCTGTTTGAGTCATTGGAGAGAAAGAATCACCAAAAGTAAAGTATTCCAGTTTCACTACTCCAGAGAGGACACTGGTCACCAAATCTTCTGTGAACAATGCAACAGACTCCAGCACAACCTTGTTGTTTAGGGGCTTATCACTTCTATTCAGCGTTGTAATAGAGCTGATGGGACTAGGGAGGACAAAAATGATAACCAAGGATGAAATGACCATTTGGACATTTGGGTCTTTCTAGTACTTCCAATTTCACTTGCTTGAATTGATTCTGTCAAAGGGAGCTCCTCACGTTATCAAAACAAACTGTCGACCTTTGCAAAAGTTACACTTAATGGTTTCTGGGAGAAAGGTATATAGCTAGCAGCACGAATTTTGCCATCTGCTGCTGTTTTATATTTACATCATTTATTTTCTTTGTGACTACATTATAAAGTCCAAGTTTTGGCTTTGGCACTGGCTGTGCCATTTACCCTGAGAGCCAGAGAATGGGATCTGACCCAGCTATGCTTGCTGGTAAAGGTATGCTTCAGACAGCCTTGTAGACCTTTATTGCTGACCATTGGGCAGAATAAGCTCCTGTTTTGTTGTGTGAGACAAGATAGGGATAAACTGTGAGGAACTTGGAAAGTGAGCAGAATTAGCTTGTTTAATTTATATACTTATTAATGTGCATGTGTATATATTCACTGTATGTGATGATTTACATGTATTTCCCTGTTTAGGAGTATCAGATGCCTGCGGAATATTATCCACTGGAATTTAATCACCACATTCATCCTGAGAAATGTGATGTGGTTCTTGCTTCAAATGATAGACCACAACATACATGAAAGCAATGAAGTAAGTGCTTGGAGGTTGCGTGTCTCTGTCGTGCACTTTGGAGGGTGCCTGGGGTGCTGAATTTGCTCAACTAATAACTAATTTAAAACCATAAATAAATAAATTTGCTAAATTTTCATTTATTTCCTCATTACTGAATATTGACATTTTTTAAAGTCATAGTCTGCCCCCCCAAAATCTTCTCTTTTGTCTTCATTGACCATTGATACTTTCCAAATGGTTATATTTTGAGACACAGTATAGTGCAAGACACTGCATTTGGTGGTTCTCAAATATTTTTTTATCAGAGCATCTTGCAGAGATTGTACTCACGTGTGAAAAGTATTCATTCCAGAGAACATCACCTCTATGACCAGGGTACAGAAATAACGCAGATGGTTGTTCTGATCCTCAGTCAGCTGCTTTGTCTGATGACAGTGGGCACCTTGCTGTCTGGAGCCCATGGGACTCTCTCTCAAAAAAATAAATAAATAAATAAATAAAGGAATAGGACCTGAAAAACTACAATTTTTGCTCATATATATCTTTGTGCTTTTTAAAAAAAAAATCAATTTTTCAGCTCATGCCATCTTCACCGTGCCAGCCCTGCTGTTGAGGGGTGCTGTGAGATGGGTGGGCTGCATCCAGCAGCATATCCCTATCCCTGAAGGGAAGCATCCTTCCGCCAGGGACACAACCTCTTCACTCCAGCTCCTGCTGCTTACTCTGCACCCTCTCTGCTCCTTTTCTTGATCTCTTGGGGAGAACTGAACCCTTGGTGACAGAGTCAGAACTAGTTCAAAGAGCAGGGCCGGTTCACATAATAAAAAATGGATTTTGGAATGGATTAAAAATATCTACTCCAAAAATAAAAATATTTGTGCTCAATTTTCTTGTGGAATAATTCTACTTTTCCTTGAGGTGTCATTCTTTTTGATAATTCTTTGAGAGACCTTTTTACTGGTCTTATTCCCATTATAATATTATTATAGTGGAGTACTCTCTTTTTAGGACTGTCCCTTGATAGTTACCTCCATAATAAAAAACCAGCCAGTGAGCTATGCACACACACATGAACATACCTTTCATATTCTTTCTTTATGGAAGGCATGTGGCCTAAAGTGCCTATACAGTATGAGCTGGATATCAATTCATTTTAGTCAGCTGGGTACTTATCATCCCTGGTTAACTTTTCAAATGTAAAATTTGGCATCTGAACTTTAATCCCACATTTTGGAAAACAGAATAGAAAAGTCATCTGTACTTAGATAAAAACAAAGCAGCCTCAGATTCTAAGTTTTTTGACACATCTGTATAACTGTATTATTATTCAAGTAGATGCTCCTTTAAGATGTAGCTTATATTAATTCATTGCTTGCTTTGTCTGTGCTTCTGACATTTTCAGGCTACAGAAGATGGTGGTATATGAGCTTTGTTGTTGATAGTTTTATGCTGCATTCTTTTCTCTCATGACAATATTGTAAACAGTAATGCAGATTTTTACAGTTATTTAGGAATAATCAGTTGCATTCAGGCACTCAAATACTTCTTAAAATGAGACCACAAAGTGCTAAAGAAAATAAAAACTTGCAAATACAAGGATAGATCCTCACATGCCCCAGTTTTCCATTACTCACCTTTTTCTCTGCAAAACACTGCAGTCTTTTTTGGGAAAGTGCTTTTTACAAGCTTAGCAATAATGTTAATGTTCCTACTGTGGTGTAAGTCAGAATCAAAATGGCACCTCCAAAATCAATGGGGGCAGCATAATTTACACCGGCTAATTGTAGGATCTCTTCTGGGCTAATCAGTGAAGATTAAATAATGCAGTTACAGAAACATAAAGGACTCAACGTGAAAACATTTTGCATGAAGTTATAGTGCTGCTGTTAATAATTCAAGAAGGGGAAATTCTGAAGATGTCTAGAGCCTAATGGTGGATACATGTGGGGACCGGGTATCCTCAGTCAAATAAATGAAATGGTATAAATTAATGAGTTCTGCTAATTGGGTTTATTATTCAATAATAATAAATCCACAGTTCCAAAGGGAAATGAGTAGAGTTGCTCAAATTCATTTTGTTCTGGTTTCCTATGGAAACAATGCAGAGGGAGACCTCACCACCTTCATGTGTCTCTACATGTTCCAGTGCCACCACAACCCACTGGCCAATTTCACTCAGTTCTGACAGAAGAACAGGCTCAGATACAATTAGTTTTTACTTTTTTTTTTTTTTTTTTTTTTTTTTAATAGGAAGCTGTGGAGAGAAGAAAAATTGTGTAAGTGTTAAACTGAGGGAAAGAGTGGAACAGAAGTGTAAGCATTGTATTGGAGAATTTACATGAGATAAGAAAGTTTTAATTCATGCTCATACCTCCTTAGACAGCAAAATCAAATATGAGACTCAGTGCCTTAGAAAACCTGGTCCTACCGTGCAGTCAAGAATGGAGCCATGATATTTTTCTTTATATTAGCAAAAAATGTGAGAGAGGGTATTGTATTTTTGTTTTGCTTTGTTCAGGCCAAAAAGAGAGGGGGGTAAAAAGTAAGTTGTAATTGGCTTAAACAAAATTTTGAAGACACAATGGCTCATCTTCTGCTTTGTTTTTTCGTTTTTAAATCCTATTTTAAGGATCAAGGCAAACTAAATTTCAAATTTTGATGAAATCACACAGAAATTAAAGGTTTAACATATCCAAAAGTTTAGTATTGTGTTTTTTTATATTTTTTTTCCTGTTTCTTGCAGCTCAACAAACAAGTGATCACTTGTGAATCATTTTGTAAACATGATTCTTGTCCAATAAATTCTTAGTCCACAGAATTCTGGGTTTGATAGTGCATCTGCTGCTCTGTTGACTGCCTAGAGTTCAACAAAACCTCATGCATATGAAGTCCAAAATGAAATTAACTGAGGGTCAAAAGTTTCAAATACTTTAGTAGAGTTAATTAAAAGGCTGGAGAATGGTGAGACCAAAAATGACATCAATGATACCAGCTAACATAGGTAATTAATGTCATGCTTTAGGGAATACACTGAATGCCTGCTTGGTCAGGAGGAAATTTTCCCAGACTTCTGTGTGTAGTGCTATGGAAATTACCATCAGCATTTACTTCTGATTTATTGATGTGATGTTACCATCTGCCTCGCTACAGCTAATTGTCTATTCCACAGCTCTTGTCTCACTGCACAGCCATAGAAGCTGCCTTTACTGATACGTTGAGGCCAACTAAAAATTCTCCTTGATGTTGTGGCAAAATTCAGAGGTGATTTCTGCACTGATGTGACAGACAGACTAAAGTACAAATGGCAGGAGCAGAGAGGATGAGGTAGTTGATAAAAGCATAGCTTTAACGTAAAATATCTTTTTTTCTAAATGTCAGTGGTGCTCCTTCCCTTCAGTGGAAATGAAGCAAGACTGTGACATTAACTATTATCTTAACTTTTCTTCAAATTGCTCAGCAGGTGGGTTACTCTGCCTAAGAGATGCTTAGACTCTTATGTCGTTGTTGGAAATGACCCTAGGCTATAGCTGTGCCTCTCAGAAAGATCACCTACAGTCAGGTGGCCTGTCTCCTTTTGTCTTCATTCCACAAATATGCTTCTTTAACTGCTGCAGACTGCTGGTGTGGACATGCCTTAAGGCATGTTAACTTCCCAGATGTGTTTAGGTAGAGGGAATCCAGTATATTTTAGTCAAAGCCAAGCTGCAGCAGAAAGTCACAGACACAGCTGTGAACTCCTGACAACAGCTAAGATATTTTGATTACAAGTCCCAAGTATAAATACACATTCCTTGACTTAACTTTTATCATTGTTTTTTAAGAGAATAGCAAGAAAGAGTTTTTAAAGTGCTCTCATCATGATTTTAAAATGTTGTTTTCTATTTCCTTTCCAGCCCTGGTGTCGGTGTATTACCACTGTCTACAATTATTTTGTGGTGACCAACTTCTTCTGGATGTTTGTGGAAGGCTGCTACTTACACACTGCTATAGTGATGACCTACTCCACAGATAAGCTGCGGAAATGGGTCTTTCTCTTCATAGGATGGTGTAAGTGTCTTGGGCATTTATAATGGTGTTACATGGTGTAGTGGTGTAGAAGCTGCAGGGGCTGTCCATGGGCCGCAGCCTCCTCCAGGCCACATCCACCTTCTCCACTGGGGGCTCCTCCACGGGCTGCAGAGTGGAGATCTGCTCCATGTGGGACCCATGGGCTTCAGGGGGACAGCCTGCTCCACCAGGGGCCTCTCCACAGGCCGCAGGGGAACCTGTGCTGTGTGCCTGGAGCACCTCCTGCCCTCCTGCTGCACTGGCCTTGGGGGCTGCAGGGCTGCTTCTCTCACCTTTCTCACCCCTCTCTCCCAGCTGCTGTAGCACAGCAGATTTTTTTCCCCCTTTCTTCAACCTGCTCTCGCAGAGGTCCAACCACCATCACTCATGGCTTCGATCTGGCCAGCAGTGGGTCCCTTTGGAGCCAGCTGAAACTGGTCCTTATCCGACATGGGGCAGCTGCTGGATTCTTCTCACAGAGGCCACCCCTGCAGCCCCCCACTACCAAAACCTTGCCACTTAAGCCCAATACACATAATGCCTGGCATTAAAGTGATAAAAACAACAGCAGCAAGAAGAAACTTGAAAAAACCCAGTGTGGTGAAATCTGACATACCTAACTTTATACCAAAACACGATAAGAACAGGAATAGTTCTTTACTGTGGTGATGACATAAAACTATTAGGCTACTGCTGGATTTATTTTCATCACTTAGATTCTCGAGTACCTGGTGTTAAAGTTGAAAAAAGAATTCCCAGGCTCAGCACTCTGGGAACACAGCAGTCCATACCACGTCCCTTTCACTTTGATCAGTAAAGCACTGATCACAGCCCCATATGCACTGCTGCTCCAGATGGCATGAAACAGCAGACACTCACTGTCCACACCCTGTGGACCACTTAGTCTCAAGAGACAGAAGAGACACTTCTAAGTGAGGAGCTGACTGGAAAAAAAGCCTAATTATCTGCCAGTACAGTCTTACAGCTGTTGTTTGAACTTCTGAAGGGTTTGTTCCTGGAAAACAGCCCTCAACAAAGGATCACATGTTGTCTTTGTACTATATTTATGGCTGCTCAAAGACAGAAATATAGCTCATTACTGGGTTATCTCACCTCTACTGTGTGAGCCTGGGCCAGGGCAAAGGCTGCTCCTTCTCTCTAAGTGCATCAATACAGGCTGGTACATCAGTTCAGGCTGGGAGCCAACTGTCAGAGTAGCAGTCCTTCTGAAAAGGATCTAGGGCTTGCAGTGGATGCAGGCAAGTTATAAGCCAGCAGTGCCTTCCCATCATGAATAAAGTATAAAACACATTGGGTTACACTAGGAGGAATTTGGCAATTCTGTTCTTATGAAAAAAAGGAAAGGTGGAAAAGAAGTCACAAATATTTTATTTTCTGAAAGTAGAATGGCACTGTATTCATAAATGCCTCTCATAATTGAGCAGAAGTAATTGAATTGCAGTTCTAACAGCAGAAACAGTCTTTAAAACAAAATATGTAATTCAGTCCCAAATCAAATGGGAAGAAAGAGGGGCTATAAGAAAAAGAAGAAAGAAAATGTAAGAAAACATGTATGTGGGGAATTGCTTTATTTATTTATTTATTTAATTAATTCTGTCACCAAACTAGAAAATCAGCTCCTCACACAGCTCTCACAGACCCCTGACAGGTTTGGTCTGTGGTATTTTCCCTCCCTATCTCCTCTGGGTCTCAGGAGTGCCATGTGCTGAATATACCTTTCCTCTCACCCTTTTAGGTGCTTTCTGGCTCTGCTTTGGCTTCCCGAGGATGATTTTTTATCATCCTCGTTCTCAATTCCCTGTTCTTCCCTTCACCAGGGGAATTAAAATGTTTTCCCCAGGAGAAAGGACATGATTGCTTTTTGTCTGTTCATCCCTAGCAAAGGCAGCATTAGATACCTGGCCAAGCTCGCTCCTACAGGAGAGCTTAAGTCATGTTGCTTCCAGTGGGAAGGAAGCAGGATCCAGTGAGGGTCCTGAATCTGGGCTTTCACCTTGGAGCAACATTGGTTTTAAAGGGATTTGAAACTGGAGGCTGGAATGAGGGATGGAGCTGGAGAAGCTTATTTTCTTGTTTGTTTTTGGCTGAGGTGACAGGCTAAAGGGAAAAGAGAAATGGAGATGGAAATTTCTGCTCTGTCAATTTTGACATATGTCCAGACTGCCTGGGGAATGCATGTGTGAAAATGGTCCTGTCTTCCCCGAGGAGATACATGCAAAAAGGCCAGCTCCACTTACTCTTCCTCACCTCCAACAGCCTTCTCCAGAAAAATGGTCATCCCCTTGAAACTAGCTGAACCCTGAAGGCCTAATACAAAACAAGCAAAACAAGGCTTAGTCTCTAGGCATGAGACTGATATAATGATAGAATTGGAAAGCAGAGGACATGGCACTGCAAGGACATTAGGTGTACAGATACAACTCACACCTAATAAAACAAGACATCAAGAGTTTAGGAGATATCAAGAGATTCTCATGAACCTGTTTCACAGGTTTAAGACTCAACTGCAAAAGTTGTTGAAGATGTTGAAAATTGGCTTAATCCAAAGAACCCAATAAATTTACAATCTTCTTGCAGACAGGGAAATAAAAATGTAAACAATAGCCACTTCCAAATGCTGTCTATAAGGTTTTGCCATATCAATGGCAGGAAAATGAAAAGGGGACAGTATTGCCTATAGAAAAATAAGTATATATAATACACATTGTTACACTTGTTAATAATTTTATTAACTTGTTTCATTAGTCCTAAATTTTTTTCTTGTTGAGATTATTTCATTTAATACAAAGAGAGGTCTTAGCAATTGCAGTGTCTCAAGTATACCAAGACAGGACCACTTGTATTTTGAGTCTTCCAGTGCATTAAGAAAGACTCTTCTATCCTCATTACAGATCTCTATCTAAACAGAGATGTATCTAATATTGTATCATCAATACATAAATGGATTAACTTATTATTTTATTGTTGTTGTTGCAGGTATTCCTTGCCCAATCATCATTGCCTGGGCCATTGGCAAATTATATTATGAAAATGAACAGTAAGTGACGTTAACATTTGTGTTTATGTGGCTCTCTAAATAAATTAGGAAATGGCTATAAGCTGAACTAGTAATTTAGAAATTAGGCTGATTGGAAAGAGAAAAGGTCAGATCCTCTTCATCTAAACCCAAATGGTCTCAAATTTCAGAACACTATTTGAGTCAACTCCTGAAAGTATCAATATATTCCCAAAACTCCTTTGTCAAACTCTGAAGTTCTCATTTGATAGCTTTGTACATGATTTATAGTCAGGTTAATCTCCTTCAATGGAAGTTCTGCTTGAATAAGACCTTGGTGAAAATTACAGTTGAGTGCTAAAGGATTTAGCCTTCTGGGTGTGCAGAATTCAGTTTCAGCCTGCCAAGAATAGTCTTACATTTGGAATTTTTGCATTTCTGTTTCTGTCCCTTCCAAGTGGAAGCAATAAGTGCATGAAATTGGAAAATATTGGAGATAAGCAGGCATGTTTTTTTCCCCACAAACATTGATACTGGTTAGGTATAGCTCAACTTGTACTTTGCAGCTGGTGTTTGGATCAATGTGTACTGGATGTTACAGCCCACTTCTCTAACTTTAAAAATTCTTTCCTTCATCAATCTGGTATTCATATGACCACACTGTCTATCTGTCTGTCTGTCTACAGCACATCTGATTAAATGTAAGTATCTACCTCATAGGTGTCTGCATCTGCACTAATCTGTGGTCTGTTATGATCAACGGTGATCAATAAAAACAGTAAATGCAGTCTGGGGTGCATTTCATCTCATCTGGAAAGAGATGTTCAAAGTAGGTTGGATGAATTAGACTTACATGCACTATTTCTCTCTCCTTACTCTAGAGGAGATGGACAGGATCACTGGCTGAGTTATGGGCATCTACCCTGTATGGGAGGAATTCTGTTATGCACTACTAAGTTCTTGTTCTCTTCTCCCCACAAACTTTTGAACCCTTGACTAATCTCTTCTATAGCTTCAGTGGTGACTTTGAAAGTGATAATCTAATGCCCAGGAGTTGCACATAATGGTAGTCATTCAGTCACCCTTTAACTGAGAGAAATGTTTTGTGAGGTCCAGTCCCAGCCTACAGCAATCACACAGGAGAATCTATGCTGTAGTTCCAAAATGGCAAGTAAAAGTTTAACTGGAGCCTGTTCCTTGTCCAAGCCAAGCAGCCCTGGGAGATAACCTCAGGTGACTAGATTTCCCAAGTTTCCATGCTCACAAACCTTTTTGTTTCTGTGTGGGTAAAAGGTTGCAACATTTTGGGTCTGCTTCATGGTCAAGTTCCTTTCTTGAACAAGCAAGGGCAGCATGGCAGCTGTCTCACTGTGCTGAAACTAGGACTTTCAGCTTTAAACAGAAAGGCAAAATACCACATGCTTTAATAGAAGCGATGCTCATTAAACTTTCCTGTTCTGAGTGGTTGAGTTGAACACCATGGCAAGAAAAACAACGTGAATCTGTTTCTATGCAGAATGTTATATGGCATCTAGGCTGCTCTTGTTGAGTCTCTAGGATCAACCTCTCTGCCTTGGGTGGATTATGAAATGGAGCTTGAGCTTTTAAATTCATGTCATGGGCAAATCTGTACATACTAACGTACATCATTTGGCTAATGGGCTTGCTGATAGGGGAGGTTGCAGGCTACTCTTGGTCAACCCAGGCAACTAAACCTAATGTCTTGGGAAGTTTTCACCTTTATGCTGATGCTTGGCATGAGGTGAAACATTCACACACATCTTCATTGCACAGCACAGCTGCTCCAAGTCTACTGTGTAAAAATAGAAAGTCCTGTTGGCTTCTGCCCACTGTAGTGTGAGGTGTAATGGCCCGGAGCATTAGTGTTATCCTTGCTTAGTGTCAGCAGAGAAGCCAGGAATCATGTACTTCATCACCCTGCTTGAGAAACCGAGACTGGACACTCCCACAGTGGCATTACTTTGATCTAACACACACCACACAGACAGGCAGAGCTCCTGTAAATGAAGAGCTGGTAAGGGCATTAAGCTGTAAGGCAAGGGCTATTAAATGAAATCTGCTTTTCACATTTGTAGTAATGTCATATGCAGGGGAGACTCAGTGAAGTAAATGAACTGAAGCAAAACTAGAAATGAATTGCTTGCTGAGGGCCTGTCAGTTATCATAAATATTCAGTCATCTTCTCAAGCATTAAAGCACATGATATTTCAGATAGCCTCTTCTTACTGCCTCCTGGTCTGAGGAAAGGGGCAGATTCTGTTGAACTGCCAGACTAAAGCTGAACAGTCAAACTAAAGCACTAAATGTATGTGCAGTACATGTGCGTGATGTTTGTGTGTATTTAACAGGCATTGTCTCTTCTCCTCTCCAGTTAGCCACTGGGAGAGTTTGGAATAAACTTTGTGACATTTACATAATCTTTTCCCTGTGCTAGGATAATGTAGAAATCATGCCTTTAACCCAAGTACATAACTGTGTACAAATACAGACGGAGAGAAAAGTAATTCCCAGCTTTGAGAAATAATTGCTGCCAAGATAATTCATCATCTCTCATGCCAAGAGAGACTAGAAGAGCTGGGACTCCTTATCCTGGAGGAGGCAGAGGGGTGTCTCACCAATGTTCATAAATATCTGATAGCAGGGTACAAAGAAGGTATACCAGTGGTGCCCATTGACAGGACAAGATGCAAAGGCACAAATGGAAATGCATGATGTTCTGTTTGAACAAGGAAACACCTTTTTTTTTTTTTTTTTTTTTTTTTTTTTTTTGTGAGGGTAGTTGAACATTGGAACAGGTAGCCCAGGGAAGATGTGGAGTCTTCATCCTTGTAGATACTCAAAAAACAAATGAACATAGTTCTCAGCAACTCGCTCCAGTTGGCCCTGCTTTGAGCAGGGGGTGTTGGACTAGACAATCCCCAGAGATCCGTGCCAAACTCAACAGTTCTGTGAAACAGACTGATCATTCTGATAAGCATAGCTGTTAATGCTCCATTTATCCTCACCTCTGGAGAAATCATTCTACTCCTCTTGAACTAGCAAACAGGACACCAATACAAACATGTGCTTGCCTATGACCTTCAAGACTGTTCAGATACTCCAATGTTATGCCCATAATTCAGAACTTCTTTATCTGAGTATGTGTTTGAGTTGTAACATAAATTGTTTGGAGGTTGAACTGGGGTTCATTTTTTGTATACCTCATAGTAGCTTAAAAACTCAAAATAATGCACAAGAAGAATGTTAAAGAAATGCTTCAATACGCTTCTTATTTTTTTCCCTTTTTTTATACTTATAATAAGTATAAATAAGTGTTCTGCATAGTGAGGCCAATATAATTGGCACTGTGGCAAATATTCTGTCTGGGATTTAACAGGTTTTTAGCAAAATCTGACAATGAGTCAGTAAAAAAAGAAAACAAAACAAAACAAAAATTATTAAGAGATATTGTAACAATTTCATTGGTAGACCGTTGGTAAGGAGGAGAACATTAGTAAGGTCTAATTAACAATAATGATAAAACCAATGTTGTTTTTTGCTATATGGAAAACCATCACAGAACTGTGAAGAATATTAATTAGCACTATCCAATAGAAGTGTGTTTATATATCTGAGTTTAATAAGAACTGTCTTCATAAATTGTCGTCTTCAATATTTACAGAATGTTTGTTTATCCTTGCAGAGGTAAAGAAAAAAAAAAAAAAAAAAAAAAAAAAGTGGCTTTTATATGTTACACAAAGCTGGAATTAAATTCTGATGCACCAAGTAATTTTCAGTGTTTCAGATTTCTCTTTTTGGTTGTAAAGAGATGTGTACTGCAGATGTTACTGCATGAATAAGGGCTAATATTGGATTTAAAGTTAGAGTTAAGATGACAGGCAGAATGTTTGCAATATGCCAGCTACGGTCGCAATTTGATCAGTTAGACTAAATATGAAATGCAGCTAATGAAATGTAGTCATATGTAACGTCTCTAAGTCTCTGGCACATATCTGTCCTCTAACCTTACTCTCTTAATTTAATGGGCAGACTAGAAATGTTTAGACTGCAAAGTAACATATCTGTTTTATAGCCTAAGTAGATGAGCACCATTCTAGATAAGCTTTTTTTTTTTTTTTTTTTTTTTTTTTTTTTTCTTCTCTCTTTTTCTTCTACTAAATACAAAAGGAACCTGGATCATCAAGCTTGCATGTAGATGCCTCTGTTGTAGAAGTCTACCTTTGGCAACAACCTCCTTCTCTCAAATTTTGTGAAAGTGTGTGTATATATATGTGGTGTCTAACTCAATACAACTTTAGTCTGATACTGGGCTTCAGACAGTAGATATTAGTATTTTTTTTTCTTCAATATGATCTTACAGTTAAGCAATATTTTAATTCCAGACAGCACTGAGCAACCTTTGCCATTTAACCTTATTTGTGCTCTACAACCTCTCTTCCAAATTTTCAGTGGACATCTTCTGGCTCACAAAGTTCTGTCACAAGTTTCGGTCCCATTTGGATTCCTCTCCCAGCTTTCCAGAAATTCCTCTTCTAATAGCTCTTGGTTCTCCAAGTTTCAGGCAATCTATAGTAGTTCTCTTGAAATGGTCTTCAAAAACATCTCTTAAATCTAGGTCTTGCAAGTTCTGGAGAGCTGTGTTTCCTGCCTTGGCATATCTTAGACATCATTTTTCTTCATATCATTCCATCTCTCTAATATCAAAAAAATAAAAAAATAAAAAAGTTTAATTCTTTTAAAGCTGTTCTGGGGATTCAGGGATAATAAATAGGCTATAGGAAGTATCTTATTCCAAGTCTTGCTCTCACTGCCAAATTTTGGAAAATTAGTTGCAAAATTATGAATTTACATTAATTTGCGGTCAGTGCACCAGGGAATAACAGATGTGTTTTCTATTTACAAAATATTCAAAGCCCTATGATTCATTTGGATCTTAAAAAACTAAATCAAGGAAAGGCAAAAAATGTGTGATACTGAATTGCATTCCTAGAACCCTGATGCATATCCCACTATTTCTGTACATTCGGGGCAATAAGAGCATTTTGCAAAGAGCAAATGCTCCTTCTGTCTTTCTCTAAAACACAAGCAATGTGTTTTGAGGGCATTATCTGACTGAAACTAACTTTAACTGAACCATAGCTTTCCTTATCTCATTTTATTTACCTTATCTACTTCTGATGTCCTGTCTTACAGATTGCAACCTCCTTGAATCAAGTAATATTTCTTGAATTTTTTTTAAAAGTAAAAATATGCACCAGCATTCATGGCCTCCTCAGCTCAGGAGCTGCCCATGTTTTCATGTCTTCAGAACCATTAGCCTTATCTTTAATGACAGAGTGAACACAGAGGAGGCATCATTTTTTGCTTTGTAGACTTGTTATGTGGCATCCACAAAGGGGAAAAAAACCCTCATACACTTGAACTCCAAAATCTGCTTCCTGTGGAACAAGATCTGGACTCCAATGACTTAAGCCTTAAGGCATTATGGCATTATGATAGCAAAGCTGTCTCTGTTTGGTGGAACCAGTATCCAGGATATATCTGTATATCATGGCTATATCTGTAATATTAAATTAGATGATCCTGGAATCACTACTAGGGCTGGAGTCCAAATAGCACGGACTGATTCACATCCATATTACTAAACTCTCTTGGCCCCCAAATCAGGGCAGCTGTGGTCTGTTGGGAAGGTTCTCTAGCTCCTACTAACTCCAAAATTGTTCCCCAGGAATTGTTTGGGAGTTAGTTATTGTTTGGCCTGGACCAAAACTGTACAATATAATGGTGTAAATCGTTGAGTCCAGGCCTGACCTCTGCTTCTGATTAATTTACTGATAGAAATATAACTGATTTATGATTCCCTGTATGGGTCACTGTGAAAGCACAGGCTTCTGGCAGCCAAAAGGGCCAACTGTACCCTGGGGTGCATCAAGCACAGCACTGCCAGCCGGTTGAGGGACCAAATTGTCCTGCTCTGCTCTGTGCTGGTGCGGCCTCACCTCCAGTACTGTGTGCAGTTCTGGGCACCATAAGAAGGACATAAAACTATTAGAGAGGTTTACAAAGATGGTGAAGGTTCTAGAGGGGAAGATGTAAGGAGCAGCTGAGGTCTCTTGGTTTGTTCAGAGCAGAGCAGGCTGAGGAGAGGCCTCATGGCGGTCTGCAGCTCCCTCACAAGGGGAGTGGAGGGGCAGGCGCTGAGCTCTACTCTCTGGGGAAGGCAACAGGACTCAAGGAAACAGCATGGAACTGGGACAGGGGAGGGTCAGGCTGGGTGTTAGGAAAAGATTCTGCACCCAGAGTGTGGTTGGGCAACCCCAAGGCAGTGGTCATGGCACCAAATCTGTGCGAGTTCAAGAAGGATTTGGACAACGCGCTCAGACTTGTGGTTTGGTTTTTGGGTGGTCCTGTGTGGAGCCAGGAGTTGGACTTGATGATCCTTGGGTGTCCCTCCCAGCTCATGATATTCTATGGTTCTATGATTCTATGACTCATCTGTTGTATAACGAAGCAGAGAGAAAAACATTTGGAATTAGTAGAAGTGGAAGTCAAGCCAGCAGTTAGTAACACATAAAACATTGAGGCTTTCTACTCATCTGAAGTCCTGTGGTTTACCTGTGCTTTCACTTAACCTAAATTCATTCCCTTTTAGTAATGTTGGATCAGGTATTTGCTAGCTTCAGATAATGATAATGTCTTTTTACTGTATGCTGGATTTGGTGGTCACCAGCTTGGTTCAAAGCCAATGGGATGAACTCCTTCTTCATCCAGTACCTTATTAGCCATCATTTCCTTGCAACTTGAGACACATTTGCTGTAATAGCCCTTACTTTCTGGAATTGAAGGGTCTTTGGACACTGCAATAAGTAACAGATTTTTTTCCTTACAAAGAATATTTCTTTCATCCCTTTTTCAGATGCAGCAGGTTACATCTTCTGCATCCTCCTTATAAGCAGGTTTTCACATTTCTTGGAAATAATTGAATAGTCAATAGCCAACTACAGGATGGGAACATGAATTGTCTAATGGGAGGAGAAAATGAGGCTCAGACCTGTGTCCAAACAAAAGAAGGGTTTGTAGCAGAAAACTCAATCACTTGCTGATTATGTACATAATTATAGAACTTGGAGCATAAGGGAAAGTCTCTCCATTGTGTCCTTGATATTACAACCTGTCTAGAAGAACTGCATTCCCCTTTATAAATTTTTCTCTCATTTGTTTTGTTTTTTACAGATGCTGGTTTGGAAAAGAGCCAGGGAAATATATCGACTACATATATCAAGGGCCAGTGATTCTTGTTCTTCTGGTAAGGATTTATGTGGGTGGAAGGATACTGCCTTCTTCCATTGAGGGATATTTTGATAGGCACCTGTGATGTTCCACTTCTACTTTCATATAAAATAAAACACAAAAAGGTCAAACATCTTCAGCTGCTCTCTGCAGTTGCCACAGTAGCTAACACTGCAGGTCAAAATTGCTGTGATCTGTTTTTGGTTGTTTCCTTGACCTCAGGCCATTCTTTTCTCCTCCTTCTGTAATGCTGTTTGCCTTCCTTTGTAAAATGTTTTGTTATGTAGGAAGGAAAAGTGTTCAAAAACAGGAGGTGTGCTGTAACATCTGCTTCTCCACTTGAGCTCTTGAGAACTAGAGCACTTCTTTCATCCATGTTGATTTAAAAAAAAAAAAAATGTAACTGTCGTAAGGAATTGCATTTCATTGTATAGCCATCTACACCTTCTCCATTCCCATTATTGCCATGTATTTGTTCCTTAGCCTTCCTCTTTTTAACTTTCCTTCCCATGGCCACCCACAGTTAACAGGTTGTTTATCTGTTTAGCCAACACTCTGTCCTCTGTACCAGCCAACAGCAGGAGCAGAAAGAAAGAAGTTTTTTCATAAACTACTTGGAACCTTCAACTAAAATTCAGTGATGCTTTCCCAGAAAATACTGGGTGTGGATCAGCCAGATCAATATTATTAGAAAGGACAATGATGAAAAGAAACAATCTTCTTCTTTCACCCCTTTGCAGTAAAAGCCAGCTAGGAAAAAGGCAGATGTCCTGACAGGAAATTCCCAGGGCTCACTGGAGTCTCTTTCACTTCGGGAATGAAGAGTGGGTATAGATGTTGGAGTATGCTGCTCCAACCCCCATGGAGAAAGTGTAAATGCTTCAGAACAGGCAGCCACTGTCAGCTTTTTCAAGGCTAAGAAGCCTCGAGCTCTCACCTTATCAGATATGTGCTTTTCACGTGATTCACCATGAAAACAACTTCTCTGTTACCTAGGAAGCCAACTACTAATCTGAATGTTTCCTAACCTAAAACAGATGAATTAGTTTTTGAATTAATTGTTAAGATGAGGCAAACAGATCATATTGTGTGTAGCTGAAAAGAGAAAAAAAGTAGTAGGAGTCTGTTTTTATGTAAAAAAAAAAATCTCTTCTTTACGTTCTACGGAGAGAAATATATTCAGTGTGACACACAATGTAATTGTGTGCTACCAAGAGAGCCATCCCAAAAGCACAAACAGCCTCATGGTGAATTAACTCACTGATATAGAGACTAACTCACATACAAATCCTATTTAGAGAACACAAGTTAGCAAGTTTGCAGTACTCAAAGCATTTAGTTTTTACATCATGGCCTGGAGGTCAGAACTGTGAATCTACCACAGCCCCTTTGCCTTTCTCTAGTAATCAACAAGATCTTTAAAATTATTTGATGTCATTTCTGGCAGAGAGCATAGGTAGCTCAGAATCAGGAGAACAACTTTGCTGTCCCCAGAATAGCCCTTTCTACTTAAAGATAACAAAAAGGACTGAAAAACAGATGCACAGTTGGAAGCTCTTCGTGTACATATCACTTTCTCTACCTGTAATTTACAGCAGCCCTGAAAAACCTTTAAACCAAACCAAGACCTGAGCATACCCTAAATGTATCATGCTGACCTAACCAAGCTGACATATCAAACCTCTCCACATTGGACTACACTGGAGCTCTAATTAAAGCACTAATGAGGTAACAACAGTAATTGCACTGTGGGGTGGAGAGCAGCTGGTACAATTCAGACAAATCACATGAGGGCAAGCCCTTTCTTCACTTTCCATACGATTACCTCTATGGGGGAGTGCTGTTGGGTGAGGAAGAGAGCTCTAGGGAAATTTATTTTAAAAGGAGAATATGAAAACTCTTTTGATTATAGAAATATGTTATAAAGAAATGTTATAATACACCCTGATTGCCAGAATGTGCTTTTGTGGTTTTTTTTAACAACAGTTGAGTCTCATGCTTATAATTAAAAATGCATGGTTTTACAATGTCTTAAAGTAACTTCTCAGGCTCTTTTTAAGATTGTTATGCAAGTTAAATCATATGTAATGAATCAAGTATCACTTGTTATTGGAGTTACTGACCCTTTTGAGGGTGCTATGAAAAGTGCTGGATTAAAAGCACTGAAATTTAATGTCTGCTATGTACCATGGCAACATAGTCAAATACCTTCCGCCCAGCATGTCAGTATGCTTCTGCCTTAACAAAGGTGGGGGCAAAGTGCTGAATCTAGCTGCCTGCTGGATTCAGCACTGCTGGATCCTCTTCCCTCCAGTAAGCAATGGCCATGGGAAATGGAGGGCTCAAAGGTATTTCGAAAACAATACAGCTCTCTCTGTGATCTTTTTTGGTCATAGCACTGAGTTGGATCTGAACTAATTAATTAAAAATGTTGGATAAACTAAGCTTTGTGTCTTACCAAAGAACATGCAGGATGACTCTGGGAGAAAACTGGTGCACTGCTGGGAAGACACAGAGACATAAATATTAGTAGAAGAAATTAATGTTATTTCCAAAATTGGACTCAGACTAGAAGTTACAAGTCTAAAAACTCCATTAAATTACCTGTTCACGTGCAAGCACTCAGCCCGTGGCCATTAGAACTGGTTTTACCCACAAAGGAAGGTTTAACTAATTGTATTTTTGGTTAGTTGAGAGCCAAGTGCCCAGTGTACATCCAGATGAGTTTTGATTCCTTGTTAGACAAAGGTAGCATCTTTGTGTTCAAGAGGCATTACTATCTCAGCCTGTGGCAATATGATTAGAGAGCACTTGTTGGTAAATATTCTCAGTTGCAGAGGGCTAAAAACTTTTTAAAGATCCTGATCCTCTTTTAAAGACAGGATTTAATCTGTCAAAAATGATTTCCATTGGTTTTGATTTCTAATTTCTTTGTCCCTGTGCATTGGACTGCTGCAAACCAAGGCAGAATAACACTAAGAAACAGATCATGTAGGAGTTCTGATCTCCCTGGGGAAAATGCAGGTTGACTAAGAATAAAGCATTTTTCATGATGTAATAAGTACTCAAGTTCATCATTAAACCATATTATTCTCTGTTACGTCTCAGGATAAGAGGACTTTGAATAATGCAGATGTTTGTTCTACTGCTTTCCTACCTGTCTTTTGACATTTGAACATTGACTTGCACTAAAAATGGGGAAACAGTTTAAGAGACAAAGGAAACTGGGTATATATTCGGATCCTGTATCTTGTGCTAGATACCTGTGACCAAAGTTGTGAGGGAGAAAATGTACTACTCTATTCTATTAGTTATTTTCCATTCAAATTAGTGTTTGTTTGCTTGGTTGTTTGTTTGTTTTATTACTATGGTATCCTTCCTCAGTGGTATAACCAAATTTTAATCATACATCTGTCTGAAGATAAAGAAAGGGCAAGGAGGTGGAACTGCAAGACAGGGAATTGAATTTCAGCCTGAATTAGGAAAAATACATTTCTTCTGTGCAATTTTAAATGTAATCTCTGTCAAAGAACTGGTGAACCATGAAAACACAGCAAGATCAGAGGAGGAACCTCAGAAAATAGTCACCAAAGACAGTTAATTGAGCTGCTTTTTTTCTCAATAACTGTAGAGTGAACTGACCCCAGATATAAACCATTCTGCAAAGTTGCTCAGAGCTAAGACTGTATTAAATTTTCATTTTTTTTTCAAACAGACAGACCAGATATTAAGGTGTTTTGTTTTTTTTTGTTGTTATTGTTGTTTGTTTGTTTGTTTGTTTTTTCAGACCTTCCATTTAGCTTTAATAGATTCTTTTTCCTTATCCTTGAGAACTGAACAATTTTCTAACCTCTACTTTTGAGGCTAGTTGAAAATAATTCACCACAACCAATTAACTGCTGCCAGAAGTGGATGAGCTGATGGGAAGACCTGAAGTTTACTTCTATCCCTGCCTTCATCAGCTACTTGCTTTTGACAAGTTATATTTCTGCTCTAGGTCTCAGTTTCCCCAGCTAAAAAAGCAAGCCTGATGACATTTATCTTCCTTTGTAAAATGCTTTGAGATCCCTGGATGACAAGTACTGTAGAAGAGTGAAGTGTCCCCAAGAAAATGGGCTCATCTATATAATAATGTGGAATTTTGACAAGGAGACAGCTGACATGTGGTCTTCATGATGTGCTAATCAGTAATGATGTAGAATTTAAGGCTGAGTGCTGGGGTTGTTCAGCCTGGGGAGGAGAAGGCTCCAGAGAGACCACATAGCAGCCCTCCAGGGCCTAAAGGGGGCAGCGGGAGAGTTGGGGAGGGACTCTTGGTCAGGGGTGTACGGATAGGACAAGGAATAACAGCTTTAAACTAAGAAAGGGGAGATTTAGATTAGATAAGAGGGAGAAATCCTTCACAGTGAGGGTGGTGAGGCCTGGCCCAGGCTGCCCAGAGGAGCTGTGGCTGCCCCATCCCTGGCAGTGCCCAAGGCCAGGCTGGATGGGGCTGGGGGCAGCCTGGGCTGGTGGGAGGGGTCCCTGCCCATGGCAGGGGGTGGGATTGTATGATCTGTAATGTTCCTTCCAAACCATTCTATGATTTTGTGGTGGCAAGACCAAAGCTTGCCACAGTACTCAAGGTGTGACCATACAAATGGATTTATAGCAGTATCCTGTTGTCTGTTTTATTGTCTTTCATTCTCAGTAATTCCAGACATCTTTTGTTTCTTTTCTTGAGTACCACTGTGAACTGAGTTGAAGTTTTCAGGAAGCTAGCTAGTATAATTCCAACGTTTTGTTCCTGAATTAAAATACATAGAGCTCATAACTCATTATGTAAAGTTAAGATTGCTTTACTGCCCCCCTGCATTAGCTTTATATCATGTGATTTCATGTGTCACATTACTCCCTGGTCACTTAGTACTGTGAGTCCCTATACAGATCTTTCCAATCAGCTTTTATTTTTGCTATCCCGAGTAGCTTAATATCACTAATAAACTGTCAGCCTGCTCCTCATTCCCTAGATCATTAAGGTCTACAATGAACAGCACGGTTCCACTACTAGCCTCTCTCTGTTGAGAAAACAGACTGCTGTACATTCCTACCCTTTATTGCTTGTAATCTCATATCTGATGCTCTTTCCTCCAAACTTATAACAGCCAACTTTCTATAGGAGCCTTTGGAGAATTTTCAAATTCTTTTCAGAAACCTGATATGTTTTGTTTGTTTGTTTGCATGTTTGGTTTGTTTTGTTGTTTGTTTGTTTGATTTGAAATACATCCCAGAGGAGAGTTGACTTACCTAAGCTTAATAATATTATTGACATAAAGCAAATGATCAATTAAATTACCACTATTATGTTTAAGCTACAAGAACAAGGTTCATGACATTTATTAACTGTCTTCCAATAAAACTAAAGGAATAGTAACAATTTAAACAATTTACCTGAGAGGCTATTTCTCACTGCTGCAAAGGATGTTCCAGTACAACTGTTTGCAATATCTATAGGATTTGACTCAGTAATTATTCCCATTCTTTGTCTTAGTTTATCAGTGCAGTGATACTTTGCAGTATTTATACATCTTTT
Organism: Nettapus auritus; assembly: GCA_011076525.1. Classification (NCBI taxonomy): domain Eukaryota; kingdom Metazoa; phylum Chordata; class Aves; order Anseriformes; family Anatidae; genus Nettapus; species Nettapus auritus. The sequence goes on from CM021766.1 coordinate 4,429,481, forward strand.
TTTTTTTTTTTCTTGAAATGGGCTGCTCTGTGCTTTTGAATGATTATCCTAACACCACATATGCACATACAGTTCTGAAATGCACAACCATCTTTCCGTCATTCTTTTATGAACATCCTTTTCTGATATGTTTTAAATGTACTGCAGGTAAGGGGCATAGGTTTGTCAGGCAAAACCCAATATTTATGGAATCCTTCCCATTCTGATATTGTCCAATCAGATAACATTTGCGATGCATCACAGTCTTCATTTCTTTTTGCTTGACTGTAATGCTCCACTCACAATTTTGCAATCCACATTGCTAAAATTCCTTTTATTTTGATGTTCTAAAAAAAGTCACAATGGTTTGTTCATTTGCCATTATAAATAGAAGCATTGAGCCTATGTATGCATCTATATGCATTTCATTTTTGCTTTCTCTGAAAAGCATCCCTACTTCTTTGCAAACATCTTTCTTGCTGATATAATTGCTTCTCTGAATATTATATTAGTTTCCGCTGACTCTTTTCCCACTTTTGCTTCCAATTCAGCATCATTGTTTCCTGAGACTGAGAATTTTTCTTCCATTTTTATTATTATTGATCTATCTTTTTCATTTTGCCTTCTGCTTCCTAACTAGCTTATGTTTTTTCTCAGCCCCTGGATTGCAGATTAATTTAGTTTTCTTATTGATTTTTTGTATTTCCTTGTCTCTACAGTTTCCATGTTCTTCCACTGCTAACAAGATTGTAGTCCATAACTTGCAAACTTGTGACATACCTGAATTTTTCTTACAAGACATTTATCATCATTTTCACTGGTTTGCAAGCATGCTGCCATAGCTACTTACTCCTAGAATAGAGATAATATGCTAATTTGATTAGAGTTCATAAAAAATTTATCTCCAGTTCTGCTTTTGTTGCTATTTCTCCCTCCCTTAAGTTCTGTTGCTCTGGAGTCAACCGTGTCTTCGGGATCAAAAAATCAAGATGTCCAATGCCACATACACTCCTGCAGTGTCTCTTCTTTCTAAAATTTCTGTTTGTGAGATATGTTCCACAGCCAAGAAATTCATATGACCAACAGCAGATGCCCAGAAAAATTTCTCTGAAATTCATCCTTTGAATTTCTGTACTCAGCATCCTTTCCAGCTAGGAAAATGCATTTCTTCAGCAAGATATTGGATGATTACTCTTTGGAAGAAGACTCTCTTTCTCGTCTTCTCTAGAATACACAGCAACTTGAACCTGCCCAGCCTGAGGAACTGCCAGGTGGATCATTCACAGCAACATGCCTGTGTTTTAGGCTGTCATGTCATTCTGGTCATCTCCAGTGTGCTGGGATGGTGGCTGGGCTGTTGAGAGACACCCAAGCACCTTTTTGTTTTACTTGTATATGTGTTTACTGGTATTAAAACCTTCAATGTGCCCCTGGTTTGTCAGGTGACAAGCTTTTTTGCCTGTGGTTTGTCAGGCTGGAGATAAGCCCTGTTGAGTAATCTGTGACTGGGGACTCCATAGTAGGTGATTTTACTTGGGAATGACCTACAGTGTGTTCCTTTAGCAAAGCTTGTTGAATACGAGACATTTCAGGAGAGACAGATGTCCTGGCAGAGTAGTGTGAGGATCACAGACGGAGTTATAAGGTTGGAAAGAAAGCTGTGGGCATGCTCGTGCATTATGCGGGGCTCTAGTGAGGAACTGGTGTCACCCCAGATGCAACTGGAGTTGGATTTGTACTTAGGTTTATATGACAGCATGGGTGAAGGCAAGGGTCTGTGTGGGCACGTGTAACACAGACGTCAGGTAAGGAAGGTGTCCATTCATCCACCACTCCTTCCTTTCCCCACCAAAACACTATTCCATCCCAGTCTTCAGGATGTGTAGTCCTCCTGTGCTTGTCTGGAGAGTTGGTCTTTCACTGCTGCCCTAGGGACACTCATCCACAATTCTCCCTATTCCTGACCATCTATTGCATTATGCCTTGCTCCTCTTAATCACATCTCATTATTCTTTATTTTCCAGCTCTTTGTTGTGTTCCTAAAGGAGTCATTATGGTACCTGTGACCTTTAGAAGGGGAACTCTACTACCAAGAAGCCCTATTTGAGAATCATGTCAGGACAGTATGATACAACAATTAAAAAGAGGCATTAATAAACTGGCAGCCTATTCATTTGAGGTCAGGGTGGCGGTATATAATGCTCCAGCTAAGATGACTGCTCTAATACCGATTTGGGTTAGTTGATTTGGGTGGACTTTACCACACAGCATAAAAGTGCTATTTTATCTATCAAGACATAAGCCTAAGTAGATTAATATTTACATTTCCTGGGAGTAAAAAGCAGGAGCAAACATTCTCAGAGCCTCAGAAATGCAAACTTACTGTTTAGCTTTAAATAGGAAGCCCAGCAGAAATGAGCAAAATAAACTCTAGTTGTCAATTAAACTCTCAGGAGAGCATAAATATTTCTCATATAAGCATTTGAGTTTAACAAAAATTGCAAATACTCAGAGTTCCCTCTTTTGAGTTTCTTGGAATATTTTGGCTATTTCATCTCATTAAGGGAGACAAATTTCCTCTCAGATGGAGTTTGGCTTTTATGATTGAAAATGTTTATGACCAAAATCGTTCACTGAAAAGTTTGTGTTAGTTCAAAAGGTCTTCTGTGTTTGAATATTCAGATTAGAATTGATCTCTTCTGAAACAGGTGGTCCAAGTGCTTTTTGGATCATTGACTTATAAGGCCTTTCTGGAGCTTTGACTTTTCATCCCAGTTTGGAAAAGGAAACAATAAACCTCCAAAGCCCTGGCAAGTAAAGAAAGCTACTTTTTTCCCAGCTGTAGTTGGAGAGGGTCTTATTCCAGCAATAAGGATATCCTCGATACATCATAAATAACAGTAGGAGAATAAGAAATAAGTTATTTTATGCTATCTTCAAGACCTGTCCTTTAGACTAATTTTATCTATGAATGCATATCAAGAGGAAATCCTTAGTTATCTTTTCCATTATGAAGCAGCAAATGTGTTGTATAAACAGAAATTAATAAAAATGTCAAGTCAAATTAAAGATAAATAAAAAGGATGTACTGCCTGTCAACATTACTTCTCTTAAATACCCATTCATCAGCCTTCATTTATGGAACTGATGTTTTGTTAGAGCTGCCCAATTCTGAGTGAAATTAATTTGTTGACACAGAGCTCCAATAATAACAAGAAAGTCCTTAACAAATAATAGTGTACTTTGCTAGGTACAGTAAGGTGGTTTGTTTTGTTTTGCTTTGTTTTCTAGAAAAACTCATTTTGCAATGGTAAGATCTTTCTTCCTTTGAAATGTTACTATATATATATATAGGCTATATATATATAAAATAAACACTTGTGTCTTGATCTACTTTGCTTGTAAATCAGAATCATTCTGGTAGTCATTAGAAATGTGGGGATCTGCTCCAGCTGAGAAAATAGTTCTGTTTTCTTTCCAGATACCTCAGCTTTTGCAAGCTGTGTGCAGCAGCCTCTTTCCTGTTTGATTATGTCTCTGTCCAGAGTGAACTCAAGCTATGAATTAAGCTCATCCCTGTGAGCTGTGGTATCAGACCTGCTGCAGAAAAGCGGGCAATAAAATCCATCTGATCCTGTGTTGAAAATTTATCTTCAGATTAGACCTCTTTGAGTGCTACTAATAGGTGCAAATGAGCCAAATGTCTTTCTGAAATGAAGGAATATAGTTTTAAAAGAAATCATTAAAATTGAACACACTGAAATGTGTTTCTAGTAGGCAAAACCAGGGGAAAAAAATATATATTTCATTGTTACCACATTTGTATCTTTTACCCTGCAATTTCTTTTTTTGCTAAAGTCTGCCTTTGAGATGTTGTCCTGTTCCGAGGCTTAAACATCTCCCAGAGAAACACAAATGGAGTCAAAAGAGAAATCTTGATGCTGGCGTCTCAAAACATTTTAGACCCTCAGTAGACACAGCTACATTCATTCAGTCAAAACTCAGGTGGGGTGCCCCTGGCTGATTTGAAATAGCACTTTGCATGGAAGACTTTGTGTGGGCAACTGGCTCAAGTGCAAGCACTATTTATCCCAGAACACTTGTTGAAAAGTGCCTGTTCTCCCCACCAAATGTAAATGTAGTTTCAGATAAACAGCTGTCTAGAAATAGTCTGAATTAAGGTGAGGCAAATGTGACTCAGCTCCTTATGCTTGTAGTCTTGTTATCCTCGTTGTGATGGAATCATTTTGTAGGCACGACCAAATCACTTTACTTCCTTCATTAGCTAATCTAGAATTGGGAAGAATTAGTTATCCTTTTTTTCCTGAAGAAGCATGTGGGAAGAAACAAGTAACGGGAGCTTTGTGCACGAGACAAAAGCTGCCTTAATGTCCTCTCCTAATGCAGTGACAGCTGTGGAAAGTGTAGCCCTGTGAGAAAGCAAAAGCCAAGCCTTGAAAGAGCTGCACACATTGTTTTTAAAGCCAGAAGGAGATCTGAATGATGTTTGTAACCTTACTTTATGCATAAAACAGACCATAGGGTTCCCCTGACTTGATCCTCTTTGCCTCCCAGCCATCATCTTTCAGACTGAGATACACAGATATTTGTGACTCATCTTTCTAGTACCTTCCAGCCAGCCCAGGATGCTCCCTTCCCTTATCCAATGACTCCACCCCATCCCAGAAAACAAACCCTTGCAAAAAACAGGATTCTAGTTTGCAGGGAAAGACAGATCAAATACTTGTGTTATTTCCCCCACCCCCTCCTTCTCTTGAACCAGGTCGCTTTTCTTTCCAGGCAAATTTCTTTTCTTTTCAGGTTTTCCTCCCTCATCAGCTGAGCACCCTGTTAAAGCGTGGTACCCTTGCCCCAGAGTGTTGCAAAGATGAAACTAAGAGGTAATCATATTAATCAGACTCAGATCAGACTTGTTCAGGGAAGAAAAGCTCATTGAGACACTAATGCCTGCCTCAAACATTTCAGAATTGCCTATTCCTGAAAGCTAGGACAGCACTTGGGCAATGTCATTGAATGTTTGACTTCTCACCTTCTCTTTACACATCAGGGTATGCGGGGTTATCAGATGATGGGGCCTCAGGTCTGACATTTATCCTTAGGTGACTGCCAGGTCTTTGAAGGGCATTTTGGAGTTCATTTATTAAATGTTAGTGAAGTGTAATTGTGTGAATAAATGTCAGGTCTGAAGTTGGAACCAGACTTTACATTGGGACCCTCCCTAATAATCCAGGGGAATTTGGATCCAGGTTCACTATTTATACAGCAGCCATTTATGAGAATCAGACTAGGAAACAAAATTCCCAAAGCGGCATCACAAGTGGCCTTTGGTGCCCATTTTTAGGCAACAAAAGGTAGCCCTCTAATACAGCCCTATAATATATATACTCCCAACAGGTTTGTCTGTGCAAGTCCCGTGAAGAGGAGCTTCAAAGTGGGGACAGTCATCTCATACGAAAGTAAATATCCCAAGTAGACAGCAGGAACTATATTGTTCAAGTAGCTATTTGTCTCCACTGGTTATTAAAGGAGCTGCTGGTAACTAGCTTAGGACTATCAACAAGGCTACTCGCTTTTATTGCAGTCATGAGGCCTAAATATCCTTTCCATCATTTGAAAGTTTTCATAGCAAAGGAGAATTTGGGGGAAAAAGAAGGAAGGAAAACATTAGTATGACAATGAGATATTTGCCAAATCATGTACCTTGCTGACAAGTACACGACCACAAACATTTGGGGTGACAGTCACTCTGAAATGCAGACTTCAGGCTTACTGAGTATATCCGCAGGTGGATTTTAGTTTCTGTCTTCAGACCCTCAAGATTAAACACTTCATCCCAAGTGACTAAGGACACACGGTATATTCCAGGCCAGAACCGGGAAGAGGATTCAGGGTGAGTGACCAATGTCCCTGTCCTGGCCTCAGTGTTCCTCTCTCCAAGTAAATGTTATAGGTATAAAGTCCCTATCAGGCTTTTCTCTGAGACCTGGGCAGCCAGTTAAAAGTAAGTACCAACACATCTGCCTTCCTTTTGCTGTTACAGACAGATTTGGTCACGTACCAGCTCTGTCACAGCCACCCATAGTTGCTAGCTCTGCAAGAACCTCGATCAATGCTATGGTCTTGGGTAGCTGAGTTCTCTCCCTCCTGTAGCCTCCACTGGGATACTCAGCTCTGGGCGGCACCTAGCACACAGTGAGCATCAACTGCGGCAGTCAGAATTAATGCTGCCAACCAGATAAACAAGCCAGCTGTCACCAGGGATCAATGTGCAAATGCACATGAAAATGTAGGTGAGAAGTGTTAATAGATCCTTTCTGTATGTCATCATTTTCTTTCAGCAACCCTGGGATGGGGGAGCTCATGGAAAAGAGTGAGAATAGAAAATTCATTTGTATAGACTAAGAGTATCTCTGCTGAAGTAACTCCCCAAGTTTTCAGCTAGCAATTCTCCTTCTGGACTGATGAATCACTTCTGCAATTTAATTTCAAAGAAGATAAAAATCCCTGTTTTTTCTGATGCAGCCTGTAGCAATTTGAATTTCCAGTTCTTTGTTGTCACATCAAACTAGAACTCGTGAAACTTGAAATGCTTTCTCCAGTCCAGTTCATCATGTTAATCCCATGTGATTAGTCACGCTTATATTTGGAACTTGCCCTTGCCTAATAGTCTATAATTCCATCTGGCACCTTCCATTGCGATTGCAAAAGCAGCAAGTTTTGGATCAGTGCCTTTTTGGCATCCTTGATGGAAGTAACCCAAACCTGACTCTGAGCTGACAAAGAACGTCAAGATTTGGTGGTTTAATTTCAGAGGCAAAAGTTTTCTTTCTGTGGGTGAAGGACACCCCCGCCTACCTGCCCTTCAGTAGGTTCTCTCCAAACAATTCCCTTTGTGTTACCGGGGAATGGTGCAGTCGCTAATGTGAAGAGTTTAAGATCCACGTCAAACTGGTGGTTTGAAGCAGTTGTCTCTGATGAATAAAGCGAGAACCGTTTGACTCCACGCTCTTAAATACGACAAAGACAATTCCAGCAAGAGCAAGTATACAAGCTACATACACTGTTTTATTTATTTCTGAGGCTCCCCATGGCCCTGCTCTGCTAAGAAAAACATTTCAAAAAATGTCACATAACTCTTAGAGAAGCATTTTGGTATCTCACGTAATAAGCATTTAATGTACAAGATTCCCAACACTGCCAGTCTCCCAGTGTCTATTCGAGTGCTTATTGCACCATTTGTTATAAATAACATTACAATAACCACAGGGAGTGATGTGATGGATGCCGAGATACCGTAATCATCGAAACACACCACATTTCATTGGGGGAAAAAAGAGCATATTTAGAGAACACCTTTTGTGTTAGCAGCTCTGCTGCAGTGTTCAGCTGGAAGGCAGTCACAAAGTTGTTCCATTCACGGACCACAAAATGCCAGGAGCCCTGGGACCCTGGAAATGAGAGATAAATATGTTGATAAATGTCTTCTCACAAGCTTAGGTTGTGACCTCAGCAGTCTTGAGATAACAGTTTGGCAGTTCTGACACAGTACATCGTCAACAATCTTGAGATAGGTCTGTGTATTGCAAGCTACCCTACTTTCTGGTGAAAGCAACAAAAAACTTGCTCCTAAGTGCCAAATCCCTCTGCTGATCACAGTCTACAAGTCACAATCTTCTTTTGAGATTCTTTTTTTTTTTTTCTTTCCTGTTTACACTGAAAGCAAACTTGTATGAGAAACTCTCTAGCATATGCAACAACAGCAATTAGAGCAAATCTCAATTCTCAGCATTGAGATGGTAACAGAAATAATTACCCTGCTCAGCAGATTAAAAATAGAAGTGGTAAATCTGTCATTTCAGCTTTAATGACAGTGGAAAAAAAAAAAAAAAAAAAAAAAAAAAGCATTTTTCAGGAATGATTTATCTGCTCTATTTTAAATGTCTCTTGTAGAGTGCAATGAATGGATTCCACCAAATCTAAAGTGAGTCCAGTGTGACTAGGTTGCATTCAGATCTCTGCAATGCAGTCTTGCACCGTGGGTCTTGGGAACCCCACCTAACCTACAGGTGTTTTCAGATGTTCTGTGTCAGCAAAGCACAGAGTTGCAAATACTCCACGCAGCGAGCCTTGGGTGAGCTGAGCCAGAGCCAGATGCAAAGATGCAAACAAATCCCACCCTTAGCTCCTCATGGCACCCAGGAAAGGAGTAAAAGGGTGTAAAAATAAGGTTACTTGCTGGGACCGTTAGTTTTGTTCTACATTTTAATTCCTGTTTTGAAAGGATTAGTAGCTGTTGGATATTTGCTTGCATAATCTGGTATTGCTGGTAAACTTCCGAGTCTGTTGCAATCAATGATAAAGCTGAGAGGCTGGTTTTGATCAGATTGGAACCGCAAAATGTGCCTTTTAAGGTGTATCTCATCCTTTAAGCCTCTGTTTGACTCACTGGTCTTATTTTTTCCTCTCTCTTCCTTTTTTTCCAGATAAATTTTGTATTCCTATTTAACATAGTTAGGATTTTAATGACAAAGCTGAGAGCTTCAACCACATCAGAGACAATACAGTACAGGTAAGTCAGCCGGTGCTTCTTGCTGTTCGTGGTATTTGCAAAGAACTGCCTTGCCTGTCCTGTCCTTGTCCTGTCTTTGTCTTTCCAGATGCCACTGTGATTTAGAGGGTGTCCTTCTTTCCACTTGAGCTCCTATAGTATTTATTTTTGCAAGCTCTCTTTAAAGTGTGCCTGTGTTCTTTCTGTCCACTCCATTTTGATATCCAAACAATGGAAACCTCCAAGGCGTACAGATACAGAGACAACTGTGCACTGCCATGGCCCCAGCTCCATCACGTTTGCATTTACCTGAATGCAAGTGTGAAATTCCCCCCTTCCAATGAAATCCAAACTGTCAGTCAGGATAGGAACTTTATCAATTTCTATATGTGCACAAGCATAAGCATTATATGATATAAATATGTATAACTCCTCTCACGGAGGAATAGACTGTTCATTAGGCTAATATGGTGTATCAGTGCTTCTTTATCTCATTTTCTAGCTTTATAGATGCAGAACAATACCAAGACTTCCTAATAAATCATGTTTATGTGCATATTAAGATCCATGTTCATACTAAGATCCTACCAGAGTCAGAATTTAAAGAACAGAGCCTGGGCCAAAGCACTCATATCACATCTGTAATCAATAGCAGTATTATTACTGATGATTACTGTGCACATACAGACATTTAAAGTAAAGTTTAATGATATTTGTAAACTGAAGGTTATGGGAAAAAAGGGTGTTCGTGCCTCTTCAGCTGGCACCAGCATTAGTGTAACCACTCAGTGGGTTGCAACAGGGAACGAATCCTCAATAAATCGTTACCTATTTATAAGGTGCCTTTTTATTTATTTATTTATTTATTTATTTATTTTTATTTATGTGTGTATGTTTTTATATTTTATTTATGAGGCAGATCAGTTCCCCGAAGTGGGTGACTGTTCAACCTTACAAACACAATTGTGGTAGAAAGGAAAAGACAGGAATGTTTAGCCCAGGGCAGCAGAAGGAAGGTAGCCTTCTGGCAGCCTTGTGGACTTCGATCAGACCCAAATGGTCCTGAAAAAAAAAAAAATCTTAGAGATCAGGAGATGCTGAGTGCTTTTTCTGTCTTACTATTTGCAACATAAGCCAGTGTTTTGGAGCATTTATGGACAGACAGGTCCTCGCTCTGACAAATGGCACAGTTGTTGTGGGGTAATATTTGCCACAATCCTCTAAATCATTTCTAGATAAAATCTCAGTGTATCAAGCTGAGGCTTGAATCCTGATGTCTTCAAATCATCCTGCTCTTGACTTTGGAGGCAGTTTTCCTGCAGTAATGGGGGTTTGTTTTTTTTACCTGGTTCCTTCCTTTTACTCCTGTCTGTGGCTTAGGGACAAATGTGAAGTTAATGCAATGGTCTGATTTTCTTGTTCAGATTCTTCTTTGCACAATTCATGAGAAATTAAGAGGAAAAAAATTACCCCTTTTCATGCTCAAACCTCATGCTATAAAACTAAAACTAGCATGGGAAAAAAAAAAAAAAAAAAAAAAAAAAAAAACTCAAATCTCATTACATTTTACTCCCTGCTGCAGTTGGCGGGGATTAGAGATATTAGATTCTGAGGCAATCTAAAGTAACTGTCGTCCTCCTTGAACAGATGAGGGTGATCTTATCCTCACTACAAGCTCTGTGAGGGAATCTTTTTTTTTTTTTTTTTTCCGCAGCCTAGATAGAAACCTTTACAATTCCAGGAAAGCCTGGGGCAAGGCTTGCTGCTCTAAAGCTGAGTACTCCAAACATTTGTTAAAAAAGTATTAAATAATGTAGCAGCCAGATTGTTAAAACTGTCACTGTCTCCTGACACTGACAGTGCTTTTGTGCCTACCTACCTACCTGCTTTCATCCACCTTTTACAGCCTTAGTATAGAAATTTATAGAGACTTAGCAAAATTGCAGTCTTATGTCTTTGTAAAGTATCTAGCGCAATGAGGTGTTGTGTTGCTTCTGGCATCCCAAGACACTATTACAGCCCCAATAACAAAGATTAGCCCCTGATAATTTAGTTAATAAAAACCTATGCTTCATTGTGCACCATCTGCTTGTTTATTATTTGTAAGACAGCTCTAAACCATTGTGTTGGAGATACAGATGTTGTGGAGAGCATGAGCATTTACACTCCAGACAGAATCAAAAGGTGGGCATAGGGCAGGTCTCACAGGCACAGCAGTCCTGCCCCAGTGCAGGATTTACCACCTTATAATCCTGAGGTGTAAGAAATCACTCCTGCAAAGAATCTCAAATCGTCAGCCTAATGAGAGCCCTGGAGATAAGACAGAAACTCTCCAGAGGAAGAAGAGACAGAAAGAGAAGGATGTAAAAAATGTTTCCTCTTGTCCCCTGGAGTTCAGGGTATGGTGACAAACAGCAGGATACAAAGGTAAAGACTTTCCCAGAACACTTTTCTTTGAGTGGTCAGACACTGGTCTTGATTCACAAACCCAGCCGTGGTTTTACAACTCAAAGTGGAGGCTGACATTCTTTCCCTGCCCCCCCCTGCTAAACTCTCTCCAGCTTTTTGGCCATGGGGTCAAGCTCAAATACTTGAATTGCATTCTGTGTTAGCACCTGTGTTAGACACTAGACAGAATTTTAAGTGTGAATTTTGCTCTGAAAGAAGTTCCTTCCTCCAGTGTCTGTAAGTATTGGACAGCCCTGAGCAGCCATATCTTAGGAAGTCCTTGTTTCTTCTTGGCTACTCCCTGTTCAAGATGTGCAGGCGCTGAACTATCTCAGGGAGGCACCTAAGTTCCCTCTCCAGCTAACGTAGGTACTTCACATCCTTCTGAATTGCTCTGAGACTTGCGCCCTCTCTCCACTTAGGGTGTGATTTATTTGGGTGGGGTCATTCTACAGCTGTTCAGGTAACACAGTTCTGTCCTCTGCTCACTTGTGTTTTCTCTTTCCTCCCCACAGGAAAGCAGTCAAGGCAACTTTAGTTCTTCTGCCTCTGCTAGGCATCACATATATGCTTTTCTTCGTCAACCCTGGTGAAGATGACATTTCCCAGATTGTCTTCATCTATTTCAATTCCTTTCTGCAGTCTTTTCAGGTAGGAGAGGAATTTTATAGCTGGTATTGGCTAAAAGGATCCTCAGTGTTTTTCAGCCATAAAGCATATGGCAGTGAAGTCCATGATACAAACAATAGTTGAAAAGAGATCAGCTTTGTTATTTATGCTTATTTAATAGATATATTCAGCATGTCTTATGAAGTGGAGGACTCTTCTCAGGTGTATACCAGAGGGATTTACCTCCCTTATCAGCATTATGTTTAGTCTACAGCTACAGGTCTTTACCTAAGCTCTATCTAAAGTCAGTGGAGAGATGATGTTTCATCCCATCAGAAACTGTGTGAGAGAGGATGATGAATCATGCTCCCAAACTGCCTCTCTCTTCACAAAGAGCGCTGAGATTTAGACTAGATGTTGCTAAAGCAAAGGGAAACAAATCCTACCTGTTGGGTTTACTTGATTAAGACATTAACTATGTCCTAAATGCCACCCAGCCTCTCACCCCAGTGCTCCTGCAGTTCTGAGTATACTCAGCCATCAGACCATAACAATTCTTTGAGCACTTGTACCCTATTTCCTCTTTCCACTAAATTTTACAGGAGTTCTGCCAGTTGTAAAAGGCAGTGGAAGGTAATTCTCCCAGATTTCTGGATTTGGGAAAAAAAAAAAAAAAAAAAAAAAAAAAGTGACTGAAGTAATTGAATTATGTTTGTTCATTTACTTCTGCTTAGGTGTGTTATGTAGTTTTACCTCTACGTAAATACCCCTCCTGGTCTGGAGTGGAATTGTATTTGATATTAATGTTTTACCTTTGATATCTACAGTATCAAATGCTTTGATACCCAGTTTATCAATGTAAATACAAGACATACATTCTGTCAAGCCAAATCTCAGTCTGTGAAATACAAAAGTTTTGCTTTGGATTACCGTATTACTGATTGCACGTTTAGCTTTGAAGCACAGAGCATCCTACCAGAAATTGAAACTGAAAATTGAAAAAGAAAAAATGACAGTTTTAATCAATGAACAGAGGAACTTTAGCTCTTGCCAGTGAAGCAATTCACATTTTTCATTCCCTAAAAATAATTGTATTGCTCAAGGTCTCCAAAAATGATGCACTGCTTATTTTATTGTTAGTGTTACAAAGACATACGTAAGAAAGTAAGGATGGTGAATCTCTGCTTTATGGTGACAACAATTATAGTCCACTGCTGAAAGCAGAACGGGTGGGACTCTGCTCACAGATTTAAAAATGAAAGCATCATGATGTTGTCTTCTGAGCTTCCATTATGGTCATTGCAATCTGCAGTCATTAGAGATGTATAGTCACTGCTGCCAATAGATTCCACAGAGCACTTCAGCTCAGTTGAGCGTAAGCAACCTGATCAAACACAAGAGCATCTAAGGCCATTTGACACCCCTGTGGTGTCTGAGACATATGCTTAGAACTGACAGACATGACACAGGACCTGTAACATTTTGGGGAGGCAACTGGAAGCTGTAGAAAAGCTTTAGCACAACTGAATTGACAATCCGCTCTATCAGTGGAAGATCTGTCTAGATTCTGCCTCTTATGTATTAACAGTGAGCTACAAGACAACTGGTATCTTGTCATGAAACTGTAGGGTAAAGATTTTGTCTGACTGGAAATGGATGTCAACAAGGTTGTGTTTATACTCAGGATGATACTAGGATAAAGCTCAGTCCCCAGTTCTGCATGTGAAAATACTTACCTAATAACTGACTGCTTTCTATTCTTTCCAGGGTTTCTTTGTGTCAGTATTTTACTGCTTCTTGAATGGTGAGGTAAGTAGTGTCTTCTGCTGTCAGTGTGATTAATTCTCGGGAGGTGGAACCTACTTGAGTGCCTAATTGTAGAACATGAGATGTTTTTACACGGGGTCATAGTCCCATCAGTCTGTTCCTCTTGAAGTTTCTGTTAATGTGCATCTAAACTTCCCAGCCCACTTTGTGGGTGTCCTATGTTCACAAAACTTTATCCCATTCAGTTCCAACTGGGAGGGCAGAGCAGAAGAGGAGTATTCTCAGATTGTATTTTTTAAGAAAACCTTCTTTGAGGTTTCTCATTAATTCTCAATCTGATTTCTGGGCACACATAAGCACTGCTTCTCATCTGAGCTCTCATTAAAGTTACACTACAGGTGACCCATTTTTGTAATGGGATTGCCATGCTGAGCTGAGTGAGTTTTTCTGTGTGGGTATCTATGTCTGAGTGATCAATACCTGTTGTAAATAATTGGGAACAGGGTTGGTGTGCTCCTTTTGAATTAGTGTTGGGGGACTGATACTCACGTAAGAAATGTCTCACTAATATCTCTTTGTGTTTGATCTACACCCCAAAGTGTGAGAGAGTTATTATATTTTTCCCTGCTTACATTGCCTGTGTCTAATTTATCTGCATTATGCATGTCATTTTTTTTCAGTTAAAGTTTGTGCCTCTGCAGAAATGAATCTAATGTCTTAGTTATTCCTGCTGTATCAGTATATATTTTATATGTGCTGCTTTTAGTTTCATTGTGGGCTCCCTGTGTGGCACTATGAGAAGGAATGGGCATGTCTCATCACCTTTCCGTACATCAGCCAATGAAGCATCAGCATTTTGGTGGTTTTGTTGTTGTTGTTGCTTTCTGCTTTTCTTCATTTCATGCCTTCCTCATATTAACTCAACTCTGAGGTGATGTTAACAAGAAGCAACATTGCTTTCCCACGTTAGGCACATGCTATTTTTATAAACAGCCAGCAGAGTAGAGTGTCCTCAGCTCTCTTCATAACCTTCCTCCAATGAATTATGACCACTCCATTTGGCTCTTAATAAGTAGGTGAAGTCTTCCCCCAGAACTACTGACTTCTTAACTGTGGGACAACAGTTACCTGAAAACCTTGCTACATATCTGAGTTGTTTTGTGATCACACTTTTTTTTTTTTTTTTTTAATGTGAGCCATTGTGCTGCACACTCTGATGAAGTTGAAGGAACCAGAAGACTCATGTATCAACAGAACTTTGTATTAGCCCTTCTGTTTTGTGGACTTGAACTAGGGTCAGGTCATACCAGGCTTTCACTCTTCTGGATGCTCTTGGATTCTTTCAGCTGTCCCGAAGAGGAAGAAGTATCTCCTTCTTCACTACAGCAGTCAAGTTCTGTCCACGGCCATGAGCCCACTTCCCATGTAGTCACTGTGTAATTAGTACAAGCCAGTTGATACAATCTCCTTCTCATCAGGTTAGCCTACACCTCTGTTTGCTCACCCGAACTCTAGACGTTACTAACATATGAACTAGTTCTCCGCTCATTCTGATGCTTGCCTAGACACTCAGCTCAAGTGTAGACACCTACAAACAGCTAAATTTGTGAGCTAAATCTTTCCTGCTCTCCTATATTTACATAATGTATAACTTGTACTTGACTGACTAAACCATGGCAACTCCCTAATTTTTTGAGATATAAGACTAAGTCTCCCAGATATTGCAGCATTTTCTCTTTGAAAAGGGACGTTAGATTCACCTTATGGTATTGTGGACATGTCTTTGAAGTATCATAAAGATTTTAAAGGGCAAAAATTTCCTGCTCTCTTCCAGCTTCAGCTCTGCAATCTTAGAAACAAGTAGAACATTCAATGGATTTTCAGGGCTTTCTAATGGTGTTGCCCAGAAAAAATAAAAATAAAAAAATGTATCTTGTAGTAAACCATTGTAAAAGCTCTGCCTTGTGATACTGCCTGTCCTCTCCAGATCTCCCCATACTCACAAAGCATTCTAAAAACTGCTTATGTTTGCCACATCACATTCTGAAGACCACATCACACTGAAAATCTTGCAATAATGCTGTGTCTTGCTTCCTTGTGAAGTGAAAGACCTGTATGGGCTACATTGCCAGATGAAGACATATATGAGGGCCTTTGTTGTTAGCATAGCAAAAGTGTTTTTCCTTATAATTAAATTCCATATATAAGCAGTGAAAGCCATATTCATTTATTGCTCAGTTAGATTTGCAGTACATTAAGTGTTCCTCAAATATCTACTGTGAAAAAGCCTATATTTCTTAGTCCATGTGAACAGCATCACATTGGAAAAGAAGGACCAAAATGTCATTTGCATTCTCCTGACATCAGTTGCTTTCAGGGATTCATCCCAGCTAGGAGTGGTGATGAAGGAAATACCACTCAATCTCCCAGCATTGTAAGTAAAATCCACAGAAGGTTTAGGTCATTTAATATTTAATTGCATCATCCGATAAGATTGTAGGGTAACAAAGACTTTTTTTTTTGGAGAAGTGAATCTGCATAAACGTCCATATGGAATAGTTATTGCAGAACTTCCATAAATTTCCTCTTCATAGAACATCCTGAAATCTTTATAAATATCACTGAAGCCTTGATGAATTATCATCTCTTTAGTCAGCCTGGTATTCCTGTCTGTGTGATAGATGAGCTGATGATTTGCTGTCTCAGAAGTTTATAAATACTTCAGGTTCTCCAGCTATGACAGACTTGGATGCTTTAAATGCATGCAATAGTCTTTAGCAGGTTATCCAGCTCACACAGTGCCAGGCCTGCTCTTAATTATGACACAAACAAAAATAAATTAATTAATTAATTTAAAATTTAAATAATGCTGTGATCTCAGCTGCATCTCCACCATTTCATATTTGATACAGATGCCACTAGGTTGTTGTAAATTCCTAATGACTGTCTGTAGAAGAGCCCATGACCGTTGGTAGTAGAGCTCACACAGTATGGATCACAGATGACAGTTATCAAAGTTTCTGCTTTTTGTCAATGTTCTACCTGTTAAGTTTGGCAAAAGAAACAGAGTTTTTGCTGTGTAACATCTTGTAGCCTCCCTTTATTTAAACAACCGTGTCCTTATGACTTAGAGCAGAAATTTGTTGCTTCTCATCCTATGAGCAATTTTGCACCAGAGGAATTACGTTTCCCTCAGTTCCACAACAGATTTCAGACAGATATAGGAGGAGTTTTGTGGGCTGCAGTGAGAATTAAGTTGATGGGACAGGTGTTGAGTCTGTATCATTCAAGTCCCCTTTTTGGAGATATAACTCTTCAGATACTGAATATAAATGTCTTTCCAAGCTGATAGATTATACACAAGCTATTCCAGTGAACCAAGGGAGAAGAAGCAGTTTAGATACAAAACTGTCAGTCTTAGGTTGTTGTTTTCTTTTTTTCTTCTGAAAAGTTCTGAAGCTGTTGTGAACAAACTGCATTTGCCATGGACGGGCATGAGAGGCCACTGGCACTTATATTAAGCAGCTCTAGAGACCTTATGGAAAAAAGTTGTCCTTGTTGAATGCATAGAACATCTACTAAACCTAGAGGGCAAAAATATGCATATTTCATTTAATCTGAAGCATCTCTGCACTTCCAAGAAAATTGAGATCAAGATGTTTTGAGAATCCCAGATGTTATGAAAAATGACAATGACAAAAGATGCATGCATTTTTGTTACATAATGCTTTAAAAGTATGAATCTTGGTTGTGAGCTTTTTTTTCAATGACCGCAAAAATCAAAATGCTCCTCAAAAATTTTTCCATCAGTTCATAAATCACAAGATAGAATTTAATTTCACATAACATGGGATTTAGAAAATAAAAGTTTAAGATAGAGTTCTCTTGGAAGAGAATAGATGTTGGCATGGAGCTGGACTGAACGGAATATACTTTCACAGAACCCCTATTGGACATTTTTTTCCTAGAATCATAGAATTGTTTGGGCTGGAAGGGACCTCAGAGCCCACACAGTGCCATCCCCTGCCATGGGCGGGGACGCCTCCCACCAGCCCAGGCTGCCCCCAGCCTCATCCAGCCTGGCCTTGGGCACTGCCAGGGATGGGGCAGCCACAGCTCCTCTGGGCAGCCTGGGCCAGGGCCTCACCCTGCTCTGAGTAAAGTTTTATTTTTTACTACAGTTCACTAAAAAATCTTTAGGATATTTGAGTTGTTGAAAATTATTCTACCTAGATCAGTTTGATGGTAACAATATAATAATCTAAAGGAATTATATGTTTTCATCATATTTCATCTTTATGTAAGTATGGATGAATAGATTTATAAAAAACTAAATCATCTCTTTAGCCTCTGTGGTGCAAGCTGATGAATTCCATCCAATAACTGCACTTGATAGTATGTGTTTAATTAAAATGCACTTGTCTTTCAAAAGGTTGCTTGGTGTGGGATTCATCTCACATGGTACATGATTTTTCTGACAATGATCTTGAGAAATGAATGTTGGAAGAAAATATCATCTATCAAGGTCACTGCCAGATCTGAAACTTAATAAAGGCTCAGTGAAAGTTACAGTCCTTAGGCATTTGTAGAATATTCTTGAAATTCCTTTATTTGTGTGATATGAAATCTAGGATAAATATTCATTATAATTTATTACCAAAAGAGACTCACTGTTATTAGGCCTAACAACTAATCAAGGAAGACAGGGAAAAAGTGCACTTATTGCGTTTCGTATTCCAAGTGTATCTTCCTGTATGGTTGTATTAGCTGTGGTCTTGTAGATGCTGTAGGTTGGAGTCTGCAGGGGAGGAGGTCAGATCTCAGATGCTGCGTACGCCAGAAAAGGAAATAAAATGTTTCTGGTCAGCCACTGGTAAACCTTCAGAGGAAAGAGAACTTCACTGGTTGGTCTGGCTCCAGTCCTGTTACCTCAGCAAAGGAATGATGGAAACAAGAGGATAAAGGCGGAAAGGATCCCTGCCCCTAGAGAATACCTCTTCTTATTGTTAGGTGCTTTATGTCATTTCCAACAGCCATCAGTGTTGACCCCTGAGAGAGTCCTGTGATCCTTGGAAGACTTAGCAACCCTAACAGGAGATAATAACATAGCTGTACAGTAACAGAGTGCTTGTGATGAAGGTGATGTGTTAGAGTGACCCAAATTTATAAAGTGATACTGCTTGATGAATGGGAAAAGAGAGAAGTCACCTCTAGCAAACAAAATGAAGGAAATAAGGGCAATCCTGATCAAACACAGTGGAAAAAATAAATCATACTGAGGGTATATCAGCAGTAGAAGAAGGGCTGAGAGGTGTTTTGAGATGTGTGACTTTGGATGTACTCAAAATGGCTGGATAATTCTAAAGTGTTGGACCAGAAACCTTCTGAGGTCCACTCTAAACTTAATTATTCTATAATTCATGAGTCCTATATCCATAATAAGGTGGTTGTCCTTCATCTCCACCCATGCCTGGGGGGATATATAACTCGCAAGAGTTGTATCTAAAATTCTCTTGCAAAGAATGAATTCTCAGCTCAAGCACATTCTAGTATTATCTGGTCAATATCAACAATCAGCTATAAATTAACATTTAAGAAAGAAAGCAATTATCTGACTTAGAAGGAAACCATAACCAGAGAGCAACAGAGCAAGTTACTTTGTTAGATGGCACTGTAAATTATTCTCACAACTAGGTGCAAGAACAGGATAAATATGTTTAATTTTTTTTTATATATATATTGACCCTTTACCCAGGCACCATCTGTCTCTCAAAATCTATTAAGCTCAAAGTGGCTTACTTTGATCTGATCATCTTGGGAGGCTATTCATTATAATAGCCAGCTATGAATCATGACCTAAATGGTTAGTCATCCACCTGCCCATCAATCTAAGCAGACTTCACATTAATCATCCCGAACCCAAAGGACACGCATTAAGCGTTCCTCCAAATCGCTGAATAAATATGAATATGGGGGTTGACTAGAGGGCTAAAGTTTAATTCCATCTTCCACAATGATTGTTTTCTGAGCAAAGGGACCCAACAACATGGATGTGAGTAGTATTGTTAAATTCCCCTGAGAATGACTGGTCAATATAAAGTCAGACTTTTCTGTTGGGACCACCAGCCCATGGTTCATTACAGAACTGCAGTCTCCTCCCACTACCCATCTCTTCACCCAGGTGTGTTCTGGTAGAAAGTCACCTTCACAGAAAATCACCCGTGACTCCAGTAGGTCTCTTCAGTCTAGCATCCTATAAGAAAGAGAAGATCTGGGCATGCTTTAGGATAGGAACTGGTCTGCAGGTCCTTCCACACCCCATTTTCCTTTTCACTACAGTGTTGCTGTTGTGGCAGTGACTCCAAAACACTCCACAACAACAGCACGAAGTCTTGGGCTGGGCTGATTGCATTTATGTGCCTCCCTCAAGTGGTTGGTTCTGTTTTTTACCGGTCCCTTTGTGGCCCAGAAAAAGGGAGCAGCATTTGTCTCCTGCACAAAATGTGCAACACATCTTTACTAGTCAGAACTGTGATATCTTCTCAAACAGTTATGTACATTAACAGAATTGCACTGTTGTAATCTTAGAAATTAGGCTTTCCCAGTCTGGCAGGTACTGCAGAACTATCAGCCTGTTACTGCAATGTATC
The DNA here is from genome assembly GCA_011076525.1 of Nettapus auritus. Classification (NCBI taxonomy): domain Eukaryota; kingdom Metazoa; phylum Chordata; class Aves; order Anseriformes; family Anatidae; genus Nettapus; species Nettapus auritus. The sequence goes on from CM021766.1 coordinate 4,449,503, forward strand.
GAAATGCCGCCAAAGACTCTTGGGGGAAAAAAAAGTAAAGAAAAAAGAGTTGCAAACCAGTTAAGCCAGGTAATTTGGAGGGAGAAAAACACACAGACACACACACACACACACACACACACAAAAATAAAAAATAAAAAAAAATAGTGGTACATAAAATAGCAATGTGATGAAAAGGTCCACCTGAGCTTTACTGTTGGAAAATTACAGGATTTATTACCATGTTTCCTTTGAGCTTTGCAGATTTTTTTTTTTATTACAACCACTCCCTACCCTACTAGGATTAAACACTGGTAAGGACATCTTTATAGAGACATTTGGCTCCTTTCTTTGTTTGATGGTAAGGTGGCCATCTCTGGTCTGAGGGTTTGGCTCTACTGGGAGTCTTGAAAAGCCATACCAATGGGGTACTGTATGGCATAGGAATAGTTGTTTGGTTATTTATCACAAAAAAAATCTCTCTGAGAGCATTAGTGTTCCTCATCAACATATCCTCAAATCTGGCAGTCCAGTGAGGTCTGCCCTTAGGCCATTCTGTTTCTTTGCTTCCATTCAGGATTACGCTTACTTAATCTTTACAAGGATCTGGGCTGGCTTGGCCCATAGGCTTTATCACAGCATTTACTGTTAATGCTTTTTATATTAAACACCCTTCTCCCTTGAGGAACACCTTACCCCTCTGGAAAACTTTCAAGATACTGTGTAAAGCATCACCTTACTTTAAATTCTAATATGTAATGGATAGAATTTGTTCCCCTAACATCGGTCATCTAATACACACACGTTTGCAGGTAAGCTGATCAGTCCCAGCTCCCTTTATAGGCAGTGATTCACCCAAAGGAGGGTAGAATTCATCTGGCCTATTTCAGTTGTCTCTTTTGGAGGAACTTTTGCCAGCATCTTTTGGCCATTCCTAGCTATGTCTCTGCTGGATACCGGCAGAGGCCAAGGCTTCAGAAGCTTCCTGGAAGCAGATTCCAGTACAGGATCAGACCCAATGAGACAGACCGGTGCCCTGAAATTTAAAGTCTGCATAGCCAGTTCTCTCTTGCTGGTCTGGATATTGTTTGAAAGTCCCTCTTTCTCATCCATAGCTTACAATAAAATTGAATACATCTTCATCAACATTTCCACAATTTGCACCACCATTTGCAGCCAAAGATGTTTAAAGTCCAGGGTGATTCTCCAGTGACTTCCAACTGCAGCACCAGGATCTGAAGTATGGCACAAAGGTGCTTAAGTACAAATGAAACTTGATGAATTCATCACTGAAACCCATTTTCACAGAGCAAAAACTGGTCTGTTTCAAAGCCCATTGAGAACTTTTTGAAATACTTTTATTCCATTTGCTTTTAGATCAGGTTTTCTGGGAGTAAAAAGGTGCATATGAACAAGACAAGAACATAATTAAGATTATATAGTCATTAAGGTTATATAATTGTTAAGGTTATATAGTCAGAGAACGCTGAGCTCCATGACTCTTCAGTAATCAGAGTCCCTGCTGTCCCTCTGCCCCTTATTTTTTAATGTTTGCGTGTGTGGTATATCCTCTGGGGACAGAGTATGGAGAGATCCCAGAAGTCTTCCTTTCAGCTTCCATTGCCATGACAGCTCCTTTAATCCTATTCTTATTATCAGAGCCTTCCTTGTTACATATGTGACTACTATTATATTTCAGTATTGCGTCAAGAAGCCCCAAGTGAATGGACCTTTTTGTTCTAAGTACTGTGTAAATGGTTCAAGCTATCTTCCTCTCTGCTAATAAGACATGACATTTCTTCCAAAAATTTATTTTAATGTCACTGAAGGCTCCTTCCTTAGCTCATTTCTAATTGATGGCTGCAAGAAATTAGCCAGCAGCTAGTGTATAGCACAAATAATAGCGATATGAAGTTGCTGTCCATTTTGTCAAAGGCAAACCCTCTTTGCATCTTTTCATTCTTTTTCTGCAAGAAATTAGCCAGGAGCTAGTGTATAGCACAAACAATAGCAATATGAAGTTGGTGTCCATTTTATCAAAAGCAAACCCTCTTTGCATCTTTTCATCCTTCTCTCCATCCCTTCCATTCTTTTTGTTTTTCTTCTGATGGAGGCTTTTAATAATTTTCTCTGATCAGATGTGAATTTTTGAGATTTTCAGATGGGATGTCAAAGTTTGAGAATTCCTCAGTTAGGTGATCCAGGTGGGAAAGATAAACTATCACCCACTGACATCTGCCTGTCCCATCAGCTGAACTCTTTCTCTTGACTGCTGAGAACAGTGCCCACAGTCTATACGCACAAATATGTTGGTAAACTGATTTGACCACACATTCAGGAACTGTGATTATGATTAAATCTAATTTGATCACACATTCAGGAACTGTGATTTGCACAGGAGGCAAAATGCAAAGAGAGGAAGAGGGTAACTCTGAGGGAGCAACTATGTGAATGAAAAAGACAGACCAAGGGTCACTGCAGAAAACCGAGCTGTCTGCTTGGCAGCATGGAGAAACTTTGTCATGTCAAGCAACTAAAGTTACACAGCGATGAAGCTTGTAATTTGTATTTACAAGGCTGCTTGTTAAGTTTAAACCACTGATGATAGTGTGTACGCTTTTTTGGACTATTACTGGCAAATGCTTTTAATTTCAGGTCATAGAGGTGCTAACGCTGACTCTAAGACATGGTACTGCCTCTACAAATGCTTAACAAACAAGCGTAGTTGCTCTGGCGATTAACAACTTGGTTTGAAGTTGCTATTTTGCTTTTTTTGTTCTTCTTCATCCCCTGTGTAATAGCTTTTTTTTTTTTCTTTTTTTTTTTTTTTAACATATCATTATAGCAGCCACAGCCGGTTTTCCTTTTTTTCTTTTCTGACCTGAAGTTAAGCCGGATTTTTGTCTCTGAGTTCAGTCGTAAGAGATAAATTTGAGCTTAACCTTTCCTGCTTGTGCTTTGGTCACATCCTAATTGCAGTGAATTATTCTCTCATTAAAAAAATGCTTTGCACTTATCCTTGTAAGTGCAGAGTCTATTTTCATGTGTCCAGACCATTAGGAATGGCTCCAGCTGTACAAGACGACAGCACTTTTGTTACAACTTTTTACACAAAGCTGGTAAGCAAACCATGTCATAAAAGCCATTCAGACAACTGCTTGTTTAGACTCACGTCTTTATCTCCAGGTGTCTCTTTTTGACTTGATTGGTTTGAAGCTCAAATGATAAATCTAATCTGGCTTCTCTGGCTGAGTAAGTATCTGTTCACACAAGTTGCTCAGAAACTTTAGTTTTGCATCAGAGATGAAAAAAATCACCTCTATGAAGGACTTAAGTGGGTCACGGGCTCTCTGTGCAAGGGCGAATTCCACTCCAGCAGAATGGGGAAAAAACTTTATTAACAAAATCTCAATATTTGGTGACATATGGGGAGAAATGAGTGTTAAGAGGCAATGTCCCTCTGCAGAGCAAGTCCCATGCTCTTCATGGGACAATTTCAAGATACTTGTTATCCTCTGACACTTTACATCTTATTACATTTGCCTTAGGTGCCTAACATTTAGTGAAGCTAATTTTGCACTCAATGGAGCAAGTAAGTTGTACTGAATTTAATTCCACATACCTAAACCACCTCCTTTGGGGGAACATATCTTTCTCCAGTAACTACACTGAAAGCATAAATAATTGGCCAAGACTAAGTATCAAGCTTTCGGATGATATGCATCCAGCCTTGCATGTACAAGACACCTGCATTTGCTCTTGGGTGTATATTATATGTTCCCTTAAATCCAGAAGCAGAAGTGAGTATCCCTTTGCCACTCCAGGTAGAACCATGATAGGTTTGCAAATAGTGACAGCTAGCGAAGTGCAGCACCATGATGCATATTCCTTCCACTGTTCCTCATATTTTAACTACATGTTCAGTGAGCCAGTGAGGGCTGTTGGATGAGACAAGTTAAAGTGAGCAGTGCAGGTGGCTTCTACTTTAGTAGCGTAGAGCTGAGTCAGCCTATCCTGCCTCTGGCTGTCTCATATAAATATCTCATTTAACTCACTTTGTAGGCTGACTAGCCCCCACCTTGAAACTAGTGGGGGTGTTTGTACCTACTGCTTCATAAGGAGAGGGTCTTCCAGAAATCCTCTGAAGTGTTTAACTGCATAGTTCTCATTCCAAGCTCAAAGTCTTTTGGTGATGATAGTGCTCCTCCTGGCAGTGCTGTTTTTCAACTTAAATCCTTCTTTCTCTTTGGTGTTCACTCTTTCCCTTCTCCATGCAAGTGGTTCCCTCATAGACTTTATTTTTCTAGGGTCTGTCCCACCCTTATTAACTGTGAGCCACGTTAACTTATATATAATAAATCATCAATGCAGAATCAGAAGAAAGCAACCTGCTATGGCAGTCTCCTAACCTTGCTATAAACACCTACAACACAATTGTCTCAAGTGTCACAGCAAGCAGCACAGATCACACAGAGCCAAGAAAGTAACCAAAGAAAGAGATCTTTGGGTCTGTTTTGCCCAATCTGTGCCTTCCAGAAGGACTCTGGTAGAAAAGCCATGTTTCCAACTTCAGGATTCCCCTGCCAAGGCACCAAAGAGGGCAATTGCAAAACTGTTTTCCAAGTTGTTCCTTGCAAAACTAAAATGGGTGTATTTCATTGGCAACTCCAGTGATAATAGGGCTCAGAGTTTCTAAGCAATGCTGTACGCTATGGGTTTACGTCTCTGAAGACCCACCAAGAAATGGGAGGATTGCAGTCATCTGAGACATGGAGTGCAGATCCCCCCTTCCCATGCCGTGCTTATAGACCACTGTACGTTTTAACCATCATTCCCATTCATGTAAGACATCTTGTGCTGACAATGTGGGGTTTTGGGTGGGAAATACTACTTCTCCTTGAGCTCATCAACTCATTCAAGCACCCACTATAGACAGCAAGTTGGAGCTGGTCTGAGGTGGGGCTGGCAAGTGTGCATTCCTCGTGTTTTGAGTAGACTTCACACTACACCTGAAGACAGAGTACAAGCTTTAGAAGGAATTGAGAAAAGCAGTGGCTGTGCAGCTTTGGACAATTTCTTTTAATACCATCCTCCCTGTAGTCCCAGTAATGATTACAGATGCACCCAGCATGGCTTTCATCTACCTCACCCAGCTCAGAGCTGAGAACCTCTGTCAGTAAGGGCTTCTCACAGGCTATGCAAGCCCATGCCAGGCCTTATATGGTTGCCATGGTAGTTGAACCATGTTGAGGTCTACTCTATGGCAACATCACTGCTATTAATACCCAAGCTTTAGCCTGACAGTGGTAAAAATGGAATAAGAGCACTCCTTAAATTTTGAGGGATGCAGTGAAGATAAATACGTTAAAGACTGGAAAACAATCAGGGTAAGATATCAATGCTGTCTAAATTTATAATCCAAACATCTAAACAGAGCTGGTTGTCTAGACTTACTTTATAACTAATGAAAAGAAACATGCATTTTTCATTTATCTTAGTATATGATCTATTTTGGACATCTGCTTTAGGAGGAGATGCATTATACATTTTGACCATACTAACTTGGTCAGGAAGAGAACTGTGGGTCAGTAGATGAGGTTTAATGTCTACATTATATTATTTATAACCACATCTTCTCAACAAATGTGTCTTTGGCAAAGGAGGCCCTGGCTGGACATAAAGGTTGGATTGATACAAAAAATATTCTTTCTTCAAAGTTGACTGGATTTCAGGTTGGCAGCAGAACGTCAGCATCCGTTCCAAGTGTCATGTCTATGATTACCCATCTAAGAAACTGGGCCCAGATTCATCTCACATAAATTTGAAGACTTACCTAGCTGCCTAGGTTAGGGGTCTGAATTGCTCTTAAGTCTCTGCAGTGGAGATTAAAGGAATATGCAGAAACTGGTCTAAATAGTTTATTTCAGGTTCTGACTTTGAGTTTTGTCTTCTGGCGATTTGTCAGGAAGTTGTTGCAGTCTATGTTAGGAGCATCTCTAGCCTTCCCTCCAATTATGTTTTCAGCTAGGATCCCTATCACCTGTCATTTGAAATGCTGTGGGGTATTTAAGACATCAGATATAAGACAAGAGATTTGGGAAACACATGCCTTTCCCAGAGCGCAGTACCCAAGAGAATATCAAGTGAACTAGATGCACAAATGTAGGAAGCTCAATCAAGCCCTGTGTTTCAATTGCTCACCTGCTGTCATAATTTTTCTCAGTGCTACCTAGTGTCCCTTTACTGAGGACACCTGCGTATTCTAAGTGTTCATGTCCTTTCCTTTTTCTCTCACCAGGTCCGCTCTGCTGCTAGGAAAAGATGGCACCGCTGGCAAGACCATCACTCACTCCGAGTACGTGTGGCACGTGCCATGTCTATCCCCACATCTCCAACACGAATCAGCTTCCATAGCATCAAACAGACCGCAGCTGTGTGATACGCCCTGCACATATATGCACCACCTGGTGGCCTTCAGGGTTCTTCTTTCTTCACTCTCCCCAAACCCTTTTCTTCAGAGTTTCTTCCTTTATTCTGCACTGCGCTTTTTCGCAATGAGGTGCCCATCACGTTTCTGTAGACTCTCATCTCCCACGTTCATAATGCTGCTTTAAGACAACCAGGCAAAAGCCTCTTGGAGTTGGTTGGTGGTGAAGCAGATTCAAAGAAGAAAGAGGTTCGACTGACTGCACCTTGTGGAAGTTCACAACACGAAGCCTAAAAGAGCACAGTGGCAGGAACAATCAATTTTTTTTCTCTTTACTTTTTTTCCCTTCTGTATTGTGGTGAACAAAGACTATTTTCAACATGTTGCCCATCTCACCCTGTATATTGGTTCCCAATAATTTCAACAGTTTGGTGTGTAAATAGCCCATCTCTTTCTTGGTCCTTTGTAAAAAAAAAAAAAAAAAAAAAAAAAAAAAAAAAATTCTTCTCCACAGAACTGTAATTTGAGAATATGTGGCAGCAGGAAAAAGAGCATCTGATAAGTGGTGTGAAGAATTTGAATTTATCTACCTTCCCCATTGGACCCTTTGATAGACTGGTAGTTGGCCAGGGCATCGCTGGACAGTTTAATACAGGGCAGTTTGCCTTGCAAGAACCATGCCCTGTTCATACACAGAGTTTTGAAAGGACAGCAAGGTCTCTAGATAGCTCTATGAAGTATCCTTAATCCTCTTACCCCCATGCTTTCGACACAATGTAAGTAGCCCTTGGAAAGTCTTTGTTTGGTTCCAGCTAAGAGCATTGGGGTGGGGAAGGACAACAGAACATGTTTTCTGGGTTTAAAAAGTATAAAAGGGAAGCACTGTAAAAAAAAAATTAAAAAAAAAAAATCAATAATAAGAAGAAAGTGTTCGCGTCATGAAGATAGTGCTATATGCTGCACAAAGATTATCTATTCAGCATTTTGAACTAGAGCAGTTGTATCTACTAGGCTTTTTATGTGATGTTCAAAAATACTGTATATTTTCAATAATAAACACTACTCTGGGTTGGTTTCAATAAAACCAGGCATCATTTTCTTTACTCTGGAAAGGAAGAGGAACCCTGACTACCAGTAGACTTGAGAGTGATCTTAGATCTACGACCAAAGAATGAAATCCTGTATGGTAATAAGCCAGGAAGAACAACTTCAGGATAACATCTGAGGACATTTATACGATGAACTGTTGTCCCCTTTCACAGCACATCGTGTTACTCTATACCCCTGTCCCTCTGCACTTCCCTACCCCTCACTCTGCTTCTTTGCTATAGCAGGAGGAAAAAAGCAAATTGTGTAGTATATTCCCCAACATTTATATCTCACCAGTGCTGAAGTGATTTGTATTTTCCACTTTTGCATGCTTGCTTTGAGTTTTCTTCACAAGTATTAGAGGACTCTTGAGAGCAATCTGTATCTGAATCCCCAGATCCTGCTACTGTTTAAATTGGTCTCTGTGGTTTTCAGGACTACACAAGTCTGGAAAACCTCTTGGAAGGTACTGATGTTAACTCAAGCATTTTGGAGGCAGCTCCATTTTGTAACAGCTCCATCACATTTAACTTTGAGCTGATTGGCAATTCATAGCAAATTTAAATTAACAAGTTAAAATTGCATCACTACTCCCCATCCTAAATCTCATCTGGATTCACGTTCCTCAATGAGATGACTGAGAGAGCAAGGAGATTTGAGATTCTGTCTGGTAGGCCTACCATCTCTGCTGAAGGGGAGGAGCAGGGATGAGCCTTCATGTTGCTCTCCGTGTGGTGTGCCAACTATCGTGATAGATCGCAGTGCAGCAGAGACGCGTAGGACTGGAAACGTGCCTGTCCGTGTCACTGCCCTGATTTCTGCAAAGCGATGCAAGCTAATTTCATGGTAGCTGGGAAATGGAAGTGTCTGATGTGAGACAGCTGTGTCAGTGCTTTTAAACATCGCATGCATCACGACAGCAGTGCGCAGCCTTCTGCCATGTCACTTGACAACACTCATCCTGGCTGAAGGTTTTGTATCTGAGACTAGATCCAAAGCTCCTCACGTTATATTCAGTGAGCTCAGGCTCTTCTGCCTGTCTCGTGGATGCCCAGTGGACAGCCTGTGAATGGTACGTAGTCTGCCTGAGCATTTGTTGGGCACCAGCCCCTCCTGGTAGGCAATGAGGAATGGAGTCTGTGTGACCTGGAGCTCATGTTCTGGCTCTGCCAGAGCCACAACCTGAGGGGCACAATCTGTGGGCTCTGTGTTTTCAAGGGGGTCACCTCCAGTCTTCTCTGGGCACAAGTTTCAAGTCTCTGGAGTGACTCTTACTGATATTAACTGTCCTCATGTCAGGCCCACATTTTCACACTCCATATTCCCTTTGGTTCCAGATATAAAGGCAATTCCTATCTTTGTCTTTTTCTCCTCCACATCAAGAACTAGGCAGACCATAGGGCAATCAGGATCTCCTGATGAAAGCTGCCATAGAAACAGGGAGTGGAAAGTAGTCTCCATGGATATAGTGCTTTGAAGCGTGGCTCTCTTTCCCCCCCATCTATCAACTGATCAATGTCATTTCATTGCTGCCTTAAGTTCACCTGTCTGTCTGTAGCCTTCATTTGCTTTTATTAGGTGCAGTAAGATCCCACTCAACACCGCAAATATGATTCAGCGTAGCCCATGGTAGCTGTCAAACCAGGTGAAGAGCTAAGAGAAAAACGCTGAAGAGCTAATATCCATCCTGAGTTTTCCTCGCTGCTGTGGGCATGTGCCCAGCTCTGAAGGGAAAGCGCAATGCAGCAGCACAGCAATGCTTTCACTGGGCTGGGTTAAAAAAAAAAAAAAAACCTCTCAGCTGGCTTCCAGCTGTCAGTCCAGAAAAGTAACTCTATGACTCTATGGCAGGTGCAGATGTCCCACCTTCCCTAAAGTGTTCCAAATGCACATAGGCATTTATGTAGGCCTGGTACACTTCACTACTCTGATCTTCCCCTAGAGAGAAATCAAAGAAGTAGACATGGTTAAATCAGCTGATCCAGGATCCTGATGATAAGCCTTTACTAGTTACAGAGTGTATGGAGACCCAGTTAGACAAGGAGGGTCCGTGCTGCCTTTCTCTTTCAACGAGTGATGCAATGTATGCTGAAGCCATTAAGATTTGCACTACGTAAAGAAACAGGGCTACAAGGGGCTTTCTGCTTTCTCTACTGCTAGGCATGGTTCAAGAAGAAAAATACAGTAGTATTTATTTTATTTGTGCCAACAATTAGAAGATAAAAATAACCTTTTCTGACTCTGCAAGTTCTTGCTTATTAAAGCCGGGAAGGACAAGTCCCCAGTTCTCTTTACAGATAGCAATGCTGATATGCTTGTCTCAGCTGTACTGTACAGTCCAAAGGGCTGCAAATGATTTTCATGCTGCCTTGTGAAAGTGACAGTGATTTGCTGATTAGTCGGGATACCTGGGAGCAGAGCAACTGGGATCACTCACAGATAGCCTGGACAGCAAAGGGAAATCCCTTGGCTTCCTGGCTCTCCTGAAGGTGAGGCCCAGCAGGCTGGTAAAGCACCCAGGGATCTTTGTGGACAGGGAGGAACCCAGGCCAGGCACATGCCCTGGCAGAAAGGCAGCTAACAGCAGCTGTCTGCAGGGAAGTGTTCAGTCCCTAATATTTTGCACTCTTTTGGCCAATCTAGATACTGTGTCCAGTCTTCCCCCCACCCTGCCCAGTACAAGAAGACACTGATAAACTAGAACATGCCCAGGGCTGGAACCAGCCATGTACAGAAATGTTAGAGGAGCTGGGCTGGTTCATCCTCAGGAGGAGGAAGCCTTGAAGGGGTCTCACATCAGCTTGCCCACACCTACAAGGAGGTTACTGAGATGACAGACCCCAGACTTTCACAGTGGTGTGGGGCAGGAGGACAAGACACAACTGGAACAAGAATGGGTCAGATGAGATATAAGCACAAAGTTTTTCCCCAGGAGGACAGCCAAGCAGTCGGACAGATTGCCCAGTGAGGGCGTTCGGTCTCCACATCTGGAGATTTTCAACATCCAGCTGGATAAATCCCTTAGCAATCTGGTCTGCAGTCATAGCTGAGTCTGTTGGAAGCAGAGCTTTGGACTGAAGGGACCTCTTGAGGTCCCCTGTAACTTACATTACCCTGCCATCCTAGCAGTACTGCTGTTAGTCCTGCCACTATGACCACTGTTTAGCTGTTCATTTCTTTCAAGTGCACCTCAGGGGTCTTGGAAACATGCTTATGCCCCTGTCTTCCAAAGAAGCTTCTACCACTGCTTTCTCCTGGCAAGGGTGCAAAGATAAATAAAGTCACATCTGTGTTAGGCAAACCCATCTCCTTTATACTGTGAGGCCTTTCAGTGCCCCGTGTCCCTTCAAAAAAATAACGTTCACAGCACAGACCTGGGGTGATTCAGAGGTTCCTTTTGGATCAGTAGGAGAAGTTCACTGCAAGGAAAATGGTTGTGGATTTTATAGGGTGACAATCTCTGTGTGTGTTCCTGTACCAGTGTATGCAAGGTACGTGTGCATCTGATTCCAGGTGTATGTGCGTTTCTGCGTGCCCGAAGAAAAGCGATCGAGTTACTTTACAGCATATTGTGCAGAAAGCTAAGGAGGTGTCTGGGTTTCGGTGAATTATTTTGGAAATGAACATCCATGAACACTTAAGTGCTTGAATCAGAACTCATAAGAGCTCTTCCAGGAAAATGTTTGCAGTGCTGAGTGTTGCAGATAATGCTCGTGCCAACTGGCATGTGAGAGCAAGTGAAAGCTGTCTTTGGATCTGGACTAACTGCTTCTTTCTGAAACTGTTTAATTCTTCTCACCCTCCCCCTTTTGCAATAAATCCCCAACCCCAGCTTGCAGGGAAGAGGATACATCGCATCCTCCTGACCATTGCCCCTGGGAGTCAGCCTCTTGGGTGTGAGGACAGCGGTTTGGGGATTGGATTTGGTCCCGAGGAATCACTCTGGAGATTTGTTGGCAAATTCCATTTTAGGTGCATGGCTTCCCAGCCTTCTCTGCCATCTTTTGCTTCCATGCTGAGCTCCAGCCCCCAGGAGATAGCAGTAAAACCCCCTGCATTTGGCACAGAGGGTCACTGAGCATTGGCACCGACCACTCCAGTGGGCAGTGCTGGACACCAGACCACCGCAGAGAGGTTTTCGAAGCTCACAGCATCAGGAAGGAACAAATTGAAGATGTGCCATTCTGGACAGCCACCTGGCAAACCTCCAGCACTCTTCTGGGTGGTGAGGAGAAGAGACAGAGATGGGACCAAGTGTTTTGGTACACCATGAGATGGGAGGATGTGCCTCCAGGGCACAAAGGTCAGTATGGCTTAAGGACCAGAAAAATATCTTTAAAAGGGGGTGTTACTGCTTTTTACAGAGTGACTGTGTGGTCAGGCAGATGTTGAGGTCCAATTTCAGATGATGGTCACAAGGATGAACACATCAAACAGGCAGTGCCCACTGGAGAAGTCTTTCCGGAGTCAGGAAAATCTCGAGGGACTCTGAGCAGCAGCAATGCCACGGCTTGTCCTCAGAGCAAGGAGAAGCTAACCCTTCAACACCTGCAGCATCCTGAGAGTAGCAAGCATGAGAAAGATGGCTTTGGACAGCTTTTTACTGCCTCACACCTGAACAGAAATTCAGCTCCTGGAGGAACTCAAGTCTCTCCAGAAGGTCTTCTCCTTCCCCAGCAGGTCTGGAGGGGCTGGAAGTAGGTCCCTCTTAGCCCTTCCTTCATTATGAAGTCGTTGCCACTGAATAGAAGGGTGATGCCTTAGATGGTTTTCTAAGGGTCACCCATTTATAGATTAATAAAGAATTGTTGAAGCATGTTGTTTGGGGGATGGATCTCCATTTGGTTGGCACCGAGGCACACAGTGCTGTTTTCCTGGATGCCCCTAGGCTTGCATAAGGATTTCCTTACAGTGTAAAGACAGCTTTGCTGGAGTTGGCTGGAATAGCACAGCCCTGAATCCGAGGTATGTAGTGCATAACTTTAATTGCCAGCAGCGCTTATGACCTTGGCTAAGTAGCCACCCTGCTCTTTGGTCAGCCTCACCATGTCTGCAGTGTCACTACCTTCTTCTATAGTCATCACGGGCTTTCCTCTTAATCCATGGAGAGAAAGAAGCACTTTGTAGATTATTGTCCTCTGAATTCACACCCAGAAAATAGTATTTACCTATGCAAAAAGGATATTGTAGGTTCATGAGTGTGAAGGCTTCACATAATTCCTTCAGATTTTCATAGATTGGTTCATTTTAGTCCTTTTCTCATTTAATGTAGAAGAGCTGGAAGATAACAAGCATCTGAGAGGAAACTTTTGGAAAAGAAACAGAGCATGCCTACAAATTGTGGGCTGAGAGCTAAACATGTAGTTAAAACAAAAAACATGCACCATCTGGATGGTTCTGTTGCAGTGTACATTGGTATCTTAAGTTTCTCCATGTGCTAATTAGTGTAGCAGGAAGAAAACACTTCCGATTACCATAATTACCATAGAGCAGTGCTACAGTGACCTTAAACTATGAGGAGCCAAAGCTTTAAAAAAAGAACTCATAAAACTTTAATGAGATCCCCAGATGCTAATGAGTGAGCCAGCTTCCATGAAAGGTATCTTATCCGTGCTCAGCTGCCTCCGGAGGCTGTGAAATGAGCTCTCTGACCCTTCTGGCACATCTCCCCTCTGCGTTCCCAGGCTGCAAGGGGTCACGTCAAAGGCTGAGCTGATTAATTGCAGTGCGGACAGCAGCATATGCCGAGTGATTGATTCAGTCTTCTGGGGAGGCAAATGACAACTTATAAAGCTGCTGGCAAGGTCATAAGGAAGAGCAAGAGCACTTTGCAAGGATGCTTTGCTCAGTGTGAAGGTGGTTGTTAATGAGCTGCCTGACCCCAGCTGGGCAGGGAGCAGTGGTTAACCTGGGGAACCCCAATCCCAGCTGGCTACACCCAGCCTGAAAGCACATTTAGGCAGCAGAAACTGCTGCATGTCCTTCTGCTGGCTTGCCCGTGATTTAGTTGTTGACTCGTTTTGACCTGGGGCATGTTCATTGACCGCTGACTTACAGCCCGGCAGTTCAGTCAGAGGCTCACTGGTCAGCTAGATTTTTTGGGGATCATTTGTCCCTGCTACAAGGCTGAAGCAACATTTTGGCTGGCTCAGGAGCAGTGTGTGACTGAGGCAATGATCACTGCCAGGCTCCGGTTTTGTTTGTGAGATCTGCTGATAGCTGTGATCTCGTATCTCACAGGGGTCCCACCAGTCTCCTCTCCTGGCCTTGTAACTGGTCTGGGGTTTGCTCAGTTCTGGAAATGTTTGCAGGTACTTCATATAATTCATCAAATCTAGAGCAGCCTTTCTTTAATAAAAAGATTATATATCATTTTGGGATGTTAAAACAAACAAACAAACAAAATACAAACTTGTCATCCTGTGCTGTGTTGCCACAACAGCAACACTCAAGAGAAAGTTGGCGTTCACTCTGAATAGCTAATGATGGCTTTTATTGGTCTTCTGTTTGTTTGCATGTATATATAGGAGCATGCTTTTTTTTCTTTCTTTCTTTCTTTTTTTCTTTCTTTTTTTTTTTCTAGTCCTGTTGATAACTTGAGATGATTTTTTTAAGGCTAAAAAAATTACTCACAGGCCAAGACATTCTCAGAAAGCAAATAAGTGCTAGATTGGGAACGGGACTCCCACGTACTCTTCCCACCACTTCTGTAGACTTTTGGTGTCTCTCCAGGAAAGCTTCTTTCCTTTTATTAGTTTCCTTCTGCATTTGTGTAGCTGAGCCCTTAGTCTGGAAGTTCTTTGGGGTACAGACTTGGTGGAAGTCTGTATAACATCTAGAACCTAACATGGTATGGACTACTTTTTCAATGTGTAATACCAAAATACTAAAAATATAGTGATCTGAGAGGTGTATAGTTCAATCCACATCTGAAACTTAGTATACAATTTTGGGTCAGAGTTGTCCATGTGTGATTTAGTGTGGCCAGCAGGGGTCTGAGTTGTATACATCATGCTAGAGGTGGCTGCCTAACACATTGCCACCCATAAATAATGTGAAAGAGATTTTTCTATGTAATCAACCAAATGTGTTGGGGTCTACAGATGCAGATAGACACCTGATGAGATTTTCAGACATCTCCATGTAGGCTGAGTTAATTCCCATTGATTTCTGGTGGAGTTGAGTACATATCAGAGTTAATTGACTTTGAAAATAACATTACAGGTGTGTTTTTCAGTGCATACATGTCTTTCTGAAACAGATCCTCTGCAAACATGCCTTGAACTGGATGGAAAGGCTCTGATGGACACCAGCAGGCTGTGGCTAGCCACATGATGGCTGGCAATGGCCAGCTGCTGAGTGCTGGGACTGAATCCTCCACGCAGCTCTGTGGCTCCATTGCACAGTGCAAAAGAATTAATCACAGCCACTGAGTTCTTTCTTTCCTGTTTTGATAATTTAAATCTGACCCACCACGATCTTTGAAGACACAAATTGAGCTTTTGAACCCAGTATTTTATACCTTGGGAAAAGAACAAGCAGGAACAGTGCTGCTCTTTATCCTGAAGCCATTTTGGATTTCTCTGATGGCAGTGTATATGAAAATTAAAAACAAACAAACAAACAAACAAAAAAAAAAAACTCAGATATTTTTTCCTTTTCTTTTTTATTTCAGTGAGTAGGGTTTTTTCTTTTTTTTTTTTTTTTTTTTTTTTTTTTTTTTTTTATAGGCAGTGATTTCCTTTTGCAAGGGTAAGTGTGTGCAAGTGGTGTCACTTACATATCCAGCTCCATCACCAAATCAGTTTCGGTGTCTGAACCAGAACATGACATTTTTCCAATAGATAGCAAATTTAAGTCTCTTTCCCAAAAGGGAAATTCACAGGAACTGTGGAATTTTGCTATTTGCAAAACTGGGTTAAATCAGGAAATAATTTTGACTGAAGGAAATGTTTCTTCAGAATAAAGTTACTGATGACTAAGCTCTGCATTTCACAAGTCAGTGTGGGAAAAAAAAAAAAAAAAAATTTGAAAAAAAAAAAGGCTTTTCATTTTAGAAAACTGCACTTTTTTATTTTCAAATTTTAAAAGAGAAAAAGAGAAAGCATTTTCAAAATGACTAGTGTAAAATCAACTGGAAGCTCTTTACCTGGTAGTTCCTTCTGTTTTTCCCAATTTCTACAGCCTTTGTGGTTAGCAGAAGAGCCTGAGATTACTTCTGTAAATATCTACAGACCCTAATCCTCTCATGAATAGCTTGTAAAGATGGGTTTGTAAAAATGGGAGATTCTTACTGGTTCTTCATTTCTTCCTTAGACATCAGAGATGAAAGCTGTTTGAGAAGTTTCCCAGTCAATTGGACTTTCACAAGCTGCCTGTTCCCAACAGGACTGGCCTTGCTGACTTTCCTTATACGAGATCAGCCACCTACAAAGCAAACATCTGTCACTTCAGTGACCGTGACACTTATGCTTCCCCTCCAACTTGTCCAACCACCACATGACAAAACACAAATTTATTTCAGACTTCAGAATGAATCAGCTTTGGACACACAGGCAGAAAGATGCCTGCCTGGCTTGTATGGCTTGCCAGTAAGGACAGTGTGACACATTCACACCACTTGAAAAGGTAAATAATCCTTGGTCACATCATTCCTCCTTCTTCATATACCACACAGTGTAGTTTTGTTTGTCTGACAACCAAACAGGCACGTAGCTTTTTACAGGATCCTACAGGATCCCTCTCATCCTCTCTCCTGTCAGGCAGCACCTGGCCCACTTTCCATTTAAAACACTCAAGTTCTTTTTCTCTTGGGTTATGCTATCTGTTGTCATCTGAAGAATTATCCTGAATATTAGCCTACCCCATCAGAAAACGAAGAGCTTGCTAGAAACATGTCCTACCCAAGCTGCGTTACACTGGCATTCATTGAAACTTAGAAAGAAAACCACCACCGAAGGGGAGGGAATATCCAAAGAACTGGAAGGACTGGCTTTGAAATGGGTGGCTTCCAGTCAGCAGCTGTCCATTCCATTCAGCTGCGCTAAACCCCTCTTCCTTCCAAAATTAATAAAAATACACTGTTATTACAAATGCAACGATGGGTTGTTGGTCATTGCCTGCCTAGCAAAACTGGAAAAACAAACAAACAAACAAAAACTGTCTTCCAGCCACTTCAGGATCCACTCATTTTATCCTTAGCTTCTATTTTATATCTTTCTTTATTATCCTGTCTGGGGAAAATAAGACTTTTTTTTTTTTTTTTTTTTTTTTTTTCACAAGCCTAGCTCCAGAATAAAGACCACTAAATCGTCTTCTGCCAAGCCTACAGCATATCTGAGGATGCCTCCAGCTGGTCACAGCACCATGCCCATCACAGGAAGAGCCTGGAACAGGAATATCTCCAGCTCTCCATGAGTTCATTAGAAGTACAAAGAAGATGAACCCAACTGGGCCTTCTCCTGCAGTTAAGATGATGGTCAGAGATGTGAGGAGATGGGGTGCCAGACAGAGGGAAGTAGGGTGGATGAGCTTGGAGAGGTTTCTGAGGAGCAGCCAATTCACAGGCTGGAGCAACAAGGACCCACCATCTGGACAAGATGATTTAGTGAATGGCCTGACCAGAGATGGGAGAGATGGTTGTTCTGAGCAAAGACTTGCTGAGACCAGGACAAGGGTTGGATGTAGAAGCAGTGTAAATGGCCTGCCAGCTTCAGTATATACAGAAAATGCTGAAAGGTTTGAAGGCACAGGAGATTCCACTGAAAGCAGACAGCCCCAGGGTTGGAATAGGCAGATGATATCCTTGCCCTGGTCAAGGAGAGCTGCATACTGTGCATGCAGCCTTCATTGCCTGGGACAGAACAACGTCACAGACATTCAGTGCTGTAACCAATGAAGTTGCTTGAAGGTTTTGATTTGCCTTTGCTGATTAGGATTGTCTCATTTTAGTACTTTTGAGATTACTCACTCTGCATGCTTTACATCCTCACTGGTAAATATATGTGCCTGGCAGAATGTCTCTACAAGGATGCTCCAGGCTAGCCTTCACCTTGTTAACAGCAGCTGGCTTGCTCGTCCTCATTTTCCCCCCCCCCCCCCCCCCTCAGTGCATACAGGCTTCCAAAGCATTTTTGTTTTTGTCAGCATTGACAAGTATTGGGAAGCCACTTGCAAAGCAATAAAAGCAAAGCACTCCATAAAAATGTTTCATCAAAGTTGCCAGCTTCATAAATCTTCCAGGAAGGTTGTGGTTCCCTCTCCTGCTGCACACGTAGAGGCAGAGATGTGAGATAAAACAGATTCCATCTGCCACCCCCTCCAACTCACTGTACGCCTCAGGATCGAAAGGAAAGCCTCGAGCTTGTGCAGACCTAAACCTCATCATGTGACTCTCTCAATAAATCAAACCCTTCCCACACGTTCTGAAATTATATTAGCTTCTAGCCACAAGACATTTATGATTCATGTGGGACAGGCTCCTTGCGAAATGATTACACGCAGTCCCATCTGCAGCATAAAACCAAAAGGCTGTGCAGTCAAAGTCAATTAAAAAACAAATACATCAGACCCCTTGGTCCATGTTTCAGCAAGGAAGAATCACATGTTTTTCCCTGTCAGAGACTCATCAACACCACTTTGAGTGGTGTTATTTATTGGTTGCTCCTATGTGAAGCAACAACCCAAACAATCAGATTGTCTAAGCTCTGTTAGTTTACTGTTTACAGATGTGTTGTTTTGTTTTTTTTTTTTTGGAAAGACAGTGTCTTTGTACCCTTCAGGTGTGTTATACTCCCCATGCTGAAAGGAGCATCTTTCATTTTCTTGGCCCAGATTAGCATCAGTATCCAGAACCATGTGGAGGACTCACCTTAAACTCTGCAGAGATTATGCTGGATGTGTGAAGCTATTGCCATACAGAGAACAGTCACTGCCTGGGATTTAATGGGCATTAATAGGGCAGCAATTTCCCACGTGCCTTGCTGCTGTGTGACAGCACAGCAGGCTTCCTGGGTCACACACGTCCCAACCTCAAGAGACATCTCCATCAGCTGCAGGAGCAGTTTAATGCCCTCTCCAAGGGCAGGTCGGTCTCACACTTCCCGATCAGGACCCACTTCACTGAGCAGAACACCTAAGCTGATGTGTCCATGTGTGGGTGTCTTCTAGGAAATGGTGTCTTCACCCTCATGGCGGCCATTGGAGGTCTTGTCCATGCCATGAGCACAGGTCAGAGAATTGTCTACATGTAGGTGTTTGCCTTTGGGTGACCCCATCATCTCCTGAGCTCCATGAGATGCACTGACAGCATTCCCACTCACTATAAGAGGAGCTTGGAGGCTGGCTCAGACACCTGCATGTATCTCAGAAGTTGGTCAGCTTGCCTAACATTGCTAAGTGTCACCCGAGGAGGCTTTGTGTGTCTGAAACATCCACACAGGGTGGTAGGGTGAGAAACCAGAGGCCAAGAGGGTCTCCAAAGGCACTAGACATCAGTAGGTGAATCACTTGAATCACTTAGGGCTCTTCTGTATCACAGGTGCCCCACTACATTATCGTTTTATGTCAAGCCAAGGAAAACCACTTTGTGTTTGTTTAACCTTTCCTCTGCTTTCTACTCTTCATTTGCAGTTGAAATGCTTTGATTACCCTGAATTAGTCACCCAATTTTCTTCCCTCTGTCATTTCCTAAATGAAGACTTTTATTCATTTTGTTCTGTTACCACAGCTTTGGACAGCGCTGGGGAAAAGAGAGAGCAGGATCATGGGGTGGTGTCTCGTTCTGCTCTGACGACTGAATCAGCACAGAGCAGCAAGCAGGAGACAGCACATGTGCAAAGGGAGGCAGACGTAGGCTGTAATGAGACAGCCTTCAGCTTCAACTCACAAGGTAACCACATAAGGAGAAGGGACAGTGGCAGGGTGGAATAACAGTGAAGTAACGAGGGGATGGACAAATAGGAGCTCACTGTCATGTTGTCTGAAGTACAAGCAGGTGTCACCCACTGAGATCTCAGGCCTAGGAAGGAATTGATAGAAGAAAATAGTATTGTCTGGGGTCCACCACCATCAAAAAATTACTTATTGGGAATGGAAGATAATACATGTATTTCTTTACAGAGAGGGTGGTGAAGATTTGAGAGTGTTTTTTAGTTGTTTTATTTCTATGCCCCCTACTTTTCTAGTATGATATAAAAAGAATAATAACAATAAAAGCTGTAAAATGGTTACAACTCATACACAATGCCAAGGAAAACATTTCAAAGTCACAATGCAGATTTCCATTATAAAACTACTGACTTTGGCTTTCAAAGTCATAGTGCAGATTTCCATTATAAAACTACTGGCTTTGGCTGGTCTAAGTACTTCAGGGAGAGCTGAATCAAAAAACCTCTGTCAAAAGCAACTCTGAGCCTTTCATGACTCAGCTATCAGGATGTGTCAGACCCTCTGGCACAGATACATGCCTGATAGGTAAGTTAGAATCATAAAGGCACAGAATCATTTAGATTGGAAAAGACCTCTAAGATCATCTCGTCCAACCATCAACATAGCACTGCCAAGCATACCACTAGACCCTGTCCCTAAGCACTGCATCTACACATCTTTTCAGTACCTCCAGGGGTGGTGACTCAGCCACTTCCCTGGGCAGTCTGTTCCAATCCTTCACAATCCTTTCAGTGAAGATTTTTTTCCTAATATCCAGTCTAAGCCTCTCCTTGTGTACCTTAAGGACATTTCCTCTTGTCTTATCACTGAATGCTTGGAAAAAGAGGCCAATCCCCACATCGCTAGGCCTCCTTTTGGGTAGTTGTAGAGAATGATAAGGTCTCCCCTGAGCCTCCCTTTCTCTAGGCTAAACAAGAAGGAGAGAAGTGAAGCCAATGGCATTATCTCCAGCAATCCTAAGCCATGTCCCCACTGTGGGCTCCAGGGTGGCAGGGACGTAGGACCTGGCTCCCATCTCCTTGTCCTGGGGCACCAGAAGAGCCTGCATGCAATGTCCATCGTGGGTATCAGCAAGGGCATCATGGAGATTTGCTCCTAGGTAACACTATGTACTACATCCCACCATTCTTACTGGGGGAAAGAAGCAGTCTGACAGGTCTCTCTGTGCAATTTACACTCCCGGATATATTCCTCATGATGCTTCCATTTCCCCTACACTCTGTGGTTCCCATTCCCTGCATTTCCCCTGCTACTGGCCTGAAAGCCACTCTCTGATGTGCAGGACAGTCTCTGCCCTGCTGTCCTTGTTCCTCAGGAGCCATAATAATATTTTATTATTAGCTTCATTACTGTCCCTCTTTCACAGTTCAAAGTGAAGAACAAAGTGAACAGCAAAACATTTCCACTGGAAAGCAACAATCTTCACATCAGACCTCGTCATGTTTATTATCTCCCATTCTCTAAATTAAAATTCCTGGCCATGCTGCACGTACATTGAACATAATAATATAATACTTTATTTATTTTCATAGAGGCTTCACACACATAATACTTTTTCTGTATTAGATCTTCTGGGTTAGTGGTAAATACTGGATTAGTGGTAAAAATTGGTACTTGCAGTATACGTAAGCAGAATTGTTATGTCCTAGGTCTAAGGGACAGAAACATGACAGGAAAACTATAGCCTTTGGTCAAAAATGCATTATAAAACCTACAGGTCAGATTATGGCACACCGCTGTGAACCACTGTTTTCTAAATGTTGAAGAAAACAGGTTTTTGTAATTACAGACCCTTCTACTCGAGCAAGGTTTCTCCCTGGGGGATGCACCTGAGTGCAATATGCCCTTGTGGCCCAGAAGGCCAACAGTGTCCTGGGGTGCATTAGGAGTAGTGTTGCCAGCAGGTCAAGGAGGTGATCCAGCTCCTCAGTTCAGCCCTGGTGAGGCCTCACGGGGAGTGCTGTGTCCAGTTCTGGGATACAAGAGGGACATGGAGATACTAGAGCGAGTCCAGCAGAGGGCTACTGAGGTGTTGAGGGGACTGGAGCACATGTCACACGAGGACAGGCTGAGAGAGCTGGGTCTGGTTAGCCTGGAGAAGAGAAGGCTGAGAGGGGATCTTATCAATGTGTACAAATATCTGAATGGAGGCTGTCAAGAGGATGGGGCCAGACTCTTTTCAGTGGTGCCTGGTGACAGGACAAGAGGCAATGGGCACAAACTGAAGCAAAGGAAGCTCCAGCTGAATATGAGGAAACACTTTACTGTGAAGGTGACAGAGCACTGAACAGGCTGCCCAGGGAGGCTGCAGAGTCCCCTTCTCTGGAGATATTCAGAACCTGCTTGGATGTGATCCTTTGAGAGGTGCTGGGCAGGGATTGGACTAGATCACCTCCAAGGGTCCCTTCCAACCTCAGACATTTTGTGATTCGGTGATTTGTTGAGTCTGTAAATGCTTACAGTCTTGATGCTATGTTAGAGCTAGTCAGCCCAGGCTCTGGTCTGCCTGGTCAGTAGAGCCCAGGCTGCAAAAGTAAGGGACCAACAGGCTCTGCTTGTTAAGAAAAGTTTAAAAGTCAGGTTTCATCTGCAGACAGATAAGGACCATCTCCTTTCAAATAAGCGTGACTGTGCTGGCTGATATTGCATCCCAATGACTCACTTTCTGGTCTTCTGAAACCAATGAACCACGTACACTTTCCCCATCGCCAGCTCTCCGTCTCCCTCCCTTATTGTCTCAAACACTGGCCATGACAATCTCCATCTGACCTCGGTTTTCAGTGATTTTCTCTGCTTCTTTCATGTACAAGAAAGCAAACAAAGCAGGGCTTCACGTTATGCCCAACGTAGGATTTGGCTGCAGTCTTCTCTATTGGGTTTATTAGCTAATCCAAATACAGCCTGGATCAAGAGTCATTATGGGCTCATGTTATGCCAGCACAAATTCACTGTAAGTAAAGAATAATTAGCTGGTCCAATTAGTGCTCAGCAGAAAATTGAAAGGGAATTATTCAAGGTTTGATATGAATTAGTATATGCACAGACAGCAGCATTTGAGAGTCAGACACAGGAAAGTTAAAAAAACTCTCTTCTTTCTCACATATGCATATTTTCCCTGTCTGTTGCTGCCAAATATCTGTAGCTCTTTGGAGAAATCACTGAGTTTAACTAACTCTTGGCTGTGCCATCAAGCTGGAGACTGCTTGTCTAATTTCATACAGTTGGGAGCCTTCAGCGTGTGCCCAAATATCAGATGTAAAAGATCCAATATCCTCTTGTCCCAGAACTGCAGCTCTTTCCAGATTTTTTTTCATTCTCTCCTAATCAGGAATATATTATTATTTATCTAAACATATACATATTATTTATATGATTGATCCATCACCAGGTTTTGCAAATAATGACAAGAGGGAGAAAGTATACCTCTTTAATAATTTTTGTCTATTCTTTGCTCCAACAAGTCTTTGAGAGCTAACACTTGTTTTTGCTGCAGTGGGACAGAGCAAGGGGTAGACAGGCTCCATTCCTCAGCTGGAATCTGGAAGGATTTACCCAGACATAGAAGTATTTGGATCTCCAAAGTGAAAAAAAAAAAAAGGAAAGGATCCATGAGATTGGACTTAATAAAGTACAAGTTATGGCTTATTGTTGAGGAAAATTATCACCAAGTGCCAAGCATACAGTGATGTTTACTTTTTCTTTTTAACTTCATTCTTGACCCTGACTATAATAACTAGAATTGAAACTGTCATTAATCTGGCTAATGTCTTTCCCATTTTTAAGTGCTGAGAACTGTGGAGGCCATTAGTTCTTGCAGAAAGTTCCTCCCAGAGCATTAAACTAGCTCCCAGCAATATTAGCTTTTCCAGAAAACTTTTACACTTATTGTGGAAAGTTCTGCCATGCCAAAATGTTATCTACTGGATGAAGTTTCAGACGTTTTCCTTCTTTCCTTGTTCTTGCCACATGTGAGATATCAGGAGCATGGACACATTGAGGCCCAGATGAAGACCACTGATCTAAGACAGCTTTCTTCAGACCTTTACTCTGCCAGACAGCACTTTGTTATTGAACTAAACAATAACACAGTGACTGAGAATCATAAAAAAGTGGTAGTTGCCACATTGTTTACACTTACTACAAACAATAACATTGGGTAATGGCATTCACAATAGTATATAATGTAATTAATAATAATAATGTTCTTACCGGTATGTTAATCTTCTAGTTTCAACTGATTTAGTCTCATGTCTACTTTGCTGGAGAGCTCTGCACCATCAGAGATCTTTCTCCAAACTTTTCTCTAGGTCACGATCAGATCTCCCTTTAGCCTCTTCCTCTGATTTGCATCCTGCCTGGCGTTCATCTGAGCAGCTGCTGTCGTCTCTTACAGGGACAGGTCTCTTTCAGCTTTCTGTAGAGGCTCACTCTCCATTCCCCACAGTGGTCACGTAGACATCTCTTGTAGGGTCATCCACAGTGTAGACACCTGAGGTTCTCCTATGCTGGACAGGGACAGTCCAGGCCTTTTAGCTTGCATAGTGTCCCCATCACATATGCTATTGCAAGTCCATATGTGCAACGTTAGAGTGTCTCAAATGTTTAAGCAACTGATCCAAGCACTGGGCATTAATTTGAATTAATGTATCGCTTGGTCAGACACACACACATTCCTTTAGTCCTGTCTCACCTCTTCCTAAATTAAGCTCAGATGTAGACGGTAGATCTTTATAGTGACTTCGTTTTCTGTAGCTTCTTCAGTTCATTTTGCATAGGAAGCTTACTATTACTGAGCTGCATCCCGGGTAACACACTTTTCTGAAGATTCTTCTTTCTGACCTGAAAAGTTGGTATGAGCTTCACCTAGATGCTCACAGTCTTTGTACCTGTAAAGTTCAACTCAGGCTTCTCTATGAGGATCAGAGTAAAATTGGAAGTAAGGATAAGAAAACAATTGTTTAAAGCACTATCAGATGATGTACAGGTAGATCATAATGTTCAGAGATGGAGCTGATGCTGCTCTGAGCCCTCTCAGATGCAACAAATGTCCCAGTCCAGACCATGAATACACATCTTTCCTTTTTGCCTACATATACCCCTGCCCTTGGAGAAAAGGATGAGGCTGGCATGAAAAAGAGGGGGAAAAGATATTAACTGAGATTAACATTTGAAACATGCATAGAATATGAGGAAGTTTACCTGGACTGTGTTTTTTGAGAGTTTTTTATTTTATTTTATTTTATTTTTCCTATGGCTTCTCTTTGTTGCCTCTTGCTCTTATACATGAAAATCCGACAACTAAGCTGTCAAGTTTCAGTATTGAATATCAGACAGAAGATTATGTGTAATCTGTGTCTTGAGTAAATAATAATTAGGAAATAACTTCTCTAAGAAAATAAAAATAAATAAATATATTTAAAAAAAAAAAAAAAAAAGAGGGACCCTGGCCTAAAAGAAGTGTTTTCCTATTAGGCAGATGGCACTGGCTGTTTTTTCTCTAGGGGAACTCTAAGCCTTCACCAGACTGATGCCAGCACCATTTATGCTAGCACAGACAGTAGATTTTTGCCTCCAGTCACTTCAGTGTTTTGGAGGGAGGTTGTTGTGGGTTTTGTTGTTTGTTTTTTAGTTGGCTGGAAAGATCTGTTATGGAGTATGTGCCTTTATGTGGGCATCCATGTGGGGAGGAAGGTGTCTGTATTTGTATCGCAGCTAAAGTAAAGGCTGCACAGAAAGTTCACCTTTTTTAAACACCCGTCAAATGCTCCTCCAGCATATTCTATTGTCTCACAAAACACTTTCACAAGAACTTGGCAGGCAGAAAATACCTTCTGTTTTCAGAGGATGTGTAGCAAGTGCACAAGAACTGAACAAAACATGATGGCATCTCTCAGAGCCCAGGAAGGCGGGGAGAAACCTTGAAATAATGCTGCAGATATTACAGTCTTCAGGCAAAAAGTCCTAGTGCCCCCAGGGGCAGCCCATATTCTGAACCCACTGGGATCGTTTAATTGGTGTATCGTTTCATTTTTACGTTACTACAATGCCATGATGAATCATGTCTACCATTTTCCGTGGAGCTCCTTTTGATCCTAGAGTGGCAGAAGTGGGAGGAGAAGCCTATTGATGATATCATCATCTCTCTTGAGAAAAGCATTCCCTGAATGTCTGTCTCTACAGAAAAAACTGAAAGGCTGTCACTATAAATTTATTTTGCAAAATGGAACACTGAAATATTTATTTTATGCTACTAACTCTTTTACTGAAAAAAAAAAAAAAAAATGCACACACAAAAGTACACAGAAAAAAAAAAAAAAAAATCTATCCTCAAATTAAAAAATAGGGGTAAAACAACCTCCAGTTAAAAAGAAAAGAAAAGAAAATCCCAGGTACTTAAAAAACGCTACTTACTGTAGTAAGAGCATCAGACATATATTCATGGGCTGACCAACGACCAACACAGCACTGGATGTATATATGGACAATGAATCATTCTGCTTTAATTTATATCAGTATATACCCAAAGATTACCCAGACACCTATAGGATTATTTGCAAATCATGCTGCTGTGAATCACAGAGGAATTTGATTGGTGATGTACCAATGAATTTGGTACATCAGTACCTTCTTCTGGACTTGGGGAGACAAAGCCTATCACAAGTGAGCACCATAGCAACTCAGGCAGGTATTTGTTTCAAGAAAGAGGCAACAGTGTGAGGAGTGAAGCCAAATTAAAGAAGAAAAGTGAATCAGAATGAAGAGGTGACCTTGTCTCTCATCTCTGATTAATGCAGGCTATTTATTGTTGAATAACACCACTAAAGACTATACTTTGTGTTTAAGGTACTATTCAGTCTATAAATAGATGCTGCTTCAGGCTGTTTAAAAATAAAAATAAAAATAAATCCAGAAATAAAATCTCCCAACAGTTCACGTCTTGAACGGATGAATATCAGCTTGACTTCCACTGGAATAGAGGTTATGGACAAGAAAGTATACAGAAATTTTAAAAATGTGTCCTACCTCACTGAGACGCTGAGATCACTGCTGAGTGCCTGGAGGGAATTGAACTCTGTGGACAAACCCGAGCTGACATCCTCTTTAATGAGTACACCAGAGTTTGATATCAGCTCAAGGTCTTACAAATTCCTTGGCTGCTTGATAAAATACCAGGAGGTGACAGGGTGGACTTAGTACCTGGATCATGTGAATAATCTCTTGGTGAAGGAGTCTTCTGCAACAAGGGCTCAAGGTAGACACCAGGGGAGATGCCGGTGACAACTCAGCCCAGAGTGCCAGGAAGGAAGGAAGGAAAACAACATTGAGATAAGACAGTCCTGAAGACAAGATTGACAAAATCATGGCGGGATCATATCTTGCAGTCATTTCTACCTCTCTGGCTACATTACCCATGGCAATGATATAGAATCATACTGCATAAGCATTTATGGAGTCGAGGTCATGGCACTTGCCTTGGGTGGAAAAGTCTCTTTTGAGTTAATTACCCTGTCCTCCTTCTGTGGTCAACAGAAAGGTTGTTGAAGGCTAGTTTAAATCATCAGGAGTAGAGAGCACGTGTTATCTCATCTCAAAATAGGCATCTGAAATACATTTTTAGGCCTGTACAAGTGTCTGTTTCTTTCTGTTGGCAATAAAGGGAGTTGAGGAGGACTGGCCCAGCTCTAGATAACTACAAGGATATCAGATAAATCATGCTGATCTGGCTTTTTGATGTGGATGCACACATCCCATATGAAACCTGCCCCCCATGCAGCTGAGGATCCAAGACACTAATTGAGAGCAAATCTGTAATAACAGCAGCAACCACCACCACAACACAAATTATTCTAAAACTGTGTACTCTAGCAAACAAGTAGTGCACACCCAAAAACTGTAAGTAGCAGCAATTTTCTTGTATTTAAATGCTTTGCTGACTTAAGGCTACAATAAATGGAGAAAAACAGTCTTGAAGGCTTTTTTTTATTTATTTATTTATTTTTTTTATTTATTGTCCATGCAAGGACAAAAACATTATTAAACATTTTCAGTTCAACAGGGCATCAGTGCAGCCACAAAAATTATCCTGAAAACCCATTTTCCCTGGAGCAACAATATACTGTAATCTAAAGAAAGAGAGGAATAGCTCTCAGCAAAAATCCCAAACCTTTTTACGTGTAAGAGTATGTGCAATTTAAAATCCATTATCCACCGATGTATAAGCTGTGTTCCTTCCACCACTTTTTCAAATGAAAATGTTGTGTCAAAGGCTGGCAGCTGTCATAATGCTTTGATCCGTTCAAATTGCTGCTCTGAATTTAGTATGAAAATTTTAGCTGAGTCAAAGCAACAGAAATTTCCCTATCTCCAGCATTTGACAACCTTCCTGTCTGCTAGCCATCTAGGGATGGAGGAACGGGGGAATTGTCGTGCTGGAGTCTGTTC
Source organism: Nettapus auritus (assembly GCA_011076525.1). NCBI lineage: Eukaryota > Metazoa > Chordata > Aves > Anseriformes > Anatidae > Nettapus > Nettapus auritus. The sequence goes on from CM021766.1 coordinate 4,477,389, forward strand.
CTGCATCCTTGCTTCTGTGCTACATGGCAGGTACCAGCCAAATCTTTGTGTCTAAACCTGCACTGTAAACCACCCTCCACCCCATCCTCTGAGACAGTTCCCTGACTCACCCTTCTGAAATAAGAGATAACCAGCTCTGACAGTATAATTCTATTCAATGTAACTGGAGGAGCTGTTTCTCCAGCAGCAGGTGAAGCCCAGAGCTCTCAGGGCTGAAATAAGCCATTTACCACCAACAGCTAGCAGATGGAGATCTGCGGCTTAGCGGTAAAATTGCACCTTCTGACACCAGCAGCATCACAACAGCCAATGTTTGCAGATGTTTTGCACATGGAGGAGGAATCAGGAGCCCAGATTTAGCCTTGTCAAAGTGTCATCTAACTATGATTTGACACACCTGCACGTTCACCAGTTCTGAGATCCAATGGTCCTACTGCCTGCAGGGCAAGCCCTTGGCTATCCAAATAGCTCTCTGCTTTCAGTAAGGGGCTCTAACTGGAGTTAACTCACCCTCAACTCACAGGGGTCCAGCTCTGCCCATGCTGCAGAGCATTTTTGGAGTAGAGTAACATTTGACTAACTCTCGGTTAGCTCTGACACAGCACAGAAATACTGCTTGTTCTGACAGCTGCCTTTAAAATACACTGCAGAGGTAACTATTTGTTATCTTTCCAAGTGAATGGGTGCAGAGTAGGAAACAAAGACCATGGTTTGAGATAATGGAGTATCTATTCTGATGTTTAGCTCTTTGAACAGCCCTGGTTTTGACATTATCCAGCCCGAATGTGAAGTCACAAGAAGAACATGGAGGTTTCCTGGAACCTGCAAAGCAAAATGGATAAAGATTCACAGCTCTCCGTCACTTGCTTCCATCTCTTCTCCACAAGAGTCATTCCAGTCAATTCTCTTTCTCCTCCAACATTGTCCTTCAGAGTTGTGAAGGAACATGGAATCAGGAGTGAAGGGATTAATGTTCACATGAGGTGTTTGTCTGATATCAGAATCTCTCTGACTTCCCAACATTCATAAATAGAGATCCCCCTCAAAGTTTGACTGAGCTGGAACCTAGTCCTTGTGCTTTAGGACTAAAGATTCCCCTTACAGGAATATTTACACGTGTTTATGCTCAGCTTCCTTGGAAATGTCCAGGAGCCAAGCCCAAGAAAAACACACACAGACCAGGGAAGCAAGGAAGTAGCCCATGAAAGCTCAGGAGTGAGTTTTTCTTGATGCTTTGTTACCAGGAGACATGGGAGGTGAGGGGGACAGGCTCACTGGCTCCTCCATGGTTTGCACAGCCAACAAATTGACACTTCACCCGTTTAGATGTCTGGTGCAAGTACTAAAACACCAGAATGGAACATAAATTAGTCTGAAGGATCTCTAAAAGGAAGCAAGGTTAAAGGACAAAAATGAATGCATTAAACTCTTAAGCAACAAGTGACAACTGCAAAATGCTAAATGCAAATTGCAGACTCATACAGAAACCAGCCGTTCCTTTGCGTGCTCCTGTCCTATCAGAAACGTCTCGGTGACAGTAGGATGTTCTCTGTAAACATCCTTTTCTCCATCTTGATTTGCCACTGTCTTGGTGGTCCCACAGCAAAGTGAGACAATCTGGGATCCCAGGGGCAGCATGGTTTCATGCCCAGCTGTCTCCTAAGGATGATCCTCATTGGTAGCACCTCAAAATATTTAAAAAATCTAGCAGTGGGTCCAAATGCCTAGGTAAGCACAGCTTTCCACAGCTCCTGGGACAGTCCTCCTCTTGGCAGACCAAATGGCTTCATGGGCAATCAGCTGCCCTCCTGAGAGCATCATCACCCATGCTCCAGTGTTAGGAAACTTGCTGTGATGTTTGCAGACTGCTGCTGCTGGTCATGAGGAAGGACAGCTGGTCTCTCCCCAGCCCAATATGCTACCCCTGAATTACTTCCAGCATGTCTGCAACGTCTCTGCTGACAGCCCATGCTCCAGGACCCCTGAACCCTGGCATCTCCCCTTGCATTTGCAAGCTCTCCTCTTAAGCTAACACTCTGTGCAGGTCAAGCTGGCTCCAGCTTTTTCCTTTTGTAGTGAACTATTTCCTTCTTTGCATCCTCTAAGGCTTCCTGAGGAGCTCTCCGAGGAGTTTGCTAGGTCAAAACACACTTGTAAATCATTTATCTGCAGCTTTCCCAAGAAAGAGCATGCAGGCGCCACCATGTCCCTCTGGGTAAATTCCCACCCTTCAATCTGAGAGACACAGAGCTGGTCAGAGGATTCTCAGCCCCCCCAAAATTCCTTCAGCTCTTCCTTGTTGCATTACAGAGTGCATAAGTAGGTGTATGCAAACAAGCCCAGCCAAACACTGAGCCCCGTGCTCCCCACATCCTGACTCAAAACAGACATCAACAGGGGATGTGACAAGCCATGCAATGTGTTAGCTCATCCCTGCAGTAGCTTTCACCCACGTCTTGTCCCATCAGAAGGAAGTTTCCCCACTAAAAAATGTCATACTGTCTCAGAGAAGGATGCTTAGAAATATCTCCCTGCTTTACAGAATCTAACGCTGTTCATAACTCTTCCCAGCAATGTGTTTTGGATTGTTTTAACGTATTGGCAGTCTCCAGGGCCTGATGGCTGTTGGTAGTAAGCTGATACCTCACACCTACACAGCTGAATCCAACTAATAGTCTCCTGCTGGGCTATTATTTTCTCACCCATTACACTGTTCCAGCAGCAGCACTACCGAGTAACTCCACACCAAAAGAAAGGCTGCTGAAAATGATCTTGGTCCTTCCCTGGGCCTTGAACAGCATACAGAGTGCCTTGAGCAAAGTTGTGGCATTAAGGAGAGGAAGGGAGGCTGATGAAAAGTCTGTATCTGACCTTGCAGTTGCAGTGAGCCTTTTGTACCATGAAAGAAATCCAACAGACGCTGGAAAAGATGAGGAGGGAAGGAGGACCACATGTCTCACCTCCATAGATGCCAGCACATTCCTGACTGGTTAGTAAACATGCTTCTCATCCAAGATGCTCTCTGATGTGACATTTTTGCTGTGCACATCCTTGCACTGGCAGTCCATGGCTGAGTGAGTGTGTGATTCCACAGATGGTATTAAAATATTCTCTCAAGAGGTGCAACCAAAAAAAGATATGTGGCTTGGAGTTGCTCTGGTAACATCATAGCCAGTGCTCTCAAGTACAGTTCTCAGAAATCTCATCAGTGTCTTTATATTCATGCCTCTATCCTTTAAATGCACCTCATATTGTAGCACAACACCAGCACAATGGGATGATTAACGCAGAACTTGTGTCCGTCTGTATTTTCATCCTGGAAAAATACATAGGCTTGAGACAGGATGTTACAAAACAGCTGCTCTGGCACCCCAGCCCCTGGTCTCCTCCAAACGCCAGGTGTCCTAGGGAAAGTGGGAAACCCACTCACCTGTAAAGGTAAAAGCTCTTCCCAGAGGTGTCCTGAGAAAACTCATGGCATTCAGCCCTGCAAGAGAGACTTTCAAAGCTTTCGATGAGATAAGACCACCACAGAATCCTTCTGGCAAGGCAGAAGCTGATGTATCTGCCATGGGTTCACCAAAGGATGCCTCCCTCGTTGGCTATGCAGCCCAGCCCCAGTCACTTAGGGCAGGAGCTTTGCTTTTCCTCACTTGAGCTTCACAGCTCGATGCCAGCATCTCTACAGTCACTCTGCACCATGTCCATGCTTCTGAGCAGTTTCTTAGCATTCTGTCTGTATTGCTGGAAATAGAAATACTGGAGTCTGTAAGAAATGCCAGGATTTTCCCTTTACCAGCTGTGTATTTTGCTTCAGTGAGACTTGCTCTGAGGGATGCCTCTGCACAAGGGCAAGTGGTTCTCCCACCTCCCAAACGCTTGATGTCATTGTCAGGGCTCATCTACTGGATTATGTTAAGAGAATGAAGGTGATGGATTCCTTGTCAAGGAAGGAATAGCGAGCAGCTGCTGGGACCTGCCATGGTAGTAGTATCCTGCCCTGGCCTAGCCCAGCAAGCCTCAATCCCCCATGTTTTTCCTGAGTGGAGAGCCTTTAAATCAAGTTATCCCTAGAAGAACGGCACTCCAGGGAGACACTTCCATTACTTTCTCAGGAATCAGGAAGGTGTGCCTTCCTCTTATCCTTTCCCATCCTCACAGCTCCAAACCAAGCTCCATCTGGGGGCTGCCTCCTGTAAGGCACCTCCTGGAGGGAGGAAAAACCATTCTACCCCACTCACAAGAAGTTCTCGCCCTATCAGCAGGGTGCAAGCAGATGTCTTTTCCTTATGACAATAGTGATGTATGTGGCAGATCTGTCTCACCCCAGGCCATTCCCAGGCACAAACATAGTTTCCAGGCCTGCTTCACTGACCACATCCCCAGGTAATAGGGTTCCCACAAAGCCTATCCTAGCCCTAAGATTCTGCAAAGGTCTCCCTAAGTCTCTTTTACCACATGAAGTACTTTGTAGACTTTTATACTGTCACATATTACCACTGGGAACCACAGAAGGACTGTTGCAAACCAAGTTTGTAGACAAGAGAAGGACCATAAGTAGAAACAATACCTTTATTAATCTAATTAGTTCATCTAGAGAAAATAGGCAAGCTGTTGGGACACAGGCTATTTCTTTCTGCAGCAGCCCACTATTCAACCTTCAAAACAATGTGATTTTGAGCAATCACACAGAACGTAATCAGTTGCTAAATCTGGCGGGAAAGCAGGGTTTCCTTGTTTTCCCAAGTTCCTGTGAAATTTAGGATGCTTGCCAGGGAGGGGAGTACATGTGTATGTGAGTGTGATGTGTTGGAGTGACAGGGAGAAGACAAAATGTTTCATGGTTATTTTTATCTCGGGTTAGTGGTGACTCACAAGGAAATCAGTTAGACCAGCAAACAAACAAGACAAATCAGGGTGGCTTTGCCTGTGTTGGGAAGCGTTGAGGGAACCTGGCATTCCTGTTGGCCTCGTTAGCAACAAAGAGGTTGTGAGTGCTCAGTACCCTTGGTTCCTCAACTCTGAACCATCATGGAGCTGGGAAACTCAGATTCTAGTGCCTACAGCTTGGAGTTAAGGCCCTTTCTCACCCTAGGGAAAGTTCATTGACCGCTGGATGAAGAAGCCCAGTGTTAACAACCCAATATTTTTAGTCTGAACTTTGTTCCACTGGAAAGTCTCCCAGCAGCTTTTAGATTGAACAGCTACCTTAAGGGATGGTCCATTGGATTTGAAGACAGTAAGGAGGAAAAACAAACAAACAAACAAACAAACAAACAAACAATAAAGAAAATACAACCTTACTGGGTCTTTGAAGCCCATACAGTTCTGCACGAGGGACCTGAGCTTCTCCTGGGACCTGAGCTCTTTTATTCAGACCTAACTGGTGCCTCTTGTCCCTCCCCTGGAGATACAAATTTTTCGGGGCTGTTCTATCACCTTCCAAATTGCATCAGATTTCCTCTCCCTGGAGACCCCAGAGAAGAAGCAAGTTGTGCTTACCTGCCTGTGTAAGGCCTGGTGACATCTCCTTGGCAAGCAAGCAGAAGACCAAGAGTAAAATTTAATCCCTAATGTAATTCTTCAATTAATCATTTCATCTGCAATTAGGCTAAAGCAGACTTATCAGCTATCTGGGTCAGACCTCCCACTTCCACTTCCCTCTACCAGGCTTCATCTTAATCAGATACAGGGCACGATAAGGGTTAGTCTCCAGTGAAGGGAACTCATTTCGATATGGTAATTAGAGGTATCAGCATTAAAAATGCAGTTGTACTTCCTCTCACAATCTTATTGCTTCAAGTGACTCAATCCAAGTGAATCCGATACAACCTAATGTGTTCATTAGTTTCCATGATGATTTTTTCAGAGCTGTGACTGTGCATGAAGCTCTCCTATCTGCCCATTTACACCGTGTTCATCTCTAATGTGAAAGCATGTGAGAACAATGCACATGGCCACACACATTGCAGGGCTAAAGAGGGTTGCAAAGGATATCATGGTTTTGTTTGTTGATGTTGGACCTCCAGAGGATGCTGGGATCAGACCTGTGTTGTGCTAAGCACCACAGGGAAAGCAGAACAAGGAGAGCCCTGAGGCAGCATCTGATAAGGTGCAGCAGGTGGATGCATGAGGTGGGATGGGAAAATCATAAAGATGTGGCACTTGAGCATCCAAACCATCTCCAGGGAAAGAACTATTGCAGGAGGTCGGCAAAGTAACAGCTGCCTCTCAGATCAGGGGTTTGGGTCTGGGATTAGTGGTTTTTATGAAAGTTTGTAATAGACTACCACAAGAATTGGTATCTCTGCATTTCTGGAACTGCTCTGGAGAACTGGAAAGAATTTGTCCCTGTTACACCGGGAAACTTTAGGGTTCCTGTGGAAGGAAGTTCACCTGGTATCACCTGGTTTCACCTGGCTTGCTAGTTCTTATATTACTTCTTCTGCATACATATAGTCTATTACAGTTCAGAATATATAATGCTATATATTTTAAGAATTTTATATTATACATACACTCAGTGTCAGCACAGCCAAATAAACCCAAACACAAGAGCCCATGGGTACCACTACTGACAGAGGTGCCCACCGTGTTTGGCAATAACAGCTTCCAGCTCTGTGCCAAGTCCTGTACTTCTCTGAGTCATCTTATCTAACACTGATGGCACATCTCTTACTCTTTCAAATGCTTTTCATAGTGTGCCTATGCTGAAAGCAGGGATGAAGCTAGCAATGGCAAATTTTAGGATAAAAATTTCCATGTGTGATGGGAAGGGAAGACATGACAGCTCTGGGATTGCTTTCCTGCTGCCACAATTAAATCTGTGTGGAAAGATATTTTTAAGAAAAAAAAAAAAAAAAAAAAAAAAAAAATGACTGAAGCAAATTGTTGAGATTGTAATAGTAAAGACTGAATTATTTCAATAGAAATATTCCCTGTAGAAATAGTCAAGAATGTTCGGGTAATTTTCAGTCAGCTCTACTAAACCACACACATCTCCTGTGAGTCTTCGTTGAGAAGCAACACCAACAGGAATGAAATCAGGCACAAATATCCTGGAAAAAAATCACTTTCACTTTTCTGTGAACTTATTTGGAATGGGATGAAGCCATTGGGCAAAACCTTGTTGTTTGGTCCTAAATGTGGAAGAGGGAGTTAGAAATTTCTTCTCTGTGGAGTTTTACTCTGATGCAATAGGACTTGAAACTTTAACATATTCATCCCTTTCTATGGAGCTGTGGAAGATCTTTTTCTCAAGAGAGAGTTAAGTTGGAGCTTGATTATTTTTTTTCAGTGAAGCTATATCTTTTAAACACAAAGCATTTTAATCATAAAATGTTACCTGCAGCGATATAGAACAATAGGCCTTTTCTACCAGTCAGAATTTTAAACAATAAACCTTCTTGTTTGGGAAGGAAAATAGCAATTCTCTGCTTTCCCACCCTTATAAACATCCATTTAGGCTTCCATTAAATTAAATTGTTTAAAAAAAAAAAAAAAAATCTTTCTTAAATATAATCATGCTACTTACTTGGTTCATTTTAACTATTGTTAAAATTAATATTAATGAAGAGCATGGCTTCTTTTTTCCCCTTTCTTCCTGTGCACTTATACTTTTGTCAAGGTCAAAGCAATTAAGCTTTACTCTTCTGACATGACCAGCTGCTTGGAAGCCCAGGGGAGCTAAGAAGACAGAGTGTGATTTCAAAGGCAGAATGCATGGGGGAGAAGAAAAAAGAAACACTCAGGTGCCATTTCTTCAGATAAAATGGGATGCTAGGGAACATTCAGCCCTTGTCATTGCAGAACTGTGTGTGGAATCTGGTGAATTTTGCCTTTTTTCCTTAGTGCTTTATTCCTTCTAGTGACCACAGTTTTGAACAGCAGAACAATGACTAAAATGAAGACCTCCATGCCTTCAGGTGCTGTTTGAGATGACAAAGAGCTTCCTGCCTGGCTGCTGATCCAGAAGGACACAAGGCTTCCAGGGGCAGAAGCCATCTCTGCCAGCCTCACATGAATGTTTCAGACACCCTGGGTGATCACCAGCAGCTCCATGCTCCTGCACTAAGGTGACTGAATCAAGTATTGGACTCTGGGGACTACCACATACACTCGGGCTTGCGACGCTTATAAGCTTATGAGTGCCTGTCTCTGGCTCCATGAAAACTGCATATTTCCTCCCCTTCCCAGCTATCATGAATGACTTAGGCAAACCTTTCTGAGACTTCTTTTCATAGAAGTTACTGTTTTGTATCCAGGACTCTATTTCTCATCTCAGAAGACACGTAAGTTACAAGCCAGAGTTTCCTCCAGCCGATACGGCTTCTCAATGGGCTAGATGTCTCAAAAGGGACTCAGATGCCAGCACTGGTCAAGATAATGGAAAAGGGGCCTGGTTCAAAAGGGTGATTTGTAAATGAACTGCACCATATCAAGTGTTTTGGAGATTACTGAGTCACGCTGAAAGCACATTCAGCCCATGACCAGAGGACAGCTGGAATGTGGAAGTTCCCAGGTGTTTATATGGAATTTGTGCTGTGATTTGCTGATGCTAGTGATAGACACACCTGATAAAATTGCGAACAACTTTTACTTTTAAGCATCACTCTTAAACTTTCAAAGGTGACAATTCTGAAGAAGGATTTCTTCAAACCATAGTATTATAGAATTGTTAAGGCTGGAAAAGTCCTCCAAGCTCATCTGGTCCAACCATCGCCCTACCACCAATGTCACCACTAAACCATGTCCCTAAGCACCACGTCCAACACCCCCAGGGATGGTGACGCCACCACCTCCCTGGGCAACCCGTCCCAATGCCTGAGTGCTCTTTCTGAGAAATGTCTCCCAGTTTCCCGATGAGAAATCTGTTCCCTTCAGGTTGAGCCAGGACAGTCCAGTGTATGGCTAGGAAGAAAGGATAGCTAATACTGTGTTTCTGACTGTTTGAGGGAGAGGGGCTGAGGGTTATGTCTTTCTTCACTTTATTCAACTGCCATGGGCGCTTGCAAGGCAGACAGGATGGCTGTAATTTCTAGAATGTATGGGTGCATAACTTGATAAAATGCTGACTGATTAGAAGCACTTCTCAGTTAATGACCATCAATTAATGCTAATCTCCAGTGAGCAACAAAGAAAATAACAGATTCCTGCTGGCTACAATGTGCTGTCAACACAGATCAGACGACATTACTCCCCACGCTGCTGAATAAAACAAAGAGTGAAGAGTATCAGAGCATCATTTAGAGATGAATTTGGAGCAGCCTGTTTTTGTTTACCATGAACCACTTTGTGAGGACCTTGTCCAACCACGTGCTTGTTTTGAAAGCTTACTTTCACCACTGAAAAATATTTTGGTGATACTTTCTTCCTTGCAGCATGGAACACTGAGCTGGCTATGACATTCCCATCTCATAGGTTGGTAGATTTTAGATTTGCCCTTGACCAAAAATACTAGTTTTCTTAGTAAGTGTCAGACTCCAGGGCACTCACAGGGCAATGGCATCCAAATATCTTCCAGCCGATGGCTCTGGTGCACTACAGCAGTCCTCTACTAGAACAACAACCAAATTTTCACCTGCTCCATGGCTCTTCTTCTCCTCTGAAAGACAGGCATAGCTTCAAGCATTAAGTAATTAAATAAATAAATAAATAAATGCTCTCTGCCCTCGTGGCAGGCAGTGGCAAAGCCCTTCTGAGAAGAGCACCACTTTGCTGCTACCTACTTGGCATCAGTCATGAAGGATTGGCACTGCTGAGATATCTGAGGTGGCTCCAGAGGCTTCTGAAGCTGGAGACCGGCAGGAGACTCCAATATCTGATATCAAATACCCAGTGCAAAGACATAAATTGAATCCTCCAGGAGCTGCTCTCCTGTTTGGTGTTACTATGGGCTAATGTTTTTATAAGTGGTCTTAAACTCTCACACTGTCCAGGCTTTAAGAAGGGAGGCGATCATTTTGACATGTTTTCCCTGAAGAGCTCCCCTCTCTGCAAAAATGATGTCACTAGCACTTAGAAATGTCTTTGGAGGCTTCCAGGGGAATCTCTGGAGGTTTCTGGCTATGAGCTCAGGGAGGATATAAACAATAATGTCTGCACCATCAGCTCAGACTGCCCAGGATCTGTGCATCAGGGCAGAGCACTGTGCAGCATCTCCCTGCTCCAGCTGGTGGCTCCAGGTGGCCAAGCTGTGCACCTTTTCAGGAGACTGATTTCTCCAGGATCAGTCTTCAGTTTCTTAATAACTCAGCAACAACAAAAACTAACATGTTATCCCAGCTGGAATCACGGGAAATGTCTGTGTCTGTGCTATCTAAAACTAATTAGGAAGTGTTCCTAATGGCAAATTTTATGTCAGCTGTAATCATCACAATTTTGGAGCATGGGTCATGAACCCAAAAAGTTTAACAGCCAGCCTTTTCCCATGCAGACTGGCTGACACATGCCATTTGAAATAAGGACAGAGATGAATGTGTAAGGGAGGCCAGACCAGATGAAATAATGAAGAGCAGCTAAGATGTCACATACTTGGGAGCAACATAATATAATATATTTTTTAGTACCACAAGAATGTGGTTTGCAAAACTCTTTGCTTGAAAGGGCACCTTGCTGATCACACATCCTCCTGGCAGGCTGCCGGGAATGGGGAAAAACTTTTACTTTTCTTGGTCATCACCAAACCAACACAGACAACCAGAATAGCTCCTCTGAAAAGACTAGCATTGCATCCTCCCCCCTCCCCCCCCCCACCCCGTTTCATCCTACCAATTATCAGTATTTTTCTCCCTGACAGCTTACAAAAACATTCATTACCATCGGACACAGCTTTTGTTCCACGGTGTTATTACGTGAATGCAGTCCAAGACAATGCAGGAAAGGAAGAGCTGGCAAGATCATGCTCTCCTCCCACACTCCTGCAATTACTGAGGATTAAATCAAGAAACAGAAGACAGTTGTTGCAAACATTTAAATGAGAGTTGCAAATGCAGAAGCAAAGACGTGTAGGGCTTCTGTGCAAAATGTCCAATGCACAAAGGCTGGGGAAGCTGGAGGGAAAAATATTTGGCCAAAAGCAAACATCTGGGAAGTCGTTGCCATCTGAGCTAGTCACCTTCAGATGGGAAGTCAGTAGAGATCTAGTCAATTCTGTCAATGGGACGTGAGGCTTTGGCATGAGCCAAAATAGACCAGATGAATCATGCTGTGAAAGTGACTATTTTCTCCTTTGGCAGCAAAGGAGTCTAGACTGATTAGCACAGTTGTAGATGTTTATAGGATGGACAGTATCTTCTTTGATATTGGCTCTGTTTTGCTGGTGTCTTGATTATTTTCACTATCTTAATTTCTTGATTGCTCTGTGTAGTCTGGCTAAATGGTTGTGATGTTCCTAAGAAATTCAGTTATTGTTTCGCTCACCACAACACTACCTGAAGTCACGTTAGTATGAGGAATCTCAAGTTACTTTAAAAGAAGAGAAAAAAAAAAATATAATGGAAAACCTTTTTGTAAATATTTTAGCAGGTTTCAAAATTTTAGGAAGAAGAGGTTTAATTTAAGCTTTCACGTGTTCAACAAACATTTCTAAGGAGCAGCTGAGGTGCCTAAGTCTGACTCATTTCACAGGTCCTGTAATCTCTGCTTTGGAAAAAAATAAAATAAAAATAAAGACATCTCAATTTATCAACATAAATGCACTGAGAAATTACAAATCCTGACAAGTACCTTCATCTCAAAAACTGGTCAACATCTACAAGTTACCCAATACATCAACTCGTTGGACTGTTTCCAAAACCAGTGCCCTCACTTCAGTCATTCAACAATTGCCCCAGGAAAACTTTCTCTTCTGTACATCCATCAGAGAGCAGAGAGGCCTCTTGAGTGCCCCAGGATGTGGGAAGGTACATGTAATGTTTTTCCACTGGAAGAACTCAAGGAATATGCACAACTCAAGTGAAAATACTTGGCTGTGAGGATATTTGGAGCACACAAATGTAATTGGCCTACATATGTATGTTTACCCCAGAGCATGTCTACACTTTTACTCATATCAAAGAATATTCAAATTAGGTGTCTAAACGTGGGTGTTTATTGCTATTTGAATGGTCTTGGGGTGTTCCAGATACCCACAAAGGGAAGAGAGAGATGAAATGGAGCCTTTGGAGAATTGTGCTTCCCTAGAGCAAAAGTTGGAGCTGCTGGGACACAAACATCTCAAAATACATTAGATACATAGATCAAGAGCAACCACAGAAAAAGGGCTCCACTGCATGGTTAATGACACCAGAGGGTCAGAATAATGGGATTCATTAGGAAAGAAGCTTCTTTTCAATGGCCAGGATAAGGTTGTGTTAGAAAGACTGGGAAGTCTTCCTCCTGGACTTATTGCCTGGAGAGGCGAGAGTTTCTCCATCACTGGAGGTTTGTAAGCAGGTGTTAGATAACCCAGTATAATGCAAGCAGTCCATTTCATGCAAGAAATATTTAAAGATAGATTCATTTTTATGAAGTGATTTTCATGCAAAAAAACTAGATACAAAAGAAATATAGGGGCACAGCTTTCAGTGAAAGAATATTCCAAGGTCACACAAAAAAGAAGGATGCTTCTAGTCAAGAAGATACACCAATTTCTTTTCAGCCTTTCACAAAGAACTGATCACTAACAAAAATAGTAAATAATAATAATAATAATATAATGATAATAGTAATTATTATAATAATAAAATCATTATTACAGTGAATTAAAGCACTATAGCCTTGATGTCCTGTCCTTCCCCATATACACAACAGGGACAGTGGAGTGGATGTAAACATGGTGTTAATTTCCAGCTCTGTATTAAGGCTTCATGACCTGGAGAAAAATTATGATCTGGGCCTTAGTTTCTCCACTGGTGAAACTGGGAGCACTGGCACTTACTTTCACTTCCCAGCCCCCTGTCAGGGAGCAGTGAGAGTGGGGCATCCCTGCAAGGGCTTCAGAAAGGCTTCAGAGGTGACTGAGGACTGCGGTGGTCTGCAGTACCACGTCTAGTACTGCCTGTTTATCCTGGAAAGCCTCCTGGGTAGATCTGTCACAGTGGCACAGAGAAATGTACTGTCCCCAGGGTGTCTCATTCAGCAGCACGCAGTGGTCTCATGCAGGGAACACTTCCACTAGCTGGTCCTATAACTCATAGGTCTCTCTTCGACGTGTTGCCGAACCAGAGAAATGAAAAATGATTCCTGTGCATAAGCAAATTTCCCTGCTTTCTCTGTTACTCCGAAAGACAACATCTGTACCACGGCAGACAAGGTTGGTTCAGCTCAGCAACCTGTCCTCAACTACAGTTACTGACCAAAGACCGAGAAGGGGGCAAGAACATAGGGATGCTCCCCCAGGCACTGGTGATTTGCAGTGCAGGGACCCCGAAGGGCTGCCCAGGGAGGGTGCCCCACAGCCCTCTTCAGCCTTTGGCACCACGCTGGGTGTAGGTTCAGCATGAGCAGTGGAGACCCTTTTGAGGCAGACACTTGTGGAAATGGAGGTTACCTGAAAAACCATGTGGACACCCACACACTTTGCCATGACAGAGGAGCTCTGACCTCAGCAGATCTGAGGAAATGAAAGATCAGAGCCTAAAAGATGGGATCTTCTGCCTAAGTATGTGCTTCAACGCAGAGAGCTCTGCTGCGCTCCTGCTGAAGCCAGTATTAAAGTTCTCATTGACTTCAATAGTGGAACAACAAAGCTCTGGCACTTCAAAGGTTTCTTTTATGATGCTTATCCTGCTAATAAGCACCATCCGTTCCTTTCAACAGGGGAGCCAGCCTTCGATTTACTCACAGCACTTTGCTCTCCAGGGCCATAGCCCATGTTAATACAACCACAACAGGTCGTCCCCGCAGGCAGAGGGGACTAACAGCTTCCCCCTTCCTTCAGAAGCAACAGGGCATTTAGCTTCCATCCAACAGTTTGGGCTTGTGTTGGAAGTCCTCGTATTTTCAGTCCCATGGTACAAATTGCTAACTCAGCCCAGTCCACAGAGTGCCCAGGGAGTGCTTGAGCTATCACTAAATGAGCCTTATTATCACACAATTAACATCTGTATCAATTACGGAGATGGAGAAGGCCTCTATGGAGACTAGAACAGTTTGGAGATACCAGAACATCAATTCTCACCCTCACAGATGTCTTTAAAGCTGGGACAATTCTTGAGTGCAATAACATTTATCATATTTTATTTTACTTAAAACTGTAGAAATTGGAGATATTTGAAAACTCTCTAAACATGGTCTTGGCCAGTTGGCTTTGCTCAAGCAAGTGGTTTGGACAAGATCATCTCCCATGGTCCCTTCCCCCCACAACCAGTCTGTCACTCTGTGAAATGCCTTTAAGCACAGGAATGAACTGTCTGTTGAACTGCAGTGAGGACTGGATGCCTTTGTAGGAGACAGGTGATCACTCAGAGCTTCACTTTGAGGAACATTTCCATATCATCACTTCTAATGGTGATAATCGGATATCGCAGTGGACACCTCAAGGTTTTTTGTGCACATGCACAAATTAAATCTACATTTGAACCACAAAAAATGTTAAAAAAGATGTAGAAAAACAAATCTTACTCTGAATTCTCAGCTCAGCTCAGAGTAATATCAGATGCTTGGGAAAGCAAGACCCAGCCAGACACCAGCTACGTGCTCAGATGCAACACTGCCTTACAGGGCTCCTTTGCAGTGAAGGGGAAGAAATATCCTCTGTACTTACTGTCCCAGAGAGACAGGAAAAGCTTTTTCCTAATGCCACACCTATCCTTCACAAGCTGTAGTTCGTGGATATGCCACCTGCTGTGACTGAGAGGAGTGTGGCTGCAGCATCCTTGGAACACCCCACAAGCAGACGTTCAACCACCCTCCTCACCTGGCTAGGTAAGCCCAAACCTCTCACCTCCTCTGCAGGCTTCCTGAAGTCCCTGCAGTTCTGTAAGGCGCTTGATTTTGTATCACCTGCAGATTTCCTGCCCAAGGTCATAGGACCTTGGATCACAGCACAGTTCAGGCTGGAAGGAACTCTGGAGGTGTAAAGCCCAACCTCCAGCTCACATCAGGCTGGGCTATAAGGGCAGAATGGGTTGCTCAGGGCTTTATCCAGGAAAATCTTGAAAATCTGCAGGAATGGAGACTGCACAGCCTCTGCAGGTAGGTTGTTGCTCCTGTGGACCAAAAACCATGAACACGCAGGAGGACATGAGACCCACCAGCAGCCCTCAGGCACTCCCCTCATTTCCAGCTGCCAGCCAGGCACAGATATTGGTTCTTTGGCTAATGACATGAGGCCTCACGCTGCCGATTGTTACTAAAACCATTTCTTCTCTTGCTGCTGCTGCTAGATAATGACAGGCTTCTTGCTCTAATACAATGCCAGCAAATGAGCTGATGCTGGGAGCTTCAAATTAATTGCCCGGTCAATGAAATCACACGTCCAGAGCAATGCTACTCAGGTTGTTTTCACATCCATTCCATGCTTGCAAAGGATCAGCATTGAACGTCATTATTTTGTCAATTTTGAGAGCCAGTGCTTGCTCAAGGTTTTGCTTTGAATAGAGGATTTGGTTTGCTTCAAAGAAAACAGGGAGAGAGTGAGCGAGGGTGTGCTGGTGCTTGAGTGCTGTGCAGAGCTGGGGCTGCTGGCAGCATGTCACAGCCCACGCCGACAACACAGCTAACAAGGAAACACAGCTCTTTCCCATCTCCAGCCCTGTTTTCTGACCCTTGAAGCATCTTCTCCTTTAAAGTAGCATGTAAAATACAGGAAATCGGATCCCACTCGTTTTCTCCACCTCCAAAAGAGCAGGGAAACAAGACAACAAACTAGAAAATGTCAAAAATCTTTTCTCCCGAGTTGGCACCCAACAAATCCTCAAGAATGCTGGAAGCTCACGCTGCAAGCTCCTGCACTCTGGAAATTTTACCATGACACCTAGGCAGGATGCTACATGTTTATAAACAACAGTCAAGTCTTCCTTGCTGGGTCTTTGACCATGGCCAGCCAGCAGGGAAGTGAAGCCCCGGGAACTCAGAAATCCAAATAATGCCCTGGGTGCCCAAATCACTGGGAGCATGAGAGTTACTGGCCCTAAATGTCCTTGACCAGCAGGGGTACCAGACATTTTTCTTTACATATTGGCTTCCTTCCATGCTGCTGCAGCCCCACAAGACATCCTTTCTTCAACTGTAATTTTTTTTCTTTTTTTTTTTTTTTTTAAGATTGTTTGTCTTGAATCCAATGGGTTTTCTGGCTGTGCTGGCTTAGAGCATACCCTAAGCATGAGAGTGGCTAGGCTTTGAAGGACAATGCAAAAGACTTTAATTTCACCGTCCTCTCACATCATTTAAAACATGCAAATATTTGAATTATTCTCTAGGCGTTTGTGGAAGTCAGAAATGTTGATGAATGGTCCTTGTTTAATTTCTCCCCTTCACCAGCACATTGGTCTCTGCCCTGTAGATAAAAACACTTTGAACGTGTGGGTATTCCCACCCTCTGAAAATGTCTTTATTACCCTTGTTAAGTCTTACAGACTTAAATATAGAAATACTGACTGTCCTTTCTCAAGTGAGGGGGATTGGATGGGTCTGACGAGGGGTGGTAGATGGGGCAGAAAGGCAAAACCAAACTGAACTGATGCTGAAAGAAGAAACAATCACCACATGTCAAAGGGATCCTGGCCTCTAAGCACAGATTGGGCTGAATGTTTCAGTACAGGACTGTTATTTTCTGTGCTTCAGGGCAGTGGGTGCTGCATTCTTACTGCATGTGGAGGATATACCTAGGAAGTAGCGCAAGGATGGAGAAAACATCCTTTGTACTAGAAGAAAAGAGAAGACGAAGATGGATGCAGCAGGGCAGCCTAAGGGATGTAGTTACACATCTATTAGTAGCTCTCCCGTGGCTGTTCAGAGCAGAGATGCGTGCAGCAGGGTGTGCTGGGGTTCCCCCAAGCCTTGTATCTTGTGACTCAGTCAGCATCAGAGGGGGATAACACCTTCATTGACTTCCCGCGGGTAAGTTCACACATCTCTCTTTTCTTTAGCCTCTGCTGATGAATGTCAGAGAGGATCCGGGCTGGCAGGAGTCAAGGGAAGAGGGAAGCCAGTGCAGCAGGGCTCAGTCCCTGGGGCAGGAAGCAGGATCTGCAGGGAAACATGGGCTCATCTGTGCTGAATCCAGCCAAGGTGGGATTAATCTCAGCCTAGAGCAGATAAATCATGCCCATGAACTTCCTCCACTGAATACAAGCTCCTCTCAACACCAAGGAGCTCAGCTCTGCTGCAGGTGTGTGAAAGAGAAGGTTTCCCTTTCCCAGCCCCACACAGCCTTCATCCCACAACTGGGTTTGCCAACACTGCCCTTCATATGGGGAAACTGA
Source organism: Nettapus auritus (assembly GCA_011076525.1). NCBI lineage: Eukaryota > Metazoa > Chordata > Aves > Anseriformes > Anatidae > Nettapus > Nettapus auritus. The sequence continues at coordinate 4,494,797 of CM021766.1, forward strand.
GGCACCAACACAAGTCAGGTTGATGCCCAGGCTCTGCTTTTATAATCTGGGCTGGAATAAACCTCTGAGTCCTGGGGTTAAATGGTCATCTGCTTCTTAGTGGGATGTGGTGAATGAAGGATACCGGGGGGCAGGTAGCACCTGCAAATTGGTTTCAGGTGATTATGGGCAGCTAAGGGGTTGCTCTCTGAAGGAAGGATGAAGCCAGGAGAGTAAGAGCACTGGATGGTTTGTTAGAAAGGCACAGAGAAAGTGGCTCTGTTAAGCAGGAGGTGTACAGGGAAGGTGTGCAAGTAGCCAGAGCAGAGCTCATTACAAGCTGCTCCTCAAGTCCAGGACTGCTGAGTCCCAAAACATAGGGGTGAATTAGGATGCAGCTGATTACAGAGGTGTTTGAATAAGAGCCAAGAAGTTTCCCTCTAGGGACATGTAGCTCCTTTTCTGCGTCACTTACAGGATGCCAAATGAATAACACTTGTTGCACAGACAGACTAGCTCTCCAGGATACAGGTTGGCTAAAGAGATGTGAGGTGAAGGATAGGAAATATCTCACTTGCAGATCCCATGGCAGACGCGGCTCCCTCCCACTGTGCCCACGAAGGCGAAGCCCATCACTTTTGTGCTGGTACCACCACACTGACAGCCATCAGACAGCCAGACCAAGCCACCAAATGTGTTGGTGGCCAACAGCCCCCTTCCAGCCAGCCCCAGCCACCTTTGGACCCACAGGGCATGCAGGTGGGTCGCTGTGACCTGGACAGACTTGAAATCAGTGTCAAAACTTCTTGTGCTTAAACCAGTTTTTCATTTCAGGCCCTTATCAGCTGAGTGTGGTAGATATGGAAGCTGACACAGACACCTTAATTATTTTCATGGCTACAGGATGGGAAGATGTGGGCTTGGGCTGCACAATGAAGCTGTAGGAGGTGGGGGCTGAAAACAAAAAATCAGATGCTCAAAAGCAATTACAGGAAAGCAAGGTGGGGGAAAAATGGCATGGAAAACTACTTGTCATTTAAACACTTTATTCTCCTTTATCACGTTTGCCTTACTGTGAGAGTTGTTTCCTAAATTAATAAAGACAACTTACAGTGTAATGAAGCAGCACAGGGCCCCCTCAGCCTCAGCTGGCACCTGTCGTGTTTGCAAATCTTGGGAACAATCATGGGCTCACCTGAACAAATAGCTGTTTGGGCTTCCTGCTCCCTTATCTCTCCTGGCTGCATTGTCCAGGTCTCCTGCACTGTGTGTACCCAGCACGAGCAAGCCCGCGCCTCCAAGCCTCCTGATGTGATTAACTGTGGCATCTCTAATAAAACCTGCAGCAATATTTCCTTTGTAAAGCAGGGTGAAGATTTCATTTTTCTTCCCCTCCTCCTTTATTTTGCCAACCTCCATTTTTCTTTAATTGTATAATTAATCAGGCACTGAAGCATATGACAGCTAGGCTTAAATTTAGTTCTCACTCCTCCTGTGCAGCCCTGTTGGATACAGCTAGCTGGGCAAACACAGAGTTGAATTTGTCTGAGAAAGCAACACAGAAATTGCCAAAGACCTTTACTCCACTGAGCCCCCAGCATCTTGTCTCCAAAGCAACCAACATCAGGCATATCAGAGAGGAAGAGGGGGCACTGGAGGAGAACCTAACACCAAAGCATGTCTTGTCCAAAGGGGAATATGTTCCTAACCCTGAAGGTCCTCTGCAGTGAGTGTGGTTGTGTCTGACACACAAAGGGCACACACACAACACACACTTCCCTCCTGCAGCTTGGTGCTGAGCTTTGCTTTCACTTTTTGCTGCCCATAGGACAGTCCGGTCTGCCTGGACCTTGGCTGACCAAGTGAGGAAGAGTGATGTGTGCGAGTCCTAGAGGCTGCTCAGAGGCTTAGACCTCACACAAACAGCAGTGGGTGATGTGGGATGGATGACGCTCTGCAACGTGCAGAACTCCAGGCACAAAATAAATAAATAAATAAATAAATAAAAAGTGAGATTGTTTTGGACCTACACTGATCTCTACAGCAGGGAAGTGCAATATAGAGTTTGTTGATGTACAAGGCTGTGGTCTTTATCTATTTTTCACCCTTTCCCCACTTACGATTTCTTTCCTAGTATGAAAGTGTGCATATATCCTGCTTCTTGGTTGCCCGAGATATATATGATTGATATGATATGATATGATATGATACGATACGATATGATATGATATGATATGATATGATATGATATGATATGAGGGAACATCTCCCAGAGCAGGACTGGGCTTGGAAACCTGTATGTTTCTTGGCTGTCCATGGCTTTCCATGTTGGGACCTCTGGTCGTGACGGGTTGGAGGACTTGGCAAGTGAAGTGTTTGGGGAGATGAGGTATTTAATAGGAAGGGGGATAAAAAAAGGAGCATGAGGGTGAGATCCTGGTCTGAGGAGGCACTGGGAAGGAGTTCTTACCTAAAGAATAGCAAAAAAAATAAATAGTGAATATACATATTTAAGAATAAGAGAGAGAAATAGTGAAGGAGAGATAAGATACACAAAGCACACACACACACACACATATTTATGTGCACCACCCAAATTCCCACATGCAAGTAGCCCTTATTAGATCAAAAGTGAAGGATTACCTTGTGAAAAATACAATAAAACAAATCAAATTGCCAAAAGTGTGAGGTTTCCAAAGTGGGAGCAAGCTGGGAAGAGCTTTCACTGGCATCTAGTGGTGCATCACAGAGGCAGAGTCGCTTCAGCTTCACCTCCCAGCTGGGTTTCCTGGGGCAGCACAGGCTCTTCCAGACAGGAAGATCACTGGGAGGCTTAGGAAGGGGCATTTTCAGACCCAGTCTAAACCTGACTTCATCTATGAAGCCCTTTCAGGAAACCATGAGGGTCTCTGAGTCCATTTTTGGCAGCACAAGCCAAACCTTGGGCTTATACCAAGGCAGGTCTTTTCTCTTCTCTCTTGGGTCCCAGGGAGAGGCAGGGGTCATAGGAATGCATTACAACCATGGAAAGGATGGAAAAGGGGAGGTGTGTTGCCTGAGGAGCAATGCATGTGAGGAACCTTGCTTCAGCACACCCGTGGCCTTCCTTCAGGGTCTGCCCTGCCAGTCTAGGACCTGCTGTGGGACAACCTTATGCACTGAAACAGGACCTGAGTAAGGCAAACTTGATATTTTTTGTGTCTTCTGCCATACATGTATGATATAAAGATTGTTAGTTCTGTATGATTTCCTCCTCCCCTGGACTGGGATACCAGCTGGCATGTAGAGGCACCTCCACTGCTCATACTGCTCCTGCTGCTGCCTCGTACTAGTGGTTTGGACTGGGATCAAAAACACATCAGCAGCCTTTAACCAAGGTACATACAGTGCATAGACAACAAATGAACTCCAGTGGCCCTGCAACCTTAAAGTTCCTTGCCTGCACTGATCTCACCATCTCCTGCCTCAGTTTCCCTGAATCAAAGAGCAGGAGAAGAGCATGTTTGCAGCCCTGTGCTGCACTTAGGGCAAGCTTGGAGGTGGTGGTTTGAGAAGAAGCAAGTGTTGTTGTCCAGCTTCAGAAACAGGGAATCCTCTACCCCCCACCCGCCCCTGGGACTCATCCTGCTGAAGCAGTTTTCCTTCTTGCACATGCTCCTAAATCACTTGGAGAGAAACAGCTGGGGCTGGGGCTCTCTGCAGCGTCCTAGGGAGACCCCAGATGGTCTGAGTACTTTCTGTGAGGTCCTGATAAGGCTCAGCCTCTCCCAGGTGCTGCTCACCGCTCTGCTAACTCACAGAACCATAAAACCATTTAGCTTGGAAAACACCCCTAAGATCATCAGTCTGTGAGACATGAGAAGTATTTGCTAATTCCCAACTGCAGTTGATATCTATCCATTTGAAAGATGCAAATCCAAGAAGAACATCATTGCTTTTTAATAATTACTGCTATAATTAAAGACAATTTCATGCAGCTTAGTGTTGCATTAAAATATGTCCTGATACCAGATTTAGTATTGCTCTGTTTTGTTTCATTGCTTTGCTGGGTCACTCCTAAGTTTTAGGAATATTTCAAACAACCAGACCAAATGAAACACCTCTTTGATGTAAAGTTAAGTATTAGTTGTTTATTTATTTTTAAAGATGAATAATCTATTGCTCTGGGGTGCTCAGTTTGTGACATTTCAGTGGTTTCTGTGTCGGACTATGTCACCTCGGTGTCCACTTTGCACAACCTGTGTGTTACCTTCATGCTTTCAGCCAGCACCACGAGGGCTCCTTTGCTGGTGTGGAGCTTCGCTGGCTGCTTCCCCACATGGGGTCAGAGCAGTGCCCGCTATCCCACATCTTTCCACCTCCAGCACCTCCCTGAGCAGCTCCCAGCCGAACACAGCCTGGGAGAGAGGAAGGACGCACTCAGCACCACGACAGCAGCCGTGCATCGTGCTGCTGCCAGAAGCAGCCGCATCCTGACCTGGCCAAGAACTACAACTCCCAGGAGGCAGCGCAGGGACCCCCCTAATCCCCCCCTCCCCAATCCTTCCCGTTCCCCTTCCCAACCCCAATCTGCCAGGGGACTGCAGGGATGCTCATGGGGCCAGGCTCTCCTTCTCTCCCCCCAGTGCTACCACCAGCAGTGGTGCAGCGGTGGTGTGGGAACCCTCATCCAGCGGCCACCCCCTGCTCCTCCAGCCCTTGCTCCCTGCCTTTGTTCAGCTTCACCCTTCCTCCGGTAGCTCTCGCTGAGCTGGCCGCAGACTTCCTTTAGGTCAGCCCAGCTGCGGCCGCAAAACGGTTTGTGGGCCAGTGTCAAGCGTGTCGGTGGCCCTGGTTGCCCCGCAGGAGAGAAATGCCAGCCAGGGGCTGATGGCTCATCCAGGTAAGATGCGTTTCGGGCCAACCGATATGTCCGGGTAGCCCGAATGCGATGCAAAGTGATCCTCCCTGCGATCTGATGCTGCCCTTGGTTGTGGAGCTGGAAGGAAAGGCGGGATTTGGATCTGTAGGATCTGGATGCTTAAAAAGAAAAGGAAAGGAAGAAAGCGGGGAGGAATTTCTTATTTTATGCTAATTGCAATTTGGTGCTTTTTGTCCAAACCTGGAGGCATGTGAAGTGCTGCTGCAGATTTCCTGGCTGCAGGGTCCTTCGTGGCTGGAGGCTGAATCCGCTACCTGCCCAGGGGGTTGGTGACCTTCCTGGGTAAAAATGTGCTTTTGAATTTTACTGAGCCCTTTTTGCAGCCTGGTTGATGCTGAAGCTTGGTCTGCTGAACTAAAACAAGTTGTAGGGGTAAATATCTGATCCCTGACCCGTGGAGGGGGCTGACCCCTCCACTAGCAAACTCTAGACCAAGGTGTTGCTCCAAGTGTGTGTGTTTTGCCTCTACTGACTCGAGAAAGTTTGTAGGTAGTTGGGTTTATGCATATATATATATATTTATTATTATTATTATCACTATTATTATTATTATTTTCTGTGGTTCTTCTGCCCAGCATGAGTTCAGTTTGGATGGGGCACCGTTGTGCTCTGGTGTTGGAGCAACCTCCAGACATCAGTGGGGAGCCAGGTGATCTGGCCAAAGTGTACAAGCGCTGTGACTAAATCTGAAATAACTTTCCCCATTATAACTGACCTCTGAAATCAGAAATATCCGTCCTTCCCCATCTACCACTTGGAGCCTTTTCCTCTGAGGAGTGTACAGCTGCAAACCCTGCACCTCTGTTGCTTGTGGATGTCTATATGCCAAATCTGCTTGTCCCCAAACCCACAGCACATCCCCTTCCCAGCCTCTACACCCCAGTGACTGGCTCCCCAGGTTCTCATCTTCCCAGCGCCAGCCTCCTCAGCCACCCCGAGCTCCAGGGACATATCCCTCTGGCAACCTGTGTCCCTGCTGGCAGTCTGCTCCATATCTGGTGATTTTGGCAGCAGCACCTTCAGCCATCAGTGCCATCCCTATTAGCCTGGTCGTCCACATACTTTCATTGACAGACACTTCTAGCATCAATATCTTCCTCCCCTTGGTCCTTCTGGCTCCTTTCCCTGCTGGAATTCACAGTCCTGATAGGAGATGTTGCTCACATCTATGTTGGCCCTCACTAATTTTTTTTAATGACAATACATAGGATGCAGGCCCTGCTGATTGACCCCTCTGTGAAGAGGACAAAGCTGCTTTAGCCTTCTGCATCTCGCTTCTCCAGCTGCACACCAAGGACATCACTGACCTGTCTTCCCCTGTGCATGTAGGTCTGCCAGCCCAAAGCAGCACACTCCAGTTTTGCAGCTGGTGCCAAGCTTGGTTTTCTTCTGGATTTGGGGGATTTTGGTTGCTGGACAGTCACTCCTTAAAAAATGGGAGCAATTACAACAGTTACTGCAAAGTGTGTTAATTGCTTATTTACTTAGAAATCTTCCTAGTAAAGGGCCAAGGAACTGTTCTGAGAGTAAAATCATTAGTGCAGCAATAGCAGAGCTGAAATCTCAGTGTCATTGCAGCGATGAGTGCATCTCAAATCCCCTCATTGCCAGGGGAAATTAGCCTGCTCCTGCTGTCTGCTGGAGTCCAGCGGAGCTAAGGCCTGAAAGGTCTCAGCTTCAGGCCCCCATGGAGCAGCCAAGGTGCCATCTGTTGTGTTTACTTAGCGAACAAAGCTGGTGGAGAAGAAATAATGCTTTAATTTTCCCTTTATGTTTTCAGTCGAGCAGTCGGAGTCTCTGGGAATGCCAAGTGGCTCCAGGACATCAGAGGAGGCAGAAGATGGAGTTACAAACATTGTGTCTGCAGCTGAGGTGAAAGGAGGTTGAGAAATGAGGAAGACCATACGCTTCTTGTTGGCCTAGAGCTGGCATTCAGTGGTGGTACCCTTTCCCCCACGGGGAATAAAATGCATCCATTAAAGTACAAAAAGTACACTTTGATGTGAGTGTCGTGATGGTTTCTGTACCCTCCCAGGCAGTCCATCCCCATCACACTGTGGGTTTGTGGTGTCACCACACTGGGCACAACGCTCTGCCACCATGAGGGACTTGGTGAAGCACGTGGTACTGAAGACACACACATGTCAGGAGTGTGGCAAGTCCTTCAGCAAGAAGGGCAACCTGAAGAGACACCAGCGGATCCACACAGCGGAGGAGCTCTTCACCTGTGGGGAGTGCGGGAGACGTTTCACCACCCGCGGCCACCTCACGACACACCAGAGCATCCACACAGGAGAGAGGCCTTTCTGCTGCGGGCAGTGCGGGCGCTGCTTTCGCCTGGAGATATGCCTGGCCGCCCACCAGAAGACACATGCCAAGGGTGGTCCCTACTTCTGTACCCGCTGTGGCAAGAGCCTGAGTACAAAGATCTACTTCAACATCCACATGCGGACCCACACGGAGAAGAGGCCGTTCGCCTGCACCGAGTGTGGGAAGAGCTTTGTGAAGAAGGGGACACTCACTGCCCACAAGGAGATCCATAAGCGGGAGAAGCCCTTCAAGTGCCCTGACTGCAGTAGGTGCTTTGGGCAGAGCGCCACGCTGCTGGCCCACCAAAAGATACACCTTCGGGGGGGGCCTTTCATATGCACTGAGTGTGGGAAGAGCTTGAGCACGAAGCGGTACTTCAACGTCCACCAGAGGAACCACGCGAAGCAAAAGTCATTCGAGGGGCACATCAACGGTGTGTCTTTCCAGGTCATCCAGATTAAAGAGGAGTCTGACTTTGCCTTTAGGTCAGAAGAGAATGTGTTGGAATATATGCTTTATGAAGGAGGTGGAGCCCAGGGGTGTAGTGCACCTAGAAACCCATCTGATCCAAAAAGTCCTCCATGGAAAATCCAGACAAAGGAGGAACCAGAGCCACCCAGTGATGACACAGAAAACACTACTGCGATAGCCTACCAGAAACCTTACATCAAGGAAGAGCCAGAAGAAAATGTGGACTATAGAAAGCTCTTTGATCCAAAGATTCCAGTGACGGCTTTATCAGAAAGACAGGTTAAAAAAGAAGGAGATGTTGGTGGGCAACATGACTGGGAAGTTCCTGTAGCAGGTAACAGGATGCTCCAGGTGAAGGAAGAACCACAGGAAAGAATTGAGTTTGGGATCCACTGTGGGCAGAAGCCAAATCTCAGTGCCATCCAAAGGATTCAGATGAAAGAGGAAGCTGGTGTGGAGGCTGACCACCAGCAGTGCCAGAGCCCAAGGAGGAAGCCGAAGAAATGCAGTCAGCCTACCAAAGAGGGGATACTGGAGAACCAGGAGAAATCCAAGTCCAAGAAGGATATCTCAATGAAAGGAGCTCCCAAAGGTGAACGGATATTCCCCTGTCCCGAGTGTGGGAAGAGTTTCAATCAGAAGTCGAACCTCACCAGGCACCGGAAGATCCACACGAGCGAGGGGCCATACAAGTGCAGCGAGTGCGGGGAGAGCTTCCGCATGAACCGCAAGCTGATCCGGCACCAGCGGGTCCACATGAGCGAGCCGTTCAAATGCACTGAGTGTGGGAAGAGTTTCACCCAGCGATCAAACCTGGTTCGGCACCAGAGGATCCACACCAAGGAGGAGCCCTACCAGTGCCCTGAGTGTGAGAAGACCTTCAACCAGAAGGCCAATCTCTTCCGGCACCAAACAATCCATGTCCGCATGGGGCCTTGCAAGTGCACCAAGTGTGGGAAGTGCTTCCCCCAGAAGCGCCATCTCATCAAACACCAGCTGCTCCACTCCCGAGGTGGGGCCTACAAGTGTGGGGCCTGTGGGAAGCGCTACCGGCTGAAGAAGTACCTGCGGAGGCACCAGAAGATCCACATGCGGGAAGGAGCTGCCCCCCACGTGAAGCGCGGGGAGGCCATGAGGACTGGCGGGGGGGCCCACCACACTGACCAGGGAGCACTGGCCTCCATTAAAACTGATGAGGAGAGCTGAGGGTCTGGGCCTTGTTCGTGGGGGAAAACCCTTTGGGAAACTGGGGAGACAAAGTCTGCCGGCCATGTGTGTGCGGTACCACGGGGTGGGGTAGGTAACCTGAGGGGACAGTGAGGCTAAGGGGGAAGAGCCCTGACAGAAACAGGTCCCCATCTGGTGTTTGTTGAGGTTAATCCTAGGGGTATAATTTGTTCACCCTTTGTGGGACGGGGCTGAAGAGCCAAGCCTCTTTAGAACACTTAGAATCATAGAATGACAGAATGGCTTGGATTAGAAGGGCCCTCAAAGCCCATCTAATCCCAGCCCCTGCCATGGGCAGGGACCTCTCCCACCAGCCCAGGCTGCCCCCTGCCCCATCCAGCCTGGCCTTGGGCACTGCCAGGGATGGGGCAGCCACAGCTCCTCTGGGCAGCATGGGCCAAGGCCTCGCCTCCCTCACATGAAATAATTTCTTCCTAATATCTGATCTAAATCTACTTGGAGATGGAGGGATGAGATCTTGGCATCCTTGTAACTGGGATGCTTCTGCCTCTAAAGCCTGCCAAAATTATGGATGCCAAAATTGTTTTGTTTGGACGTTGTGTAACCAGGAGGACTGGGAGGGCTTTATTTTAATTATATCACTGTATTTCTGAGACAGCTGGAGGGGTCCTAGTCCATTGAAGCAAGGGCTTAAAGAAGGGGTCCACATTCTTCTTCCCCCTCTCATGGCTCTGATCCACACCTTGATCCCGCTGGGCTGATAGATCTGAATTGTTAGTCGATGAGTGGTATGGATTTGGGAGTATTTGCTGCCAACCAGACAAGGGTTTTAAGCCTTGAATGCCCCAAACCAGGTTCCCAGATTGGTTTAAGCCAAGTCCCTGAAAGTAAGTTAAGCAAAATCAATGACTGTTTTCCAAAGCTGGCCCAGAGGCTGGCAGTTTGGGTTCTGGTTTCTCTCCCACATCTCCACTGCTTGGATGTAACTGAGAATGACTTTTCTTAGCATTCAGTGCTTTTATGTTTCTGATGAACCAGGACTGCCTTTGCCACAAGTCCCAGAGGCATCAGCGACCACCAGCTTGAGCTGACACTGGTGCTGTTTCTCAGCTGCCTGCTTTTCTGCCTGTCACTGTGAGGCTTGTGGTAGAATATTGACTCTACTGGACATTATTTAGGGAATTCAAATCAAGCAGCAGCGTTAGTTGAACAGGTCTTCAGACTTTATGAATGAGAAAACTGGAAACTATTTCTCTGTTGAGATGCTTTCTCTTCCTCTCCCTGTTGTAAAGGGGACTGTGCAGCTACTCAAAAGCATGGACATTTCTTTATCACTCACTGCTAATGATGGTGTTTGAGTGTTCCCTGGCCAGAAGGATCTTTGTGTCTGGAAAGTCCCTTGTGAAGTGGGGCTATGGAGGGAGTCCATGAACCTATGAGCTGCTCCCTAAGATTTTTTTTGCAGCACTGTTATGTGGCCACTTGGGCACAGTGGATTAAAAACACATATTAGGGTTAGTTGTGTTGCTGTAACTAGTAGAGTCCAAGGGGCAAGTGGGAAAGTCCTTCATGGTGAAGTAGTATCTCTACCTCTCTGGTTCTGTGCAGGAAAATAAACCTCCTCCCCACCCATGAGGCCCATACCTCCACTTTGCAGGATATGTTGCTGCTGGCATCTTATTGGTGGCACTGAAAGTCATGCAGCTACCTGCAGTGAAACTTCAGACCCAAACTACTGTTTGGCTGCACTGACTGCTTTACAGCAGCTGCCTCTCCAGGCAGGGAAACTGAGGTATGGAGGTTAGTAAGGGAACAGGACAAATGGTACTTGAGTTTTACCTTTACCACCTAGCTGGACACCATTGTGATGAGGTGTTTTGTTGTGGTGACTCAAGCCCAACACTGCTTACAGCTGCCAAACCCCAAAAGCACAGTGTCATTTTGGTGTTTGGAGTCTTTCAGCCTTCAGAATAGTCATGCCTAGATGTGACTCAAAGCAACAAGACAAGCTCTGACTCAGATTCTGAAGGAGCCTCCCTCTCTATCCAAGCCTTCAACTGCGAACCATAGTCAAGTTGGTTGAGCTGAAAGCTTCCCCTCAAATCCCTCTGACTTGGTTGAGAATCATTTCTGGGCAGAAAAGGTAGATATACAGGGGTAAACAAGTTCAGGATGTTTTAGTGGAGTCCAAGGTTCACCCTTGCTTGAAGAATGGGTCTGGGTTGGGAAGATGTGTTCCTCAGAAAAAACATGGCTAAGCCATATCACAAAGCAAAACAGCTCCTGTTAGGCTTGCTGAGGAGCAGAGGTACATCAGAGCCCTTCACCAGGGAAAAAGTAATCACCAGATGGATGGCATTTATTTCCTGTTTCTTAGTCTAGCAAAGTGCTGTAGAAGATTTTACCAGCAAGAGGATCTGGATTGGGAGTTTTTTCCTGTTGTTCGGAGTTTTTTCCTGTGTCCTTCCTTTGACCTGGATGAGGCAGTGAGTCGATGTCAGTAGCAAGACCATTCACCGGGTCTTGCACTGTTTACCATGGCCACTGTGGGTATCCCAGCTGCTGGAGAAAATCTGGATTTTCTCCAGTTCGTAATATTGTCTCAATAAAGTAAGTATTTAAAGAACAAAAGAAAAAAAAAAAAAAAAAATAAAAAAAATTAATTAAAAAAAAAAAAAAAAAAAAGTGAGCCTCTTTTCTATTTGTTTGTGGGGTTGCTTTCATCTGCTGTCACTGAGAGAACCACACTACTTTCTACCCATAATACGGAAAGAAATGCCAGAGCAAGATGGGTGCCAGTGGTGACCAAATGGATGTGGCTGTGAAGAGCCTTACTGGCTCTGCTGACTGCATTGAACAGCTCTCCAGGAACAGTGCTGTGAGCTCAAACCCCAGCATACAGACCCTGGGGCTCCAGCCACTAACCCACTGTCACAAAAGGACTTATGCACTTCACTCAGAAGCAGCAATATATTTATTGATGAAAACAGTGATTTAGCAGGACTTAATCATGAATGAGACAGCAATTTAACAAAGATCTAACGGTAAATGCAATGTTAGCAATGTTCATGATGGCAAGGTCACTTGATTATTTACTGCATAGGAGATAGGGTCAGACTAAAAGCATCAGAGACCCTTGTGTTGAGTCACAAGGTGCAGAATGGAGTCACTTTTGCCATCCAAGCTTCAAGAAGTCTAGATATGACTGGATCCTATCCCAATCCTGGATTTAACAGTCTCTGCCTAAAGGATTATTTGCACAACTGATCCTTTATATCACTTAGCTAAGATTACAAAGTTTCAGTGTGCTTAGCAAAACATTTGCAAAGTTTCAACAAGCAAGCTATTAGTTGCTCACTATCTGCCACAGGTAAGGAATCTCTTGACCTCAAGCAGTAACCTTGAGGAGCATTCCTGCAAAAGGGGAAGATTCTGGCATGCAGCCCCTTGCAGTACAGGAGAGCTCCATGGGCTCTGGGCTGTCCCTTGTTTATGGGGTAAGATGATTGACTACTCATCCTATTTGTGCACCAGCCGTATCTGATTAGCCCTTGGAAATATTGCCCCTTAATCCACCTGGAGCCTGGTTCAGCTCTCAAGACCATATGTGTTCATCATGGTCGTAACTAATGGTTATTGCCTGAACAGGGTTATGAGTGAAGGATCAGGTTAGGGGGAGTTTGTCACCATACCCTCACACAGGTACCCTGTGAAGTGCCATAAGGTATCTGCACAGGGCTGGCACATGCTGACATAGGTCTTATGGGAAGCCTTGACCTTCCTGGATGAGCAGCTGGAGGTCAGGAAGAATGTGTTAGGACATCTCAAAAGACACCATGGTGTTAGAACCTGAAATTATGCCCTAAATATGGCCGTTTTCATCTGTGAGCTAATCTCTACCCTTAGTGTCCCACCTGGAGGAGCACAGTGCTGGAAGCAGTCTTCCTTGGTACTCCCAGGGTCTGCCCAACAGTGGGACATGACACTATGTCTTCCTTAAGGACCTCTTCATAGAGAAGCCTTGCAGACATTTTTTGCTTCCAGGTCTGGTGTCTGCTGCTGCTGCTCATGTTGGGTGTTGGGATCAGACCCATTCAATGATCAAAGCTCCTTGAGGGAAAATAGATTTATCTGGGAACTGAACAACACCAAATCCTTACCCACCTGGTAGCAAAATAGCCTTCATCCTCTTCTCCCTAAATTAAAAGAGCTCCTGGATAGTAATAAAATGCTTAAAATCCAAATTTTCTTCACTTTCTTCTTTATTCTTCACTGCACAGATTTTAGGCAGAAAACCACACTGTAAGCACTCACTGAGCAGTCTGTCACCGAGTGAAAAGGATGCCCCCAGTAAATTCAGTGTGGTCAGGCTGAAGCTAGTGGAGTTAAATCACAGGAAACATTGTTAAGTTAAGGGTCAGAGATCCAAGCTCCGATGACTTTTTAAAAGAACTCTTCCATTGTTGCACAGTGGGACAGGAAGGGCTTGTACTGAGACACTCACCATACTTTTTATGTCCATGTACATTATATCTGTAGATTTCAGGAGGAATTTGGCTGCGAGGCAACATTTCATTGACTCCCTGGCTGTGCGTATCAGCTCAGCATCATTCTGTCTCCATCATGCAGCATGCCTAGAGGAGAGATGAGGGCAGGCTGTGTTGGGGAGCACTTTCACAAGAGTGTGTATTTTGTGCTTTGATGGGACGCATAGAGCTTCTCGGTGCTCAGCACATTATGGTATGGTGGGAACGAGAGGTTCTGTGGGGCCAGAGCAAACATCTGCTCGGACATAAGTACCCTGGGATGTTTACTTGCTTTTTGAGAACGTGACGGTTCCCGTGAGAACTTCCTCAAGAATCCCAGGCTGCAGGGAGCCTGGTGTCCCCTCAGATACGGAGTGAGGAGAGGGAGAAGATGAGGGTGAAAACTGGATGAGCAACAGAACACTCAGCATCACACCCTTCCACACATTCTTTATCTGTTCATGATGGGGAGCATCCATGGGGAATGACTATTTACGTCCCACCCCTTAACCAACTCTCATGCCATCCGTGGTGCAGCTAGGACCACGTTCTCAAGATGAACTGCCAAAGTCCCTCTGGATCCACTGCCTCCATCTCCTGACCAAAAGCACAGCTCCTCTCTTGAAAAAGGTTTCTTGTGCTGGAACAAGGCAACATTGAGAGGTCTACTTCAAAGGAGCAATGACGGACATTACGGAAGGTCCTCACCTGCATGCTTTCTGACCAAGGTCATAGAAAAGTCTGTGATCTCCTTTTCTAGGGTCAGGGTTAGCCTGGAAATAAGTGCAGCCACCAGGATGGGGTGGGTTAGGTGGGCAGTGCCAGCTTATGGCTCACTGCTAATAGACCAGGAGGCGGTTACAGCATGATGCTATCCTTTGTTAAAGGACTGCTGTCCCACGGGAGGCTGCTGCTCACTCGTTCCTTCCACCCCAAGCTTCCTTCCACAACAAGCTGCCTCTCCTGCTTCTGTCTGGCCTCTTCCCTGGGAAGTTGCTGTTTCAGAGGCACTAGCCCTGCTGCTTTCCCCAGCTAAAGATTCAAGTGTGACCAAGAGGTAAGGACCATATGATGACTTTTCTTGGACAGATCAGCCAAAAATTAGGTAGTTTCCCCTGCAATAGGGTTAAATTTGGATTAAAGCACCTGTCCCGCTGCTGTGGTCTCCTGTTTCCCTTGGTGTCATTTGGAGACACTCAAATTTAGGTGTCTTGTTGAGGCTTCTTAACTCTGAGCTGAAACCCAGCCAAGGAGCCAAAGGCTTGAATTCATCCTGGAGGTCCCTCTGGCCACAAGCTGGCATGGGACCAAGAAGCATTTTAACGCAAAGGGGGAAAGGAAGTTTCTTTTCCTCTGCAAGCTTTTTCACTTTGCTACAAGTCCATGAATACTTCATGCTGACAGAAAACGGGGGAAATGAGGACAACTAATTGTAAAGCTGGTGAAGCTTTTTAAAGTTTAAAAACTATTTTATTTAAAAAATAAATGAAAGCTTTTCATTTTTGGAGGATGGAGGACTGCTTGTTTCCATTCAGAGTCAATGTTATCCTAAAACAAAGTGTTTCATTATGGGGTTAAAGTAGCAGATATTCAAGGGATTGTTTAGAGTTGCATGTGGTGTTTTCTGTTGTTTAGTTTGTTTCTTCCCCCAGGGGAAAAAAAAAAAAAAAAAAAAAAAAAGTGGGAAAATATGGGATTTTTCTAGAGTTTATGTGGAATAAGTTATTGGTTTGACAGCATATCAGGTACTAACACACACTCATCCAGGTCTGCTTTAAATAAAGAACTCCTGAGATTTCCTAAGTGCTTAAATTAACATGGACAAATGAATACAGGGGATAAATGCTGCTGATGGAAATAGCAGCATGCATGGCCCTAAGAGTGCAACAGCGATGTGACCAAGCCTGTTGTATTCCCATGGTTGGCTGCAACCAGAGTAGCAATCAGGAAATAAAAAGGGAATAAAACATTCTCCACACTAAAATAAAATAAAATAAAATAAAATAAAATAAAATAAAATAAAATAAAAATGCAGGTATACATCTGGGAAAACTTGCAAATGATATGATGCAGAGGCAGGTGCAGAGGGAATAGTTTGATGCCAGGGTCTGGAGCTGAACAAGGAGCTCAGGCAATTCAAGCGCTTCCTCCAAAAAGCACAGCTCTGGGTATGCTTTTTCTCCAGTTTTATTTCATGTCTTGCCCAGCAGGTTACAGTGTGGCGGTTTGAAGAAAACAGAAGCGACATGAAAGGGATGCTAAAAATGAGATGCAGGCCAGGGACTGAAATGAGGAAGGAGAAGTGAGAGCTTCCCCCTGCCAAAAGAAAATCTCCACGAAGCTGAATAAAGACAAGAAAAAGCATATGTTGGCTGGAACATGAGTAGCAGCTCTTCCTCTGGCAGCAAAGCCCTTGGCTCTGCACAGCAGCCCACTCCCTTGAGGACATCAGGGAATAAGAACAGAGCTACTCAGCCTCCAGACCCTCCAGACACCACCACCACCCCCGGTCTGTACACTTCATATAGGAAAAGAAAGGGCAAGTGTGTATGAAGGACACCCCACGAGCAAAACCAATGTGGAAACCATGAAGGAGAAGAGATTTCCTTCCCATGCTGGGGACTAGTCGTTCAAGTGCACCATGTGTGGGAAGGACTTTGAGAGGAAGGAAACCTTGACAACCCACCATCAGGTCCACACAGGAGAGGCTCCCTTCCAGTGCCCCCAGTGTGGCAGAAGGCCTTCTTCTGGCTTCTCACAGAAGGCCAGCCTCATGAAGCACCACCTCATCAATCATCTGCTCTGAGCATGGGCAAAGCCACACCACCATCGGCTGCTTCAAGAGGCGCCAGAGGAACCACCTCAAGAAGCAAAGCCCTCCTGGTGGGGCAGAGGAGCCCTCTGAGGACCTGGTGACCAGCCGCGTGCTGATGGGTGGCCACAATGACCCCATAATTGTTGTGAAGGCTGAGGCCAATGCTGATGAGTATGAGGTCCTGAAGGCTGAGGCCTACGGGTCCTGTAATGACAGGGATTGAATGCTCAGGGCAGGAAAAGCTCTTACCTGCCCTCTTGGGGATGAGGTTGTTGTGTCCCCCACTGAGACCCACAGCCCCCTGGGTGCTGCTCCCTGGGAAATTCCTTGTGGTATGCAGTGGGAGCCAGCAATGGGAAACCTACAAGGATCTGGACTTCAGTTAGCAGCAAGCCCTGAATCAAGCTTCAGTCAAAACTGGCTTCAAAAATGTGACATCTGGGGCTAGGGTGGGATGTAAATACATATTGTGGCTTCATTTGATTTCAGATATGTGACCGTACTTCATGATATTTGATAGCAGGAAGGGCAGAGAAGCTCATTAAACAAAAAACAAACAAACAAACAAACAAACAAACAAACAAAGTCAAGGAAATTAAATCTATGATTTTGGGTAGATTCACATAATTCCGAGAGACAGAGCTTTTTAGAGAAAAAGGACCAAAAATTTCTCACCAAACAATATGAGACTTGCCACCACTGACACCCCAGCAGGAGCTGGAGCAGAGCAGCGCTGCCCCTGGCCCTCCTGCAGCTAACGCCAGCACCAGCTGTCCTGTGGGCATGTGCACGCCGCGGGGGCTGCTCCCGTGGGAAACTCGCAGCCAGAAATAAGGGTGGACGTCATGGCCAAAGGGCTGGGGACCAGGAGACGGGCCACCAAGATCAATAACACTCCTCATGGAGGGCAACCCCCCACCCACGCAGCCCTGTTTGCAGAGCCAGAATAGGAGCCCAGGCTGGGAACGAGTGTAAGAGTTATATCAAAGCGTTGTTGCTAATTTATACCAACATCATACAGAGTTTGGTGGTGTGGGGTAACCCCTGGGCTCACTTATTATGGAGCTGAGGGTGTTTTGTTGCATGTCCTGTGCTGACATGCGTTTGCAGCCACAAGCATGGTGTGGCACCAGCAAAAAGTGTGATCCATTGCTCCACCAAGAAGGCGGGCATTAGACTCACAGAATCACGGAATTATTAAGGCTGGAAGAGACCTTCAAGCTCATCTGGTCCAACCGTCCCCCTATCACCAATGTCACCACTAAACCATGTCCCTAAGCACCACGTCCAACCTTTTCTTGAACACCCCCACGGACAGTGACGCCACCACCTCCCTGGGCAACCTGTCCCAAAGCCTGACTGCTCTTTCTGAGAAGAAATGTCTCCTTGTTTCCAACTTGAACCTTCCCTGGCACAACTTGAGGCCATTCCCTCTAGTCCTATTACTAGTTACCTGCGAGAAGAGGCTGAGGCTGCTCCTGGTGTGCCATCCCCTAGAAGTTAGGGGTTAGCAGAGGCTGCTCCCATCATTGGTATGGATGAGCACCCCTGCACCTGGTAGGAGACTCTGGCTGTATGGGAAGAAGCTGGGCTGTCCCATAGGACATCTCTGTCCCAGCTCAGTGACTTGGAGGCCACCTCCAAGACCACCTTGCCCACCCAACTTGCTGTTGAGAGTGGTTTTGGGGGAACAAGAAGGAAGGGGTTTGCTCAGCAGTCACTTAAAATGTTATTTCAGACATGTCAAGGGTGTTCAGCTGCATCTGCACCCTGAGAGTTACTATCAGAGCTTGTTTCAGCAACACCAGTTCACCGCCTTCCCCAGAGCCAGGCGCACCCATGGTGAGAGCAGCACCTTCCACCCTCCCACCCCCTCCTTAGCAGCTGAGTTTTGCCTTTGATATTGCACAAAGGCAGCAAGGCACGCACCATGTCCACACAACGCTGAGCTGCAGTCATGCATGTGCCTTTGGAGCTCAAGAAGACCCCTTCACCTTAAAATTACCCAGGATGCAGTCTGAAATATCCATTTCATAGAATCATTAAGGCTGGAAAAAACCTCATTTCACTTCATTGAAAAAAATCTTTTTTTTTTTTTTTTTTTTTTTCCTTTTTCTTTTTTTTCCCCAGCAGGTCTGTTTGATTTTGAAGGTTTCCTTCAATGTTTATGTTCCTTTAATCTTGCATTTCTGTTCCCCTGGTGGTAAATTCATCAGCTCTAAATAAGTGGACCGATAACAGACCATGATAATAGTACACTAAACTACTACAAGAAAAGCAGGGAATTAAATCATTCACTAGAAAACAGACCATGGTGGAAGACTGCTGCTTCCTGAAAGCTTTGTATCCTTTCAAGATTTTCAAAATTGATTTTTTTAAAAAAATTTCTTTCCTTTTTGTACAAGATGTTCTTGCTCCAGTAATCTTTGCACAGCTCTGTCCTGCTTCTGCAGGCTGAAACAGGGCTGCGCTCAACCCTCAGTGCCTGGCTGCCTCTCCCTTGTCCTGTATTTGGGGATTTTCTCTCTAGAATTAAGTAACAGAGAGGAATAAATTACCCGGCTCCCCTTCTTCTAACTCATCCTGATTTCATTAACTCACATTATGTCTTGCTAATAATCCCACTGCATATAAACAACTTTGAGACAGGGATGATCTGAAAACAGCTCTGTACATCGCAGGCAAAACTGCCCTGATTAGGTGACTGCTTTTCCAGCTGAGGGGATTATGAGCAACGAGTGACAGACCATGTTATTAGAGCATGGAAACAAAAAGAAAAGACTATGTCCAGGCATCTTTCAAATAAGATGCAAGAGAACAATTAATAGAACTACAATCAATGAACAATTAATGACCACAGCCCCTCTGGTCTCTCCTTTGGGAAACGGGAGCAACTTGGTGTTTTTGAGCTCCTGGAGAAGTTTGACTGCTATAGGGTGAATGCAGAAGAATTCTTAATCTCACTTGCATATGTTCCCAATATCAAGTGAGAACATAAAAGAAAGTGGAGATATATCAACCCTAAACTGTCTCAGTGTTTGCAGGTGCTCTGCAGGCTGCAGGGGCTGGCCTTATATCCCCTGAATTCAGGTGTCTATAGCAGAGATGTAAACATCTGAGCTGGTCACCCTCATTACAAAGGAGAGAAACAAGTAGCAAGTGATTTTTTTGCCCTACTTAGACTTTCGCTCTGGGATGAGACTCCAGGACTTCACTGACCCCCCTGGCTTAATCTCCACGGGCTGCAAAGCGGAGCCACCTTGGAGGAAGACATCCCTATGGGATTTTAGCCCACAGCAGCCAATCTGACCAGGAAAAGAGCAGCAGCTGTACGGACACAGGCTGCCACA
Source organism: Nettapus auritus (assembly GCA_011076525.1). NCBI lineage: Eukaryota > Metazoa > Chordata > Aves > Anseriformes > Anatidae > Nettapus > Nettapus auritus. The sequence continues at coordinate 4,514,357 of CM021766.1, forward strand.
GCCAGTGATTAGAAGACATAATTGGGGTCAGCGCTGCAGATGCCTGTGTCACAAAAACATCCCATCCCTAAGCCATTTACTCCCTGCGCCGCGCTGACGGTGCTCTGCCTTCCAACGGTGCTGGCTGCGCGTGTGCTCCCCTGGGAGCGAGCTGGTGGGGATGGCAGGGCTGTGGAAGGCTGGTATGATTCACATGGAGGGAGGAGATTATTTCCCAGCGGTATTTTTTACAACTTTGTTCTTATTTATTGCTAGGCACAAGGTAGCCATGCAGAAGAACTAGCAGGACTTGTGGACACCCACTGAAATATTAACATATGATCCAATGTTATTTATTGTTTTTCACTAGGTTCCTTCTTCCAAAGTAAAATAATTACATTTTGTATTTGTCCTTGTTTTTAAAATCACCACCAGCACAGAACCGCTGTATAGGATCCTCCAGCTATGAGAATCGTTTATTTCCCTTTGCTTTTTTCTGTATTTCCTTGGATTTGCAGATGATTTGCCTCTATTTTTCTAATCAAAAGCTGTACCAAATGAAGCCATGGCTCAGTGCTGTGGGATTCAGATCATCCTGAACGAGGCGGAGGTGGGAGGTGAGGGCCTGGGGCAGGAGCACCCCCTGGGGACCAGGACTCGACATCTTCATCTCGACTGAGCCTTTCATCTTGTTGCAGGTCTGACCAGGGGTTGGTGTAAGACTGAGGTCTTACAATATGAAACGATGAGAAGGAATTTAACCTTCCAAGTCCCTGTGCCAACCCTTGGAAAAGCACATGCAAGGGCCTTACCTCACCTTGGCGTGTATCAGCCAGAACAGAGGCAAAATAAAAGTGAAAACTGGGGTTGATGAGAAATCTCTCCAAGCATCAGTGCATCCTGGTCCTCTGCTCCTCAAATCATTGCTTTTTGCTCGTGATGCTCTTTGCTCCTTGCAAACAGGAGGCCATCACCAGGGGATGAGCAGCAGGACAGCAAATGATTGTGAGGTCTTTCTTGCTCATGTCCACGTGTTGCACCATGAGCATCCCACAACTGCACCTCTTGTGCCAGCCCAGCGCTGTATTTTTTGGCACACAAGAAGACCCTTTTTTAAGAAGTAGGAGGTGGACGTAATGGAAAAGACACAAAATATGCTTGTTTAACAAATCACCTGCTGGCATGTTCTGCTGGACCCCAGGCACCTGTGGTCCCCTCAGGTGCTTTGGCACAGACCTGAGTGTGGCTCTGGGATTTGGGATGGCACCCAGGCTACGTGGTTGGGGACCTAGATGTGTGTCATGACCCAATCGGTGGGGTCATGATGGCTCCGTCCTCAGTGGGATGGCTCCGTCCTCATTAGGGACAATAGAAATGTCCCTAAGCTATTTTCTGAGCAATTCTCTCCAACTGGGTCAATTGCCAGATCATTCAAATGCCACCTCCATCAATCCCCATTTCTGTTTGCACCAAAAAGCCGATCAAGACTCGTTCCTTCCCTCCTACAGAGAGACATTTGTTATTCAGAACAAAATATTATGTTGCCGTGTTATTTAATCATGTCAAAATTCATAGGCAGCATCTGTGCAGAAGATAAAATGTTTCGGGACAGTTTAGTCCTTTTCTTATCTGAGCGATTACGGTTATGTAAAGACTTTTCTTTCAAACACAGAGATGGAGTTTCATAAGCGAGAGACCAAAATAGTGCCAAGTAGCCAACCATCTCCCCTTGATCACACTGGATTAGTACAATTAATCTGTAGGCATTAGTGGCCAGCAGGGTTTTGCCTGGAGGATATAATATATATTTATTATTTCATATCTGATTTCCCCCAAGAGGCAGAAAATTCAATCGTGGGCTTTTCTTCTCCCTGTTATATTTTTGCAGATGGGGTTGTGGGATTTGGAAAATTAGTGAGGGGCTCCTGGTCAAAGGGCGGGGGGGACAGGTAGCAAGGGGAGGACGATACTTCTGTTTGTTTGTACATCTTCTGAGAAGAAAGTCAGCAGGAATCGCCTGTCTGGGGAGAGCAACCAGGCCGGAGTCCTCAGCCAGGCCTGTCTGGTGATTTCGGTATAAAAGTGCCTCAGCGGCACTTTCCCAACAATACTGCTGTTCCCTCCTAACAACACAGCTAAATAAAGCTCAGAAATATGGAATTATTTACCTGGAAGGGAATCAGGGCTATGTATTCCCTGCCTCCTATTCAGCTGTGGGAACAATGCTGTGTAAATTGCCTGAACTAATGTGAAGCCCTTGAAGAAAGAGCAGAGCTTTGCTCAGCTCCCAAAATGAAAACCAAAAAGGAAAGTGCACAACAATGTGGGCTTTTGGAAATAGGTGCTGAAGGTTTCTCTGTGTGCATTCAGTGCCGCAGAGCAGCTGCGTTTCTTCCTAATTTATAAGTGAGGACGTAGAGGCCTGGTCTGAAGCGCTTACTGCTTGACAGATCACAGATGAGTTGCCTCTGATCACTTAAAAGTGGGCATGGATGGATGTGGCTGGATGAGGGATGATGGACGTGTGGGACGAGCTGAAGGAAAGGAGGGTGGCAGGATATGGCCCTGGCTCATCCTACAGCTCCCAGCACCTGGGAGCCCATGTGTGGGCCTTCACGGACCAGATGCAGCCATCAGGGGATGTGAAGGGAAGAGAGTGAGAACAGCACTGACACATAGGGATCTTGCCTCTCAAGACTTGCTTTGAAGCTGTTACCTGAAAGTTTTACTGAGTATACACCAGTTCTTGTATTAGAAGAGAAAATAAACAGCTATTTTCTACCACCCTTCTTGCAAAAAGCAAGGAATGCCGTGTGAAGCCAGAGCTAGGTTCCCAGCAATGCCAACCGGATTACTGCTTAGAAAGACCAATAGGGTTTGTTAGAGTTTTACGCTTTTCACAGCCCGATGAAATGAATGAGCAATGCTCTCCCATCCCCTCGCAGGGCAGAGAGCTGCAGGTTACAGCAGAAAGCGGAGCGTTACTTGATCGGCTTGGATGGGAACATGGAAATGAGGGTGGCAGCACGATGCGGAGTTGGATTGAGATTCAGCAGCGCCCGCTTATAAATACTTAACTCTGCCTATCTGGCGCAGGAGGTGAATCACGGGTCACAGCCAAGATAGGAATCAAAAAGGTTTAAGCTGACTTTCCAAAGTACATCTGTTGGCTCCGTCTTCGTTAGGACAAGCCCTGCCCCTTCAGCTTTTTGTATCAGGGATTTTGACGAGGTGCACACCTTCAGCCGTCGGCTGGGCTCCTCTGTCTGGTGTCCCCATCCGTCAGCAGAGAAAAACAGGTGGTTTTGTGGTCCCTGCTCACAATTCCTGCCTAAAAAATGAGAGAAATCGTGCCCCAGACTCTGCTGATCATGGAGGCTGCCCAGGAGGGTACAATTGTCCATGTTGTAAATTAATTACATTTAATCACTTAGATGCCCCCAACTCTGTGAGCTAGTGGGGATGGGGGTCCAAACTGCACTCTTACACCCCAGCTGCGCACTCCCCTAAGAACAGACAACACTTCTAAAACTTTCTTAGAGTCGTGTTTACTTGCATTAAAATCTGTGTTTCAGCAGCATTTTCAGCCATTGAATTAACGAGAGTTATAATAATCAATTGCAGTTAAATGCGGTGCTGGAGGACCAGGGCTGCAACACAACCGAAGCCCAAAAGTTAAAAATAAAGCCTGCAGTTACAGTGTGCAAATATCTTCCTGGCGCTTGCTATTTTCTGCCTGACAGCACCCTCTTCTGGGAGACGGGTGCTGCTTGCTGAAGGCTGCACCCTACTCACTGCCCTTCGAAGGCAAAGTGGCAAAATAAAGGCACAATTTATTGCCTAATTAGCTCCTGATGGTGGTTTTCCTCTCGTGGCTGTGAATTGGCTCTGTCCTTACATGAAGGAAGTGGTGCTGCTGCCTGTGCAGTGTGAGGGTGCTTAATTATTTAAAGACCTTTTTCAAGCATGCAGAGCAGCAGGGACTGGTGAGATGGCCAAAGAGGAATCGACCCATGTTTCCAGACAGTGGCTGTGGGACACTGGGCAGTGGGAACAGCTGGGAATGGGTCTGACCCTGCTCCAAGTCAGGCAGGTCCCTTGGAGCAATCCAAAATCCAAGTCACGTCTTGGGATCTTTCCATCATCCCCTCTCGAGCACACGACAGGCCCATAAAACTGCCAGTTTAACTCAAGAAGACAGTTTGGGGAGGAAAAGGGAGATTGAAAGCTGTCACCACCAGGATGAATTCATGCAACCAAGCCCAGCAAAACAAAAAGAAAGCAGCAGCATGGTGATTTTTGGCACAGTGAAACTCCCACCCTCAGTGCCTGTGCCCACCTCTCCCTTCCCAGTGCCCCCAATCCATCTGCTGCTGCAGGAGTTTAACTAAACCTAAAGGAAATTATTCCGCAATGTTCCCTAATTATTGTTTGCCTGCCGATCTGGGGAAGGTATCAGCCACTAGCACAGAAAAAGCAGCTTCCAGTCACATGAGTCAATCGGTGCTTTCAAGCATCCTCTTCTGCATCGCTTTTTGTAAAGCCCTTCCTTGCTGAGCACCAGACCTGCTGATGCAAGGCTCAGCCCCTCAGCAGAGGTTGATGCACCTGCAGCTGCCACGTGCCAGCAGCAGCAGATGCCTCAAGTACACCAAGGCCAAAGAGAGGCATGGATCAGTCCTCAGGATTAGCCAACAGACCGGGAAGGGAAGGCAGGTGAAGTGCAACCTGCAGCTCACATTCTTCCCACCATCACATCTCCCTCAGAGGAACTCAGATAAGACCCTCTCAAGAGCATTTGATTTATTTTTTTCACACCTAATACTCTGTGATTCAGAGGAATTTGTAACTTTTTATTATGTTGGCTCATCACTTGATATCAGTGCACAGCACTGTCTCCAGTCATGTTTTAACAAAAATCCTTGCGAATGCGTAAAAGACTAGGCTTGAATGAATTCCAGCTTGGCTTTCCCTACAGCCACGTGGCTGTGGCAGCAACAGAACCGAGCCCTGCGAGAGGTTCTTTGGGATCCAGCCTGCAGGCATGTACCACGGAGAGGTGATGGCTGAAATCTGAGCCTGCTGCCAGGGCTCCCCGAAGCTGCCTGCCCAGAACATCACCTACCTTTGGCCAGCCACATCCAGCACAGTGCGCTAGAATTCATGTTTCCTACCTTAACTCTAACTAGTTGTTTTAAACCCAAGCAAAGATGACATAATCGAGCCACACCCACATTGTAGAGTTTGGATCTTTTTGTAGAAGTCACATCTTGAGAGATTTGCTTTGCATTTTTTGGCTAAAGACAGGCAGCTGGGGGGCTTGGAAGCTGTGCCGAGTATCCACAAGTGACTGGCTCAGATACATTAGTGACAGGAGCAGACAGCCAGGCGGTTGAGTGGCATTTGTCCTCTCCATCAGCACCAACCCCAGTCCCACCTACTTTGTCAGGTTGGTTCCTAGCAGGGATGGAAAACCCTGCAAGAGGTTTCTAGCCCAGGGATGGAAAATCTCACAACAGCAACACCAGAGCCCACCCCAAGGGACATAGGACATCTGAACAGGCTGAGAAGAAACGATGTGGAAGGTGAGCTGACCTTGCCTCTCCCCATTAGTGGGATGAGACTGAAACTCCAGTAGGTGTTGGGTCTATCTTACTTGGTCTGGCTCACAGGGGGTTTAATGCTCCCCAAACACGAGGGTGTAATTCCCCTCTTCAGCTGGGGTAAAACAGTTGGAATTCCTCCAGCAACCCTGGAAATCAAGATGTACCTATGTTCTTTTCTTAGGGCTGCCTCGGTCCTTGATTCCAGAAGACATTTAATGGAAAAGCAGAGATCCTGCCCTCATTCCTGCTCTCCGCACTCCCAGCTGCTCGCTCCCTTGGCCAAGCAATTCAACCATGCCAAGCGAGAACAAGAACTGGATTTTCCACCCCCTCTCTGTTCACCTGCAGGCAAATGCTCTGAATTCTGCAGAATATCATTAAACACCCGCAGCCAAAAGCAGGCGCTGAACTCATCTCTTACAGGAGCTGCTTGGAGCACTGTAAGAGGACTGACACATTGATCATCTTACGAGCGAGGCCAGGCAGCCTGTACCATCTCGCACGAGCATCCAAGGTGATTAGAATCTATGATAGGTGTCATCCCTACGTTCTTGAAGGGCCATGATAAATCTAACACCCACAGTCATAACCAGCATTAAAAAAAAAATCTGGAGAAAGTACAAGGCTGCATGAACACAGAGAAACAGGTATATATAACGGCGTTTTTATTAATAACACCTTTAACTTGGACTGCAGTTATCTCAGCTTTTAAAGTTAAATTCAGGCAGCAGTTGAGGAAAAAAAAAAACAAAACAAATAGTCCCTGTGTGCACAAACAATGCAGCTTCGAATAATACACGATAAGTTTATTTCATATTAACATGAACAGTAAAAACTGGAGAAGTGATTGAATTTTATTTCAGTTCCTTTTATTTATTCCTCTATTGTGTCCTTTTTGCCAGTCTCTTGTCCCTCAAATTGTGGGTACTTTGCCTCAACGTCAGCCCAAGTTAGATAACCGTTCGCCAGGTCACGGATGACAGCAGGAAGTTCGGAGATCTGTAGACAAAGTGACAAAGACATATGAAACACAAAGCTACCAGTTTCTATTTGCTAGATACTTGGGGAAAATGGGTAATTTTTACAACAGCAACAGATCAAGAGCAAGATCTTCCTGCGTGATCATTTTTGGGGAGAAAAAGCAGCAGCTAATAAAATATCTTAAATCTCACTCTGTGCCATCTCAACAAAGATTGCTCAGCTTTTCAGGGTGACCCACAAGGGAAATGCAACTGTCACTGTGGTGGCCCACAGCAAGGTTCATCCCTCGTAATGTTAGGTTATGGTTTTGGAAGGGAAAGAAAATGCACACATCCGAAAGATGCTGTAAGCTGAGACTTAGCCAGGCCTTATTTACTGTAAGCCCAGAACAACAGGAGCTGTCAGTTGCCTTTTCTTTCCTCCTCACAGTACAGTCACAGCGGGAAGGATCAGCTAGAGAAACTAGCAAATTTGCAGAAAATGGGGGATGACCAATTTTATCTCTGCTACGTGGCAGTGAGAGGTTGTCCAGGTGACACAGAGACAGATGGGTGCCCCGAGGAGCTGGCCCTGCCTGTTACACCGAACTGAACCCACATCCAGCTCAGTAGCCCCGAGCAATCCAGGTGCTTTTGTGCTGTGCAGAGCTTGAACTGCTCAGCCTGGCAGATCAGCGCTACCTCCTGCTCCTACGGGAGCCAAACTGGTAGGAGCCAGGCAGGGAAAGGCACAAAAGAGGCCGCAAGACTGCACGTCCACAGCTCTGAGCAGGTTTTGCTCCAAGGTAACGAGGCCACTATGGAGAGATTCACTATTCCAGTCCATCCTAGCAGAGCGTGCTTAGGGCAGGCATGGCTTCAGGGCAATGCTTCACCAACTTCGCAGGCAACCCTGGTAGAAGGCAAGCTTTGAGGAACTGTGCTCCTGTTGTGCTCTGTCAGACAGACTGCAGCAGGCACGATTCTCCTGCTTTGGTGCCTGTAGATTCAGAGAAGCCCTGCCCTCAAAGAAACAAGTAAACACATTTACTCAGCAGCCCCTGCTCAGAAAGAGGCACTCTAAAGAGCAACGCGATCAGCCTGAAGCGCGGCTTTCATGTAAGAACACCTCCGCATCCCAGGGAAACAAACGCCTCTCCTGACGTTAGCAGCAAGTTCTGCATCTTCTTTTTGACCAGCACTTTTTCCCTGGGGATTTCTCAGAACAGCTAAAATTGCCTCCAAGAGCTGGAGCCAGCTCCCACGTAGACCAGTAATGTTGTGGGATCTGATAGAGCAGCTAAAGCTCTCCCCTACACCACAAGGAACAGACCTGGCTCAGTCAGCAGCAAACCAAACTGCCTGCCCTTACCTCGGCTCGGATCTGGCGCATCGAGTCCCGGTCTCTCAGGGTGGCCGTGTGAGGCGTCCGGTTAACGGTGTCGAAGTCGATCGTGATCCCAAAGGCCACGCCAACCTCGTCGGTCCTGGCGTAGCGCCGGCCGATGGACCCGGAGGAATCATCCACCTTGTGAGAGATGCCGTTCCTGGTGAGTGCTTCAGCTGCAAAAAGCGGAGAGGGGGAGATGACCAGGATTCGTTACATACTCAGTAGGCAACGTGTTCCTATCAGAGGCTTCCCACATCTTCATGGCACTGCCTGGAATGAGGCACTGTGTGTCCTGGTCTCAAGCAGCATCAGATTCATTTTTATTTTGACAGGAGATTCAACGTTCTAGTCCCCACCAATACTACGAACTCAAACCCACCCCACAAGTACACCGCTACTCGCACAGCATCACCCGGCCCTCACCCAAAGGGAAAACAGAAAAGTCACCGACTTCAGCTTGTCACCACAGTTCCTATCCCTTCAGGGACTCACTTTTAGATGGTACGAGTGGCAATTGTGATAGAATGCTTGGCAGATCTAGGATTGATTCAAAAATTAGCTGGCTGATCAGAGCCAAGAAAATAATTTGGTTCAAAAAAACTAATACGTGCAGCCCTGCTTCTGAAGGCTTCACCCAAGCAGTGGGAAAAGATTTCTTTTTGACACAATAGGAAAAAAAGAAATGATTTTTACAGTGTAAACCAACACACGAAAGGGCAGGGAGTTCACTTCTTGAGGCTACACTGGGAAGTATAACAGACACCCAACGCTGACTGACCCCAACCATTTTAGTTCAACGACTCTCTCTTTGCACCTGTGAGAGCCACACGATCCCAATGCTATTTTTCCCCTCTGGTACTGAGGAAGAGACCTCTTTTCCCAGTGCACATCACAATTGGACTCACAGTGCTGTTTTCACTTACATAATTCCTTGACAAACGGCATGAATTCCTGATTCTGGCTTAGAGGAAGAACAGAGCACTTGAACGGTGCTACAACAGCTGGGAAGCTGAAGAACTGAGGAAAAATAGAAAAAGCACAAATAAATACAAGTTTAACCGTTAGACCAGATTCTTAGGAGGTAAGAATAAGCTTTGACTGAGGTTGGAGGCAGGGTGACTGTTCCAGGGAGTAGCTGTCCTCCTGTAAGCCCTTAGCATTTGGGGTTCCAGCAGTAACACCTTACACTCGTGGAGGAAGATTGAGTTCCTCCAGCTGTGCTCCACTCCCCCTTCCCTCCTGGCATCCAGCTCTTCCCTCCTACCAGAACAGAGGTCTACAAGAGCTCTACCTGAAGAAAGTGATCCTCATTTTGAATTACAGGAAAATGAAAGGTAGAGGAATCCTTCCAGGAGATTTAGACTTACGTACAGTCTAAGGGGAAAGAGTTTTTCCAATCATCTCACTCCCTGTTTAATTCCCACTGTGGCTTAGCCTACACAGGGAATATATGCAGCAAAAACGTTCCCAGAACCTTCTACAGACACCCTCAGAAGCAAATAAAGGTGCCAAGAGGGGAAAAAAGTATTTCCTGTCCCTTACAGGTCTTGTGGATTGTAATGTAAACTAGACATAGAGCAGCCCAGGCTCCATAGAAAGTAAAGAGGTACTAGAAAGCAGAGAAGGTACAGTCCAATATCCTTGACCTGACGAGCAGTTTCTGATTCAGAGTCAGCTGTGGCCTCACTCTGAGCTCCTGAATCCAGAATTACAGAAGGCCGCGTTTCAGGGAGGGCTGAGGAAACAAGTCTGCTGTCCCTCTTGCTGCACAGAAGTACGATTCCAGGAAAAGCAGCAAAGAGAGGAAATAAAAACACTGAGGAGTTGCCTTTCTCTAAGCGATGGGACGGTGCCAACCAAGCATGAATCAAGAAAGAATTCCTCACCCCCTTGCCAGTAATACAGTGAGAGCCTCACACACACAGCCCCAAAATGCTCTCGGTGCATGTGTATGACACGTACGCTGGCAAAAACAGCAATTCAACAGCCCACTTGGGTTTTCCTCATCTCCTCTGTGCATTATGCCGTCTTACTTTAGCCCTTCCCCTGGATGTTACGGGAAGGCAAATGCCTGCAGCTGGTTTTAAGCTGAGGCCCAGCAGCAGGAAAGCTCACCGTTCTCTGCTCGTCTCCATCCCGAATGCGGAACGTGTGTTCAAACACCGTGTACATGATCCTCCCAATACCAAATGAGGGTTCGATTACATTTGGGATGATTTCTTCCACTGAAATACAAAAGAACGCACATCACCATGAAAGAATTTACACAATAGAAGTGTTTGCTGCAGCTGCCTTTCTGCTCAGAAGTTCTGGCTGTACGTAGCTGAGCACATGAAAATAAAAGGTTAAACATTCCTGCTCTAAATACACATACCTGAATGAAAAAATTTGGACTTAATCCACGTACAGAATGTATTTAGGCTGTAAATAACAAGTCAGGGCCCCTTCCCTGGCCCTGAGAGCAAACAGCACAGCACAGCACTCATCCACGCAGATAAAACCTCTTCCACCTCACCACAGCAAGGCCCTCTCCAAACAGTCCTCGCCCAATGCCAAGCTGCAAACTATGCCCAGGAGATTGCCCTATGGCATGGACCAAAACTGTGCCAGAGGACATGCTAACAATTAAACAGCCTGCATGACGGCAGGGTAAAGTTTAAGCTCTGGTCCACTTCAGTTTACTGTTCCAGCACAGCTTCGGGAACCAGCAGCCTGAGCAGAGAAGCAGAGAGCTTCAGATCCAACTCCAATTCCTCTGCGTTCCTGCCTCGTTCAGCTGCCTGTTTCTATGCTGTTCTGCTCCCTGTTCTCCTTCTCCCCAACAGCGTGTCAAAGGGAGGGAGAGGAGAATGAGGATTAACTACTTAGTTTGAAAAAAATATCATGTGCTGTGCTTCTTTGTTATATACCTCTCATTCTTCCCAGTCCTCACCACACATCTGTCAAAGAGGCTTCTTCCTCCTTCTCCCTTCTGAGCATGAAAGGAGCTCAGTGGGCAGCTGCACTGCTCAGACAGGGCAGCTTTTTAGAAAAAGCTCAGACATAGCAACTGGAGAAGAAACAACAACTACAGGCACTGGCTGATTTAGAAAATCAAGGGTGGAATCCAACTCTCCAGCTCTGCACCCCGACCACTCTGTATGCCTACAGAACCGACCCTCCTCAGTTAAGCACCTAATCCCAAGTGGGACTTTACCTTCCAAAAGGATGATCTCATTTGATTTGTGCACTAACTAACCAGTTTCCAAACACTGGTCAGTCAAAAACAAAAAAATCCACTGAAAAATGGAGAGCAAAGCAGTGAAACAGGTGAGCACCAGCTCTGTCAGAGCATCAGGCCGAGCCCACATCTGCTGTTTCTCCTGCAAGGTCTGTTCCACCTCACTTTGCAGCTCTAAATCAGTCACAAATCTCTGGATGCAAACAGCTAAGAGCCAGGGAAAGCATAAGCTTTGCCTCCTGCTGCAGACAGCAGCCAAACTGCCAAAATGTTGAAATTTAAAGTAAAACCAGCCACTGCAGTTCTACGTGCTGGGCCCTAGCAGTACTATAGACACTAACAGTTACAACTCTTTGAAGTTGTGACGAGGCAAAGCTTGGCACAGCACCAGTGTTTGCAGGCTAAAAGACACCTGGATGTCTCAGTGGCTCTGCAGCTGCAGGAATAAATACAGTCTGCACACGCTGTGAGCTGCTGTACTCCTTCCTAGGAGCACACATCGCGCTACCAGCCAAGGGCAAGACGATCCGGTAGTTACGTTATGAGCTGGGTAAATAATCCACCTCGGGCTCCAGCTCTGTCAAAGACTTCTCAAATAACCTTAGGTGAGGTGCTTACAGAGCTCAAGGGAAGTCAAGATGTCTTTGAGGAACTCCCAAAGCTGGTGTGCCCTCCCCAGTTGCTCCATCACTACAGCAGCTGGTTCTCAGCACCACCTTACAAGCCCCAGAAGACGCAGCAGGAATACAATAAGCAGCCCCAAGCCTATGACACAGGTTACTGAGCAGCCCCACTGCTGTTCAATAGCTATTAAACTTTCAAGAAAGTAACATTTGGCTTTTTTCCTGTGCCACGGTACAACACTAACAGGAAAATGGAACTAATAAAGCCCACATTCAAAGCGTATCCTGCACTGCCTCTTATCTCGGGTGGCCAAACAACAAAAATAAAAGCTCACCGTGCAAAGTTTTCTGAAATCTCTTCACAGTAACCATGTCCTTTGTTAAGGTAAAAGTTTTCCCTTCAGTTTCAACAGTGAATTCCCTGCAAAGGAAAAAAATTAAAGAGTCATTTAAAAGCTACACCAATAAACAAACAGGTTTTATTTCCTTGATTACATCAGTTCGTTGACCTTAGGAAAGGGACGATCCCAGAGACCAAATCCCACAGATCAAAGAAACATGGCATAACCATTAAAAGAAATTTATGTTAATAATAAAACTACTACTTATAAATTAAAAGCAACCATTCCCATAATCACAGCGAACTCAGTTGTGGTTAACAGCCTGAAGCAAACTCAATTAGGAAATGGAACAATCTCAGAAGGAAGCATAAAAACCAGAAGGAAAAAAAGAAAGCAAAAGAAACAGGCACTTGCTGCAGACGCATGGACTTCTTCAAACTGAGTTGTGTCCGAAGGTACCCTACATCTTCACAGACACCAAACAGATGGGAGGATAAACACGGCAACGCAGTTTTGTGGCTTTTTTTTTTTTTGCATATTTCTAAAGCTCTTGATATTACAAGACCTCTAACTTTTCTCTTGCTCCTTTACTTGACTTGCCACTGGCACACACAACTTGCTGAGGACAATCTAGGCTGTGCTGAGCTATGCCACCCGCCTCGCTGAAGCTTTAGGATTACTGTAATAAAAATGTGTTTAGGAAAAGCGTGCGCTAATCACTTGTGTTTGGACCCGATGCCAAATGGGCTGGAGCTTATAAAGGCTTCACCCTGAGAGCAGCCACAGCGGGATGCTGAACTTAAAACACAGCCATGAATCGCAGCCCCCTACCCATTCAAACCTACGGCACCAATTACATCATTTTAAATGATTTTTAATCGTTTTTAATGATTTAATAATTTTAAATCATTGAATCATTGCACTGGGACTATGGATCACCCAGGTTCACTTTTTGGTTCTGATCTGTCTACAGTCACCAGATCCTGCAATAGTTTCTCTCCTCCTTTTGAGCATTACTCTTTTATGTGTTTTTCATGTTAGTGGTCGTTTTCTCCTATATCAAGAAAAAAAACGTTAAAAAACGTTTACAAAAAGTTGAAAAAATGCTACCATTCCAGAACATATTCATTGTTCCTACACCTTGCACCTTCTCAAGCTGGAAATGAAGTTTATTTTTATTACGGCACCATTAGCCTTCCCATGACGTACACAGCTATTGCCCTGCTTCAGCCAAATTTGACAACTGTTGAGATTTCTTGTTTTCTACTTCTGCATGTGCTACGAATACGGGTAGGCAGGTTGAGGAAAGATACACAAATTGGTGACCCAATGAAAGACCGTAACAAGCGTTAAAGCATATCACTAAACACTGGAGAACACTCATACCAAAGTTCTGGTTCTCGTTTAACTAAACCTTTAGTTCCATCACTCTCACAACTGTTTAATTTTAAAATTAACTATAAAACTATCTGCTAGCCCCAGTCAATTCTGCAACTGGACTAGGGAAGGTTGTAAACATCTCCCATTTCTCTGAGGTATGTCTCTTTTATGGGACAATCCCACCAAAGCCAGAAGCTCATTTCCATGCAAACCAACATATTTAAATGCCATGGCTACACGGTTGTGTGCATACTGAGATATGTTGACGGATGACCAGCAATGATCTGGTGGAAGAAACAGCACTGAATCATTTCAGGTGACCCACCCAGCCTGTTCCCACAAGGAAGCTGGTGTCAGGCAGCTCACATTAATCCCGCAGCACTTTGGGAACCCGCATGGGATGTGTCAGAGAAGGGCACCCCACTCACGGCCAGCTCACCCTTTCTCATTCAGCAGCTGCTCCCTCTCGGTGATGTAACACTCATCACACATGGACAGGAACTCCAGCACCACCTTTGCATCCTTCTTATAGGCTTTGCCAATGGCTCCCTTATTTGCCTCAAACTGAACGATGTTGACTGTTTTGTACAATGCAGTTAAGGAGTCTGAGATCACAGGGTCTGGTGCTTTTGCTGTGTCAAAGCTGGCTGCTACACAACACAAAGAACATGCTACTGGGTTAAGAAACTTCCCTCAAAGACAGGAAAGGGGAAAAAAAAGTACTGAAAGGCAGGTCACAGATTTTTAAAGAATACAACTTTTTAAAGTATAACTAGCAGCAGAACCAAGGAATGACGTGGAGTTACCCAGTAGAATAACTTCAAATTCATAATTAAACCATATTCCACGGTCAAAACAAGGCCCAGATTAAGCCAGAAAAAAAAAAAAAAAAAACAAGATAGTAAATCACCTTTGCCTTTCAGAGTAAAATCACCCACACACACAATTCTGCAGGTTACTTCCCAAGCCGTGCTGATCTGTAACTGCTAAATCTGTTCCCTGATAAATTTACAGATCTAAATTTTAAAAAGAGCTGCACAGTTCTCCAAGACATCTCACTGTCGAATGCCTTTTCTCTTCAAGAGACTCTGCTTTATTCCGAAAGGATATAGGTTCTTTGAGAAGCTTCTCAGCTACAAGAGGAACTTTGGTGGCACGGGCATGGCAGGAGAGGTCATAGCAGGAACGATCAGCACAGCCAACGATCTCAATCCAGCCCTGAAAAAACAAAAGCAGAAGCTTTCACCAACACACTTTTTTGTCCACTTAACCGTCAAAATTATGTTTACTTGCTCTTAAGCCCTCCCCGCTTCCATGACTGTTTTTTCTACATAATTAGCTCTATCACAATAAGCAGCCCTCACTCACCGGTTGCTCCTTCGTTTGAATGACTCCATTTGTTTCCAGAGGAAACGATCAGCTATCTAACCAAAGTCTGTGCTCAGGGCCAGGTTTTCCACATGACTTGGCAGAACACAGCACTGTGCCAACAGCTTGGGGCTGGGGCCAGAGCATACAGGCCTATCGCTCCCATACTACAGGCACACGAAGACCTCATGCCTCCAAGTTCGTACCAGCCCACAAGCATGGAATAGACAGCAAGCAGCCAGCCACATTAGAACGGCCAAAAACTCTGGTTTATGAGCTACTAAGACACAAATAACATGTAAGGGAAGTTCTTCTTTCAACACGTCAGCAAGGACGGCAAGTAGAAATCTGAAAACACCACTCATGGACGTAGAATTGATGAAGTCTCCCAGCGCATGCAGTAAATACAGCCACCAGCTGGGTTCTCTGAATTACAACCTCGTAGAAGTAAAGGTGCATCAGCTGCTTTCCATTCACCGGCACAACAGCACGGACACACAGGCATCCCTAACCTGTTTTGTGGTTTTCCAGTTTGCAGGGAGTCAGGGAAGGTACGTGAACACGCTCAAAAAACATTTTGTTCCAGAACACCCTGGGGAATTTTTACACAAATAACCAACAGGCTACTACAGGTATTTCTCAAGTAACATAACTTAAGAATGGATTTGTAACTACCCAGAGGAGTTAACTCAGTGCTGAGTACTGGAATTCGGTATAAACATTTTTGGTCACGGTCGAGTGACAGAACAAAATCTGCATCTAGCTCACAAGGAGGTTTTGTCCCGTTCCTGGGATTGCTGCCCTCACCTCAGGGTTGGGCTGTTAGACCTACTGCTCCGTGAGCGCTGTACTGATCCAGGACAAGGCTCGCAAAGTTCACTAATCTTACTTACATGATGAGGACCACGTATGTCCAGCCAGTTTTAGGCTGGCTCCCAAGCAGCTGGCTGGGAAGAGAAGCTGTGAATACATGGCAGACATTTATCTATACTCAGAGGAAGCCAATCCTTCACTCATTCCTACGGGGTTTTTCTGTGTGATGACAAACCACTCATCCAAGCTGCTGGATTTTTTTCTCTTCATCTTAATTTTGGTATAATTTCACCAGCTGCTATTTCTCTAACTGGCTCTAATGAAGTATCGCTTGTGTGAGAAGCCTATCAGCTCCTTAAAAGAAGGGAAGAGTGGAAAACAACCCACAGACAAAAACAAACAAACAAAAAAAACACTTATTTCAACCACCAACCTCCTTACCCCTACGTTGTAGGAGGTTCTTCCTGCCCACAAATAAAGCTGCCTGAACCATCTCATGCCTTGACCCATGCCCTCTGTGTACACCTGCAGGCTAGCATGATGTCAGTTTGGCTATCCTGGCAGAGACCATGGATGGGGTCTACTCACATCAGAGTCAAATCACAGGCTAACCCTACAGACCTCCGCAGAACCCCTTCTTTCAACCCTTTACTGGAATTAGATCACACTGAGTTCTCTAGGTATTTTCAGGAATCTGCACATGACCTAAACTTTTTGGAAAGGACAGTTTGGAAGAACACTTCATTTTTTTTTTCCTTAATGTACAGTGAAGTATCTTTTTTTTCCTGATTCAAGTCAAAAAAATAGATTCTGTGCTCTTGAAGACAGGAATAACTTCCTCTACTCATAACTGATAGTCTACTTACTATGCCTTCCAGAATATTTCTTTTGAAACTATCGTTTCAAGTGATACACTTTGGCTGACACTGAAAAGGCTGAAAGCTCAGCAAAAGAATGTAAAAAAGAGTTTAAGTCTGGCCCCTTACTACTTACTGCTGATTCACCTAAAAAAACACCACCACAATTCTTCAAAATCCAGCCAAGAAGATAAGAGAAAAAGAAAGCTTCCAACAAGACCTGAACTGAAGAGCTCTTGGTGACTCAACTGGAAGATAAATATTCTTAGGAAACTTTTCTCTCGGCACCAGCTGCCTGAGCTGGCAGGACTGAACTCTCACAGCTTGGAAGTGGGAAAGGAAGAGGAAGCTTTCTAGCAGGAGGGAATCTGTCCTGGAATAACGCCTCCATTGAAATAAGTTCTTACCCACCACTGTTACTGGGGGGTTACAGTTTTGGCAAATTTGTTTTCCTTTCATTCCAGGTGAAGTTCAACATGCACAAAGTCCACAGGTGCCTTCAGACTCCAGCAAAGGAGCACAAACGGTTCAGAGACTTTGTGGGGAGCTGACCTCTCCACTGAAGTCCTCCTTGATTCAGAGTAATTCCACTGCAGTGTGTACGAACCAGCACAGGACAGAAACAGACTCATCAACCCTAGCTTTAAAAAACAGGCAGCACATCAGAGCCTCCTCCTGCACTAACAGCAGATGTGACACGAGTGCTATTTGCCATTCCACTGCCACTTACATAGGATGTTTTGGACTCCGCGTCCCAGCAGTCACAGGCATAATGAGCCATCTCATTCTCCATATGCTGTCGGAAGCGCAGCTTGTCTGGGGAAACTCCGACCTTGGTAAGGAAGAGGTAGATTCTGCCGATGAAGTAACCAAGAACGGAGTTATTGATCACACCCTGGAAGGAAAGAAAGCAGGAAGAAAAAACACACAGACGTTAATTTCAGGGAAGGGAAAGCACGATTTATCATACCTCCACAAACACCTTTTGGCAAATATTAGCACTCCAAACTCCTCTCCCATTAGCTGAGAGATACCTCCTAGTATCCCTGCACTACCTGCAGCCTTTTATCTCTGATAACCTATGCCTGGAAATGGTTAGTCAGGCTGGATGGGGCTTTGAGTAACCTCATCTAACGGGAAGTGTCCCTGCCCATGACAGGTTATTGGCTTTAAGGTGCCTTCCAACCCAAATCATACTGTGGTAACAAGGGCAATGCTTGGATCACAGTCACAGTGATGCACCCGAGAGAACTGAGTCTTAAATCAGGGAGAAAACCTCAGCTGGCACCACAAAGCAGTTTGTAACTTAGCCTACAGAAGAGTATTCAAAAGAGCAAGCTCCACATGCTCACACGAGGAACGTTACCTGTTGGACAGCATCTCCCAGCCGCATTATGTGGGCAGACTGCCCACTGACCTGGGCCTTGGAAGAATACAGGAGGATGTTCAGGTCTGCTACGTTCTGAAACTTGGGATGACTTTTCTCACTGGGATCCACAAAGTGCTCAATTTCTGCCATGGTGAATTCCCTAATGGAGAGAACAACAACCACTTAAATGCAATATTCTGTGCGCCAGCCACAACCCCTCTAATAAATGATTGTGCTTTTGCCTCTCACAATTAAGTCAGCATTTAAAAACATAAGCAAACTCATAGCCAAGGCAATGGACAGACTAACACATGAACCAGACTTGACACTGGCTTTATTTTCATCTTCAAATTCCTACCAAAACTCCCCATAAACTCGAGAGATATCCAGGCCATGTTTATCACCACTGTGATTCAAAGCAGAGGATACCACTGTTGGAAATTCTCCCCAAAGATTTTTGTTGCTTTTCCAGCCTATCGTGATGCCCACGTTAGAAGTACAGGTTTCCTGTGGGGTCAGAGAGGAATAATCCACTGACTAATTCAGCAGTCTTAACTCATTATCAGAGGTGCCTAAAACAGGTGAGAGGATAATTTCTTGAAAATAATTATACTGCCACATTCAGCAATGGTGTACATTGGAGGAGCTTGTCTCTAATACATTTATGCTCAGCATCGATTTAACCTTCTTGCTTGAAATCAGTTTACATTGAATTACCTTGTTATCGAGACCCTTTAAAAACACCTCTGTGTAATCACTAACTTTAAATCACAGGCATCAGGATGTAATTTGCTGTGATAGCATAATAACACAGTCTCCTATAAATGTGCCACAAGCGTGTAATTTATTTTTGACTGGAAATGTATTTCCATAACAAAAGTTGCTCATTTCCAGATGCGCGAGAGAACAGGAGGACTGAGAGATTTCCAAACAGTTCCCTTAGTGCTAATGACGGCACTGCCACTCAGCGACATTTATGGCACCGTATTAATCAGTTACCAAGTTTGCAATACACACTGCCTGTTTGTACAGCAGAACCACACTGACTGCAAGGGAGTTTTGCTCCAAATTAGACAGGCATCTGTTCAGAATCATTCAGTTAAGATACAGCGATTACCCTGGAAGAAGTGCAGTAATCACTGTCACCCTGAGATAGAAAGCTTGGAAAATAATTCTCAGTAATAACCCTGAGCTTTCCGGCTTGACTGGTGCTGGGACACATGCACACGTCTTGAGTCAGGTTATCTCCTCACTTCCCCTCTGTAATAAGCTGCAGAACTGAAACAAGGAAACACTACTGCAAGGTCAATCACATTTTGATTCGAGATTTTAGCCTTAAAGTAAACAGTATGATGTAATTAAACAAATTTGCACACCTTGTAGAGAACACAGCTACCTCTAAGGATTTGTTTAGTTCATGGTGGAAGCCAAATTTTGCTAGCATAACCAGCAAAGGTGTTTCTAATAGAGCAGCTATTTCACAGATCCTACTTCTTACAGCCAGGCTTAGATAGAAATCATTAGTTAAAACCTTAACTAAACAAGTTCTTTGCCCGTGAACCCTGAGACTGACTGGGCACCTTATCAGAAGCACTCTGGGATAAAGCACGGAAGTGAAATAATAAATCTTCCTATCAACACCAGAACAAAAGGGAGGTGCTACCTGTGCCAGGATCCCCCCTGCTGAAAGAGGAAATTTGCAGTACCTCACTCTGATAAGGCCGGAGCGGGGCGAGATCTCATTTCTGAAGGAGTTGCCAATCTGGGCTGCAGCAAAAGGGAGTTTGCCTTGGTTAAACTCCAGAAGACGTTTGAAGTTGAGGAATATTCCCTGCGCAGTTTCTGGCCTCAGGTAGCTGAAAGGAGATGGGGCAGAGGGGAGAGAAGAAAAAATCACCATGACAAATTGGTGGGGAAAGCAGCGAGAAAAGAAACAGTTACTACAAAACTTGAAGGTCCTTTTTTTGTCTCAAGTCTTTTAACTACAGACACAAAACACTGAAGCAACAGGCTGAGGGGAAACAGACAAACATCAGCTGCAGCCCAAACACAGAACCCCATAGGTACTCCTAAAAACAAACTGGACGACTTAGTTGCTTTTGAGATGTAAGGATAGAAAGGGTATTTTTATGAAATACACTGGCCAGCAGCATCACAGAGGTCAGAGAGAGTGTTTTCTCCTTGCCTGCCCTATATGGGTCCGGGCAGTACCAGGGTGCATCCAAACATGGATTTTGTAGGCAAACCACGACTGCAGCTCTGCTATGACACAAGCCATGAGGTGGTTTCAGTGTAAGGCCCTTACAACCCCCACAGTGATCTGACAGTACCAAGGGAGTAACACCTACAGAAACCATTCCACATACTGCACTGGGAAGCACACGACACCTATCCTCGATCTCCTTTCGCAAGGCACCAGTATCACACCTCCACTTTTCAAGAGGGGTTTCAGTTTTACTTCTGGAGATCCCAACTGAAGAAAAAATCCTCTACATTTCTACAAAAACTACAAACACCTGGTCAATGAAGTTACCACTGGATCACCTCACTAAGTAACTTCATCCTGAGAAAGGTACAAACAGTTTCTCTACAGGCACCAGGTCACTGACAGTTGTAGACCCAACGTTAACTGGCTTCCTGGAAAGCACAATGCCAGCCAGCAAGGGTACAGCTGTGATCCACATAGTCTGACTGCTCCAAGTGTTTTTATGACTCGGCAACAGCTCCGTGTTCCTAGTGCCAAGGGTAACACGAACGCTAAACTGCCAGAGAAGACAGACTGAAGAGGGCTACTTAAGAGGAAATTGCGTACTTCAGTCCTGTCGAGACCTCAGTGTTAATCCTAAGTGATCTAGGAAGAAGGGGGAGCAGAACTTGATTGGTACTGACCCAGGCATGTTTCCTCCAGGCCCAATGGAGGTCTTGAACATCAGATTGAAAGAAACAGGAGGGGAAAGGTCATTCCCAGTGATAGGTGACTTCACGTTGTAGTTCACAAAGAGATCTGCAAGCTCTTGCTGGCCGTAGTTGTCCAACTAACATCAAAACAAAGGAAAAATATTTTAATTAGCAGACAAGGGAACAGGAATGAATTATGTCCTCTTAATCTTTTACTAAGCCTGATCCACAGCTCTGAAGTGCCTGCCCAAAATATTCATTTTCAGCCTAATTTTTTAACAAGCTAAGCTGTTGTTTGAAACAACTACAGGAGAATATCTCAGGAAGCTGAAAACACATTTTAGTAGTGTTGGTCCACAACTCAGCCATTCCACAGAAGTCTATACAGAAATGCAAGCATTAAGGGTAAGAGTGGGTGTAAAGCAGAAGAAAAGTCATCGGGACTACATCAACACCCACCGGTGGCTTCGTCTGCAATTTCAGCTAAAACATGGGGAGCAGCATGTTGAGAAGAAAAAAAATACAGCAGTGAGGGAGAAAAAGGCTAAAATCTCTGCAGTGTTTTGTCTGCATTCACTTCTCTTCCTCCTGCTGCACGAAACACCATATTCAAGCCATGCATTCGATACTCCCTTTTAGAGCTGCTCTGCATTTTAGTCAAATAGAGCAAATCTGTAGCACAGGGCTTCTTGGTAAAAGAATTTTCATTTGCTCTAAAAACAACGTGGTAACAGATTGATGCTTTCACTTGTGAGATAATGTCAGCCCCTTCCAGAACCCTACTTTTTGCTGGAGGATGAGAAACAAACAGTAGGAGCACAAGAAAACTGTAATTTAACTGCACAAGAGCAGCAAATTCTAGCATTGTTTTGAGCATGTAAGCACTAGCATTTTGCAAATGCACATTTAAATGTAGTTTCTATAAATTAAGTACCACAAAGGACCTATACTGCACATTAAAATAATGATTTAACACTCAGCTAATAATCAAATGAGCTGTTTCTAACTTTGCCACAATCCTTCACGTATCGGAGAAGCCTCAAGACAGGGGATAAAAAAAAGTAATAGAAGGATTCCCCTGAAGGATAGTCAAGGTTGAGAGCTGCAGTGTGACAAAGCTAACGACAGCCGCGTGGTGATGCAATGCACTGGAGGAAAAAAAAAGTGGGTCCTTCTGGAAGGAAACATCAACTCTGTTATGCATGGCTCTGGAAGCAGTTATCCTAGAAGTCATGAGAACATGTCACGAGAACAAACATCAAAAACTAAGTCTAAAAAAATAAACAAAAAAAACATAAAACGAGAAGCAAATGCTTGTACAGCTGCTCAGAACACCAGCCTGGAGCCCCAACTATTTTCACAGTAAACAGGAGAAAATTTCTGCAGGATCTTGGACACAGAGGAACAGATCTCAAGTGCTTCAAAGTCTTGAAGTACAACAATTCAGTGCTGAGGTAGGTCAGGAAAACCCTGCCAAAACTTCCCATCTGTCTCTGTTTCTTTGCATCACAATCCCGCATTGAGGTTTCAACAAAGGTAAGAGGGAGATTCAAAAGAAATGGGCTTTTTACAGAGCATAGAGTGCAACACAGCGGACTAGCTCCAGCCCTAACAATTCTGCGTTCAAGAGACACCTGCAGTAACCCTCCAGTGCAGAAGGGAGATGTGATTAGCCAGCAAGTTCCCAGCATTTAGGAACACCTGTCTCTGAGGTACAGACGTAGAGAGACAGAGAGGAAACTGCTACTGCGTACTGCATTTCCCCTACAGCACAGGCATCCCTAAAGCAGTCACCTCCTCACGCAGCCACCTACCTGTGTGATAACGTTTTCCATTTCTGCCTTTTTCTCTGCTGTGCACTTCTTGTCAGACATAAGCTTTTGCAGATGAGCTGTGAGCAAGAAAAGTACACATTGAGTTTATACTGCAACCCTAATACCGACCCCAATCTAAAGGTAGCCAGTACAGGAGGATCCTTCAGCATGAGCATAAGCGTACGCCCACCAGTTCTCCTGCTGGTGTCCACCAGGTTAATTCCACTCACGTCACCAGGGCAATGCTGATCTACAGCAAAGGAGCAGCACCAGTTTGCTGCACCAACGTGCAACAGGGAAAATAACAGGTCCTTCCCTAGTGTATTCCTGATCCTGAGCAATGGCTTCGTAACCCCTTCCTCCTTATTTTCCTTCTTTGCAGCCTGAAAATTGAAAGTAATGTCTGATCCCAAGCCAGCAAGGCTAATTTTATCCAAATGCACTCGGAGGCACACACTGACTTGGTACAGTAGGGTTAGGCCACATTCCATGTTAAAGCACGACATCTTCGATGAGATACAAAGGTAAACAGCGAGGGCAGGACTTCCCACTGCCATTTGGGAAAAGGAATTTCCCTTTTTAGTGGCACTAACAGCAGGAGGCTGTTCTCCGAGGATGGGAGAAGAGAGCAGGGACACTCTTGTTTGTGAGCTCGTTCAGCGTGCGAAGTGGGCAGAGGCTGGATGGGCTTCTTCGGTGTTTGTTCTTTTCCCCCCAGTAAAAAGAAGATTCAAACTGAGTACTACAAGAACAGCTTAAGGCTGATATAGATTGTTCTACACACCTAACTACCAAGAAAAAGGCTAGAAATCTAGGCAGCACAACCCACTGAAACCCAGAGCAGAAGAATGCTTCCTTTCACAACAGAGCTGTACATGAAAATGTTTTAAAAGAAGTTTTTTACTTCTAAGATTCCTTCACGTGATTTCCTTTTCTTCTGTAAAACAATTTCAATCAATAACCAGGAAAAAAAAATGTGAGGACTTTGCAAACCTAAGAAAAGCCTGAGGTCTATTTAGCATTCCCAAAAGCTGGCTGAGCCATAGGGTATATAAAGGTCAGCAGCAGCCCTGTAACTGACCCTTATATAGGGAAAGCATGCTCTGTCCCCTCATATCTTCAATAAATCATTTCCCAGTTCTGAACAAAAAGCAACTGAAACACAAGAGAAGTCCAGAACATGGCAGAGAATAAGAACCTTTTTATATGGGAATCCTCAGCTTAGACAACACAGTAATGTTTCATGGCCTGAAGACGCAGGATTTTGTAAAAAGGACACCAACTATGTTTTTGGTAGAGATCCCATAACTCATTTAAAAACACCAGCACAACATTTTTGTGGGACGGAGAACGTAGGGAACCTCTGGTATGGGCAAACAGATTATGAATAATCAAGTATAAACACAACTATGAAAGACTGGATACACCAACTGGCCATCCTTTAAAAAAAGATATTCTTTTCCCACATCACATCTCTGCAAGAAATCCCCAAACCCACGTAGCCTTGAAATGAAAACCAACCTTTTAAGAGATGATCAGCACGAAAACACTCCCCATTTTTCACATCTTTCACCATGAAGTCAGCAAACTTGTCTACGTGGCCAGAAGTCCTAGAACAAACAACAAACAGGAATATGAAAGCTGTCACTGGACATCACTGGATATGGTGCAAGCCCCATGCAGGGACCATCACCGAAGAGAAGCCCTTCAAACCATGTGCCCAAGCTACAGGCTCACTCTTGCTTCAGGTTACGGATTTCCATTAGGCAGCACCATCCTACAGATGATTTGATCTACGAGAAAGTGCCAAAACAGCTAAATCTTAAAGTAAGATGACACTTAGCTACCTTTAGAAACCACTTTGTGACTGAAGTAAGCAAGACAGACAGTTGTGAGGGGTCCTCAGCAGTTCAGGTAGACAGATTTCCACTGTTTTACACCAGTGACCCATGAAAGCTCCTGACACTCGTGCTTTGACCCGCACAAAGTAATGCTGTTGCCTCAGCTCTGACTTATTCCAAAAGCTCCTGGGATATTTAGCAAACCTGTCGGCAGTCTTAGCAGAAACATGGAGGTGAAAGGGTCCAGAGCCTGAACTACACTCTCGCTCTTAAAGACAGTCCCTCCACCTGGGCTCTGGATACAAAGAAGGCTAAAGAAGCACCATTTCTAGTCAGAGCTCCACTAACACACTGCCTGTTGCCATCCCCCTGCAGAGAAGGGAAGGATGGTCCAGCAACCGAGCTGCTGTTCTAAGCCACGGCCCAGCTGTCCCAGTTTTAGGACGGGCACGTCACCCTTTTTCTCATCTTCTTGACCTGTTAGAAAAAAGGATAATGGCAATTTCTTACTTAAGGGGACTGCTAGGAGACATTAAGACATTAGGCTCTCAGGCAGATGGGTCCCGCTGCTCTCCCAGGTTTAAGGAACAACACCTTCTCTCACTGACCTGTGCACTGATACCTAATTATTTTGCACTACAGCAGGGGATGAAATTGGGTGACCCAGTCTCAAGATCCCCGTAGGCAATTTTACACAAGACTGTAAAAAGCAGCTATGACCAGAAATGACATGCTGTAGAAAGAAATATCCGTATTTACTTCAAAACTGGCTCTGGCGTGAGCATGGTGCAGTCAATCTCCAGGATTTGCTCCTCCTGTATAAAGTGCTGTCTCCATGCCTGGATGATGTTGTTCTTCAGAGCACATCCAACAGGCCCGAAGTCATACAGCCCACTGACACCTGCAAGGAGAGAAAGGAAAAAAGCGTGGTAGGTGCAAGGTGGCATGAAGCTGCATTATTTGGAGGAAAAGTCCTCCCCTCTCAGCGATCCCATCGGTTCATTTGAGTCCGAGGTCATTTTCTGAGTATGAACTGCTCAGGACTGAATAAGGACTGTGGGGTGCTTTCTTGCATAAAGACCCACAACAAAGTCTGAAAGTAAACTCTGTGCAGCACCTAGGGGGACAGCACCCTACCCTATTAAGTACAGTTCAGTTGTGGGGTGCACCGGGGTACCAGGTAGGGGTAGAAGGTGAAACAGATGCATCAACAGCTATAAAGGCCAAACTCCCTTCACCAACAGACTGTATCTTGCAGAAGGTTTTGTTGGGGGCAAACTGAGCACAAATGAGGTGATAACACATGTTCCAAAACAAGATGTTACTTCAGCAATAAGATATGCCTGCCAATAACCAGTTTAGGCAAAAACTGAAACAAAGAAAGAGCCAATAAACAGCCCCAGGTATTTATTTTACTTAAAATGAAAGAGCAGTAACCATACAGGCACTGTGCTGACCTTGAGCTGCCTCAAATCAGCTATTTGAAGAGGTTTAACAGCCACATTTGTTCACCTGCCCAATACGGTTCATTGATAAAGTTCATTAAGGTAACAGGCTCTAAAGTTCAAGTTAGTTTTAAGCATTACCTTGCCAAAAAAAGCTCAAAAACCTGTTATGAGGAAATAAGCTGATCACCCCCCTTAAAATCCAAACACCCTACCCCTCTGCAAAGCCACAGCCTTCTACGGTGTAATGCTCAAAACCTGCAGCCTAACATCCACTTGTTTGCACTCAGAAACCAAAAGAGAAACTCTGAGGCTCCCCTCGAAGACTTTAGGGAGAGGAAACCTTTTGGAAAGCCTGACAGACTCAAGCAGGAGTAAGTTTAAAGGCAAAAAAAAAAAGATCTTTCAAGTTGCATTAAGATAACATCCCAAGAGTACAGCACTTCAGATAGCTAGAAAGACCAGAACGTTAGCCTGAAGGGATTAAAATTTCAATTTCTTTAAATCCGTACCTCCGTAAATAGAGAAGGCTTGATCGTAGAAAAACCTCCTTTTCAGGGTGTCTTCCATTTTAACTCTGTCCACAATGTCATCTTTGGGCTGCAAGGCCAGCTCCTGTAATTGAAGCAAACCAAAAGCAGTTAAAAAGCTCCAGTTTGCGACAGGACAAATCCTCTCCATTCACCACCAGGAGTCAAAAGTCTGTAAAGACCATTTTGAAGCAAAAGCATCCCCCCAACACGCTCATTTTCCAAAGTGGACGCTGAGATGGACGTGATTATCCAAACACAGCAGTTTAGACACTTGAGGTGGGCTCGTCTGCCCTGACTTTCAGATAACTAAGCCCGAGCTAGCCACCTTCAGCTCTCTTTTACAATCAATGGAGAGAAACGGCAATTTCCAAAGCAATTCTTCCAAACTATTTCTCTCTCCTGACTATAAGGAGAGCCTAAAATGGCTAGCTTAGACTACAAGCATATAGCTTGTGGTGTGGATCAAGCTTTTATTAAAATGTTCCTCACATGAAAGAATTCTGACTGCAAAAAGTATAAATAGCATCATTTTTGTGCTTTGCCAAAGGTGTGTGTTTAGCCACTTGCACAAAGAATATCTACTTGCAAAATGTACTTTTACAAATAAAAGCAATAGATTTTATAGTTACAGAGTGTCTAAGTGCCCCGACTGAATTCTACAAAAATGTTTTACAGCAGATCCACTACTTTACCTGAACTCCTACATCAGGCAGATCAATTATATCTAAACGTCTACTGGCTTAGCACAGGAGGGACCGAGTGTTTTAACACACAAAAAAATGCATTATTTTATTGTTGGTACATCTCTGACAAAAGCAATTCAGAGAGAACTGTTTGTGACCCTAAATCGATAGCTTAGGAACTATTTACCTGATCTGGATTTTTGCAACCAACCCCAATAGAGACGTCAACAGAATGGAACGATTTTCTTCGACACAGACGTTTTGACAATTAGAAGAGAATTAAGCCAAGAAGTTCACTAGATGAATTTGGATCCTCTAGCACCATCATTTTGAACAGCATTCTGGATTAAGTATATATAGTATGACTAGAATATTTTTAAAGCACCTAGAGGCACATACAAAGAGCCACCATCTGCTATTAAGACCTTTGAAGCTCTGCTGCTCCCATGAGCAGAAGCCCAGGTGTGATTTTGCAGGAGAATGAGCGAAAGACAGAGCACACAGGAGAGCAAACACCACAACAGCACTTCTAAAGCACGGCGAGAGAATCCACTGGACGCTCTGCTTAAAGAGCAGAACCACATTTCACAATCGCCAGCATTTCTTAACAGAAAGGGTGGCTTTTGCCCAGGGATGGACAGAACAACAGGGACGAGTCCAGTTTTGAACTGGCAGGGAGAAACGGCCAGCAGTGCAGGAGGAGTTGCTGCAGGTATGACTCCAGAGAGAACGGTGAATAAAGTGGTGAATAAAATGGTGTGGAAGTCAAAGAAAATCTCTTCTATCTGGCCTCGAACTATATTCATAAATAGAAGGTAGAAAAGTGCCTGTGGTAGCCGTCAAGATCCTGTATGGCAGTGGAATCGTCTACTGACTTTCTAAAAGATATGGTTTGAGAATATAAACCAAGGATCTTAAAACACTACTCTGTCCTTTTCAAGCCATCAGATTCAGAGTCATTCTGCTCTCTTTAAGTCGGAATCACAGGGCTTGGCAATTGCACCAGCAGCTGCTAAAGCTAATGAGCATTCACACTGCTGCCTCCTGCAAAAGCTGCAAGCGACCGTGATGCGTTGCTGGAAACACCGTCGAGAGCAAGCACCTATCTTTGGGTGCTGCACTGACAAGGGAACACGCCGCGAGTGCAAGGTCACTGGTGTGCTGACAGCGCTACAGCCCACACGTATTGTGTAAGCGGCAAGCACGCCGCTCCGCTGCACCCCACGGGCGCTCTCCCCATGGAAAGGTGGGGCTCGAAGGGCTCCCGAGATTCCTGACCCGCCTCCTCGCTGCTCTGCGTCGGTTTCCGAGGGCTGAGAGGCAGAACCGGGAAGGCATTCCGCAACCCTTCGTTGCAAAAAGGCCTAGCCGTGCGTACAGGTTTCACACAATGGTTTCAAGGCACGGTTCTGGGCTGAATTCTAAGTGAAAATGGCATCGCCTTGCTCGGGTTAAATGTATGCAGCCAGCCAGCCACGTCGCCAGACCCAGGGAGCGCCAACTGTTCACCCCACGTCACCCAGGACAAATAGGGTCAGCGGGTTTCACTTTGGATACCCGCACTCTCACAGTCAGTCAGCCCCAAGCAGTGCTGTACTCCTTTATTCTTTCTTTTAGAAGCTGCACCAAAGCAACGAAATGTAATTTAGCAAGACCCGAGCAGCTTTAGGTGAAGCTTCAGACCTGAGAGTTTTCATGTTTTAGGAGTTTGCTGGTGCTAGCTGGAAAGATCACTCTTTTGAACTATTTCAGAAGTGAATTCAAACACTCTACGCTCTACCAATCGATAAAAGAGTAAGAGAGCATTAAGAGTATGTAAAAGAGTATTAAGCAGAGATATCAAGGCTTTTCAGGCAAAACTGCAGAGCTCAGGTTTAATTTCCAGACTCACCTTCGCTTCTAGGATCCTCTTCCGAGCTTTGAGCTCTGCTACAGCTTTGTCTATATCCACCTGGGGAGCTTTCTCTTCCTTCAGCTTCCTTACCAGTTCTCCCTAGAAGAAAGTGACAAAACAGAAAATGTGGATGCTTTCTTCAAATACCACCACCGACCACTCTCCTTCTTTCAGCTCCTCTTGCAACCCAGGAGGGGGTTGTGCTGTCTCCCAACTCTTCACAGGTCTCAAGAGCCTTAAGTCAATCAGTTCAAGTGAGAAACGCCTTGGGGAGTCAGCAAAACTGGACATCCTTAGAGAATAATTAATGCCATCTCCCCCATCACCCCAAAATACTATTAAAATCCCTTATCTATTATCATATCTCAATGTGCAAATCCACTCCTCTGTTCACCACTTCACAACGGACTTCCACAAACCCTCATTTTCTGCCTTTACAGATGTACCAAGTGGCTTCCCAGGTGGTTACTACAGGCTTTGTGCTCTCTCATTATAAGGCCCCCTTCTTTCTGCCCCCTTCACTCCGTCTTCCAAATTTTAACTTGAGACTTCCTCTGCCAAACCTGGTCGAAATCGCCCAACAAGCACTCAAATTTGTGGAAGGTCTCACTGAATACAGACCTTTGTAGCCTAACATCTAAGCAGGGAAGACGCTGCACTATCTGTAAACACTATTGTTGTTAAAACCAGTAGCTTTGGAAAAGAACGGGGTAAAAAAAAATATATCCCAAGTATTTCAGAGCAGCAAAACCCAGCAGTGCGTTTGCACAACAGGACCCTCAGCAGCCATGCCCAGCTTGCTCCCGGGGAGGAATTAATTCACAGCCTTCCTTTCTGTCCACTCTTCTCCGGCCAAAGCCGAGGTGCCCCTTGAATGATGAGGACACAAAGAAACAGGAGGAGAAGCACGGGGACATCGACACCTCCTCAAGTGAGATGGTCTAAGGATGGGATGCTCTGAGTTGAGCACTGATCTCGTGCCTTATGAAATGGAAAGAAAAAGGGGATTGCAACGTTTCCACTACACCTGCTTTCTCCTAGCCGCTGCTTTTCTGCCGTGAATATTACAGGCACCTGAAGAGAACGCACAGCAATCAGATCACAAAGGGTCCTTTGCTTCAAAGCCCGGGGGGTTCAAAAGCTGGTTTTATTAATAAACGGAAGAAAAGAGTGCATTAAAGCACACACACAAGGAAACAAGAGAAATGTAAGAGACCTGCCGGGCTGCCCAGCCCCGCGGGGACCTGCTGTTTCCTTCCTGTTAAGCGGTCCCACCAAAACGTGAGAGTTTCGCTGCGGGCTTCAACCGCTGCTCCTGGGTAACGTGGCAGAGGGAGGGATCTGCTTTTCCTTTTTTTTTTTTTTCCTCTTTTAAAGTAATAAGTCCAAATCGCCTTTGTCGAGCTAAGGGGGGGGGGGTCGGCAGTGGAAAAAGCAGCAAGGCGGCAGCGAGGCAGCTGCTGCTGACTCAGAGCCGTCACCCTGCTCGCGGCTGAGCATCTAGAGGCAGCGCACAGCAACTCTTTGTCCTGATCCCCGAGCGAAAGAGCACTCAGACGTAGGCAAGAAGAAAAGGAAAAGAAAAAAAAAAACAACACGCACACAACCGAAGCAAGCAATTATGCTTGCCGACAGGACTCGATCTAATTAAAGCTCCGAGCCCAGCCCAGAGGAGGAGTGCACAGAGGCGCTCGATGTGGCAAATTTCGCTGCAGCTTTGTCCCACGGACCAGTAAGGCAGAGAGGGATCCACCCCTGGATCACGGCAGCTTATTGCATCAGGCGCTGCTGCAGGAAGAAGACGGGCTGCTCGCCTTCCTCTCCAGAGGTTAAGAGTCCCTCTGGTTTAATTAAAGCCTCTTCTCTGCTCCTCCAGGGGCTGGCAGACGGGGTCCGCTGTACTGTAACGCCTCGGCTTATCATCCTTCCTCCCTGAGCTCTCGTGCAAACACCTCGGTGAGATACTGCTGTGAGCTGTACGTGAAATATCCCCGGCCTCAGCTCGACGTGTTCACCCACACACCTTTCCCCAGCACCCCACACGCTCCTGCTGGTCCCACGAGCACAAAGAAGGGGGGCAGCGGTACCAACAGGGGAAACAGCAGCGTCCACGATGCGGGATTTTACAATAAATTCATCAGCTGGTCCTCGGGATCATCATTTTCTTTACAAGGAGCTCCCCTGCCAGGGCATTACGCCGCACAATGATTCATAATAAAACCTCACCGAAGCGCCGGTGTAATTAGAGGGCCGTAAATCCACTCATTTAATGGGGAAACACGCACAGATCCACCAGCACACGGGACACACACATAGCCGGGCGGGCAGCCGAGCAGAAGACCACAGATTCGGCCACTTGAAGGAACCCTGTGGGGAACCCACACGTGGAGGTACGGGGAAATCCCAGGTACACGCAGCACGGGTGCCGAGATCGAGGGTCGCTTACGGAATAAAAGGACAAGCAAATCCTTCTCGGGTAAGAAGGAAGCTGAAGATAATAGCTTCATGTGCCAAGGAGATGGAAGGAGAAAGGTGTGCAACCCCAGCTTAGAGGGCACAGCCGCGGTTAAGACGTTTAGGAATGATCAAACAACCAGTGTGTAAAGAAATTAATATTCCTTACCGTATCAGGCAAATAGGCAATTATTAAAAAGGTAAATTACTCCCCAAAAATCCAACACAAAGTCATTTCTACAGGGAAGTCATCACATGACCCTGCTGGATGAGGAAACCTCTGCAGGCTGCTCTATAAAGCACCAAGAGCCAGCCACAGGGCCCTAAAGCATGGCAAGGGGGGCCCTAAAAGCATGGGGGGCTCCTAAAAGCATGGTAGGGCTGGGCCCGGCTCCAGATGTAGGGAGGAAATCCCACGTAGGCTGACACATGGATCCAGTGGGAACCACATGGGGAACCCCCAGAGTCCCCAAACCAAGGGGGGTTTTGGGACAGACCCACCGGGAGCACTCGCTGTGGGTTCAGGGGTAAAAGGGGACACGGACACCATGTGGGGGGCCACCAGCAGGCCATGGAGGAAGGGGATGCAGATCTGTCACACAGCCCCGACCCGAAGCAGGACCCCCCAGGACAGCAAGGACCCCTCCTCAGAGAGGTGAAGGGCACGCCAGGTACCACCTGAAGCCAGGACCCCTTCCTCAGCCCCATGTGTGTCCCCGTATCTCCGTGTCCCCCTATATCCACGTGTCCTCCCATATCCCCCCATACCCCTATATCCCCACCATCCCCCCATACCCCCACACACCCCCTGCCTGTGTCACCCTCACACCCTCACATCCCCATGAGTGCCCCCACAGCCTCCCCTACATCTCCATGTCCCCTATATCCCCCCAAAACCCCCGTGTGTCCCCCAGCCCCCCCCATTCCCCCTCAATCCCCCCCAAACCCCATGTGCCTCCCTAATCCCCTCCCTCCCCATATCCCCCCACTCTCCCCCATACCCCCATTCTCCCCAAACCCCAATATCCCCCCCATACCCCTCCATCCCCATAACCCCCCCAAATCCCCTTACACCCCCATTTCCCCCCAACCTCCCCACACCCCCATATCCCCCCCAAACCCCAATATCCCCCCAATCCCCCCCAATCCCCCATTCCCCCCCACATCCCTCTGCCTCCCCATTCCCCCCCACATCCCATATCCCCATCCCCTCCC
>CM021766.1:4551934-4624486 GCA_011076525.1 Nettapus auritus
TATCCTATCCTATCCTATCCTATCCTATCCTATCCTATCCTATCCTAATTTTTTGTAGCAGGGTGCTGCTTTCCCTCTCCCTGGGGTGCTGAGCAGTACGGAGCAGTAGGTGGGATGGAAGAGTCCTGCAGGTTGAAGGATGCCATGCCCGAGGAACAGCCATGCGGCCACACATGAGGTTTTCATCCCAGTGATTCTGAGATTTATTTTTCTTTTGATTTTAAAGCCTTCCTGAGTGGCAATGCAGCTGCCTTGCTCTAACACTAGATTTCTTCAAAACTCAGAGCTACCTGCAGGTCTGGGTTCTGCTGCAGGATCTCACCTTCCTAAGGACACACGGGAGGTTCTCGATCCAGCCTCCTCCCCGTTCAGGGCGATTCAGAAGCCAGACGTGAGTGTTGTAGCTTGAGCTCATCTTTTATTACCCGGAGTTTGTTCACACTGAAATCAAACAATCAGAGTGAAATGTCCTACCGGCGCAGGCCATAATTCATTCCTGTGTTGATTTCTCTCCTAGGCTACAATGACATCAGTAAATAATAAAAGACTGGATCCTGACAAAGAAATGAAGGAGGAGATATCAGATGTAGTGGGCAAATGCTCTCCAAGGGACATGATCGCTATAGCAGCCTGCCATCACCCTGCAAGAAAAATAGAGTGAAAGCACATGAGGTTTAACTCCTCAGAAATGTGACTTCAGTTCAGATTTGTGTTTATATATTTTTGCATCTGGAGTTTCCAATGCGTGTTACCACATCCTCCTTAAATTCAGCAAGCCTTTAAAAGTGAACCACAAAGGAAACACAGCACTGATTTATTTAGGGAGAAAGAAAAGCTTTTGTTTTCTGTTATTTTACAGAATGCCATTCTGACACAACCCTGCTTCTTCTGGGCCCCGTGCTACGTGAGCAGACCCTTGCTGTCCCAGAGGACATATAGTGGCCTCCTGTCTTGAAGACGTATCCCAGTCTCCCGTCTTTAAGCTGCAGCAATAATATTTTCCTGACCCACAAGAAGAGAGGGAAAAAATAACAAATGTTTGTGTTGTTGTACTGCATCTGAACAGCCTGGTAGAAGCAGGGAGCCCTTTCTCATCTGCTCCTTTCTCTTTAAGCTGGTGATGGAGCCCATCAGGGCATCTCCTGTGATCTTCCTCCTCTCGGCCTCCAGCAGCACCTGTGAGCAGCCCATCTGTCAGGGAGAAAACCCATTTGGCTCCACTCTGTGGTTATTAGGGAAAGGGACCACACATGTTCTCATTGTTTAGGTCCAGGTCCCACAGGAAACCATCAGGTTTTGATTCTTAACTCATGCTGTAGACAGGTACGTCACCAGGACCAAAAGTGAGCGCTACCCAGTGGTGCGGAGCTGGTGGGATGCCATGACCCCATGGCCATGCCTTTTTTATTATTACTATTTTTTTTCCAAATTCAGAATATATGCTGCAGTATGAGTGTCCTACTCATGAGTAGATCCTACTCCATGAGTAGATCCTACAGGCCATCACAGCACAACAGGACATGTGGGCATTATTTTTCTGCACAGCCTGAGGTTTCTGAGCTACTGCCCTAGCAAAAGCCTTGGAAAATGCAAAGAAACATCCAGGACACAACGATTTCCACAGCTCCAGTTCCCAAATGCCACCTTCAGCATGCCACATGGGAGCAGTGACCCCTAAAGTGGCCTTTAGCTGGGAGAAGGGGCGATGGAGATAAAGACGGCTACTTTGATGGCCGTGCCGAACAGCAGATGGTGCAAGAGGAAGCAGAGCCACCAGGACAGGCTAGCATTTTTCCTAGATGATGATGAAGTAAAGCCAACGAGCTGCTGGCTCTGCCTTGTGTGGTGTCCAGTCCAGGGGAACAGAGAGGCCTGGTGGCAGAGGGCCGGGCCGTGGATTTGGGAAGATCTCTGGAGGGAGAGCCTGGAAGGCGATGCTCATGGAGACGTGCTGAACTCACTGCAGGCTGGGTGGGGCAGAAGATCAAAGCATGAATCAGCTGCTGAGGACCGAAATGAGGCTAGTCTTGGTCATTGCAAGCTGGCTGCCACTGACTCGCCTCACTGGCAGCCAGTTCAATGCAAGCCAGACAGGATATGCCTGGGAAAAAGCCGGCAGAAGTCAATTAAATCACCGAGCTGCTGCTGCCTGAAAGCCTCCCTACGCCCCTTTTCTGCAGTGGCTTGCTCAGGAGTTCACTAAGTGCCCCAGGGCATCTTTCAGGCAGCCTCTGATTCCTCCTGGCCAGCCGTGAGGCAGCAATGGCCATGTGCTTGGCTAGCATAAGGAATTATGCGTTATATCCATTGCTGGGGATGTTCTGGGACGTCTTCTGCTTTGCCATGCAGGACCTAAGAGCATGGAGGAGTAGAGGGATGGATCTCAGTGGAGGAGAGCCAGAACCACCAGGGGATCCTGGGTCCCCCTGCTGCCCAATGGGAACCAAAGGAATTAGGAGGTGTGGAGATCTGTGTGCTCGTGGGACCAGGGTACCTGGTGCTCCTGGATGCAGCAATGTTGTAGGGGAACCCTGGGTATACTCTGGAGTGATGCACGTCCCAACCCAGAGCCCTTATATTCTCCAGTGTCCTCGGCCTTCGGATAGATCATCTGTGACCAGATGCTCCTCCAAGGTGTAGTGGTGGAGCAGCAGCCTCAAGTTCCTCACCAGCAGGGGGACCAGTGACCATCAAAGGTGGCCAGGAGGGACAGCTGAACCCAAGCGAGCCAAGCAGCTCTGCCTCACTCCCCATGAGAACCTGGCAAACATCAAGGAACAAAAGCTCCCTGCAAGCCCTGTCCTATTGCTCCACAGAGGCCTGGGCCTCACACTCAGACTTACCTGCTCTACCTCGTTGTTCCTCCAGGGAGGTGAGTCGAGTTGCTCAACCATCCCAGCACGTGGGATGCTCTTCCAGTGAGTTTCAGAGGGCAGAGCACAGGCAAGAGCAGCCTCATTGTGAATCTGAGCAGAGAGCAAAATGGTTACAAAAAGTAGGGAAAAAATAGGCAGGGAAAGTTTGGGTGGGCATCCAGCAGAACAGGATGAACCCAAGCCAGCTGTCAGAAGGTGGCAGAGCTGTGTAGGTATTTGGAGTAGAGAGCAGAATGATAGCTGGAAGCCTGGGGAAATGAGCCTGGGCTGGCTGCGGGGTAGCCCAGCAGGGAGATAACAGAGCAGCACAGAGAGCTTGTGGCAGAAAATCCTTCCAACAACAGTGATCCAACATAGTCACTTCACACCAGGTTAAAGAGCTGGTTCTTGTGGCCCTAATTGTCAGATCTGACCTTAAAACTGAACTTTCTGCACTGCCTAATGCTGGCAGACTTAGCTGCTTGGAAAATCTTTTATATTCTATGGAGTAATTGCTCTAAATTGAGTTTTCCTCATTCTTTCGGTGCTCGAGTTCCAGCACCTGAGTCAGATCTCTTAGGCTTTATAACCTGCCTGTTTACACTGCTTCAAGCGAGGCCGGAGCCAGGCCCCTGGCTGTGGTGGTGCCTTTCACCGCATTCCTCTTTCGGTTGATTTTCTGCCTTTTCCTCCCTATCCCCGACAGGGGAAGCACTGTTCTTTCCCTGTTCCTCGTATCTCTTTGAAGCCGTCATCGAAAAAGCGGCAATTAGGAAATAAAGAACCCACAGTATCAGCTCTGGCAGGGGCAGTACATCTCACCGCCGAGGCTCTCGCACCAGCAGCCTCCTGCCTGGGTCAGCCCTGGATCCTCGAGTCTGCCCGAGACACGGAGAAAAATCCAGCCGTGAAGTCAAGCAGTACGCATTTCAGGACATTCATCTGCAATTGGGAAAACAGTGCTGATTAGATAAGCAAATGGCAAGGCCAGATAACTTCTTGTTTGGGAGATGGAGTCCCCGTCTGGGGCAGGGGGACTGGTAAAGGCTCCAGCTTCCCAGGGGTGCTGCTCGCTGTCAGAGTGATGCAAGGTTGCTGAGCGGTGTCTGTCTGTTTCTTCCAAGCTGAAGGAAAGTAAAAGAGTTCTCTGCAGTTGAAGTGAACTGGGTATAAATATATATTATCATTACTAATGGTGATTTCTGCTCCTCAAAGCATGCCGGGCACCTGAAGATGTGATGACAGCCAAGCTCCTTTCTTCATGGCATTTATATTGCAGAGGTTTTCTGGATCAGGTGGTTGCAGATGGACCTGCAATCTCTTCTCCAGCCCTGGCATGGCAGTCGTAAGGTACTGACTCAGTGTGTAGGGCTGTTGGTAAAAGCTGCCTCAAGCCTCAAACCCCCAAGGACCCCAGAGACCGATACCCTACCTCTCCTCACTTCTGTGGGCCAGCACCCAGCCCCTCGCTCTCAGCACATCGCCTTCAGCTTTGGTGGGATCTCCACCCCCTTGCCC
This sequence comes from Nettapus auritus, assembly GCA_011076525.1. NCBI lineage: Eukaryota > Metazoa > Chordata > Aves > Anseriformes > Anatidae > Nettapus > Nettapus auritus. Next base: position 4,556,308 of record CM021766.1, read on the forward strand.
AGCATGTCTGAGGTCTCTCTGCTGGTTCCTCCTGTCCCTGCTGGTTCCCTCAGGACACCCTCCGGTGCTCTCCACTTCTCCATGGGACCACAAGCACAGAGAGGACCCAAACCCCAGGATTTGCCGCAGAAGGAGGAACTTCCCAACAAGATTCCTGGGACTCTGAAGGAATCTGGGAAGGCACATGGAGGTGACATGGCAAATGGGGGCAGCAGATGACAGAGGGACCGGGATAAGTGATGAAGACCAGAATTTGTCCCCTACCATCACTCGCAGGGGCTCAGAAAGGAGCCCAAGGGGCTCAGCAGAAACCCACCAGCAGCAGAGGGACCATCGGGGCTGGCTGGGGGCTCACCTGCCCCTCGGGGGGACCAGCCAGGAGTGAGGGTGCTGAGCAGAATGGGGCTGGTCCATGCTCCTCAGCTGTGGCCAGCTCCTCACAGTTCATCTCTCCAGATTTCCTAGTATTTGTTCTCTCATTCTGGGAAGAGGAGAGAGCTGCAAGAGGCCCATCTCACAGGGACGACCGGAGAAAGGAAAGTCCATTGTGCGAAAGAATTTGGTATTTCAGGGTTTGTTTTCCTTCTGACAAAGAACAAAACACCACCATGTCAAAACCCTCCGTAAGGCAAAACAGAACAACAACACCGAAGAAAAACAAAACTAGCAGTGGTGCTCGCTTTGGACGTGATCGGTGGAAGTGTTTCTCCTCGCTTTTTGGCTTTCCGATCTCAGAATACCTACTGCCGCAACTATGTCAGGAAAAGGGGGAGAAAAAAAAAAGGGAAACAAAATCCAGGTCGGAGCCGAGAAGGGAACAATTCCCTGCACCAAGGTCTGGGTGGGCTCTGGGCACTGTCACAGTCCTGCTGCCCACCCCGGGGGGTTCCCAGAGCCAACCCACCCCTCTTTCTGCCCTAGCTGGGGAGCGGGGTGTGCGCCCTAAATGGCAGCAGCCCACCAGGACAGCAGCAGTGCTGCTTGTGCCTGCTCCCTGGGGGCAGAAGAACTTGTGCGGGGCAGAGGCAAGATGTTTTAGAAAGGTGGGGTGGGAGGCTTGGCTCCCAGCGATGCAATGAGGGGAAGGCACGGATGTGCAGTGTTTTGGGTCAGAACCTTCATGGAAGGAGCTCCCAGCCTAGCTTCCCAGCCTCCCTGCCATCCCGGATGGCTTTGGGTCTTCCCTGGTGCTTTCAGCCCCTGGGTCGATGCTGTTCTGGGGGCACCAGAGCTTGGACGTTGTCCCCCCAGGGGGTGACCCGCTTGCAGCTCGCCGCCGCCTCTCTCCGCCAGCGTTTTCGGAGAGCTTGGCGCGGCGCCCGGCAGCCTTTCACTGCTGCCTTTTCATCCGCCTCAGTTCCCTGCCTTCCCTCTCTTGCTCCTCGCGAGGAACAGAGGCAGAACTTGTTCCAGCAGCCGGGCCCCATCCGCTCCTCCCGAGGAGCGAGGGCCGGGAAGGAGGGACGGAGGCGAGGGGGTCTCTCCCACCCCTCCGGGGCCCCGCGGGTGCGCTGCTTCCCAGCAAATACGGTATTAAAAAAAAAAAAAAAAAAAAGCCTTCAGCCTAAAATTGTAAGTCTGATCTCATGACACAGGGTGGCCCTGCATTCCTCACCTCTGACATAACCCGCTGGGAGTGTGCTCGCGGAAAAACACAAACAAGATGTACTGGGCGGCTGGCGGCGGGGCCAGGCGGCTGGCAGATGTGCTGGGTGGGAGAGGAGCCCCCGCAGCCCCACAAACCGCCAGCACGGAGTGTTCCCTGGCGATGAACGGGGGCACGACCCGGCATCCCCCCCAGCCTGGACCCCAGGCTTTGGGGCCGCAAAGGGCTGGGGACGGTGGGATGGTGCCTGGGCTGGGAACCATCCAGGAGGGTTGGCTGGTGAACGGCTGAGGGCGTTTTTAGGGACCTGCGGTGCTTTTGCAGTGGGGTGGCGGTTGTTATTTTTTTCTTTTTTGGCTTGGGTTTGGGTCTTTTTGAGTCTTAATCTCAGGGGGACCGTGGCAGGGAAGAGACAGAGGGAAGGCTGGAGGTGCCCTGGATGGGATCCCCAGCAGGTTCCTGGGGGCAACGGGCAGGGATGGCAACAGCACATCCCACCCCACACAGGTGGGTCCATCCCATACCCATGGTGGGTCCATCCCACCTATAGACCCACAGGATTCAGCCTCCCCATCAAACGTCCCCAGCACCGTCCTCCTGTCCCTGTTAGCCTCCCACCAGCAACGGTGTCAGCTCCTGCTTCAGCTGCCTGGGTGCAAGCCCTGCCCCAAACAGCACCCTTGGGTGTCACAGCGCAGTGATTCCTCCCTCTGTCCAGATGGGGCACTGGGATCAACTGGTTTGCCAGGGATCACAGAGACAATCGGGGCAGGGCGGCGATGCGAGTCACACCGCCCCAGGCACAAGGCTCACTTCCCTCCCAGGAAACCCTCCGGCACGCATGGCCTTGCACCAAGCCCAGGGCCAGATCCTGCCCAGCACTGTGCTGAGCTGACCTCTCATCTCACCCGCTTGTTTACTTTCTTTTGCGAATGCCCTAAACCTTGACAACGACCTATTTTGCCTTCTGTTGCGTAAAGCTCCTTTCCTAGAAAGAGGCTTTGTAACGCTCACTCCAGCCAGCCCAGCTCTCCTCGGCATGAGCACGTAAAAGCAAACTTTAAATGACTGGCAGCCTCAGCCCGGCTCCAAAACATCCCAAAGCCACAGGCAGATGAGCCGGGAGACTTGCTCAAACCTTACCTGGAGCTGCCAGCCCCGTGTGCCGAGGGAGCAGAGGAGCAGCAACCAGCCTCCAATCCCCCTCCTCAAGCTCCCCTTTTCTTATTTCTTCTTCGTCCGTCTGCTCCAGTGCCAACGTTCAACAAAGCTAGGGGAAAGCTTTTCTTCCCTCCAGGCATTTCTCCCCCTGTTCCTGACCTCACATTTCCTGAGCAGTGAAAACATCTGATTATGGTTTTAATTTCATATTTTTTAAAGAAAGGGGTTGGTTTTTAAATAATTCTCCCCCTTCCTCCGCAATGTTTCCAAGCTTTCAGGGAGGCTGCTCCTCCAGCAGAGGATGGCTCACAAGAAAAAAGACAAGAGAAACAATGGTGACAAGAAACAATGGCAACAGGAACAATAATGGTTCGGATTTGCTCCTTCCATGATTTCTTCCTTCCTCCAACTCTAACCTATCACCCTGTTTTTTAAGTCAACTAGAAGTCAGCACTGGTTTATTTTAAGGTGCCGGGCTGCAACCTGAAGCCAGAGACACAAAATGAGCTTAACAAGCCCCTGTCGGCCGGCCGGGAGCACAGGGCAGGGATTAATCCGCCAGCAGCAGTGATCGGGGCTGAGGATCGCTGCTTGCTCCTTCCTGCAGCCTGCTGTTTCTCATGGCCCCGCTAATGGCTGAGCTGCTCCATGTGGAAGTAAAACCCTCTGGCTTAAGCCTGATGTGCCAGGGATGGGGTCTGGTGGTGAAGCAGCCCATTTGTCCTCCAAAACCTACACGTGTGCCCTCGTGCCTGGTCCTACAGCTGATAACTGCACTTTAGATCACCGCCAGGGATCACAGCATCATAGTTTTATGTCCAGGCAGGAGCATGGCTGCTGTTTGCATCCAGGCTGAAGGAATGCCCCTGGGGATCCAGTTGGACCCAAACCCACTGAGGTCAGAAATTGCCTACCTGGAGTGGGGACAGCACGGAGCAGGTCCCTGCTGTGAAGTGGGGAGAGATGGAAATTGATGTGGACACCTTCTGGGGCCTGAAGAAAACCTGAGGTGATACAGGGAACAAGACACTGGTTCAGTAACAGGTCCCCTTTCTCCTTGGGAAGCCACAAGACTGGTGTGTAGAGGCACAAGTGCTTCTCCTAGTGACTGGACCTTCCCTAGATGTATGGCTTCAGGTTGAGCCCCTGGATGGGCTTCCTGGTGTACAATAAATGATAAATCTCCCTTTCTTTCTCCTTCCCCCTCTACCTTCATGCTTCTTTGTACAAACCTTGTAGGCTTCACGTCTCCAGGACTTCAAAAAGCGAGGTGGGAAGCGGTCGCCTGGTCCACAAGCAGCGGAGGGGAGGAAAGCAGAACCCGATCACATCTGCCTGACACCCCGTCAAAATGCCAGGGACTTCTGGGCTGGTTGGCAAAAAGCCAGCACCCTCCTGTGGTGGTGATGAAGATTTTGGGTATGTTAGCTGTGATAATCTATGGCAAACCCCAATTTTCACTAAGAAATTTCACTAGTTCTGACAAATATCACATGGGTTGTTTTTTTGCTTGTTTGTTTGTTTGTTTTTTGCTACTTAGGAAAGGAAACAGGCAAATCTGGCATTAGTGGGGGACCGAACCCTGCCAATACCTGTACTGCAGACCCTGCCCTCCCCACCGTCACATAAGTCCTCTGTTTAGAAGATGCAGTAGTTCCTGGTATTTTTGCATACGGACCCAGGGGAAAATGTAGCCATCGTGCCTGGGTCCTAGGGTACCCACTGCTTTTCCTCCCTGAAACTCTCTCCCCCAAAATAACCAGATCCCTATGTTAAGCATGTAAACCCTGCCTGAAAAAAAACAAGAAGCCCTCAGCTGGGGCTTTTTTTTAAGCTTCAGTAGCCCTGAAAACAATTTCCCCGGGTTTGCAGCCAAGTTTTGAATGTGGCATTAGGCCGAGGTGATATGAAATGCGTGCGGTCTGCAGGAGAGTGTTATCCTGCCACAGTATTTTTATTAAGCCTGCTTCTAAATGCACACTGAATGCAAACGGGGATGGAGCTGGATGATGGGCAGATGCCTGTGCTTGCTTATGCAGGGATTATTGAGCACCTGGGATTTCCAGTGGCACTGCACTGCTAGGGACAGCAGGCAGCAAGCACCTCTGGGGAGCTCGCCTGGGAGCAGGATCAGGCCCCTGAGCCCAGATAATTGAGTGCTCTGTGTCCACACCAGGAGCTAAATTAAAGCATCCCTACAGCCAGTGGGCTGGGCAGAAGTAGTGTCTATTTTTCATAGTCAGTGTGCTACATGTGATACCTTCATCCCAGATGGTGAACAGGCAGTCCAAGCAGTCCTCCTGGAGCTAAAATTGGGGTGCTGTGAACAGACTGGGACTGTGATGTTGGACTGGGACTTTCCCACTGAAACAGCACTAATGAATTTCGAGTTTCAACATTTGTCCATTTTAAAGCTGAAACTGTTGTAGCAAGTAGAGGAACAACAATGATAGAAGAAAACTTAAAAAAAAAAAAAAAAAAAAAAAAAAAGCCTTAATTTGAGCACCCAAAAGGCACAGACAGAAGCCAGAGGGAAATACGCCGTGTCCCAGAGTTATTTTCTTGCTGCAGATTCATGCACAGCTGGATCATGGTGCTGCAGCCTCACCGTGACCAGGGTCACAGCACAGCCAGCTTGTCAGGATCAGGGCCAGACCATGGCCAGCTGTCCAGACCCTGGAGTAGCAAGGAAAGAGGCCTCTGAGCCCCCGACCCTAGCGCTGCCCCTTTCTGCCCCAGCTGCGATGCTGGCTGTTGTTGCTCTGCTCACACTGGGGTCATGCAGGACTTGTGCCATGTCTTCTAGCTGTCTGCCTCAATATCCAAAATCATCTCCCCTAAAGCAGTCATTCTCCAACCCAATGCCTGGGCTGTGACCCCGTGATATCTGGGATGGTCTAAAAGAGCCACCAGCTGATAACCCACCCAGACCAACATAGGCTCTGTCCTGGAAAGACTCAGGGTCTTTTCCAGTCTGCAAATGGCTGTGCCAGGGGCTAAGAGGTATTCCTCCAACAACTCCTCTATTTCTGATGGCCATCACTGTGCATAAACCTGCAGTATTCAGGCACAAACAGAACCTGTGCTTGGTCTCCATGTCAAGCTTGAGATTTCCTTTCACATTCACTTCCAACTAACGGATGCAAGAGAATACACAGCCCTGGCTATGGCTGCTGGACAGAAAAGTGCCATCACCAAATCCCTCACCAGGCAGGCAGGACCTTCAGCTTCACGATGGAAGGTCAGGCATTTCCCTGCTATCTCGTTTTGCACCACACTGCAGCCCATTGCTACCCAAGGCTGAGGACCCAGCCCCTCCAGGCTCACTTAGGAGATGTCACGAACTTGCTGCCATCAGCAGGTCTCTGACTAGCAGAAGTCAGCCGGCACACTGCTGATCCTCGTACAGCGTGTGCATTTGGAAATCTCTTCAGTTTTACTAGAGAGCAGGAAACCGGCACAGCACAGCCCAGGACAAAAATAGTGGCACTGAAAAGGTCTGTCATTTTTTAATTATTTTTCATACTGATTTCCTCTTGCTAAAATCAGAAGTGCCGACAGTTGTTTTTTTTTTTTTTCCTCCCCGGGTTTTTTTCAGAGCAGTAAGCATGCAGCAGTGCATGCGGCAATCAATGAGGCTTGTGCTGTTAATTGATCCAGGAGAGGACCAATGTGGGTAGCAAGGCAATTTGCAAAATCTGTAAGGAGAGTTGTGTGGCTGGTGTCACTGTGTTCAAATAGTAATTTGTTTTCTGGCCTCCTGTACAGTGCTACAATACCCTGGGGTTTATGGCACGGATGAGGAGACCTGGAGCCAGCAGTCCTGACACCCTCAGCTTGGTTGTGCAGATGTGTCACTGGAGGTTGGATAAGTCAATGCTTGGACCACATTCAAGCCACTCCCTGTGGAGTCTGAAAAATAAAACTTTACATATCTGCAGGGCTCAAGGGGACAGATGTGAGTGGCATCATCCAGAACAGCACTGACCCCATGAGCCCTGCAGCCTGTGGAGAGCTGCAGGGCCACATTCAAACAAACCTCAAATGGAGCCTTTGCTTCTTCCCACGGGTGGCGTACAGAGTTTTGGGGCCTGGGAATGCAAAGACTGAACTAATGGTGCCTTTTTGTGGTAACAATAGGCACCCACATCCAGAATGAGCTCCACAGATGGTGGTTTGAGGAGATCCCCTGGTTCTGGGGTCTTGTATCTTCTGGGCCTTGTATCGTCCTGTCCCTCCCAGGTTACAGCCCCAGCAGCTGGAAAAGCCTCCCAATGAAACATCCCAAGCCATTTGCTACAAAATAAGTTAATTAAGGGCCTGAAACACTTCTAAACAAAGTGCTACAAAGACAGGACGATGTTCATTTTGCCTGGACTGGAGCCTGGGCCTGTGACCAGCTCTGTCATGTACCCAACCCTGCCAAGCCAGCACCCAGCCTGTGCCCGTGTTTTCCTTCCACTTTCTTCTCTTGTAATATGTCGTGGCTGTCAGGATGCCAAGAGACATGCTAGACCCCGGGCCAAAATAGCGACGTAGACATGCCCAGAAAGAAGAGCTGGCACAAGGTGCTATATAAAGTGAGATACGTGAAGCCGCAGGCAAATAGTTTGGTGAGCATGTGGGTAGGTTAGGCTTGGCAGGCGGCAGAGCCTGTCTGCTCATCAAGAAAGGCAGAGGCAAAACTTTATCAGCTTTGAGAAGTGTTGGAGGCCTTGCTGGTGAGAGCTCCAAGGGATTAAACAAAACTAATTTCTGCAGAAGGGCTGAGGTGAAGGACTCAGTGATGTCCCAGTGGGGCCACAAACACCTTTCAAAGGAGGTTTTTGCAGAAATGGAAGACCCCTGTTCCCCAAATATCTCACTCTCCATGATGCTTCCCATTTCATGATAAGGTCCAGGAGTGACTGGAGGAAGGAGCATGCACAGGGATCCTCCACACCTCTCCTCAGCATTGACCTAGAAAGTTAAATCCAAAAGTCCAGAAGAGGACAACTCATTCCCCACAGCTGGAGGAACTGTGGCACCGTGAGGCAGTGAGACACACCACAGATACACTGCCCCAAAGCATAGCAACTAATTACCTTTGGCAAGATGGACACATATTCCCCAAAAGTGAAAGTCTCTGTGGGTTGTTACCACTGCTCACGGCCATCCAGTCCCTTGCTGAACATTTCTGATCAAAGCCTTTCCAAGCTGATCTATTTTCAGCCCAGACTACTCAATACCTTGATTGCTACACAGCTCTTTTAGCTGCTCTTAGGTAAACATGCTGTCGTTCCCTGGCATTTTGCCTTGCCAAGCCCAAAAATACAAGTGGCACAGAAAAATAAGAGAGGCTGTTCTCCTCCGCCTGGAAAAATGATGCTATTTCTGAAATAAATAAATAAATGTTTTAAATACACCTCACCGGCCATACACATATACCTGTGTGTATAAATACACTTGACCTGGAGGTCTCACTGTTGGCATGTCGTGTGCCTATATGGAGACAGAACAGAGAGGGAATTATATACATATAAACCAGGGCACACCTTCAGAATGTGGAGTCTTGGTAATGATGAAATATTGAGGTCTGAATCCCACTAAAACATGCCCACGTGTACTGGTCCCAGCTCAAACCAGAGGGTTACAGGCTCTTCTAGAGAGCAGCAAGTCCTTGGCTACCCACGGGCAGAGGGCCCACCATGCTGCCCATGCCTTGCACCCACCAGTGGAGCAGGGGGTACAGATCGGACACGCTGGGGACACCTCTGAGCTAAACAGCCTTAATTTCACTGCTGGGGGCTGTGCAAGCCAGTGCAGCATTTTTCCTTCCTGGCTTGCACCCCTGCTTCTCCATGAGCCGAGACCTTATTTTTGAGGGATGACAGTGACATTGGACAGATCTCGAAGTCACTTTTTCAGATTTCCCTTTAGCAAGTAAACACGTAGAAGTCAACAACAGATGGAGCATCACATGGAGTTACGCAGGTCAGCAAAAGGCTTCAGAGACCCTGTGAGCCTGAAGAAAAAAATTAGCTGGCAGCGGGGAGCGGATGGGAAATTATTCTGAGAGATGGAGAAAGAAAAAAAATACTGGGGTTAGCTGCCTCCTCTATGATGTGCAGCTGAAAGTTCAGGTTGTTTGGGAGAAGACAAAGGTGGGCAGAAAACAACACAAGCCAATCATTTCTGGGTAGGAAAGTGGTTTTTTGTTTGTTTGTTTCTTTCTTTATTTTTCTTTGGCTGCAGACTACAGAATTCCAGCAAAAGGGTGTTAAACTGATAACAAAATGGGCAGGAGTGAAGCAGGCAAGTGCAAAACAAAACCAGATTTTGCGTGACAAGAGCAGATTGAATCAATGCGACAAAGGAGAAGAGCTTTTCTGCTAGTGCATGAAGTACGGTGGGGAGTCTGCAGTGACAAACGAGGGATTCATGCAAGTGGAGTGCTGCAGCGTTGGGCTGCTTTGTGTTGAAGGAAAAAAGGAGAAAAGGAAGCAGAGGACACCTGTCAATAATAATAATAATAATAAATAATAATTAATAAAAAACACATTCCGTATAAGATTTATTGATAGCTCGGAGCAGAAAGTCTTTCACACCTTCACATTTCTGAGCTAACATTACCCAAGAGTGGGTAATGGCAGGGATCTGTTATGAGCCATTGAATTCAAGTGGAGAAGAGCTCCAGTCGTTAATATGCAGAAATGAAAAGACTTTGGTTAACGGAGATTTCAGTCTGAGAAACCTGCCCTGTAACAGTAGAACAGCATTAGTGCTCCTAAAACCGGAGCTGGCATAATAATAACACAACATATCCTGCACTGAAAATGAAATCGCTCCATTTAGGAGCTCAGCATGGTGAATATGGATGAATCCAATGCTGGACAAAAAATTAATGATTGCCTTGGGACCAGTGTTTACTAGCCAGTGACATTCAAAGAAAGGAGAGTCCCATCTGGTCATGGGGAGAGCTGTGATGGTGAAAAAAAATAGCATGAGCACAAACAGCAGACCATGAATTCACCCAAAAGAAGTGTTTTGTCTTGGAGGTGGAGGGCTCAGTCGATGAGAGGGATACAGAGGTAGGGCTGCTTCCAGACCGGGTGCTAATGACAAAATTCCAGGTAAAACAGTGTTGGGAAGTTGGGGATGGGGAGTCGCAAAGATAACCTCAGAGCTGGGGCTAATTCATGACAGGAAGAGGTTTAATTAACGCAAACTAAAACCAGGATTACACTGTAGGATTGCCTGCAAGGGCAGAGATGAGGGACTGCCTGTTCTACGGGAGAAAAATATGGCAATAGCAGTGGGTTGGAAAGCTAAGGTGTATGTGAATTTGCATTAGAAAAGAGGCACTTTTTTAAAAGGGGTAGTGATAAATGATTAGAACACCCTTGGAAGGCAGCAGCATGTGTTCCCCCACACCAAACCTTGTGTGCAACCCAGAGACACCTTGGCAGGACACGGAGGCACCTTGGAGGCACCGTAACTCATCTGCTTCACTTGGTATTTCTGCTGGAGGATGGGACAAGTACGTCCCAGCCTCCATCAAGTGCTCCATCAGGATTTCAGTTGGTTTAGGTAGATAAATCCTGCACCTCATAGTTACAAACCAAGGCTGCCCACACGGCATGCTGAATTTTAAACCAGGAGATGAGCTTGCCAGAGGAGTAGTTGGTATCTTTAATAACCTGTGATAGGTCAGGGGAGCTTGGAATTTTCCTGGGTCCAACACCTCTGCCCACGCTGTGTGAGAGGTGCTGGAGGTGCCAGACAATTTACCCATCAACAGCTCTTGATGCTGGGTAAATATTTGCCTTATTGTGGGTTTAAGATGTCATCTCGGTGACAGCTAAAGGTCAACTGCAAAACAAAGCCCAGGAAAGACCCTGCTCAGCACCACCTGCTGCTGGTGAAACTGGAGGCTTTCCCATCTGTGGGGTGCAAAGTCCAACAGAGATGGTGCTATAAGGGCACACGAGTGCATGAAGAAACTTTATTTCCAAGGGAATGGCAGAGGCTGGTGTTTGAGGGGGATTTGCGGCATTTAGGGCCATTTTGGCTGCTGCTGCAGCACACAGAGTATCAGCATTGGATATGCTGCTCCATAAGGGGATGGGTGAGACCAAGACCCCTAAATCTGCTCCCCCATCTCTTGCTCCTTGTGGCTCTGCTCTTTCTGGTATCAATTTGCTCCCCGCAGCTGAGTTGCTTGCCATGTCCTCCCCATCTGGAGTGACGGTGACGTTTGGAGAGACCAGGAGGTCACAGCCAGAAGAAAACACAGGCAGCGATCATCCTGCAGTACAGAGCCAGAAATCTGCTTCTGCAAAGAGGAACACACAACCAGCACATTTTTGACTTGCAATTTGCTTCACTACACTTTCATACTATAAAATATATCTAAAAAATCACTGGCATTTTTTTTTTAATTTTCCTTTCTCCTCTCCTCTCCTCTCCTCTCCTCTCCTCTCCTCTCCTCTCCTCTCCTCTCCTCTCCTCTCCCAGGTGAACAAAGAGCACTATGAGGTCTACGAGGACTATCAGGACTACCAGGACTCTGCCTCAGTGGACCTGGGGCTGGGCCATGGATGGAGGAGCTGGGCAGCAGCCAGCTATTCTGTACCCGCTATTTCAGCCCAAGGCAGCTGTGCCTAGAGCTGTACAGACCATCTCTGGCCCTGACACCTTGCAATCATGGCACAAATCCTGCACACTCGGGTGCCTTCTGGACAGGAATGTATCAGGCCCTATTCCTGCATGTGAACAGAGGAACCACTGTTGCTGAAGCTGAACGTATAACCTCCTTTTGGCCACAGGTAAAGGAAACTCAAAACCCATTGCAAATGTCTCAGCAGAGAATTAGTGCAAAACACAGCCCCTTAGAGCATGACCGTGGTGTGAAGTCCGATTGTAAGAGTGTGGGCATGAGGTCCATGGCCCAGGGGTCTCTGGCCACGAGTGACTTGCCATGTCACACACCAGTGAGCTCACAGCAGTGCCTTTCCAACCTCTCTGCCTCCACCCCAGCCTCCTTTCACCCTGCCCTGAGGCTCCCTGTCCCAGCTGACGGTCCTGGTCCCTGCCTGGGCTCCCGACTGCATGCTTTCCTCTTGCAGCCCCAGGCTACTCTCCTCAGCTTCTGCTTTGGTTTAAAAATACTTTCCAAATATGTCCAAGTGTATACAATGTGTTTGCAACATCCTTCGCGTCAGGCTGTTGTTTGTTGTTGCAACTTCTGTCCACATGTTATCTTCTTGCTTTACCTCCTCCTCTGCTCTCTCCCCATGACATACTTTCCCTTGGAAGGGGCTCCTCGTTGCAGTTAACCAAAATAAGGATGGGGGGGACGAATTTCAAGAGTGAAGCTTTCCATTCTGGCAATGGGGTTTTTGCCAGATGAAAAAAAAATAATAATAATAATTAATTTAAAAAGAAGCAGAAGGGCAGCCTGAAGGAAAACAGTGAAATTTTGTTTTCCAGCTTTATTACATAAAGAAACCCTGACTGCTTTTACCACCATTCTCACTTGTGGAAAGAAAAGTTGTTACCAGTTCGTGGAGGCTGCTTTCCCTTTAGATGAAGAGGAAGAAATGCAAAGTCTCTGCTGCAGCAAGGCGTGAGTATCACTTCCACTACGGGCAGTACTTAGCCATGGAGCAAGGTGTTGCTTTAGCACCAACAGCACTCTGAATTCAGGTCCATGCTCCACATCTTCCTTGGCTAAACTCAACAAAAAGTGCAGGCTGCAAGGGAGGAAGCAGGCAACACAACCATAAAAAGTGAGAACAGAGCCCAAGACTTCCCAGCTCCAAACTCTGCAACCAGCACCAGGCTCCTGTTTGCTTGGCTCGTCTTAGGGTGATCTCCCCAGCGTCTGATCCATCCCATAGAGAGGCTTCCACCGCTTTCAGCAGACTGTGCTCGCTCCATAGCATGCTACAAGAAGCATCCAGAGGTTGTGTGCTGCAGCTGGCCCTGAAACCCTGCCAGGAGCTGCCAGATGATTGTGGCCATTGCTTTGAGGGACATAAAGTTCACCGTGACTCCAGCTTTTGAAATCTTCACTGTGCTCTCCCTGGGAGGCTTGGGATTTCTGTGGTTTCACAGAAATCTCATGCAACCACAAAAAACAGGGCACCTAAAGCGTTACCAGGTATCTAGGACAAATGGATGGACAATCGCCCCCAGCCAGGGGGACTGTGCCAGGCAGCACCTGGTTATCAGGGGCAGTGAAGGAATTTCCTGACCCGTGGCTCTTGCAGAGGGAATCTGAACAAGATAACAGACACTGGCAACAACCCAGTAGCTCCTGTCCAGAGGGAGACAGGAAACCAGGAGGTGGCATAGAAGGACCCGGGATGAAAACCCACCTATGAACCACAGGCAAGGGCACCCCCAATAAATAGGGGGCAGCTGGAGAAGCAGCACCCTTGGATATCTCGTTGCAGATATGTACGGAAGAGAATTGCTTCCACAAACAACCTGGATGGGGTGCAACCAGGGAGAAGGGCAAGAAACGTTGTGCAACCATCTGCCTAACATTTTTCCGGGAGAAAATAAATGCCAAACAGTGCTTGTTCCCTCCCCTGCCCCCATCCCCTCCTCCAGGGACATTTTCCGAGGGGAAAACCTGATGGTTTGGGGTGGGTTGGATTCCGATGTTTTGCAGCAGTGAGACCAAAGGGGAGCAGAGGCACAAGAATCAGGCTGACCTATTCACAGACAAATTAGTCCTGTAAATAAAATGAACGTGTGCAGGACAAACAGTGAGCCTGACAACCGAGCGGGTCGTGCTGGAGCACTGAGCAGCACCAGCAAATATTTTATTGGGAAATTAAGTTGTAAATGCCATTCTCCGTACACGGATGGGGGCTGTGTGGCTTTTCATCAGTGAGCCTTGCCCCGCTGCCCGCTCCTGCATGTCGATTCATGGCTGAACAGGAACCTTCGATTCCCTTTGGTGGCATTGGAGAGTGTGACTGACCCCTGTGGAGGATGGAGTCTGACTTCCACTGGTGCCCAGACCAAGGAGAGCAGAGCTCAGTAAGGACATCACCGACAGCCCTGCAGTGCTGCCCATGGGGGAGTCTCATCCTCACAAGGATGCCAGAGCCCTGGCGCTTTCCTCCCCCTCCATCACACTCTCTTCTCTCCACTTATGCCGTTAGCACGGGCTCAGAGGGGACAAACACTTTCCAGATGTGTTTTTCCCAGCTCCATCCTGTTATCCTCCCCTTCTTGGCCGCAATGAAGCTGAATTCCCATCTTCCCATCAGATTGGTTTGTCTCACAAAGGGCTCAGCCCCTCTCACCCTTTTTGAGGACCCGGGGGCCAGCCCCGCTCACACCCCAGCCTCCTGAAACCCCAATGTAGACCAGGTGGGTGTAAGAGAAGCTCTGCTGACACCTCCAACCCCAGCAGACATTTAGAGGCATTTATACCAGGGCTAATTACATCCTAACATTTTCCCTCTGTATTTTGGTGTTTATTTTGGAAAAGCTCCTCCCCGGAGTCATTTTCTTCCTGAGCTTTAGAACAACAACAATAACACCAGCGGGCTGGCTTTTCCCTTGGCTCTTTCCCTCATTATTACAGCTTTGCCATGCTGCTCCTGTACAGTCAGCAGAGGAGTTCAATCAGGCTGATGAGTAAAAGAGCATAATTTTATGGCTGCATATCAACTGCCTGTTATTAAACTAATCAATCAGCTTCAGCGCAGCTACCGGTACAGCACGGGAGAGGGCAAGGTGAAGGAATCACTGTTATTTTTGCAAAAGGACCAGAAATAAAAAATAACAAATAATAATTAAAAAAAAAAAAAAAAAAAAAAAATCAGATCTGGCCAGGCAAATTCTTCAGCTTGCCCTTGTTTGTGGGAAGAAATGGCTCGCATGAGTTACAGAGGAGGTGACATGGAGTGCTAAGGTATGCCATGCTACAAAACCCAGGACAGACACCAGGTGCTCTCTTATCATATCCACCGATCCCTACACTGGGTCCACCTCCTGGCTGCCTGCACAGTCTGTTCCCCATGCCCCAGAGGGTTGGACTTGATGATCTTAGAGGTCTTTTCCAACCTACATTATTCTGTGAGTCTAAGCAAGGGGTTCCATCACACCAGGAAACCTAGCTACTCATCGGACACAGCTTCCTACTAGAGAGGGGGGAGCGTTCACAAGGACACGGTGCCACAGCGTCTCAGTGCTGGTCCTGGTGAGGTTCTGCTCGAAGCTACAGGTGGGTATGGTGGCCCTGGAGGTCTCTCATGATGGCAGCTCTGAGTCTGTGGGAAAGAGCAACTCCTCCTTGCCTCCCAAGAGGAGGAGAAGGTGCAAAAGTGCTTTGAACCTTATAGCCAAACAGTGGGATCTTCTGTGTTAGTGAACATGAGCAGTGGGATGGATGGAAGGACGGAAGGAAGGAAGGAAGGAAGGAAGGAAGGAAGGAAGGAGGGAAGGAAGGAAAGCTGGCCAAGGACAAACAGACCACTTGCCACTTGGTCCCTCTTCCCCTGCAGCTGGCACACATTGTGCTTCCCTCTCTCAGCTGCATTTCCTTCACCTCCTTTAGATAAATTGAAGTCAAACAGAGCCAAACGGAGCCAGCGAGTCCCTCCATGCTGTGCCCTCTGAGTGCTGCAAGGCTTCAGCCTGGGCGTGCATCCTCAGACACACCAAGGAACAAAAAGCTGTCCTCAGGCAACACGAGCATCCTTCCCCAGCTAGCTGCACTCACTTACACAGATTAAATTGCACTGGCTCCTCCTTGGCTGATTATTTATCGCTTGTTTTACTGTCGCATCCACAGGTGCAGACCTCTCTGTGCCGGACGCTGTGTGAGCAGACAAATAAATACGTGCTGCACCAGCAACCCGAGAGCATCTCGGCAAGTATCCGGCCCCGGGGGCTCCTTTTGGGCAGGGAACGCAGCGCTGCGAGCCCCCAGATCCCAGCTTTGGCAGCGGGGGCTGCGGGCTGACAGCTGCCGGCCTCCCCAGCCCATTTCCTCCGGCCGCTGCCAAGCCGTTCGCTGCGGAGCTCTTCTCGAAATGAATTTTCTGGAAAACAAATTAAAGGAGGGGTTACATCACGCAGCAGCCAGCCCAAGCGGCGCTGCGCTGCGCTGACAAACCCTGCCTGTATTTTGGGCTCTGCACCACATTGCTCGCAGCTGCTGCCGCCGCTGCGCTGGAATTTGCAGCTCTCCATCTAAATATACTGTAACAATAAACTGATCAAAGCAGCTAAATATTATTGTCTGCTCTCCGATGGGCGGTGCGGAGGACGGCCTCCCAGAAAACCTCCGGTTACTTCGTTTTTCCCCTGTGCAAAACCACAGACAAACAAAATCAGGAGGGGGCAGGGGGGTGGAAAAAAAGCAGAGAAGGAGACTTTCAGTGGGTGTGAAGGCCTCGGAAGTCAGGAAATTCCAGTCCCTGCAGCCTGCTGGTCGGAGCACAAGGGAGGGGGACGGGACTGGCTGCCTGCTGGGGACAGTCCTGCCTTATGGTGGGACCGACGTGATCCAGGATCCCCACCAAGTGCTGCCACATACTGCTTGGGCATGTGCCTTCAGGTCATTTTGGGATTACTGTCACCACCTCTCAAGTGTGTACAGCTGTCAGCGTCCAGGCTGAGCTTTAGGAAGCCCAGAGCCCCCCCAGTCCTTCCCCTACACAGACAGTAATAAATAAACCAAACCAGGCTGAATTCTCCGCACCAACCGATGTGGCACAGCTCCCGTCACGTACAGGCATGGCAGGAGCATCATGATGAGGACAGGGCCACAGATCTGTCAGGGTGCACCTGGACCATGCTGGCTTGCACCTTCACTCGTGCAGAGCCTTCAGCCCTCTGTGCTCCCCATAAATCTTCATTCAGGTGAGCTCATCAGCGCTGCCACGGAAAGCAGGCGCTGCTGCAAATGAGTAGTCATGAATAATCATGCTGGCTATTTTGAAAAGCTTTTTATCCTTCGCATAACAGACTCAAAGAAAGGCTGGTTTTAAAGAGAGGGCTGCTGCTTTTTGGTTCAGTCTCCAACCAGGAGATGCTGTGCGGTGTCTCAGCCTGGTGGCAGCCAGGTCCCGGCCACGTGATGCCATGGGGACGGTCGGGGAAGAGGCAGGATGGTGCCAGCACCAGCTCCTGATCACACATCCCCCTGACCTCGGCTGTCTGTGGGATGTTGGGCGAGTTGCCTGATCTGTGCTAACTTCTGCAAAATGGGAAAAAGAGCGATTGGCACCGGTATTATGGTTTTACGTCCATTAGAAGATGATGATCTTGCCATGCACCTTGGGGAAGAAGCTCTGTACATGGCTGAAACTGAGGAATACAAATAACTTTCTCATGAATAAAATCCTAAACCCCAACTTCTACTTGTGCATTTAACAAGGCTCTGGTGAGAGATTTCTGGTTGCCTGTTTCCATCCAAGTTGGGTACACCCTGCCTATTATTTACAAAGACCATTTCTTACCCTTTTTTCCTCATTTCTCCCTTCCACGGCCCAATACATCCCATTCAGGATGCAAATGCAAAACTTTCCCTTGTCCTTTAATTTCCTCCAGCTCTCCAGATTGCCTTCAGGTCCAGCCTGGGGAAAACCAACAATGGGTCTTCAAACGGGGAGAAAGGAGTAAAATGAAAAAGCAAATGGAGAAAGTGCTTTCCGTGCTATAGTGAAACCTGTAGCACAATATTTCCTTTGCTACCTATATATTGCTATTCTGGTACACCAGGGAAAAGGTTATAAAAACAGCTGCTGGACCATGGGAAAATTTCTTTTTGCTGAGAATATGGGATTTTTGCACAGCCGCCAACGGTAGCTTTATGCACTTCTGCTTTGAGGAATATTTTCATATTCCCTTTTTCAGTGAAGGACAGTTGCTGCATTGGACCATGCAGTGGATTTGTGGTCAATGAAGGACAGAGAGGTACAGGGCACGTTCTGAGTGTCATCCTCCCTCATTTCACCTGCCCTCAAACACAAACCTCTGCCTTTGTGCCCAGTAACGTGATCTAAGCGAGTCACCTTTAGAAAACAGAAGACCCAACTGGTGCTAGCAAAAGGAGCAGACGCATGGGTGGTGAAATGTAAGCTGAGAGAAAGTGGGAGGAAGAAAAATGTGAAGAGCAAATAGCTGGAGAATGATCCAATAACCACAAAGCAGCAGCCCCTTATTTGAGAATGGCAGGAAAACGAAGAGCTGGTAAAATTTGCAGACGGGATGAAAACGAGACTGATGTGAAGTGGCAATGGATGCTGGCTGGTTGTGCAGGCAGGTGCTGCTGGCAAAAGGGGAAACGTCTGCAGAACTTAATTCAATGCGGCCCCAGGAAAGTCAGATGTTTTGGAATAAGGGCTGCGGGTCACACCTAGGAGATGGGGGGATACATCTCAGAAAGCAGTGACTCAGAGCAGAACTGAACGCTCCTGGTAGACAATCACTTGAATACGAATTCCCAGCAATGCCTCGGCCAAGAAGGTTGGAGTAATCCTTGGCTGCACTGCTGGCAAATATGAAGTGGGAGTGCTGAAGTGATATTATCTCTGTAAACAGCATTAGTGAGACCGTTTCTGAAAAGTTGTGTCTAGTTCTGATGTTCACAAGTCCAAAAAAAAGATGTTAAGAAAACAGGAGAGACTTGCAGAAGTCCTGCCAGAATGATTTCAGGCACTGAAAACCTGCTTTTAGAGTAAAAAAATAAACATACCCAAGGAAAAATGAAGTGACTTTGCTCCAGGTTACCAACAACTGCCCAGGTATAAATACTGAAGACTACATCAAGAAAAGGTGTAACAAGATGCAGCCTGAGGAATTCAGATTAAATCCAGGTGAGAGACCTGCACCAGTCAGAATACCTAATCACTGGAACAAATTTATTGAGGGAGAGGGTAGCTTCTCTGATCAGCTGCAGCCTTTAAAACAAGACTGGACATCTTTTTTAACTCCAGCAGAAGTTACAAACCTCAAGCAGTGGTTACCAGATGGTAACGGAGGTTCTCAGGACTCATATAAATGATCATAATAATCACTTCTAGTCACTCCCACAAGGGTAGTTCTTGGAGCAAGCCTGGACCAAATGCTAATTCACAAAAACACATTTGCATTTCACTCAGAGGCTGTTAAACTCCATGTTTCCAGTCCTCAGTCACCATTAGGTGTTTTGCACCCATCCAAAGGCTCTTCAGAGAAGCGAGAAAGGACCTGTGCTCCATGTCCTGGCACACCCAGAGCCAGTTGTTCCAAGGTCAGGTTTCCCCCACCAAGCCCAGCTGACCACCCATCACCCAACACAAAAGCTTAAAAACACAAAAGATTAAAGCTCAGCAAGCTTTTGGTGCCAACTGCTCATCACGGTGGTTAAGATCACATCCAATTGCCTTTGACTCAGTAGTTCACTGACTCCACGTTCAGAGGAGTAAATAGAATTGGCTTTTGGGGCAAAAGCTTGGGACTGTGCTATTGGCATTATCGAGAGATGTACACGGACCTACTGCTAATGGTGTAGGTCGTTGTTCTTGGGAGGTGTACTGGGACTGGGAGAATTGTGGCACACTCAAAGTCACTTTGTGTGATGAACTGAAGGCTGACTGAGTGCTTTTTTTCTTAAATCACTCGACCAAAAAGGTAACAACCAAGGTAATCGGACACGAAAGCTCTTTTTTTTTTTTTTTTTTTTTTTTTTTTTATAATTGTTAGAAAACATAGAGTAAAACAGATGGATCAAAAGCTTGTTGACATTGATGGGGATCTTTCCAGGTGATTTCAGGGGGGTTGGCTCAGGTACATATGCTCTGGGATATCAGTAGAGTGATCTCAACAGCAAATAAAATGGCCCCTGGATGTCACTGCTGTGCTACAGTAGAGCAGCAGAAGAGCCTTATTCTATAGGATGTAAAGAAGATGGAGTTCAGGCCCAGAGAGAAGGCCTGGATAACTTGAAGGATTGGCTCGGACCTTTGGTCTGCCTCCAGCACAGATTGCAAATGACTGCAAGTTATCATCTGACAGATGCTCTGTAATGGCTCCAGTCCACTTCCTACTGCACAAGTGTATACATCACAACCCATGCTGCCGTCAAGCCTGCATGGTCAAACTGGCCATGGCTGCTGATTTTTGTCCAGTTTCTCCACCTTCCTTTATCAACCCCGAAGTAAAAAAAAAAAAATAAATAAATAAATAAAAAAATAAATAATAATAATAATAATAATAAACACTATCAGCCATAGATTTACCTGACGTCAGTATAAACTCTGAGCCCTGAGGTTGCAGAGAAGACGTAGGAAAACAATTCACTGATGTCTCCTTTAGCTTGCAATTTCTAGTGTGAACAGTGCGACTAATCTTAGGTTGATAACAATGAAACCTATTGATGACATTTAAACATACTACTTCTATCAACACTTTCCCTGGGGTTTAGCTTGGTGGCATTTAAGCATATCATTTTTATCAACAACTTGCCCAGGGTTCAGTTTGATGGAAAATGTTCAGATGAGTTTCTTGCTCCTGGGAAGGCATAGGTCTTGATTATTTGGGGTGGAGAAGAGATAAGGACCCAAATTCCTCACATTACTCCCACAATAATTCTCATGAAGGAAATCTGTGTAGTCAGCACAAGAACTTGTAGGACGTGCATGTTGTCAGGGTGGGATACAATAGTTTAAAATCTCAGAATAAGCAAGACGAGGGAAAGTCGCCTGATTGCATCACACATTTTCCTGTTGGCTGCACTAAAAACCTTTAATTTAGCTCTGAAATTTCTGCTGAATTCTTGTCCACTGCACTAAAGCAAAATAGCCCTGCCTCAAAATCAACTTCAACTTTGCAAACAAGTCTGCAGAAATTTCTCCTCAGCTGACCACTGTCATTTATTTGAGCAGCTCAGTGCAGAATTAAGTAGCCCCAGAGCCTGGCACAGCCTTTTATCTTGAAAAGTGACTTTTCCAGGTAAGAAACAAAGCAGTGAGAGATGTGGGATTTCTCTCACCTGACTTCATATATCCACAGTGCAGACGTTTCCAGCAGAGCCAGTCACCCCAGGTTCCCTTTGTAGTCAGCAGAAATAGGAACTTTTAGGGTATGATTCATCTGCCCTATTTTCAACCTCTCTGCTGGGATGTGATGAATTACACTCAGGACTCCAGGGCCTGTACAACTAAAGGTCTCATCCAACTGCCCCAAGTATTCTGTGCTTGGAGGTGTCTGGGGGCCCCCCATCTTCCAGCTTCTGCTCCTGATCCACCAAAATCCACCATCATCCCTGCTCAGGGGGGTGTCTTCAGTTCTTCAGGTGGTCTGAGAGGCAATGAGATGCCTGCAAGCCTACATGGCATCTCCTTTGGGCCTTACTGAATCTGTGACCCCACAAATCTCTGAGCTTTACCACCCAATATTGGTTACGATTTCTCCAAGGTGGTCAAGGTTCAGCTCAGGTTTGAAAAACGGGAGTACTTGGCTGCCTGTCCTGACTGGATCTGAACCCTCCTTAGGCCAAATGGAGACTGTTGCTTACCTGCTTTGGTGCTTTATTGTATAATGGGAAAAGCTCGAGATTATCCTCACCACTTTCAGGTTGGCACTCAAACCAGATCATGTGGCAGAAGGAGAGGAAGACGCACCACTTTGTGGAAGAAGTATCTATAATGTGATTGCTTGGCTCTAAATGGGCCATGAAACCAAAATCAGTTCTGTGAAGTTCAATTAGCACACATCTACTCTGTGCTGTTCTAGGGGTTTTACTAGCCCACTAGGTACCATCTTTTCTCAGGCTCAAGTACCTACCCCTAATGAATTTGAAGCATACCCTGGCCCATCTCTTATGGGTTTTTAGTGTCCCCCTCATGTATATTCTTGCCTTTGGTTCTTTGGCTTTCCAAAAACACTGGAACTCAGACCGAAAAAAAGAAACCCCACACAAGCAGGCACAGTTTCTGAGTCTTTCTGCTCCAAATGCAGAGTGACTGCCTCACAGCACTCCCTGGACTGTCACCACTGACAGGAATACCTTTGCATGAGGTCCATCCTACCTTCATTTACTCTTTTTTCAGATCAAACACAACTAAATGCATTAACTTAAAGCTAGTCTTTCTCGAAAATAAAAATACTGGTGCTCCAAAAGGCAGTCTATTTCCCCTCTTACAAAAGCAAACACTAATAGAGCTGGCCTGCTGCACACCCCGGCCTTCAGCCCAGCCAGCTAACAAAGCCCAAGCACAGCACTTCATCTAAGGACGGGGCCAAGCACTGGTCAATGATCCACAGCAGTTGGCGAATGGACAATGGAAGGTTGGCTTCCCCTGGGGCGGTTTTGCTGCAGAAAGTGCTTCTCCAGGGGAGGCAGGGCCATCCATCACCGTGGGGCCTGGGCCTGCATCTGCTGTGCACACTGATAGCAATGCCCCCGCCCTGGGGGAAGACAGAGGAGTTAAATAATTAACTTCTGCACAGAGCCGGCTACTGGACAACAAAGATCCTATTTTAGCCTTTTAGCCGTCATCTTTATGCTCTGGGAAACTTCAGGTTTGTCTTCGTGTAAGGAGATGTCATCCAAGCATCCACAGCAGCTTTCCTAGGTCACACGGGGCTGATGATCGGTCACCTTGTGCCCTGCACATATCCTGCTCTGGCAGTGCTTTAACCACAGCAACTATTTTTGTGGCACAGACACACGGTGAGCTGGCACCAAGCTACAACCCAGAGATGAGCAAGCCCCAGAGCCATCAGCAACCTCTGGAGCCGTGCAGCCTCGCTGCTGGCTGCCTGTCATGATTCCTTAAATCGTCAGCTAACAAGATGACAGGGACAACATCAGCTTAATGATGCTCTCATCATTAGCAAGACCAATTAACAGGGAAGCCTAAAGAATCCTCAAATGTAAGCCTGCTAATTTAAATACAGATAATGCAGGGCACCAGTTGAGTGCTTAAATAAAGATTTCAAAGGCCTTTATCTTCATCGACAGTATGGACGCCGGCCTGATCGATCCTCGTGAACTGCAATGGACTGGACTCTGGGATGTTTGTGAGAAATTTAACATAAATTTGTATGCAACAGCAACACCTTCAATAAAGCTGTCAAGAAACAGACAAACTTTCACAGCCATTTAGCAGATAACCATGTGAGAGGCAGGAAAAAAAAAAAAAAAAAAAAAAAAAAAAAAAAAAAAAAGAGAGATGGAGAGAGAGAGAGACCTAAGCACAGTTGTAAAATTTATTGTCTTTCTTACCCTGAAACAGTATTCCTTTTTCCTCTTAGGCATATGACTAGGTTATTTTACCAACCAATTCCAGCATCTCAAAAGCACTCAGTGTCACAAGGCAACGGGTCTTGGAGTCCAGGCTGTCAGCTGAACTCTGGAAGTTAATGGGCTTGCGTTGGCGGGAAACATTCCCGGAGAAAACATCTCAATAAAGGAAAAAACATCCAAAGAGTGACAAATGGCCATATGAGGCCACAGGAAGAGGGGGAGAGAGAGTAAGAACAAGACAGGGGAAAGGAAATAGCACTGGGAGGAAGAGAAAGGCATATAAAATATATATGTATTTTTTATATACATATATATGTCTAATAGAAAGCATGCAATAAAAACAATCACCCAGGCATGAGGGATGCAGAAGCAGCTGTTGTTTTAGACAGATTTATCGCAGAGTGGAGCTGGGCAGCTTGAAACTTGCAGGAGAAAAAAGAGAGAAGAAGAAGTTGATTTGATGAAATAATTATGAGCAGGAGAATGTGATGGAGAAGGGAAGGGAAGGCTTTACAGCTGGCAGGCAAATGAAAAGGCTGAGCAGATCCTCTTGAAACTAGTGGAGATTTTAGCTCCTGTTTTTTCAGCTCTTCATATGTCTCTCATGGCCTGAGTGCTGCAAGTGGCTTTGCCCCTGTGTCTCTTTTGCTCAGATTGGCAGGCTTGTTCCACCAAAGTGCTCTGAGCCTTGGGAGCACAGCAGCTGTATCAGACAGTGCACGTTATAGATCCAATGGTTATTTTGGGTAAGTCAAAGCTCTTTTCTCCCTGTGCTTAACTCCATCTCCTTTCCAGAGCTGCCCTTGATGCCATGCACTCCCTCCCCTCTCAAGCGGCCCTGCTGCTGCCCTAAAGTTGCAGCATCCTACCTCACATTGCCCCAGAGCTGAGCCAAACAAGCTCTGTCTTTAGGAATTTGGGAAATCAAGAAAATGCCTTCTTTTCTTTTTTTCCTGAGAAAGTCTCCCTCATTTAGTTTTTATTGACTTCATTGCTATTTTGCTGGTCCCATTGGCAGCTCAGGCTGAGGGATCTCTGGGTTGGATTTGTTCTGTGCAGTAACAGTGGTCTTTAAAAAGTGGTGTCAGACTTCTGGGGGATCAACTGAGTTCCCCCCCAAAGTCAAGCTGTCTCATTTTCTCTAAAGATATGTGAATTCTTGCCCATTTGGAAGGCTTTTTATTGTTCAGAGGAGCAGTAAATAAGGTTTTACTGACAATGCCAGCCCTGTGAGCAATGATGTATTACCTCCATGACAGCACAACTTATCAGTGAAATAAGCTACCATTTTGTAAAGAAACACTTCAAAGAGTGTCCACTGGCAACTGATCACCAGTCATGGTTAAAGGTTGTCATGGAAAAGGCTGGTTAAATAATAGAGCTGAACAGCATATTAATTGTCACTATTTTTATATGTACCTAATTTTTAAAACATTAGGCTATTCTTATTAAAATGTAACTTTCTGCTCTTGAGTAGTCATATGGTCTTGTTGGTCTGCAATCAGAATGCTGACACTGGAATTTAGTATCCTGGCATGTGATTTATTGGTAGAGGTGGTCAAATATGGAAACCAGGACTTTGATCTTTTCATGAGAAATAGCTTTCCCATCTGTAATCCAGGAGTATTTCTATCAGCTACTTTATAACTATGTAATAGCTGTAAAATATGAAATGAGTCCGAATAACTATTAAGGAGGTGGGATTTTCCTCTAATCAATTAACTTTTGAAAGCCCTCATCTTCCAGCAGCTCTTTTAGTCCACAAATGGTATTTCTCTGAAAAAAAAAAGAACATGTGTTGTTTTTTTTCCAAAAGCCTTGATGTCATGATGGATCTTCCTTCTCAATTAATTTGAAATGTATATATATATATATATATATATATTTATGTGTTCAACATCACCGGGACTATGGATATTCCCTCATTCTTTTTTCTCATGAGCTATGTTTTATAATGTCAAATAAATCTGCTCTTAGGGCAAATTGCTTGATGCAAGTGGAACCAAAGCCTTTGATCCACGAAACTTCTGCGCCCCAAGAGTGGCATCCCCCAGCTTGCTTAGTCTACCAAGATGGGAACTGAGATGGGATGCAGCTGCTGTCTCCACATTCATCTCAGGGGTAAACACAAAAGATCAAGCAGAGCCAAATTAAAGGCAAATGAACTGAAAGTGTCAATGAAACCAAGTGGTTCCAAGAAGGCTGCTGACTATCAGATCAAGGATGTTATGAGACAACCTCTTGGGAAAGGAGAAGGAGCCAGCACACCTTTACTGACTTAACACAGAGCCTGGATGGAAGACGGAGAAAAACTTGGAGGAATCAAAGAGATTAGAAAGGACAGCACAAATCATCAAGAGCCTCAACATCCCCGGGGAGGCTCTGCATGGTGCTGGGATGGATGGATGGATGGATGGATGGATGGATGGATGGATGGATGGATGGATGGGGCAGGGATGGCTGTCAGAGCACCGCAGGACAGGGAAGCACCTACTCAGGAGCAGCACCCAAAATGCCAGGAAGGTCTGCCATTGGCACCCCCCATTTCTTCCAATACAGAAGCCTCAGAAAGTCTTTCCCAACCCTACGGTGCCCCTCTGTTCAGAGAAGTGCCTCAGATTGATAGTGTTGCCTTGAAGCTGAATGTGCCTGTGAAAGCAATCTGAGATGCTCTTTGAAGAGTGGGCAGGATTTTTCATTGCAGATTCCCAGCTGCATTTTCCTGCTAGCCTTGCATTCCTGAGGATGCAAAGTGAGACGGGAACGTATGTACGGAGAACGTGTTACCCATCGCACTGGCTACTCCCACAGCCAGGAAAATATTTCCTGTGAGTTTCCTCCCTTGCAAAAGCCAAAAATCAGACCAGTTTTTCCCCCTGAATTTTCCAAACTCTCTGGATTGTTCCTGACTGTGTAGAAAGCTCACGTTTCATCCCACAGTTCACGGAGCGTCTGGCAGGGAAATATATTGTGATAACATTGCCATCATCATCTCTACTGCAATTACCACCACTTAATTCTTGTTTGTGTTATTGCAGTGCTCGTAGACCTCAACGTAGCCAGAAGCTGTTGTCATTAGCAGACATACAGACTAAATATAAAAGGCAGGTAACAACCAACAAGTTATTAGTCCCTGGCAGAACTCACCACTCCTTTATCTGGGGAAAGAAAATAGTATATTTTTCTAGGTTCTTGCAGTGCCCAACACAAGGTGCATAGCAATGGATAATGGTGTTTTTCCACCTTTTGTTTCAAATTTCTCTAACCTCTACCCAGAGAAGCACAGGAGAAAATGTTTGTGTGGGCATGGCAGGAGTGGGGGCAAAGGGAGCCAGAAACTGGCAGTGTAACAGGAAAAATCATAGTCCTCAAATATAAACCCACTGTTGTTCTGTTCTGCTCCTAAGCCATGTTAGTACCTTCTCCCAGCACACATTGCCCAAAACAGTGGTTCATGGTCCTTGATATCTGCTGGTGACACCAAGGCGAGGAGGGCAAAGAGGCTGGAAGTGCTGCTGGGAAGGTTTTCTGGGGGGGTGACAGCCCCGCCTGGGGGACAGCCAGGACACCACCAGCTGTTCGTAATCACAGTGGTGTCAGCACAGCTGCTACCTCCCAGAATGCAGTCCATTGTTAATTATTGTTCATTAGCAACAATATTATCGTGACTATTAATGTATGAACATATATGATTAATTCTTCATTTTCTTAATTAAATATTTGGTATTAATTCATTAAATGGGAGCATTGATTCACAAGCACTTATATAAAACTCTTCGGGCACTGAAAGCAGTCCTCATCCTCACCAAGGCCTGTCCATTTTCTTCTGGCCTCATCCTGCCCCTTGCCTTGTGACTTTACGTAGCCACATCAAGAACAGAATCAGAGAAATGGTCAAGGTGGTTTCACCCAGCTGGGCAGCTGAGCTCCACCACACTGCTCATTTACTTCCCTTCCTCAAAGGAAAAGGAGGAGAAAATATGATGAAAAAGAGCCCAAGGTTTGAGATAAGAACAGGGAGAACACCCACCAGTTACCATCATGGGCAAAACAGACTCAAAGTAGGGAGATTAATGTAATTTATTGCCTATTATTAACAAGCTAGAACAATGAGAACTGAAGGCAAATCAAAAGTGCCTGCCTTCCTGAGCTGCTCAGTATTGATTCTGTAGTGCTTGATTTCCACATGGTGGTGTACAAAATGTCGTGCTGAGCCCTGATGGCCTATGGGGCAGACATGACTGAAAACAGTAGGTTTTTTTAAGACAGTGGTGTGAAAGAGAGCAACCTGTTGGCCATCTTGTGCCAATTGACTTAATTCTCCAACCTACACAATCAGGCAGCTGTTGACAATTGGCCTGAGCAGAGGGCTGAGGCTCGCAAATTTGCACGTGCAATGAAAGCCCTTAATATCTTTACATCTGCAGCTTGCTCCGCCTCTCTCAGATATCACTGCTTTTCTATCATGCAAAGAATGCAAGAAGTTAACACGGCTTGGAAATAATGTTCCGCTATTTCATGGGAGAGAAATTCCTGAAGGGCTATTAAGTGCAGAAATAGCACTTTTGGTAATCTGAGAGACAAAATGAGACTAGGAACCGGTACTCAAGGCAATATCACTGTTTGCCCTCCTCTTACACTTTTCTCCAAACTCTTGATCCCTTGATCTTAATCCCTTGACTCTTGATCCCTTGCTGGAGGCAGGACCTGATCCAGATGGGCCAAGAGACCCATGTGTGGATGTTCTTCACTCTCCGCCGACTTCAGGAGGTGTCATTTTGTGAAGTGTTTCAGCTTGCACCAAGCCAGCTAACTCCTTTGAAGTCAGTGTGACTTCAGGGTGCAAGAAGCCACCTTGAGGCATGGCTGATCTCCTCTTTCATGTATCACGGGCTGCACAAACTGCAGTGCGGTGGAGACTGGGAAGTGCACCAAGACAGAAAGCACTGCTGTGCATTGGTTGGTGTCAATTAACTCTTAGAATGTTCTGAATAAATTAAATTATGCTGCAATCTGAAGCCAAACTGATCCTTAATTAAAAGATAAGATATTTTTTTTAATCCTCGGATGATTTAAAGAAAAGAATAATGAAGTATGGGAAACACAGTCACCCTCCTCAATGGCTGAACAGTTTCACAGCCCTGAGCAATGTGGTGTGACTTCAAAGCTGTCCCCTGCTGCAGCCCTGCTTTGAGAAGGGGGTTAGAGAAGGTGACCTCCAGAGATGTCTTCCAACCCAAATCATTGTGTGAGTTTATGATTCAGTTACTGCTCCCTGCACTGTGAACCTGGCTTTTGGATACTGAAAGATTAGGATTTGGATTTGGAGACTTTGGTGGTGGAAAAGTGCATTAAAAATAAATAAATAAATAAATAAATAAATAATCCTTTTTTATTAAGATTCACCCTGGAGAACAGTAGGCAGCATCCTCTAGTACCTGGAGAGTGATATCCATGAACAGAGGAGTCCTGGGACTTCTGTTCTTGTTTCCATATGAGAACAAGAAGTTGAGAACCTGCCTCCTACCAGCCCCAAGGAAATGCCAGGAAACACAGAGAAAACCCTTAATCCAGTCACTACAGACCAAAATAGAATTCTATTTCTTTCAAGCTCCTGACTTTTCTCATTGTTGACCAGCGGATACACCCTGCCTGGAGATCATATAGCACAAAGGGATAACTTATGGCTAAATAACACACTGAAAGTAAGCATAAATCACACAAAAAGCCAGGAAGAAAAGTCTTACATAGGCACAATCTAGCCCATGGGAAGCAGTGGTTTTTGAGATTGGGAGGAATGAAATATCAGGCCTGATACTTTCTTACAATGATTTAGTACCACTATAACCTCATTCACTTCACCTGAG
Source organism: Nettapus auritus (assembly GCA_011076525.1). NCBI lineage: Eukaryota > Metazoa > Chordata > Aves > Anseriformes > Anatidae > Nettapus > Nettapus auritus. The sequence goes on from CM021766.1 coordinate 4,585,187, forward strand.
CAACTCCCCCTTTATGTCAGTTATAAGAGAGAAGAATAAGGCTGAACAGAATCATTTTCCCTTGACAGCCCCAATACAGCCTGTCTTTTTGTTGACTCAAATTCAGATCTTTTTTTTCTTTTTTTTTTTTTTTTTTCTTTTTTTTTTTTTTTTCATGTTATTAAAATGATTCTTTTCAGTCAGGGCCTTTTATAGGATGTTCTGCTGCAGTACAATAAAGCACGTATTTTAAAACATTCCCACAAAGCTTAAAGCACTGCCCCGGTCTGCAGCTGGGTCTGATCCTTTGCTTCTGAGCACGGAGCAGAGGATGCCACCGCATCCTGGATGCCAGCAGAGCTGCTCCTGATTTACACCTGTGCAAGCATGTAGAGAAGCAGATCTACCCATTTATGGCTCATCAGCTGGAGCGCCCACAGGTTTTGTGGCTCCAGCTTAAGAATTTAGGCTTCTGCAGGATGTTAACTTCGACTCTTGCCTCAGCTAAGGTCCTAAAAAAGACTGCCTCCATAAATATCCTGGAAAAAAACTGCCCCATCGTGCTCCACATCTCTTCTTTGCATCAACTGCATGGCCATATTTCACAGGGCTGCGTTACCCAATCCTGCTTCGGCTGAAAACCTGGGGATAGTCATTGAAAGATAATTTCACTTCTAAACAGCAAATTTTTATGTATTTTATAATGGCTGCCCTATTGTATTCTAAAAGCATAATTATCTTTTAAAATTTATTGCTGTCAGGTCTGAAATCTGTTGCGATAAACAAAATTCAGCGATTAAAGGGGTTGTATTCTTGCCCTCACTAAGAATATTTTTTCTGCATTTTTATTTAAAGGCCTATTTTTCCCAGTTGTAAGGCTTTTATGAGCATACTCTTAGAAAGAATCAGAACAGATATTCAAAGTTAAAGCTTTATCAACCTTCATGGAAGTTTTTATTTTTGAGCTTCTACTCTGGACATCAAAAGTCAGATATGGTTAAAAAATTTCCTTTCCTTCATTGTCTCAGAAATTCCAGAAGGAAAGTTACAAAGCCAGCCCAAAAAGTCATAAGGAACATATTTTATATACAGCTCTCTTCCTGAGAATGCTGTAGATTTAGGGTAATTACTTGTTCTTGCAGTTTTGTGGGTAAAAACAAAACAAAAGAAAAGAAAAAAAAAAACATTGCAGAAGTTTATTTGCCTTATGGCCCAATGTTGGGTTCTGCACACATTTGATATTAAGTGGAGTTCAGCCTGAGGAAAGGCTAAAGATTAAGATTTTAACATCACTTAATCTCTTCAAATTATTTTAACAGGAGGCTGCAGTTCACAGACGTGCTTTTGCTTTCGTGGTTGAAGCCTGGGGCTGGGAGCTGGAGCTGGGAGCCCAAACCCTGATCCTGTATCACCACTTCTTTCCTGGGTGGTCTTGGAGAAAACCATCTTGAATTTCTTGCCTTGGTGATTGGGTAAGGGTGCTCCCATCTCCTCGCAGCCCTTCCTGCTCCGCAAGGCACGAGTGGGAGCAGACGGGCTCAGCAGGAGCAGCTCAAGCATTTGGGGCTTGGGCTCTGGAAGCCTGGCTGGAGTTGGAATCACTGTGAAATGGTCACGCTGCAAGGTAGGGGGTAATGTGATGGGCAGAGCATTCACCTCCAGCTCAGGAGAAGGTCACTGACAGCCAACGAGGAATTGGCAGTAAAGGCGCCCACCAAAGAGACAGCAGGGTGGCTTGTTTGTCACGGGTGCCTTGGAGAGCCAGACCACCAGGTGGGCTGGAAGCATGGCAAGTAGGAGCCTTATAATGCACCTGAGCTGGCTAAGACTTCAGGATGATCACTAATAAAGACTTTGGGATGTTCACTAATAAAGACTTTGGGATGTCTTTACTTCAGGATGATCACTAGTCAGCACTAACGGCAGGGTTCATTTCACCTAATTTTAGTTGTCTAAAAACATCCTGGCAGGTCATTTAGGACACATCTGAGTACCACATAAGCTTAGGGCTATTTTCTGTGGTTGTTTTTTTTTAGGATTTTTTTTTTTTTTTTTATCCTGTGGCCAAAAATAATGGCATGACTCCTGTCCTTATACCCAGCCCAGTGGGTACTCAATTCTTCCTGCTGGGGATATTCTCCATTTCTGATGGCACCTGAGCCACACCAGGACCAAGACTAACACTAGAGTTCATAGGATTTAACTACGAGGAGTGTTTTCTGGCACTGTTTAATGATGAGTATGCCCCTCTCTACAGCACCCTTCTCCAGTTAGTGGAGGATGACTGATCTTAGAAGAGGCATCTAAGAGACCACGTGCGTGATGAGGTCTTCCTCCTGCCTGGAAGAGTTGGCCAAGACCCCAAAGTGGGCACACACAGAGAGCTGGAGTCAAGCATGGTGCACCCCAATTCGCTGCACCCAAGGCTAACCTTGCACGTGGTTTGCAGCCACATTACAGAGCATATCGACTCCTGCAATGCCAATACCATGCCTGGGAATGCCGGGATTCCGGGATTGGCAGTGTGGGAGCCAGGGGCCAGGACAGGCTGGAAGAGCCTTGCACGCCAATCGTGATACCTTTCCTCACCTCCCCAGGCATTTCACATCCCTCAAGTCCTTCCTCCTCAAAGATAATTAAGGGCACAGGAGAAATTAAGCTATTTCTGTTGGGGCTATGGTGTCTCTCTTGCCATCAGTTCTTGCTCCCCCGCTTGCTACACATGTCTAATTAAAGCAGGTTTGTCTGCTATGGGGTGAAGCACCTTGCTCTTCAGGACCAGTTTTGGTTGCTCAGCTGGAGCTTGCCGTGCCTTGCACCTACCACAGGAAATTGCCTCAAAGAGGGGCAGCCACACCACTGGGTGGTGGGATGACCACGTCTATGTGAACGCTTGCTGAAGGTCTTAGATTTGGAAACTCCTGAAGCAACCCTGCCATCCAGAAGGGCATCGAGCACTGATTTACACCCTGCGAGTGATGGCAATCCATCCACGAGCTGTGATTACCTATTCCACACCTTCCTGCCTTTCAGGATTCTGCTTCCCCGCTGGATTTATGGGGCTCCAAACAAGCAGTGCTTCATCAAACCTGGCACTCTCCCTTCCATTTTACTCTCCTGTCTCAGGTTCAAGGGTACAAGTGTCAGAATGCAAAGAGTTACTGAGGGCTGGCAGAGCCATGGTTGATTTTTTTTTATGCTGCATGTTCCTCACAAATGCGAAGTAATATATTCAATTATTTTTGTCATTACAGCTACCATTGCCCATGCTTAATGCCTCTAAAGTCCATGACTGAGCATGAAGACCAAGGTTAAGGTTCATACGAAAGGCAGTCTCTGCACCTAATATGTGCAGTCACAAGAGTCTGTAGAAATAGCAGTTGCAATGATGACATTGAAATGTCATTAGTCCCAAAGCTATGCTAAAGCCAGGATCACCAAAGTGCACTACAAGTCAGCAATCTGGAAAAAAAATATATATAATATCCATTCTCCTAAGTGGGTTTTTATTACTTGAAAGTTCAGGTTCAGCTGCAGCATGTGCGTATCCCAAAGATACTGCGTCAGGTTGGGCCAGGGCTGAATTTGTTCCTGCAGTTGGCTTTTGTGACCACACTCTCATAAATATGAGATGAGCAGCAGTTGCAGGGAATGCGGTGGTTGCCTCTGCCAGCAACTTGGGGTTTTACTACGAGGTGGTTATTGATCCCAGTAGATAACAACCTTATGAATATCTTTTAGAAACCAATAGGGTCTCCCACACTTGATTAGGCTGTAAATTAATGGTGATTATTTCCATAACTTTGGAGTTGGCTCTATTTTATTGTCTTTTTTATTTTAAAGAGAGATATAATCAAGGCTTATTTTCATAAGAATATGCTTAAGACCTATTGATGGTAGTGGATTTCAGGGCTCGTTTAAAGGAAGCTAAACCTCAAGGTATTTCCTGAATCAAAGCTTAGAGCTCTCACAGCATGTCTTTTTTTTTTTTCTCTCTCTCTTTTTATTTTTTTCTTTTTCCCATTCACCGTTTAGTTACAAGATCTTCAGGGCAGAGATTGTTTGATAGGAGTTTCGGCTGTGAGGCTGGGGGTGTTGCGATGCCAACAGGATATAGCCTGGTGATAAGGCACAGTTCTGCATGATGCAATGCGTGCTACCGGCGTTTGGTGCATTTGATCCTGAACCATGCAAAACAAGAAGAACATTGCATTCCTTTACCTTCTATTCACATATTTCACCACAAGGGCTGTTATGTGGCCACTTGGCAGTGGGTGTGAAAGATTAGCATCTGCAATAGCAGAGCCAAACCCTGACGGGAGGTAATTATGCAGGAGGTATCTCATCCTCCCTGGGGTCACTCTTCTACCGGGTACTTTTACTCAGCCTGCCAGTTCTAGGGGGAGATAAACTTGCTTGAACATGCCCCCAGAGTTGCAGAACTGTTAATATTGAATAGAACTGACTGCTCATTTTGTCTTCTACCTACTATCTTTTGTGCTTTTGGCAATGAGCAGGTATTTCATACTTTGAAAACTGGAGGGAGGATGTTCCCATTGACTCATAACCTGAAAGACCCAGGAGAAGCTCAGCCATTAAAGCCTGGTTTGGAGAGTGATATGCCAAATCAAGGCTCTGCTGTCTCCAGCATTTCTTGGTTGAGTAGGAGATGGAGACAGTAATGATTAAGCCTAATTGAATGCTTTTTGGTCTTTATACAGTCCATAGAGAGAGTTGAAGGACGTATTCAGATCTCCGCAAGAAAGGGGTGAGATTCATCCCACCTAATCTTTTCACTGGAAATATCCACAGCTACACCCCAGGCTCCTTTCAGAGCCAGAGGTGAGAAAATGGCAGTGTCCAAGGGGGATTCTTCTGACCTAAATTAAACATCAATTTTAGCTTGAAGTGAGTCTTGTTCCAACAGTTCCTGCTGCTCTCTCCACTCTTAAAAGCAGAGATGTGAAGAGCATCCCAGTGTCAGTAGTCCACCACCAGTGCCTGCTTTGGTTCTTGAGGTCCCCTCTGTCGGTCAGACATAGTCTGTGTTCACATGTAGACTTTTGGCATCGGAGGTATGGGATTCAGCTGTGTGAAGGTAAGGATATTTTATTTTTTCCTGAGTTACTAAAGACAAGGAAAAATATTTCCCAGCTAACACTGCCTGTTTCTTTGAGGATTTGGGATCTTCTTTTCAGTTCTGTTTATGAATTTATCAAATAGAACAGCAGAGAGGTATTGGGTTGGGTAGCTCTCCTATCCCAGATGGTCAGATGAAATAGTCAGGGGACAGACCCAGAGCAGAAATCAGGTCCCTCTCCTGCAAAGGACTCCTTACGGTGGCCTAAAGTCACATGAATCAACTGTTTAGTATTAAGATGATTGGGGACAGCTTGTTCTGTTACCTATTTTATGGTCAGGAGTAACCTTTCTCCAGGGTCTAGGCTGGAAAACATCTGCATTTTCTAGAACTGGGCATAAAACATAAAAATAAAGAGTACAGATGTAGAAAACCAACCATTCTTTTTTTTTAACAGCAGATGTAAGACATATCATACAACATTCAGGGATCTCACCCAAATCTTGACACACTCCAGTCACTCGAGGTGCAAATGGAATTGTAGAAACTGTGGCATGAAAGTGTAGGACCCTGTTTGTTCTGCAGTCCCTGTTTGAAAAGTGTCTTGGCGTACATCTGAAGTGCTGACTTGGCACAGCATCCTAGGAGAGCACATTTCAGCTACTGCATTTCACTCATTTTTATGCCTTTCTAATGCAGATGCAGCTGAACTATACCATTGATTCGTGCACACACCTCTTTTCCATATAGATGATGACTGCATCAAAGAAGCCAGCACTCTGAAACAACACACAGTGAAATACCACAGCACTTCTCATTTGAAGTCTATAGTGGGAGAGCAATTTCCAAAAATGAAGGGCAAAGTTCCTAATCCATAGCAGCTTTTTTGCCAGAGAGATGTGGGAGAGAAGAAACAGGATGTATCCTGCATGAATCATCACTGTAACCACCCTGGATTTATTAACTGAAATTATGAGGAACACCAAAAATGATTAAAACCTCAGAATGTCTGGTGGAAGGCGTCACCTCAAGGACTGGCTGTTGTAAGGTATTGCCTAGCCTTCCTGTTGATTTTAAAGGATTGAGGACAAAAAGGGCCAAGCTTTCAAGACCAAATAATTTATTTTAAATAAATCATTGGACAGCAGTCATCAGCACCTGTCACAGAAAGAGATAAAGACATCTCCAGGCCTGGAAATCCACCTTGTTCCCCAGAACAGGGTGTCTGCAATCGTTTCTTATCCTTTGCAATCACCCAGCTCATCGATATTTGCACAATCCTACTTAGAGACCCCAAATCCACCCCGCATTTCTATCACTGATCCCCGTGGATTTACCCTGAACTGTGTCCCTTCTACAACATGGAGAATGTCCAGGTTTGGGGCCCTGGTTTTGGTAGCAGCTGGGACAAGATCTTCTTGGGGTCCTTCCTCTATGCGTTGCTTGATGACCCCACCACAGTCTGTCTGATGTAGGGTGGGGGGCACAAGCCATCCCCCTGCTGGGGGGCATCACACAGAGCGCTGTCTGGCACAAAAAGATTCAGCCTTTCTGTCCCTGGCCTATCTGGTGCCTTTGGTCTTCCCCAAAAACAGTCCCTGAGATCCTGGTAGATCCTGAAATCCTGTTAGATCCTGAGATCCTGGACTCTCTGCAGGCTGGAAGGATGTGAGGGACCCATGGTTTCATGGGGTGATTTGGGAGGAAGGAGCAGGACTTTTCTTCCCCTATAAGCCATATCATACTCAGTGTCCTTGCTCCATATTTTACAAGCTTATTTTTGAGGACGGGCCATTAATTATCTTGAAATTCAGCTCAGTTGTGCCCTGGCTACCATGGACCCCAAATCAAAATATTTGCTTTACCCAAAGGCCAGTTCTGGCTCTTGCAAGGCTCCTGCAGGGAAGCCACCACCCAGCAGGCTGCTTTATTTATTTATTTATTTATTTATTTATTTATTTTTTTGCTGATTATCTGTGAATAATATAGGAAAATATGGGAAAAATGAAATGGGGATCTGCTGCAGATCCCTGCCCTTGGACATCTTCATTCTCCATGGACCCAAGTGCTCCTTCTGCAGTGGTTCAGCCCATGAGCTCCCTTTCGAGCCACAGCTCACAGTCATTTTGTTGCCGTATCCTGGCGTGGGATTTGTCCCAGCTCAGTCCTGTCCAAAACTTCTGAGAAGGAGAGATGTGAGCTCAGTGTCTCAGTGGAGAAAGAGCCACAATGGCATCCCTGGCTGAGAAGTCCTGCCCAGAGCACCTCTCCAGTGCAGGGAATTCTCCTGGAAGAAGCTGGAGGAAAATATTCATTTGGTATCACTTCAACAACCCAACACAAACAGGTGTATAGCCCTCACCTCTGCCTGTACTCACTTGACAGCTAAGTCATCACCTGCAACAATTTTTGTTAGTCCTCCTATGGAGAAGTGAGGAGAGAAGCAGAGATGAAAATGTTCCTCCCATAGGGATCTGTGTTCCTTTGGGGGCAACCACCAGTGTCTGGGGATAATGATGCATTTCCTCCGCATTTTAGAGAGGCTGAGAAAGGCTTGGGCAAGGAAGATCAAAACTACATTTCCAGCCACTTCAAGCTGTCAGAGCTCAAGGAGAAGGAGAAGAAGGGCTGTTTGTTGGGTTTTCTTTCCCATCTCAACAGGCACACTGACACTGCAGAACCCTGGACAACATGGCAAGAGCAGGTCTCTCCATCAAGGACCAAAACTGCCTAAATCATAGCACTCATTTAAAGACAAATGCTTCCTCTCAATACAGTTTCTGCAGAAATGAGCCAGGGGTTGGGAAGGCTGGAAATTCTGTGCATGAATTTACCAGGGTGAAGAAAACAAGGTGAGAAGGTCCTAGACACAACAAAGAGGACATCAGGAGACCAGGTAGTCCCTCTGCCGTCTCCGTGGTTTGGCTCAGGGCTCTGCTCTGCTGTGGGCTCTCTGTATATTCAAGGGTCTTCAGCTGGGGAGGCTGGATACACACCCCTCTCTATTTTTTGCATGAATGTTAATATGGTTAATTGCCAGTACTCCAGGAATGGAGCCAGGGCTTAAAAGTATCTACTAAGAAACTGCCAAGAAACACTGTTAAACAGGATCTAGGAAAAAAGCCAGACACACACAAAAAAAATTATGATGCTTATCTCTGCAATAATAATTTCACAGTGGTCAACCAAGGATCAGAATAAAGGTCATCAGTTTCATATCAACTGGAGTTTGTGCAATCCTTTGTTTCCTTTTGTGTGAGCTTGACATGCAGGTTTGCCTCAGAAGACCCTACAAATGAATGCAGGAGTCTGGTGGTTCTGACTGACCCATTTGCCCCCCATCCTTTGCTCAAGACCAAAGAACTTTCCAGACCAGAAATCTCCCCAGTGCTGGTCAAAACCCAACCCAGATCCTAACCCAGGGAAGAAGCAGGTTTCACCTCGCTTCATTTAATGAGTTACCCAGTGAACTTCTGTGTTACTGAAGCCCCATGGATTAACATCTGCAGTCCCAAGAGGCTGTCTAAGAACTTTGCTTTTGTGCAAATGCAAGACCTAACCTCTTCTTAGGTTTCCTGTTTTCCAGCACAAGGAGGGGAGGGCAAACAAGAGACCCATGAAGACCTCTGGAAATAAATTAAAGGAGAAGAGGCTCTTTTTTATTGTTATTTCCTGCTCGTATAGTAGAAACAATTCTAGGCAAAATATACACAGTTTGCCTCTTGACACAGCTGCCAAGATTCCCAACTTTACAGCGAGGATCAGGTTTCAGAATATTTCCAAACCAGCCCCCACAAAATTAATTGACTATCCAAGAATCTTGGCTTTGGATGTTATTTATTTTTAAGGTAAAGTTCTGGTCCGAGTGCTTGCAGAGGAAACCTTGCAAACACGATCTCAGAGAGACTTAATGAGTCAGAGGGTGGGATCCGGTTGCCTACGCACAGGAGCCTGGTGCCACCCGAGATGCCCACATCCATCTGAGACATCCCACGGTGCTGGCACAGTGACACAGCGCCGAGGGAAGACAAGGACTCCTCAGAAGCAAGAGCTGGAGTCTGGGGCCGGACAGCCTATAGCATCTAGCTTGGCTCTAGGAGGCTGTGTTTAGACAGCCAAATCAAGCCCTAACACACACACGTAACATATATATAATCAAATCAATCAGTCACTCCATCAATCACAGGAGATATTTCCAAATCTTCAGATTTCACGTCTGTTCTGGAGGCAATTTAAGCATTATTTTTCAGTGCTCAGGACCATGTTAGAAACACGCTGTTCACTTCACTGACACTTGCAAGCATGCTGAAGCGTTCATCTGGTCCTGGCTCCCTGCTCCCCACCGTGTCTGCTAACATCGTCCTCACCATCTTCTGTCCCTTCTGGAGCTCCAGCACAGCCATTGGATATGTAGTTCCCTGTCTGATCTCCAGGCTGCAAGAGAAATAGAGTTTGGGGATTTTTTTATTATTATTATTTTTTGGCTGTTTTGGGGGTTTTTGTTTCTTTCTTTTTTTTTTTTTTTTTTTTTTTTTCAAAGGAGAGGTGTGCAAAATGCAGGATTTTCCACTGGGCAAAGGGGAGAGAGCTGTGACGTAGTTTATGGAGCCCTGAGGGGCAATAGAAGGGGCTGGCACACAAACCATCAGCAGCTCTGGGGCAGCATTACCTCAGAAAGTCAGAGCCTTCATGGAAAAGCAGGATATTTTTAGTTTACCAAGCATATTTAAATCATCTTGGAGTACATTAAAATTATAGTAATTATCCCACCTTCTCACGTGGGATTCTGGGAGGTGATGGATTGGTGGATTGGTGGATTGGCGGATTGTGCCAGCGGAGTCACCCTCAGCAAGGTCCTTCTGCAAAACAGAATTATTTTGCTTCCACGTTTCCCAGCTGTGGCATTCCTGGCCCATTAATACTTGACAGCTGAATACTGGGATCTGTTCACATCACACCCTCCCTCTGCAGCTCGTGGCACCCCAGTGCAAAGACAGCCACTGCGATGCTCCTCCAAAACAAGAACACAGCTATATGTGCCCACAGTCATGAGCTCACACACACTGCCAGGGCTGATTGTGTCTTTGCAGCAGTGCTTAATTTCTGAATCATTTCGGCTTGCTGCCATACAGCAATGCAAGGAAGCCCAACATCTCCCAGCCCTTCTCCCTCTCCGGGCAGGCACGAGGAGAGGTTTTTGCTTCAGTAACAGGGAAACAGAGTTGTTGTTCAAAAATGCTACTTTTTACACATACACACACGCACACACCAAAAAAAAAAAAATAACAAAAAAAAAAAAAAAAAAATCACGTTCTTTTTCAGATTGCAAAGATAGAAAAATCACAGAACAGGGGGTTGAATTCATCAGTCTTTTTTTCTTGGCGAGGAAGCAATTTCCTTCACCAACGGTCATTTTCCAAATTCTGGGTTATCCATGGTTTTAACCTCACTTTAGAAAGCTGGTGTTTCTGATCTCACAATAGAGTCTCTGCCCCTCTTCCCGTTTCTTTTTGTCAAAATGAAGATTTTTATCAACATTGGAAAAATGGTTCCTGGCTCTAGTTGATGGACCAAAGTCCAGGAGAAGTCTCCAGGTACCCTGCTGGTGGAGTAAACAATATCTGCCAAGCCTTGAGCTGTCTCCCAGCCCAGCATCACTTCAAAGGTCCCAAAAAGCCACAACAAAAGGTTTTTAGCGCCCCTTCAGGTGGGATTCCTCCACAGAGTGCCCACACAAACTGGACACATGCAAGGAGAGATGAACAGGGATCCTTTGGTGGAGGCAAGCAATTCCCATCCTGGCTGCTCACACCTGGAGCAAGTTGCTAGGAAGCAATGTGGCTATCACCTTGTCCCAAGACATGATCCCTGTGTACAAAGGCTGCAAACTACCACCCCTTCCTCTCCTCCACCTCAGACTAAGAAGATCCCATCACTCTCTCTTGCACATGGGAAACCTTGCCAGCATCTGGCCAGCCCCTGCCTCACACCCATGTTCTCTGGCCCCTTCCCAGCTCTTCCAGCAGCGTGTTCCTTATTATTTACTCTCTGTAAATACTGCAGGAAAATGCTGCTTTCCCTGAATACTAACTAAGGAAGAAAAAAAAATAAAAAAAAAAATATATAAAAAGAAAACATATTTCCTTCCAAGATCATGTTTTTTCTGCAGTTTGAAGTTTGCTGTTACTGCTGAAAAGTTTGGTGACCCTTGGAGATACTTGATACCAGTGATCCCTTGTGTGTTTGGGGCACTGATAAGATCCCACTCTGAGTTTATTTTTGCACAGAACTTATATATCTATCTGTCCTGCTATCCATCCCTACATAACTACCTTCCTCTTTATCTCTCTCATTCCAGTGCTATCTGATCAGTTCTTGGCTTTCCTTACACTTCTTTCATCAAATTAATATCTTTCCCCTGGGGAAGTTTTCTCCTTCTCCCGGATTTTCTCTTTTTACACCCTGTCATTTTCCTCTCCACCTTCCCTTCTCCAAACCCATTCCCCTTCTCTCCACGCTGCCAATTTATGGTTGCATTATGTATTCAACATAACATATATATATTTAAATGGGATGATTTCCACTAACGTAAACAGTCTGGCCCATTAATTTCAATAGTGGAGCTGACAGCTCGGGCCTGGGGTTTCATTGCCTAGTGACACATGAGTACAGCTGCTTGAACTTGACGGAGAACTGTTTCCAGCACCGAGCTGCACATCTGCAGGAGGAAGGAAATACTTTCTGTAGTGCTGGAAAAAAAATAAAGCCGCCTAGATTTCCCTCCTCCCTCCCCCCAGATGATGATATTCATCATTCAAACGTTTCAGTTGAGTGGGTGTTTAATTCAAAGCTCGAAGAGGGACATTTATGGTGTGTTACTAGCTTTGCTGTCAATCCTTTGTTCCGACCGCTGCGGCGTTGCCCGTACCAAGGGCTCCTCCTAAACCACCAGAGCACTGCTGCATACCCAGTGACTCTGGGTAGCCCTGATATCCTCAGGACCAGTTGCTTAATTAAGGGATTGATTTCTCCTCAAGGATGCTGATATATTGATAAATGACAGTAAAGGAGGACAAGCAGCGGGATTTCTCTGAGATGAGGCTGGCCCACCACGCCACCACAAGCATGCCGACAAGGAGACACCAGCTCTGCTGATGAGAAACAGAAGACAAAGCCAGCAAAGCTTCATGACTGACTGAGACTTTTCAGGGTTTCCATTCCAGCTGCTCTAGGAAATCGTGCGATTAACACCATGCACCCCTCCAGCCTTTTTGCCTCAGAGGAACTCAGATACGGTTACCCACCACATCATTAGCTAACTGGAAAGGCACCTGTAGGTTTTTGTTTGTTTGTTTGTTTGTTTGTTTTGTGCTGCAGGCTGCTGGCAGGCCATGCTCCCATGTGTCACCCTGTGTGTGATCCTCTCTTGGCACCCGGACAGTGGGAGGAAATGGGCCTGAGTGCCACTCATCCTGGTAATATCCATAACCATGGCCTCAAACTGGGTGCAGAAGAGGGAGAAGTGCCTCAGAAACCGGGCTGTCACACCAGGACATGAAGGGCAAGCGAGTCTGAAGAACTATGTGCCACTGTCCTCCCAGGTCTAAGCAGCAATTTTCAATTTCCATTGTTTTTTGGTTTTTGTGTTTGTTTGTTTTTTCACAAGATTCACAAATTTCACAACTCAGGTGCTCAGGATATCAACCTACCACTAAAACAGTTTCTGCTGCAGCATGCACCGGCTATGTCTGGAAATGGAGAGTGAACACAGGCCTGAACACAGGCCTAAACATGTCCAAACAAAGTGGCTGTTGGCAGAAAGTGTCCTCCTGCCTCCGTGACAATCTCCCAGTATCCCTGTCCTTTGAGTGCTTGCGTATGTCCTTTGAAAACATTTTCATTATCTCCTTTTAACTCGCTGGGAAGTTCACTCTTCTTCTCTGTATTAATTCCTAGCAACTTTAGAGGTGATGTGTTGAGAGGTTTGAGCTGGTTCTGGTTAACAAGGAGAAAAAGGGAATCACTCCTTATGAAGTCAAAGTCACAGGCTTGGGCATCAAATGACATCAAGGTGATCTGTGAGGAAATCTGCAGCGATAAGTCACCCAGGCACCTGTGCTGCATCCCAGGTCCTGGAATGCACCAATTTTGTGAGGTTCCCACAAAATGAGAGCAGACTCTCTCTCTCTCTCTCACAATAAAAAAAAAAAAAAAAAAATCTTTCTGAAGTCTGTTGCAATGGCAATGGCAAGCAACCTTTTTCTTGTAACTGATTAACCAAACATTCAGCTTATCCAGAGTACATATTTGCATTCAATAATATGGCCATTTAGTGCACCTTGTGACCTACTGAAATGTGAATGAGGCTTTTCCCTTCCCTATATTTCACTGAAGTTTTCGCTTCCCTATATTTCACAGAGGTTTCCTTTCAGCACTGTAGAGTTGTCTCTGGGCCCAGAATTTTGTTCCTGATGAGCTTGGATTTCCCAGAAGAAAGTTATACCTGCTTTGTGGCTTTCATTTTGTGTCCTTTCTAGAGCAGAAAATTTTCCAGTCAAGGTGGTAATCCATGGGTGGGAGGGAAGGGGCTTTGTTTTCCATAGTAAAGTTAAGAAAAGCTTCACTTTCATGAATATCGATGCTCCTGGACTGCTGAGATGTCCTGTGGAGGGGCCTGACAATTTTACACCAACATCAAGGCTGAGCCAATCTCCTCATGAACAGCTTTATGGACCCATGTGCAGCTTCCTTCTTGAGTTGGTTCAGGGTAGGAAATCAGCTGGTTCTTGTGTAGGATCAGGTCTCCCAGCTGGTTTGGAGCTGAAATGATGCAATGCCAGCTTGTAAAGGTGATGAGCTGCTGACTGTAATGGGATCACAGACTAACCTAGACGGAGACCACAGCATTTAATTAACTGAATCCCACATTTAGTCCCAGGAGGAGGCAACAACATCTGTACAGCCGTGTGTTTTCAGGTTGTGCACTCATTCCCATCAGCTTTTAAAGTTCTTGCTTTTTCTGTTTGGCTTTTTGCATTGGTTAAGCACCACCTAGGTGTGCTGAAGCTTGCTACCCTGCAGTTCCCAGGGGCCCAATTCTGTTATTCTGGAGCCATCTGGTAGGAACCAGAAGCTCAGCCTCTCATCTGAGCCCACAAGTCTGAATGGGCTGCTAGCACATCTCCCTTCTGCAGTGCTTCTCCCAGTTAGATTCACTGTCTAAAGCAGTTCAGACAAGATCAGATGACTTTGCTGTAGAAATGACCCATCCTCCCCATAAAGGGAGCCTGCCACGATCAGTCCCTTTGGAGAACCCATGCTTTGGGCATTTAAAGGCTGGTGAAATGTACCCTAGGCCAAGAAACACAGAGAGACTGTAGGGCCTAAGAGATGAGAATGGCTACATTCTTCCCCTCAAGCTAATTTGAGTTTGTTTGTTCATTGTAGGGCAATAAAATAAATGCCTATCTGCTCCCTTGCCTGTCTCTGACTTTGAATAAGACTCTGAAAGGCACAGTGGGAAAGAATTTGGGCTTAAAGCATGGACCACATAGAAAATGATTTATTTGCCTGTTTATATCCTGTAATAAAAAATACACAGACAAAACCTTCCTTCTTCCCCTACTAAATCTCTCAATTTATGTGCATAGCTGGTTTATATAATCCCCAGCTCGGTCTGTTTAGAGCATACACGGTGTCTGAACAATTTGCAAGCACTTGGAGGGCTTCGGTGGCCCAGACGAGCACTGGCAGCCCTCTTGCTGCAGGGAGGGAGCTGAGGCATGCACAGCCTCAGCCACTCGCCAAGGTCACAGCCAGAGCAGGATTTCACATTGAGAAAAGCAAAGAACCTTTGGAGAACCAAAGTCCAGGGGTAGAAAGTTCAAGGGTCTCGCCTACTGTCTTGTTGCTTGTTCCTCCAACCCATATACCCTCCTTTTGTCTAGACAGACGGTTTCTTGAGTCAGGGAAACTCTCTTCCTACAAATTCACACCCAGCAAAGGATAACATGCTCTTGAGTAATAGCCATCTTTACAACTCCCTGAATTCTATGTTTAAGGGGAAGAAAAGGTAGTCATGTGTTTCCCGTACTTTGACACTGCCTGTGAACCGACACCCCTGGGGTGCACCCAGTGTGTGATGTGTAGGGTGAGCTAAACTGTGTCAGGTCAAAGAGGGTGTTGCAAATGGCAACTGTCCATTTGTGTCCCAGGACAGAAATTGTCCCAGAAAGGATATAGCTCACGGACAGCACCTAGATGTCGAAAAGCAGGCTGAAAGTTTTACTAGCCATCCTTGTCCTGCTGGCCAGCTGGCAGATGTATCCATGCATCAGATGGGTTTGTGCTATGGAGAAATGTTGCAGCCTGACTTCTTTCTTAACCACTAATAGGAGCTGTCAGGATATCCAGCTGAGACTGAGAGCTGAGCTTCATATGAAGGAGGGCTGGAATCAGCTTTCCAAGCTAAAGGGAGGATAAAGCAATGTTTTGGTGAGAAACCACATGAAAACAGAGGTTGAAGAGGGTGGGATGCCTGTCAGTATTCAACCTGCTGAGTCAATCTCTGAGCCTGACAGTATGTGAAGTGTTTGCCCTCACATCTCTCTATGAGGGTGGGGAGAGGCTTTCCTAGACATGGAGACACGTTGATTAACTGTGTCTTGCTCAGGGCTGCCCGCACCCATTCTTCCCCAGCTCATACCTTGCCTTTTCCTCCTCTTAAGACATCTTTGTAGTGCTGCTGAATGGCGGGGGCCACGTCATCAATTTGGGCAGCGGTGGACCAGAATAACCAATTCCACCATGTAAATTGATTATTTAAATCCCACCAACCTCCATGAAAGCTGGATGTTTGCATTGATAAAATGGATGCTTCTAAGTCCCTTTCCTTTGTTATCTTTTCTTCCCCTTTTCTTCATTATCGTAAGAGCTTGAAACACACTTAAAAAGAAAAAGGAAAACCAAAAGGATCTGGTAATTGCCTTTCATTTCAGGGAAATGAAAGAGGAGCAGTGAACCTCGTGGCTCTACCAGTGACAGCTGAGGTGTGGTTTCCTTTCTCTCTGGTCAATGGCACCTAAAATACCGCATCCACTAGAGACATGCAATTCCCAGTGGAATTTTTGAAGGAACTTAACCTAAGGTTGAGTGTGCTGACCTTTACCTATTCTGCTTGACTGCATTTTCTTCCTGAGTTAAAAATACTAAAAATAATAATAATTTTGAGTATTTTCAGTGATGCATATTGTCTGCTTCTCATTTTGTTCTCATATTCAAACTATTGAGCTCTGATTTCAGTCACTGTGCAAGATACAAGAAAAGATTGCCTTGATATAACCATACCAATGCTTTACCACACAGTGATTCCAAGCACGTACTCAGAGATACTGGGAAGGATTCCTCCAGCTTGTTGTAAAACCGATTGACTGGGAACAAAGGAGTCCTGTCTTCCACTTAAAGTTACACAAAATGCTTCATGAAGTACCTGTTACCTGGCTCCTTCACACAGCAAAAATGTACAACTGATCTTGCCAAATATTTGAGCTGCCCTTGCTCTGCTTTGATGTCCAGAGCAATTGGGTTCCTCTCTTAGGCACTGTGTCTTTAAAATTATGCTAGCACTAAAAGTCAAGGGAGTGCTCATGTCTTCCACTAATCTTTGCTAAGCTGCAAAAACCAGCATAACAACTAATTCAGGTCTGACACGATTGTCTGAAGTTTTCCTTAAGGCCACCACATCCCTACCAGACATCAGACATAGCAGCTTCTGTGTTTTTTTCCTTACCATTCATTCAACATGTCACCCCAGAGGGGGATGTTAGTGGACAGGGCAACAGGAAAGCACAAACGACCATCGGGCAGAGAGGAGCAGCCACACACCTGGCAGGCACCAGATCTAGGTGGCATCAGGATTAAAGGAGACCTCTGTGTCTCTGGAGCTCTAGCAAGAGGCCAACTGGGGCATCTTATGGCATCAAAAATGCCATAGTCTTTTACATTAGGCAACTGAATTACACTTTATTAGCTGGTCATCTGCATCACACCTAACCACCAAGAGCTATCAAGTCATCTCCACCTGGATCATGTGCAGATACCCCCATGCACAGACTTAAATTCAGAAGTTTAATTTGGTCACTGCATTGCAGCTGTGGGGTGGTTATTTCTCAAAACGTAGAGGAGATGACTGTACCCAAGAAAGTATGGGGATTGCTATTAGTATTATTCATGTGAATCTCTGATGAGAAGAGCTAAAGACTCCAGTCCAAAATAGGGCTTGCTGGTCTTCAGTTAGAAGAAACTCTTCACATGCCTGTGTTAGGAAGCATCTCATTTGGTTCATCTCCCTTGTAGCTGCCCACATCTAAGCTTGTCAGCCTGGTCTTCCTATTTATTTTTAATAATTAATATCTATACAAACAGATCTGGGCAATCAAGACCCACACACAATCCATTCTGGAGCTGGCATCCAAAATAAAGCAGATAAATCATGTCTTAAAAGTGTCTGCTTCTGTCCATTGGCTGAAAAGGGTGAGACAAGTGCAGAGACAGATCCTTGCACTGCAGCCATTGAAGGGGAGGTAAGCTGGATGCCACCACTCATTTCTGACCCATCCGCACCCTTGGGTGCATGCAGGAGCAAGGCAGAGCTGCACACACAGCTTGGGAGGGGTCTCCTCTGCCTTCATGCTGCCCCAGGGGGGGAGCGAGCCCACCTGACAGCTTTCTGCCACCTGGGAGTCAGGCTGGGAACGAGAACCAGACGGTAGGATGTGAGACCCTGATTCACAACAATTTACCTGGGGTCACTTCTCAGCCAAACAATTCTCTGTGGTCTTAACCCCAAACTGGCCCCACAGGTGCCTCCTTGGAGAGATGATGTTTCTTCTTGGTGAGGAGGCTAACCCTGGGCTGGTGTGCTCCTTCTGAGATTCTTCATCCTCCCAGCATGACAGACATAAAATCCTAAAAATAATAATAATAATAATAATAATAAAATAAATAAATAATAAATTTAAAAAAATAAAAGACCCATTTAAACCCATTCTGACCTAGGGACCTCCACATACTCCAAAGCAGCTGTAGCCCAGCCTGCCCTGTCACGTGTGCCATTCCCACAGCTCCGTGCTACACCCACGTTTCCAACCATCAAACAACCGTGCACCAGCAGGTTTTTAAGCACGTGGTGCACTTGCTGCAGCTGCCACAGCCGGCGTGCATGCAACAGTCCTGTTGCACACCCAGCGTGCAGCTCTGGAAGGTGCTCAGCAGCTTGGTCGTGCAGCCAAGCAAGCTGTACGAGCCCAAGCCAAAAACCTGGCACGGCTGATGCTCTACGGCAAAATGCTTTTCTTCATCTACTCCCTTGTGCTTATCGATTGGAGTATTAATAAAAAACATGTTCAAAGCTCCCTCAGCTTCCGAGATTACTTGGGAATAGTCCAACACTCCAGCCCCAGCCACGTTTGTATTGTGGGGACTGGGGGATCAAAAGCATTTTAAAATGGCCTTACTAATCAATCATCAACAATTGGGTAAATTAAGCCCTGCAGTCTTTCCTTTTGCAAGAGAGGGATCTGCCGGACGTGTCTTTAATGAGCAGATTCCTATCCCTTTAATATTCCTTAATACCTTTCGAGAGGAAATGAACCACGGGGAGACTTTGTTGGTGGAATGAGAGGAATGCAGATAACTTCTGCCACTGCTTTCTCACACCTCGGGCTGCACAGCCGGCGTGCTGGCCCCAAACCCTGCCTGGACAGGGGGCATAAGGCTCTGTGGCAGGGCAGTTTCCTTCCCAAGACCCCGGTAACACCATCTCTGCCCTGCCCAGTGTCATGGCCAAAAGCAGGAGGTTTTTTCCTCCTTGTTGCAAAGCTCAGCCCGTGCTCACCTCCCACGTCTGTCTGTGGGGAAGGTTTGTTTTCCAAAGTCCATCAGGAAGATGCACACATCTCCCGAGGTACTGCAGAAGGGGATTCCTGTTAATTATTAACGTGCCAGAGGCAATGCAAATATCACAGGAAAGCAAAGAGCCTTGGTCTGTCCTGGACCGCCTGGGGACTGCTGGCTTTTGTTACCTTTTCTCATAGTATGAGGCATGGCTCACTCTCTAGGTCTCTCTGGGAGACATTTAATGAAGTCCCTATGACAGCAGGGACTTGGGATTTGGAAGATGTCCTCTGTGTTTCTCTTGCTGTGGCCCATTGTGTGATTTTGGACTTTTACTATAGGTCCTAAGTATGTGGAATGGTATTAGGAAGAGTTCTGTGACCCATAATAAGTCTTGGCTTTGAGATAAGAGGGTTTGCAGACCTTTGTCTACCCAAATACTTCTGTCACACCAGTGTCACACCACTAAAAGCCAAGACACTAGCATTTCCCAGCATGTTCATGAGGAACTTCTAGGCATGAAGATTGTGCCAACCCACAAATGGTGCCAGCCTACAAAAGCATGGGGCACACAAGGAGACAATGTTGGATACCGGTGGCTGCAGAAGTGAAGGATTTGGATGCTGTAGACCCTTTATAGAAGATCTCCAATATATGAAGGAGAACAATATTTAGGAATGTATGAAGGAAAACAATATTTAGGAATGTATAAAGGAAAACACATTAGGATTACAGTGGTATATAGGATTAGATGGTGAGAAGAGCCTCGGACCCAGTGACACGTTATGAAAATGTTGTCCAGCCTGACATTGCGCGCATCGTTTAGGCAGGGGATTTAATTTCTCCAAAGGGAACGCAGCTTGACAGCATTTTACCTCCTGAGTGTAGTGGCACAGCAATTAGCACATCGAGCGTTTAGCACCCGGCTTTCCCCGGGGAGCGGGGGCGGGAGGGAGCGGCAGAGCCAGGTTAATGCAAGGAGTCCGCGCTCTCCATCCACGCTGCTCCCCTTCCTTGAAGCCTCCCTGGCACATGCTCCTCTTGCACAGACACCTAGAATAAAAGGGAATTTATGAGACATTGTCCACAAGCGGCAAAAGCCGCTATCGATTACTGCACGGCTCTTAAATGAGAGTAATTCACAACCCTCTTCGGTTTTGAAGGCAAGCTCTAATTTAATATCATTATGTCTTCATGCCCCCACACATTCCACTGTCTCATTCACTAAGCTTTTATTGGGCTCTGGATAATTTATGGCTGGATATGCTGCCTTTTATCTGACCTATTTTTAGCGATTCTTGCTTTTTACATATTTCTTTCCCTGCCATCACAACTGGCAATTAAAGTAAAAAGGTTTAAAAAAAAAAAAAAAATACACGATGAAGTTCCACCCTGCTTTAACCTTTATTTCTTCTCCTTTATGTGCTAGGGAACGCATTTGTTATTGCTACAGCATTCTGAGGACAAGAGTTTTCGATAAAAGCACCTTCCCCAGATTTTATTTCTTCCATTTTTTCTTCATTTCTCTGAAAACTGATGTGCATGAATTTGCCACAAAATCTTCACTGATGACCTTGCTCAGGTTTCAGAGCTGCTGAGTGTTCCTAGCTTGCTTCAGTTTCCCTCTGTAAATGAGGTCCAGAGACCTTCAGGGGCCTTTTCCCATGGGATTCAAGTGTCCTCGGTCCTCTACAGCCTCATAGGAGGTTGTTGCTGGGCTTCGCTTGCATTTGGACCCCAACATCTTCAAAGCTCTTTGGTGCAGAGAGAAAAGCAGTGCTGCCTTTAGCTTGGGGGCAACATTTTTCTTTTTCCTTTTTTATTTTTAAAAAGAGCATTTTGTTGTTTTATAATCCATTTAATTATGTAATAATAGAATGCATTATCATACATCATTTTATTTTAAATTGAAGTTTTATTATTTCAGTTTGGGATTTTTAAATATTTCAAATATTTGCATTACCCGGATGAGACAAGAGGAGAAATCACAGAAAGGTATCAGACCTGGAAACCTGAAGATATCGTTGTGCCCTTGATACTTTATTCACTTTTTCTGGCAATATCAGATGATCTACCTATGAAAAATAGAAAATTAAAACCTAGGTAGTTATCTTTCATGATGTCTGGGTTGGAAGTAAGGCCATGTAATGGTGCAAATTGGTCCAACTGACCCCCAAGCTATTTCCCAACCTTTTTCCACCTCTCTGTTTTGTCCATGAAGTCTTTCCCTGGGGAAGTCCTTTGTTCCCAGGCTCAGGCACTGCATCTCCATGAGTTCACCCCTGCTCTGCAGGGACCAAGCCAGAGTTTTCCTGGATTTTCAGGATTGCCCAAGGATGGACACGCAGAGAAGAGCAGTTTGGTATCACCTAAAGGTACCATCTAGGGATGGATATTGTCTGGAAACACAAGATTTATCGTAGGACAGTGAGATTTTGCTGGATCCAAGTCATCTGCAAGGACCTGGAAATTTTAGCAGAACTTGCCTGTGACACATATTCCAGCATCTTGTTTTGATGTAGTTTTAGGAACTCCAAAATATTTTGTTTGGGTCAAGAATTTTAGGCAGGCTCCTCAGTTATCCTTCTTCAGCTTCTCTCTTCACTCTTTACCTCTGAAAACCAAGGCACAACTCCAAATTCTGGAGCGTCTCACTTCAGGCCTCCTGAGTTAACTTGCAAAAGGTTCTGCTATCGTGATGTTTTTCTGCTGTTTTTAAGAGAAATGTCATTACGCTGATATTTCCTCCATACAACAATTCCAGTTTCTGGACATATTTTTAGATATTCTGTTCACAGCTATTAGATCACTGTCATTTATTATTTTTTTCTTCTGCATTTCTGGTTAAATATAAAATTACCTTGCTCTATTTATGAATGCAGAATATGACATAAGCCTGTAAATACTACTTATAATTACATGTGATATTGACATAATATTGGCATAATAACGCATAAAAACATTAATTAGATGTATTTCAGCACTTCCAAATTGTCAAAATGCAGTTTGACTGTCCCCAAAGTTTTGGTCATCAATGGCTTGAGTCTACCAGAGATGTCTGCCCTGATCCATGGCTTGATCCACCTGGATGTACTAGACCTTCTGCCTCAGGTATCATGGAATCACAAATTATTAGGGCGGTAAGGGCACTCAAAGCCCATCTAAACCCAGCCCCCTGCCATGGGCAGGGACCCCTCCCACCAGCCCAGGCTGCCCCCAGCCCCATCCAGCCTGGCCTTGGGCACTGCCAGGGATGGGGCAGCCACAGCTCCTCTGAGCATCCTCAGGGCCTCACCTCCCTCACTGTGAAAAATCCTGTGGGGAAAGGTGATGCTGCATGAAGGCTTTGTGTAAGAGCCACAGAATCGGTTGTTTAGCTAATTTGTCATCTGGCCATTTGGGTGCCTGCATCCCACCTGATGCGGAGCCAGGGACCTTGGTGTTTCCAGCCTCACAGCATGGCTTCTTTCCCCCCCAAACTCAAGCCTGGTAAAAACACTCAAAATAACAGCTTTATCTGGAGGGATTTCCAAGCTCTGCAAGGCAGCATCTCAAGAGAGGGAGGGAAATGAGCTACGCAGCTTCACCAGCCACATTCCCACACGTAACAACCATGACAGCACTGCTAACGAGAACCAAAAATCACGAGGCAGATTTCCCCGCTCCTCAGCCAACATGAAAAATCATAAGACTGGATTTGGAAAATCCACAGGGTTTTACAACCTTGTATGTTAGCTGTTTTCACAGATGAGTTTCGTTCAAGCAGCTCTCTCTAGTCACGAGGAAGAGAAACCTTGTGGGGTTTTTTTGTTGTTTTTTTGTTTGTTTGTTTGTTTTAAGAAATGAAGAAAAAAAGTTCTTAAATTGCTGAATAATCACTGGGCTCCAGGAGCTGGGGCTTTGGAGGAGACACCGCAAGAGGATATGGGCAGAAGGTGAGTTACGGAGGGCATGCTGTGTGATGGAGCAACGCTACAGGTCTCCGATCACTATACCAATAGAAAATAATAACCAAAAAAATCTGCCCTGAATTCTCATATCCCACAGCAGTAAAATATGAAGAGGAAAATATGTGGCAAGAGTTTGCTCTTGTGCCTGCCTGCTCATTGTGTTTGCCTGGCAGCAAGGCACACCACGCAGGCTATTGTGCAGAGCTTGCGCCTGCTCGACCCTCAGGCAAAATCTCGCCTTGTTGGAATACACAGCGAAAACACAATAAATAAATAATGCACTTTGAAAAAAATAAAAAAAAAAAAAAAAAGTACAACCTTAAACCATCTGATACCATCTGATTAGACCAGCCAAATGCTGTATTTAAAGGAAAATAAATAAATAAATAAATAAAAGTGCTGGAGGCAAGGGGGGGGCTGCTCGGGAAATCTCGTTAGGAGAGAGCAGCTCCCCAGTAGCACCAGTGATGGCTCCAGCCCGCGCTCTTCAGAGCACCCACAGATGTGTAAGAAGGAGTAAAGTGGTGTCAGGCACCTCAGACCATCAGGAGGGGCTCTTTTATGCTGTATAGTTCTTACCTACTAGTTTATATGGTTTCTTGTATGTTGTCACTAGGTTATACAGTGTTTTTTAAGGTATATGGAGCTTGCCTACTAGGTCATACAGGCTCCTGTAGGCTATATGGTGCTTGCCCACTAGGCTATATGTTGTGTTTTTTTTCAGGTTAGATGGTGCTTGCCCACTAAGCTATACAGATTCTTGTAGGACATATGGTGCAGAAGGTGCAGGACTGAGCAGAGATATTGCACTTGGCATCCCTTACAGGTGTTGGTAGCCAGGACAGTAAAATTACAGTCATGGGTGTTACAACAGGTCCAGATCTCCCACCTGCCCCAAAACCACATTTTAGGGTGTTCTAGTGCACGGACCAAGCTGGAAGCAGGTCATGGGATGGCAAAAATGGAGCAGTTTGGGTTTGTGCAGCATGAGAGAGGCAAACACAGCTGGGCTGGAGACCTGCGAGCATCCCCCCTTACACCCCTACCAGGCTACAAGGGAGGGCCTTGCTGCCGCCTGCAAATTAACTGGATATGTTATCACATTTTAATTAAAAACATGCTTGTATATAATGTACTTGGACACCTACAAAACTGCATAAATAATAAATGCAAACAGCAGTAATTTATCGGTACAGCGGGGTTTAGCTGGATCAGTATTGATTCCTCTTTATGACTACATATTCTTACAGGGGAAAGATAATATATTTCTTACTCACACAGTGGTTAATTACTGCTTAAAATAAATCAATACTAACTGGCCAAGCAATATAACCCATTAGTTGTGCTTAAAATAAATTAGTCAATGCGATTTTCTCAGAACTGATTTTGGGGGGTTATTTACATTTTTAGGTGTTAGTAATTTGCATCAAAGAAATCTTTGGCACTGATAACAAGCACTTCATTAGCTAATTAAGCTTATAAAGCAGCTCAGTGACTTGCTTAGTTCACTGAAAGTTCAGAATTAAGCTGACCAGAAATGCAATTATTTTAAAATTTGAAGTGAATCAATCAATTAAACAGGAAAAACCTTGCTGAAGAAAGCATTTATTTCGGCTGGGAAGAAAGCAATTTAATTTTTTTTTTTTTTTTTTTTTACTTAGATTTCAAACACTTGTAAAGGATAAAATTGAAGCAACCATAAAAGCAAGAAAGGGTTTGTAAGTTAATTATTTTTTCTTGGTTTTCTAATCCCAAGCTGAAAAGCTCAGATTTTTTTGAATGTAATTCTTACAGGTACACTTTTTTTTTTTTTTTTTTTGGCAATTCAACAAAAGCTGACACAAATCTTCAGGGCATTTCTGGATAGCTGAATTTCTTTATTAAAAAAAAAAAGAGGTTTGGCTAAAAAAAAAAAAAACTATCACTGTGATTTAGACCTTGAATGAGAGAAGAGAACCTCATGTTCCTTGCTCCTAAAGTGTCCCTGTGCTTTGTGCTGAGGACATTATTAGGACAATGTTGTCCTACAGGAATAATCTGAAACCCAGCTCACAGCCTTACTGAGCCACGTTGCTCTCTCCAAATGACCTGAAAAGCACAGAAAATGGGTGGTATTGAGCAGGAGGAGAAGATGAGGTCCATCTTGCCGCAGGCCAGCAGCAGGGCCAAGTGCTGTTGACGTGTGGGGTGCCATTTATCTAACATCAGATATCCACCATAGGATTCTATGCTCCCCTGGATCCCTTTATGATCAGTGCATAGAAGAGAAATAGGCACTTTTAGGATGAGATTTGCCTGCCCTAATTTGGGTGATGGATTTTGGAGAAGAAACTCACCCTGAGCCTGTTGGTTGAAGGGGTTGCCCGGGGTGACCATTACTGGTGGAAACACCAACACTTGGCTGGGTGACCCCCACTCATATCACCAATACCTTGGGGCCTATCCAAGTCCAATTCTGAGTAAAAATACCCATGCTCAGCTTTACTTGCTCACCACCAGAGTGACCTATGGTGCTCATCAACTTCAGTGCCACCACTTCTGCAGGGCATATGGTGCAGGTAGAGCTCTGCTTAACCTCACCAAGTTTCCCAGAAATTTCCACTTTAGCAGTGTAAGATACCATTTATGCTGTCCCTTGAGGTGTGAGGAACAGTTCTGTCAATAAATGATAAACCAGGCCCAGCTCATCCACAAATATTTGGTAATTTCACCCTAGGTGGCACACAGAGCTCCAGGCAGGGGAGGAGGACAGCAATGGCTGTTCAGCTCCTCCTGTCAGCACCAGGGAAGAGTTGTGGATGGAAGAGGAACCCAAATCCAAGCAGAATCACACAGAGCTCAAACGAGGTGAAATGTGAGAAAGAATAAGGGTGTTTGGCCAAGATTTTGGATCAGCAATACCTTTTTGATAGACAGTCATGTCACGGCCATGTGCCTGAAGATCAAAGCATCTGGGGGCATGGTGAGGTTGGGAAGCCATCAGGTTGTAAAGCAAGCTCATAACCTCTGCATGATTTACACTGTTGGCTAGAAAAACATCCAGACATGATTTAAAGGCTTTGTGCATGGGTCATAAGGAAGTGCTTTCACTGGTTAATCACCTGATCTGTTAAAATCATGTCTCATTTCTCCTCCTGATTTTTCTGGCATTAATTCTCACCCTCTGGTCACCACCCCAGCAAGGCTGCAGAGCTACCCACTCCCACAGATCTGTTCCTTATGTGGATATTGGCAGACCTGAAATATTAAGATATTAAATGCCTTATCATTTTCTGCTGGATAATCCAAGTCAATCAAACAACTTAATTCTTCACTTTTACTATGGAGCAGATGGCTGCACACAAACAACCTCAGAGGCTGGGTTTTGGTCCCATCCCATGGGCCAGGAGACTCTTGCAGACTGCCAGCTGTCTGAAGACCTTGGATTTTCTGTGTCAGTGAAAATGTTGAACCCTCATGTAAGATGAAGAACATATCCCTTTGTTTTCAGGGCTAACCAAAAACCTGAAGTTCCTCATTTTCAAGATTAGCAAAAGAACCACCAGTTCCCAGGTTAGGAGCCATTTTCCAGCTTGTCTGTCTTACCTGGAAGAAGCGGGGTACAGCACACTTTGAGAACTTTGCACACTTTGTATTTTGTGTCCTTTTTCAGGTTTCACCATGCAGCCCCAGGATTAGACTATCCAGAAGCATCTTTTGTAACATCTGGACAAGCTGCTGTTCCAGTGCTGCCTTGGTGGAGTGTCCTAGGAGCCCCCAAAATGTGAGACAGCCCTTTCCCATGGGGCTGTGTAGTGGAAATACAAGATGAGGGGTTTACAGCCACAAACAACACTTGTTGTTGTGATGTTAAAGCAAGAACCGGCTGGTGAAAGGAGGCATGGAGTGAAAGAGCTCAAAAAGCCTGGCTTATCCTAACTCACCATGGAGGCAGCCCTGTTTCTGTGCTGCACTGTGCAGAACTCTGTGGCAGATGGTCAAGAAGGTATTGTCTGGCTGCCCTTGGTTCAAGCAACCTCCCAAAGTGCTTTCTGCTGTAATTCCCTGTACAGCTGCACAATCAGTGCTGCTCTGACAGGTGGTGGGCTTGTAAACAGAACACTTGGACATTGCCTAGCAATGCCCCAACACACGATACAGAGTCCTGCTCTTTGTACAAGTACCTTGTTTTGCTCAAGTTTCCAAAGAGAGGATAAATAGCACAGCTTCTGTTTTGTAACAATAACTGAAGGAATACTCAGACCCTGGTCTGGGTCTGTTGTTGTTTCTCCAGGTTTTGTGCCTCTGCATAGTCCCTGGTAGCATCTAGGCAAGAAACTGCAGTAGTCTTTTTAATTAATTCTTGAGGCATGTGAGATTACAAGTGTCTTTGTGGGAGTGAAGCCAAACATCTCCCTTGGCTCAGGACTCAAAGGTTGTGTAGTCTGGGGAAGGTTAAGCCATAGGAGAAAATGCAAGTGCCTTTCCTTTGTCTCCACATGCACTGCTCTAGCTGGAAATTAAACCATGCTGTCCTTAAGGAGCACCCAAGGCTGATGTGGGAGCTCAGGGAGGAGGGAAGCTGCTCTCTGAACTGGAGCAGCCAAAGAAAGGGACAGCATCAAAGCAGGGTGGAAGATCCACCTGAGCATCCTCTCCTGTGAGATCCAAGGGTCATCTATGAGATGAGCCCAGATGCTGGAGCAAACCAGCCTGGCTGCAATACAGAAGCAGCATCTCCAACCTGGCCAAAAAGGAACAAACAAATGTATAAATAAGTGACTAGCCCAATCTGCATAGTCCTGGGACAGGCTTGCATCCAAAGCTCATCTCTCCCCAGACCGGGGTGCGGACTGAGATACAGGGTTCTGGTTTGAGCTGCTCTCAAGCAGAGACGTCAGGGATGCTGGCTAAAGGCTTTCATTTTTCACTGCAACATCGTCGCCTGCCAAATCGGCTGAGCTGGGAAAACAATCTATAATTGACTACAGAGGCATGAGGTTATAATGATTTACCCTTTTTCTGAAGCATGCACATAACCTCTGCCAATTAGCCAAAAGTTAGGCAGACGTTTTAATGACAATACGTCCAGCAGAAGGAGGCGCTTACTGGGGGGCTGTGGCTGCAAATTGCCATAGCCCAAGTCACAAGTCAGAGGAGCTTGGTCTGCCAACACAAGAGAAGAAGACACAGTGAAGAGCTTTGCTCACAGATGATCATGGAGCACCTGGTTTCCCAGCTGGGAATGGGAGGCAGGCTGGCACAGATGGGAACTGGTAAGTGGAGTTTTGCTGCCAGGTTGTTGGGATGGAGCTGGGCCCCTCCTTCCTCATCATCACATGGCACCTTCACAGGACTTTGGTTTAAGGGGAGCAGAAGTAGAGACAGCAGTGGAAGTCTGTCCTCGCCTATGGGAAGACCTGGGGTTATGGACAAGGTTTGTCCCAGTGTGTATGACAAATGAATAACTTCTCCACCTGATGCACACAACCTGAAGAGGTGAAGTAGACTGGAGTGAGTATTCCCACACTGAACACAGACTCTGTCCCAAGGAAATGGCCTCCAAGTGCTAAGCCACATGTAGTCTCCTGGGACCCATGGAGGAGAGTCACTGCCCCATGAAGGTCCTGCTCCCCCTTCCAGGTGCCCACAAAACCCCACACAGATCTGCTGCTGGCATGATTTCCAGGCAGGGAGGAATGGAGACGTGTCAGGCTTGATGCCACAGGGCAGCAATGGAGGTGCTGCAGGGAGAGGCGTGCGGGAGGGCTGCACACAAGATTTCCTTGCATGACTCAACCCTGTGAAGTATTTCTGTTGCCTCTGGCAGCACTGTACAATGGATCCCACCTCATGCTCTTGTCCTGTGACACTCCTGTCTGAAAAGACACCCCTTCCAGGTGTACACCATGGGTTCAGCTTATCAGAGTCTCGTTCATACTTTTTCCATGGGTGGTGTTCCTAAAGAAGGCTACAAAGGCAAGCACTCTGGGACCTTTCATTATACAAATCTGAGCAGAGTCGCTTCATGTCATAAGTATGAGAACCTGTCTACGCCAATGCCCCACAGATGTCACTGAGCTGACCAGCAGCTTACATCAATGGTATTTCTGGGTTTTGAATTGGCTCATGTGGTGTGAATGTCAGCCTGACCCTCCTGAACCCTGATGCATGAGCCACAGCTTCAGAGGAATAGATCGTTGGCTCAGGGGCTGGCTTTGGCAGGCTTTTTTGGCCTCTGCATTTCAGATCCAGCTGTGCTGGAAACACAGATCATAGTTTTGCATTTTAGATTACATTTTTATATATGCAATAGATTATACAATAAATTTTACAATAGATTCAGATTGGACTGCATAAAAAGTCCAGCTTCTGGCCCTTCCTGACCAGCACATTAAAAAAGCCGCAGAAGAGGGATAGATTAAGTGCAAGTACAGGATCCTGACAGCCTGCAAAATTTTGTGAGGAGCTTGGTGTGTTTGTTGAATGTCCCATACTCCCCATTTGGTTGAGGCAGTCATTGCTTCCTCTGGCAGAGCCACTGCAGACTTACAGAGCAGATGATACACACCGTGGACAAGGAAGAGGAAAACATCTAATTCATTGCTTCGCTCCTGAAGTCAGTCCAAGCTCGAAAAGATGAAACCAAGCCAATTCCTGCACTCAGATAGGGAGCCCCCTCTTTCATTTCTCCTGGTGCTGCATGTTTCTTACTCCACCTCTTGTGTTTACTATCATGTTGGGCACAAACATTTTTGTTGCTAGGAGGGTCCCAGGCAAGATTTGATATCTCAAGAGCCAGAGCAGAGCAGGCTTGATGCAGAGACTGCTTCAACTACCAAGTTAGGGCTGACAGGAGTGAGGATTCGGCCCCAGGTCCACATGGAGGGGACAGGCTCTGAGCCAAAGTGGCAGTGATGGTGAAGCTGGGGAAGACATCAAAGACTGCAACCTGTATTCCTGCAGTCCCTATACAACCCATGGCAAGACTCAGTCCCACAATGCTGAGCCTGCAGACATCAGGCAGGCTGCAAGGAGCCTTTGACTGTAGGCACAACAGCCCCGGGAAACTTCCCAAAGGCCGAGAGACGGACAGAAATGTCTAATCTGCGTTGAACGACCTTGCTCTGCAGATGGCATCAGCAGCAGAGGAAGCAGACTGCCTTGCCACAGCTGGTATCCCTTGGGTCCCTGCGCACCAAGCTAATTTCTCCCTGCTGGTGCTGCCCTCCAGGCTTGCTCAGGGATCTGTGCGTGGCACAATGCAGTCGGCCCCGCCATGTGTCAGGCACATCTGGCTGCTCAGGCAGCCTGCCAGGGAATTAGGGCTGTGCAGCAGGAGCTTGCACATGAGCACACAGGGCTTTGAACGCCCTGTTTCGCACGAGCCTAGACGTGGCCTCTTTGACCACCGGGCAGATGCTGTAGGGGAGATGTTCCATGCTGTTGATGGCCAAAGCCCTTCCCTGATGATGTGGGAAGGATTTTGGAGTCAGCTGGGAGGAAATAATTCCTTCAACAGTAGGCTCATGGAGAAAGCAAACTGAAGGGACAGTAGGTAGCGTATTGCCTCTTTGTAATCTCATGAAAGGAAATTTCTATCACACCCCAAGGGGCTAAAGACTTTCAGGAATATGTTTTCACAAGTCTATGGGCTTCTGGCTCCATGCAGTGCAAAACCTGGGGTTCACAGACCCTCTCTACTCTCCCACAGCATGTTGGTCTCAGTGCTTATGGGTGCCCAGCTGACCAGTGTCAGATGGTCCTCACCTGGTATCACACTCCCCAGCTGAAAAAACCTCATCCAGATTTCAAAGGCTACACAAATTCCAATCTCTGTTCCAACCCGTGTTTGTTTTCCTTGGGTCCCTCTCCTCAGCTAATTAGCTGTTGTGTTTATTGGAAATAGGAGACACATTCCTGACGAAAGTGGAAGTGCTGTGTTTAATGGAGCCCAGCGAAGAGGGGAACATTTCTTGAACAAACAAGTCTCATGCTGCACTGTAGTCTTCAAACTGAGATGAACCCCTGGCTGCTGGTAGTGGTGGGGATCATGACGTGCAATTTGCATAAGACCTTCACTAAATATTCCTTTGGAGGTCAATGAATATAAAAGAGGCTTGGCTCTCATTGGGTTTGATCTCAGAAGTGCAGGCAAGAAAAAAAAATGTTCAGCATCTACGTGAGCAAAACTCTTTGTCTTCTTCAGTTCAATTGCTACTTTCGTTTGTCTTTAATAATATGGTATTTGCTCACTTTCAGACAGCCGTTTGCAAGTGTTCGGATCCAAGGCTAATTTGCTCAGACACTTGGCTCTCCCAAAGAGATCACTAAAACTCCTGGTACACGGAGTACTTTTCTCGAATGTTAAAGCATTTAGAGCCTTATTCTTCCTTGTCCTACCTTGCCTAAGTATTTATACCTAGTCAGAGACAGCGTAAAAACAAGTTAATATTTCGACTGGGGAATGTTTTACACCTCGTTACGCAGGTGGAAACAGCACAAGGGTAGAGAAGGGCCAGGACGTTTCCAGTAGCTCATTTGCTTGTTCCGGTTAGCTCCTAATTTAGGCCAGCCCTGCCCCGCGGCGGTATGTACAACCACACCACTGTTCCTTGCCTATTTCTGGGGCTGATTCTGAGTTTGCATCATGCAAAACCTACAGTTATTTTCAATCCCATTTTGGCTTCAGAGCAAAGGGAAGGGCTTTCCACACAAGGCCTCTGAGGGGGAAATGAGGACACCAGCTTGGAAGTCCCACCAAAGAAACATCTTGCAGGTGGGTCAACAGCCCATCTGGCCTGGGATCGCCCATGGTACAACCAAGGCTCACCTGGCTTTTGCTGTCTCTCCATGCATAAAGTAGAAAACCAGCCAGTGGGTGGCATCCCTGCCCATGGCAAGGGGTGGAATTAGGTGATCTCTGAGGTCCCTTCAAACCCAAATCGTTGTGTGATTCTGTGATTCAGCATCACATCCCCACCGCATTTGACTCCCTGGGCATCAGTGCTGCAGACATCAGGGGATAGTCCACAGCTGCAGATTAGACCTTGCTTTTTTTTTTTTTTTTCCAGATGATATGAGTGTGTCCTGTGGGGCTTCTGTGGACAGGTAAATCTATATTTTGGTTTATGGCTCACCCCAACTGTGTGTCTCTTTCTTCCTGCCTTGCTGCGAATGATGAGAAAGCCTCAAGCCAAAAGAGATCATTGCGTTGTCTCAAGACCCAGGATAGAGCAGACCACATCTGCTTGAGGTCCAGCACCCAGGGACTGATGGCGGTGCCAGAAAATGAGCTTCCAGGATCCATGGAGAGGGAGCATGGTCCCCTCCCTGGAGCAGCAAATTGCCTCACTGCGAGGGGGAAAACACAAAGCCTTTTTCCTGGCTGGAGCTTGGCTGGCTTTGTCTTCCAGCTCTACTTCTTGTTATGCTTTGCTGTGACAGAGTAAAGACCTCTTTAATACCTCTTTTTTTCTTTTTCTTTTTCTTTTTCTTTTTCTTTTTCTTTTTCTTTTTCTGTTCTCCTCAGGAGAAGGCACTTACATGCTGTAATGTTCCCCCAGTCTTCCTTCCGATAAGCTAAACAGAGCGAGCTCTGTAAGTCTCTTGCAAGCTATTTCTTCCGGCCCTCATATCATTTTTGTGGCTGTTTTTGGCACCTTCCTCAATTTTTCAACTTCCTTCTGAAAACATGGGCATCAGCGCAGCACTCGGTGTTCCAGCGCAGGCACTGTTTAATCAGCAGGAGGAGGCAGAGGGGGCGGGAGGAGGAAGCCCTGGCATCATGCTGCGCTTCGCCGGCCGCCCTCCGCCTCGGGATTTGCTCTCTCTTCCCATCTACAGAGAGCCAGAGCTCTCTGCCAGAGCACGCCTGTTGTCCGAGTTGCTCCCCCAGGAGTGCCAGAAGGCTTTGTCTTGACCCCCTGTGCTTCAGCTGGTTTTATGTTTGCTTCTGCATCACTCAAGCATGCACAGAGAAGGACTGGAAAAGAGGAGGCTGAGTGAAGGCCTCATTGTGGCCTACAGTTTCCTCATGAGGGTGAGTGGAGGGGCAGGCACCAATATACTCTCTTTAGTGACCAGTGATAGGACCTGAGGGAATGGTGTCAAGCTGTGACAGGGGAGGTTCAGGCTGGACATCAGAAAGAGGTTCTTCACCGAGAGGGTGGTCGCACACTGGAACAGGCTCCCCAGGGAAGTAGTCACGGCACCAAGCCTGCCAGAGTTTAAAAAGTGTTTGGACTGTGCATTTAGTCATATGGTCTGAATTTTTGGGTAGACCTGTGTGGTGCCTGGAGTTGGACTTGATGATCCTTGTGGGTCCCTTCCAACTCGGGATATTCTGTGATTCTATGAAGGCCTGATGGCCATGTTGCACAAGTCTTGAAAATCAACTGTCTGGCCTAGTCCAAACCTCCTGTCCCTCCTGGCTCTTTACAAGGGGAGCCCAAAGAGCCGTGAGTCTTGAAGCCAGCCTGAAACACATTTCTGCAGCCTATCAGCAGTTCAGTGAAATCCCAAGTTATGGATGCAATTCCCATGTCCTCAGCAGCTCTTATTTTCGAGAATGGTGTCACCACTACACCAGTAACAAGCCAGATCTGAGTTCTAAACCATGGTGCAATCCGGACAGCACTGGGACAGATGGACAAAATCCCTGGACCTAAGACTTTCAGGCCCCCATGCACGAAGTCAGACTCTCCACAGTGCTCCATATTCAATCAGTGAAGAGACAACCCATCTAGAAAGACAGAGAGGTCCTCCCAGCACCATGCAAGTGGCTGTAAGCACAGGCAGGACTGCAGGGCTTTTCAAGGCAATAGATCACACCAGAAAAGCAGTGAAGTAATGTCTTATTACAACAGGCACACTTTCCAGTGATTTCCTAGAATGGAAAGTGCTTTGAAATTTAGTTTCATGAGCACCACCCTCTTCATTATGAAGTTCATGGATCAACTTCTACTGCCCACCAACAGACAGCCACTTTTCCATAAAAATCTTTTATTTTTTTATTTATTTTTTTTTTTTTATTCACAGTTGGTCATATTCTTTCAATGTAGAAAGAAGGCCTGGTATAGCAAGTTTCTGAATAAATTGAATAAATTCTCTTCCCACTTACGTGAGTGTAAGCCTGAAGTTTCTCCCCCTTGGCATCCTTGCTATTTAGTCTGTGTTTCCAATGGAGTAACCAAACCAAGTGGGGGCTCTCGGCCCCAGGCCTGCATGAAACGAAAGCTGTTGCTGAGACCTGTCAGGAGAGTCACACACTTCACTGGATGATAATCATGGAACAAATGAGTGAATAGTTAATATCCAGCCAGAGACTAGCGTGGTCACCGAAGGAAACATTGAAGAAATAGACCAAAAGTGGAAAGTCTTTGGAAATGAATCCAGATTTTAGAGCTGATTTTTTGATATAGATTGTTGTGAGTGAAGGCTCTACCCGCTGGAGCAATGTGAGAGTCCTCCCGTTTCCTCCAGCTTTATGGAGCTGAGAAAAATGTCCCCAAGGCTCAGTACCCACAGGTGCTCTTGGAACAATAGCAGCCTGGGCTGAATTCAAGATATGCCCAGAAAAACATTACTCATGGTTGCTAGACATTTTTATGGTCCTCCTCTAAGTATCCCTTGAGTATCCTGCAAATATTAACATACGAATCCTCATGCTTCCTTCCTTTAAAAGGCTGTTATTGCTCAGACTTTAAAAGCAAGGAAGCTAAGGCCGAGAGGTGAATAGACAGGCCAAGATCTCATAGGAAACCTGTGGTCTTTGTGCTCTGGATACTTCTGACTGACAGAACCTCCACCTGGCTTCTTGCCCGCTGCAGACAAGAAGGCGGAAAGGTTGGAGACGTGGTTTAAAGGGGAGTTTTTTTAAAGGAGGAGCATCCCTAGGGCAGCATGGGGCTGTTGTGTCACTGCTGCTGCAGGGGATCACAGGACAGGGACCCATGGGTGCACTGCAGGGTGAGACCTCTCCCCAGGCACAAGTTCATATATGTCACGTCCCAGAGCGATTACCTTAGGAGCCTAGTGGGGATTTCTGCACTTTTCTTTTTGTTAGGGTTATTAAAAAGTCAGGTGCTCTTGTCCCTTCTTATCCAACTGGATGAAAATCAAAGGCAACCTAATAAACCACCCTGAGTACTCCACGATGGCTTTGGTTCCTTTTAAAGTTGGTGTTGGCATAAAGTTCACTGTCTGAGACTCTGCTCCGGCTTGTTCCCCGAGATGACAGTGAAAATGGCAGTGTGAGCGCCTGGAGGAGCTGCTGGCTGGAGCCCAACCTCAGGCTGTATGATTTTCATTAGCACTAACGAGCATCGAGCAGCTGACGTCCTGCTTTGGAAAATGACTGTATCTTGAAGTATTCATCCCAAATTGATGCACGAGTGGAGCAACAGGATCTGCAGCCCCAGCTTTCTCAGCTCCGCAAAGGGACTTAACTGTCCCGGGGTTTTCCTGCTTTTGGTCTGTTTTGGTGATGGTGACATTTGATAAGAACCTTGCATATGATTCAGAGCCTGCTTTCCCAGCTCTCCCAGTCACATCAGAAATCAATTCTTTTTTTATTATTATTTAAATAAGCCCGTGGCTCCTGGAGCTCTAAAGTGTACGCAAAGTCTCCCTTTGGTTTTTAAGATGATTTTATGAGCCTCTCATTGCCACAAGGAACAGCCCCAAAAAGTGAGCAGCACTGCAAGGTCCATCCCCTCACAGTGAAACCAGCCAGGAAAAATACCCCATGTAAATTGGTTTTAAAACAAACAAACAAAAAACAGACGTGTTTTTCCCTGGTTAATCTCAAAATGCTGAGGGGCCTCCACTAGAATTTTGGGGGCTGTTCCTTCTTGTCCCATAGCTGAGATGGGGATGCTCTGCTGCCCCCAGAGCTTCTCAGCCACTTGCTGTCCTTCTCCTCCACCACAAAGCCTGTCCCTGCTCTGGCTGACAGCCACTGGGGTGCCCCACAGAGCCAAGTCCTCAGTGCAGTCTCTGCCTGCAGCCGGGCTATCGTTTCCCTTTATGAAGCTGGAGGTGCCAAGGAAATCCCTGGGGCAAGAGTGCAGAGATGGAGGGGGTTCGTTTCCCTCATGGTCCCGCTCTGATCACCGCGTTGTCCTTGAGGTCCCTGCACGCCCTTCTGCACATATCCAAGGCTCCCAGCACATTCTTTATTAAGCTGAATCTAGGGTATTTATTGCTGTGCATCACTGGAAATGAAGGAACTGCTTAACAGACAGCAGCGTGAGCTCTCGCCACACTTTGTGGTCGGCAGCAGCGGCAGAAATTCCCTCCAGTGCTGCTGCCCACCTGGCCATTGCTGCCAGCCGTGTCTCACCCTTGGGCTGATTCACGGCTTCTACCATATTCCATCACTTCCAGGCCTGCAGCAAAAACCCGCTGAGCTCTGCGGGTCTGGCAGCCTTCGCGTCCCCGCTCACGATCGTTTCCATCGCTCAGAGCGGGGACAGATCTGCTCCCTCCATAGCCAGCGAGCGAGAGGCAATAAATAACGTGGCCATCCAGGGGGAAGGCAGCCCTCATACGTAACCAGTGGCGAGTAGAAGGACTGGTGCTGAGGAGGAACTGGGGAGATGAATAATAACATATATCTTAGCTAAACGGCAGCTGTGAGAGGCAGAGCTTGGATCCATACGTTTTTTCAGGACTGTATATGAAGACAAAGAATATTTAGTGACAGGCCAAGGGGACAGCAGACAAGAAACTGATGGTTTTTCAATCTGTCTTAGCGAGAAAAATAAAGTTCATGTAGATATACTGGAAGTGATAAATGCCAAGTAAGGAAATGCTTGAAGAGTCTGAATGCAGACAGATCAGCCGGAGTGGAAACAGTAAGTTTGCCTTTGCGGTGAGTGGCAGGGATGGCTTATCACAGTGCTTTCATCACGTGTGCTAACGCAGAACCAAACACCACAGTTCCTTCACTCCCCCTTGGTGCTGTCCTCCACCCACAACCTGCTTCACCACAGGGGCTGGGAAGGGGCTCAGCACACAGATGTGCTCCCTCACTATCAGCTGGCACGATGCTGAACGCCACAACCAGCACTGCTCCCAGCCTGCTTTCCCCCAAGTCTCCCTCCCCAGGGTTTTCTCTTGGCCCGCTGTTCCCTTGGAGATGTCCATGAGCAGCGGTAAATCGATCCTGCACAGATTTGCTGCTGACACAGCCGAGACAGAGCATCCTTGGGGTGTCAAAGCCCCAGATGGGTGTTGACCTGGCTCAGGAGCAGGTCGTGTCACCCTCTGGGAGAAAGAGAGGGCACATCCTGCTGGGCAGCTTCCAGGACCATCCTCTGACTCCCACTGGCTCTCCCCCATGGCCATGGGCTCAATTTTCTACGCAACATGCTCATTTGACTAATCTCAGGTTGGCACTGTCATTTTGGTGGGTGCAGTAAGGGAATAGTTCCATCCTTAGATAAATGCATGTTCTTGGCCTATTCAAATTCTCCATCTTGTCCTCCCTGTGTGTAATGGGGGGTAAGGATGCCATCTCCTCTGAAACTCTGCAGAAACAGAGCTGTGCTGCAAAACATATGAGGTATGGGGCAGTGCAAGCAGAAATCCTTCTCTGTCTTCCGTTCACGATGAGGGTTCACCTGGAGAAGGCAAAATCAGGAAGAAGCAAGTATGGAAAAGAGAGACATTATTGTAAGACAAGGATTTGACTTCTACAAGCCAGCAGAGAATGTATAACTATAGACTGACATGTCCTCATTCCCATGCTGATTGGAAAAAAAAAAAAAAAAAAAAAAAAAAAAAAAAAAAAAGCACTAATCAAGCACTTGTGAGCACTTTTTCCTACTAAATGTAATTTAATTATACATGGAGACTGTCCACTGCCTTGCTGAGCATCTGAGGGCATGTATCAGCTCCAGGGTGCTTCCCCACCATGTCTAAGGGCTGTGATGTTGGGGTTGGACTTAGGCACATGTTTAATACGAAGCATGTGCCAAGCATCTTGCTGATTCAGGGCTTTTCTGAGAAGGTGCTGCTGTCATTGTTTCTCCTTGGAGCCTCTCCCTCTGCACATGTGAGCAGACACATCACAAATGTCTGGAAGAGCAGATCATTTTGCAATGCTCTTCCAAACAGTAAACTCAAGACAAAAAAAAAATTATTTGGTTTGAATATTTTGGCACTTGTGAATGTAAAATTCTTCTGCTTCTGTTTTCCTCTGCTTTCCACTTAGAACAATATCAACATCAAACTCCTCATGGACTCAGCTCTCGAGTTTTTGGGTAAAATAAGCCTGTAAGTGAGCAAAGATCTTTGCAGTGGCTCAGGGCAGAGCTGTACCCAACCCATCTTAATGTATCTGTAGCTGAGCTGCTTCTGGAGCCTGGATGGGTCTGGAACAGCTTGGCTACCCAAACTGTGCCCAGGAATCCCAGCCCTGGGCTGATGGCAGGTCTTGTGTTCCTTCCATTCCTAGAATATCTCTTCCCAGATCTCTAGAGATTTATCCCTGCCAGCGAGGACCCCCAACAGCCAAGGAGGAGACAAATGGGGTTCATGGCTTGGACACAAATTCATGTGCAAAAGACCATTCCAGAGAAGACCCTGGGATCTACAGAGGACTGACAAGCCATGGGGCAGGAGGCAAGAGCTGCCAGTAACCCAAAGAGTTTACTCCCCTGGATGATGCTGTCAGTCCCTATAAGGATGCTCCAGTCCTCTCTCTGGTCTAGCCTGTGTCTGGGTGCAGAAGATGTGTTTAAATCCCAGCTGAATGTTCGAGAATATCATATTCCCAATGGCTCTGGGACCTGGCAGGGGGAAACCAGCCTGTATTTAATGGGTCTGCCACCAGGAAATCAGACTGCCTCTCCCAAACCTTCTGCCTGATGGTGTTCCCCTCATGACCTGTGCTGCTGCTTCTTCATCCCAAGGCTCAGACCCAAATCCATCCCCACTGTGTGTTCCTAGAGGGACGCTGGCATGACCTTCCTGAAGGGGAATGTCGTAATTAATGCTGCCTGTACACTGCTGAAATGTTAACGCTTCTATTAGCACACTTTATTGGCTTGCTTTTAACACCACAGGTGGCTTTTCAAGAGCTCAGGCTTGATTTAAATCACATCCCTTTCCTATTGCTTTAATTATGGAAATGGCCAGAGCAAGGGAGTGAGTTCCTGGATCCCAGTTCCCACGACAAGCAGGAGGGAGGCAAAGCTGCCTGGTTTTGTTTCGGAGCAGGTATGTGGAGATCAGGAGAACAAATGGTGTGAATGCCTCTCAGTGGCCTGGCCCAGACCTTCCCAAAAGACCCCACCATCCCAGCACGAAATGGGATAAGACGGGATGGTACAGGATGGCACGGGATGGTACAGGATGGCACGGGATGGGATGGGATGGGATGGGATGGGATGGGATGGGATGGGATGGGAT
>CM021766.1:4624496-4649205 GCA_011076525.1 Nettapus auritus
ATGGGATGGGATGGGATGGGATGGGATGGGATGGGATGGGATGGGATTTCACCTCCCCACCCAACGCCCCTGGGGCTGCATCCAGCCCTTGGCTTCCATCCCACATCCTCCAGCATCACTCTTTCTCTCTGTCTCCCACCGCCTGCTCCAGGCTCATTTCACAGCTTGTCCTGGGCCTCTCCCAGCACGTTCCCCTGGGTTCTTCCACCAGTGCTGGCCTTTGAGTGAAAGCCTCTCTCCCCTGGCTGTATCTGCATACCATTCATCGTGCTAAGCCCTTGTGCTGTCACATAAAACCGTGAGGAATGAACCCAGTGAAAAAGCAGCCAAAGCCAGAGGAGGCAGCAACCCTCCTGGTTATGTTTTGGAGCCATCAATTACATCCTCCAGCAATGGGTTAAGTAGGTCATTAAAAAGTGAAAATGCTGGATTTATTTATTTATCTATTTTAAGTTCAAAAAGCAGCACTCCTTCCTCTTCCTTCTCTGCAAGGATGCTAACTCACAGCCCCTTACCTGTGTGCTGGATGCTGTTATTTATGCCAGGTGTTTTTGGTGCTGCTCCTACTGTGGCTATAAATTTTTATCACCCTGGCTGTGCTGACACCCTGCCAGAAGGGTTTCCAGTGGGATAAACTGAGTTAGCATGCTGTGAGGCTGTGGGGGTGGTGGTGGCACATGGGAGGGGATGGCAGGGGCTGTGTGTGTCCCGTTATCTTGGGATGGAAGGCATCTGTGTAGCCAGGGGTCCATTTCTGTAGTCTCTGTCAAACTAAGGGGCTGCTTGGCTCAAGAAAATATCATGCCCTGAGCACAAACATGGGAGGAAGATGTGATGAGCAGGTCCTCAGAGCTACCACAGGTAAGGACCAGACAAGACCGGTCCACGGGTACAGCCTGGTACTTTCCAGTAAGTCGGGGCTTATAAATCATTTTGACAAAGTAATTAAAGCACATATGTGCTATGATTTATAATACTGCCTCTCACTTATAATACCCTAGACCATAGCGCCTCTGGATAAAATGATGTATAAAAATAAGGGAAAACCGGTCTGAAATAGGGCTGAAAACCTGTGTTCTTGCCCTTGCAGTGCTAAGCCCTGCATCCAGAAGGACTCCAGACTGAAGGCACTACTCCAAATCTGCACTGCAGCACCTTGGGTGACTGCTACAGCTCAGGTCGCTGCGACTGGTCTCCACCACGAGTCAAACTGTGGGACATGGTTTTCTGACCACATCCCCCACGCTACCTGACCAGGAGCCATGGGGAAGGCAGGGCACAAGCTGAAGGCACAGACAGCCACCTGCCTGAAAATATGGAAAAATTTTCATGGGAAATCCTGTTGCAGAGATGATTCCACGAGTGCACATATGGATGGAGAGCTTAGACTGACCTGCAGCTTTCAGTGCCATCATTACTGAAGTCCAGCAGACCAATCCCCATGCTGTGGAGGGCAGCGAAAACCATCAGGAAGATGTTTGTTATGTGGCATTGCTTGCCATGAAAGGGAAAAATAAAGTAACTTAGCATCGGGCTCATCCCATGGCTGGAAGAAGAGCTTTTGCCCTGGAGGTTGAACAAGGAGGTGATGCAGAGAGTTTGGACGGAAGGGAACGGCCCCTTGTTAACATGAGCTGATGAACCACGAAGTCTTTGTGAGGTTTTATTTTTCACCCAAGCATCGTGGTCCCCTCTGAGGGCTAGTCCAAAAAACAGGAGACAACCACATTGCTCAGCAGCAACAATTCAGGGAGAATGGCTCAATCAACGGAGAGCTAGCTAGGAAGGAAGATGAGACAATTTGGACCTAAATTATTAGGTGGACTCAAATAATAGCAGAAAGACTAGGTTGGGGGGTTGCTTTTAGAAGTTTCCTTTTTTTCTTTTTTGTCTAGACATGATCAGGTCTGTAATATGCGCATTCATTTCCCTCTCCCCCTCCAAATCATCTGCCAGTGAGTGACATTTTGGTGGAGTGGCATCCTACTGGTATATAAATGAAGATTTTATGCATTTTTGGAAGAGGTAGCCGTCTTTTCAGATTCTTGGAATTCAAGTCAAAATGCAAAAAAAAAAAAAAAAAAAAAATTTAAAACCTGCAAAACTTTTTTTTCCCCCAACAGATGCTCTATGCAAATGTTGAAATAAGTGTATTAATATCGAGCTCAGCCATCTGTTTGAGTAATTTCTCAGGGGAAAAAAAAAATATTGCAGCAAGAGTAGCATGAAAAAAATAAAGCTGGATGGCAAGTTTCCATGGGGCACATCCCTTCAGGTTGCAGGGACCGATGAATGAGGCAGTTCCTGCGCAGCAGAACCAGAGGTTTTCCAGCAGCAACCCCATTTGGTGCACCTTGTGACGCCATCAAGATCACCCTCTATTATCTTATTTTAATTCCTCCAAGGCTACTCAGTTTTTTGGAGTACAAAGGGCCTGATCCAGCACCCAAAGGCAATGCGCTCAGCTCTCCAGCCCAGGAGCGCACTGAGGCTGATGGAGAGATGTGGGCAGTTTTAGGGCATGAGCCACCTGCCTTGCTTGAGTTTTGGGGTGAGCTGAATCATGCCCTGGGCTCTGGGGGCAGGTGTCCAGGAAGGCTGTAGGGCAAAGCAAGGTTCTCCCCATGCCCTGACCTGGATGCTGGGCTGGAGAAGGAGGCACAGCGGGTTTGTCCAAGCGGTCAGAATTCAAACCTTCTCCAAGACCAAGAGCGGAGAGCATGCTGCCTTCCTCCTCCTCGGCAACCTGCATCCCCACGGGGGTCCTGTACACCTCCAGCCTGGAGCAGAGCACTGCCCTGATCTCTCCATCACCTGCCTGTTTGCTCCCTGGACCTGCTGTGCCCCCACCACCACCTCTCCAAGAGGTGGGGAGCGCACGGAGCCAGAGAACCTGCCTTATAGGAGGGGGGGCAGGCAAACCTCCAGCAAGGCAAAGGCTCATTAAAAATAATCAACATTCCTTTCAAGCTCCAGGAAGCAGTGCTGTCGAATGAAGCTGGGCTGAATAGGTGCAGATGAGGCGAGCAGCAGTGCACAGTCATTGAGGGCTGGGCATCCCTGGGGATGCACTCCAATGAGGACTGGGGTCCCTGCTCCCCACCGGCTGAACCCCAACCTCCAGAGGAGGTTGCAAGCCATGAGCACCAGCTGGCAGTTCCTACACACTCTGAGCACCCCTTTCCTGCCCCAGGTGTGCCTCCTCTGCATCCCAAGGTGTAGTTGGAGCCCCAAGCCCTTCTCTCAACCCTTCCCTGATGGCACTGGAGTTAGGGTGGGGAGAAATAAATCAGCTAAGGCAAGGCAGAGGCTTGAACTGGCTTCCATAATCCTCTCTCTTCAAACACAGATGGAAGAAACAAACAAACAAGAAGTTTTTTTCTTTTTTTTTTTCTTTTTTTTTTTTTCCTATCCTCTTTAAAACTCCTCTTACAGAAGATTTTGGGGTCCAGATGATGACCATCAGCAGCAGATGGGCTGGAAGGCCTCACTCAGCCTGAGACCACAGGATGGGATGGTGGGATGAGCCACCTTCCTCACCCCCTGTCCTCACTGTGGGCACACAGCAGGTCATGAATCCCATGTGGGACATCTTCCCCATCTTCCCTGTGCTTCCTGCCCCCCTGGCCCCTTGCCCAAGGTGCCTTGGCCAAGGGACGGCCACGCTCAGCCCCTCACTTCCAGCTAACTGCAACAACCCAAGCTGGACCTTATCAGCTTATTCCAGTTCTTGTTTGGGCTTTTACGGCTGCCAAAATAAAACCTCATTCACAAGATGCATGAGTGGAGTTCAGCAGCATGAGCCCAGCGTGGGAGAGAAAGCAAAAACCAGATTAAAGGCAAGGGGAAACGCTGAGGACACAGCCTCAGAAGACAGGGGTGTATCTCCAAAGGACGCTCAGTGCTGGCAGCTCAATTAATGCAGCTTAATTCATTGGGTAAATTGTTCAACCTTCTGTTTGTTTTTTTGCAGCTGCCTTCCCTTTTTTACAGCAACACTGGTGTGTGTCCCTCACCCAGACACGTAAAGGGGCATTGCTGTAGAATTAGGTTGTGAGCAGTGGATTTAGGACGTGGGCAGAGTCAGGGCTGCCAGGGCTGTGCCAGGAGCTTGGTGGATGGCTCCCAGTCTGGAGGAGGAGCCCTCTGTTTATTTTGGGGTAGATCACTTGAGGCTTTCAGGAGGCTAACGAG
The DNA here is from genome assembly GCA_011076525.1 of Nettapus auritus. Taxonomy (NCBI): domain Eukaryota; kingdom Metazoa; phylum Chordata; class Aves; order Anseriformes; family Anatidae; genus Nettapus; species Nettapus auritus. Next base: position 4,628,691 of record CM021766.1, read on the forward strand.
GCATTGAGGAACTCCACTGGGCTTGGCTCCTGGGTTGTTTTTCTGTCTTATTTTCGCCTTGGCTCGGCGTTCCCAGAATATCCACCTACCCTCACAGCCCAGGCAGGTCCATGGGGGAGCGGCGCCCTTGGCTCATTTTGGGAAGATGTTATTTTCCCACCTGGAGGTGTTCCTGCATCCTACACCCATACTTGCAAATGTCACAGCTCAGCACCCACATAGACAGAGACTAAAGGCCATATAAAAGCCTGCACGAAAAGTCCTTTTCAGTGATTTCCTGCGTATTATCACTGGCACATCACTTTGGGACCTCCAGGCTTTACAAGCTCTTGCGTTAGACAGAACAGTGAGCTGGGGCATCATCCTCAGCAAAATTCAGCAGCAGCTGGAGCCCGGTCCCTGCCCCACGCTGCCCAGTGCCAAGGGGCACAGCAGAGAGACCCGTGGACCTTCTCATGGCTAGAGGTGGACTTGGACTTGCTCAGTAGCAAGTAGCCACCCTGCAGGAACTGCAGTCTGGTGCTCAGGGCTTGCAGCCTCCTCTAGGATAACCCACCCGAACCAAAAGACTGGGAAAGCTGTCCAGTTTTTACGTTATTTCCCCAGAAATGTACAGCAAGGCTAAAGCTGGAAGGTGCTAAAGAGTCTTTTAGGGGACGATAAGCTGCCTGTATTGGTAGATAAACACTATTTTAATTTTCAAGGGTGGCAATCTGTGTCTTTTAATGAACTGTCATTAATTGACATGGTAAGTTCTTCCTTTAGAAAGCTGAAGCATCTGCTTCGTTTTTTTTTTGGACCACTTGCCCCATAGCATTTACCTCAGAAAAGCCTTTCCAAGGGTGTCAGTAATGAGAAAATGACCTTTGGTTCGGGGAAAGCAGTGTTTGTGGGATCCCACATCACGTCCAGAGCGATACATCAGGAGAAACGAGGCTTGCAGCTGAGGAATTCAGCTGACAGTGCAGCCCCTGTGTCATTTTCCCCCATGCAGCAAAAAAACAGCTCCAACATCTAGCATGAGGCCAGGGATGAGAAATATTGGAGACGATAGAGAGAGAGGCAGCAGGGAGCTGCTTCTATTTATTGCAAGAACAGGGAATGAGGAAAAAAATGAAGCTCCCCTTCCCAAGCAGTTTTTTGGTTTGTTTTTAAGATGCAGGACTGATGACTGCAGAATTCCCCACCCTGCTTGCGCATGAGACAAGCATGGATATTCCACCCTCACAGCAAAACTCCATGCAGGCAATCACAATTGCCATTCAAAACCATCCCTGTGGCTTCTCCTGCAACCACAGCCCCTCTCTTCACCCCATACTTCTCCCATTTACCCCAGCACAGATAAGAGTGGTTGCTCAGGGGGCAATGGCACGACCCAGGAGGCTCAGCCCATCTGCAGGCACACGTGAGGAGTTTCCCTTGTGCACCCTGCTGAACCGAGTCATACTGGGCTGAGCCATTTCCAGCTCCCATCAAATATTTAAGTGAGCGAAGATCATTCTCTGCTCTCCCATTTGGGTCTTTCTTGATTTCTGGCCAAACAAGACTCTTCTTCCTCTGCCATCAAGATGGGGAAAAGGATGCTTAAACCCCGTGCAAACCAGGCTCCTTCTGGTTGAGATGCTCCCAGGAGCCCAGGGACGGAGGGCACTTTCTGTGTTTCCCAAACCTATGTCCCAATTGGCTCAAAAATCCAAGAGCCACAGGCAGAGGGAGTCCAAATAACTGAGTGATACCAACAGCAAATGAAGGATTTTTGGTTGCTGAATTGTTGACCCTTTCCAATCACTCTTTTGCCAGTTTTCTGTTGATTTTTTTAAAATACTAAAAACTAGAAAAATAATTTTGTGGCTTTCTCCTTTTTTAATAGTAATTTTTAAAAATTAAAAGGCACATTTTCCACCACCCTCACAAACAAAAACAGCAAAGGCAGCCCTGCACAGAAGCCGCATTATGCTTGGAGCAGCTTCCCCTGGCCAGGCGGGACGTGGCACTCCTTTCCAAGTCTCAGAGTGCTTTAGCGAGCATCCATCCTCCCCGCAGATGCTCAGGGTGGCCAGGGCCAGCAACCCAGCAGCTCTGCTTGTGGCCAAGCACGATTCTGTGCAAACCACCAGCCCCATTTGCTTTTGCAAGCTCAGGATCCTGGTGGGGGTGAAGCTATTTTTGCACCTGCACAAGGGTGAGCTCTCTGCAAAAGGCTGGGGCAGGTGAGACAGCCCCGGATGAAAAGGGCAACAATGCCACCTGGCACAGAGGTGTTTTGAGGTCTGGGGCTGCCCAGGATCAGGACCCCATGGAGGGAGATGCCTGGAGAGAGCCAGATTTGAAGTTGAGCTCCCTGAGCCAGCTGGCAGCTGGGCTGCCATGCAGCCTTTACTTGCACCTCTCTGGATAAATCCCTCTGACCCAGGCTTCCGAAGCCTTTGGAAATGAAAACAGGTGGGCTTTTCTGATGCCAGTAAGCACTAGATAATAGCGGGCACGTTGGGTTTCAGCCCATCACTGGAGGCATCGATGGTGACCAGAAGCAGGGTAAGCCATTTAGTGCCTCAGACTCTCAGTGCCTAAAGCCAGAGGGTGTGACAAGCTGCCTGATATAACCACAGACCCTTGAGCCATCGCACTGGGCTCTCAGTGGACCAAAGCAGGGCCTTGTGGAGGTGTGATCCATCAGACCCAATCTGGACACTCACCTCTCTGCTCTCACTGGACCTGCAAAGGGAGAAGGCACAAATCTGGCACTGGTGCCCACCCAGGGCATCCCTGGGGGAAGCAAATGGAGGTGGTAGCACAGGGTGAGGGGACACAGCCACCATCCAGGGAGCTTGTCTCATCCCCAGGTGGCAGACCAGACCTGCACAGAGCCCGGTGCAAGGGGAAAGGGGACCCAGGCAGCAAAATATCCCAGCGGAGCTCCAGATCTCTGAGCAAAGCATTAGGATGTTCCCTAGCACTGGGGTACATAAATATTGCATAAGCTGCAGCGAGGAGGAGAGCGATGCCTGGATCCCAGCAGAACTGTGTGCTGGGCACACAGCGACCTGCAGCTGCACCGAGCATCCCCCGGGGGCTTTGGCTTCCACACGGCAGCTCTTCCTCAGAGGCTGGCCCTGAGGTTTTACTCTTGTTGTCTGGACCGAGATGCTCAGTGAATCCCATGCAGCTAATTACGCCCCAGTTCAATGTCTCGCAGCCTCTGGTGCTGTTTCTCAGGCTAATGAGCAGCACCCGGCAGGGCAGCATGCGTCCCTGCCGTGCCTTGCTCTTCCTCACCACGGGTGAGAGATGAAGGATGCTGGTGGGAGCTCTTCTCTGCATCAGGAGATGATGGCACACTCCACCACGCAGCCTGGTTTGCTGCAGTTGGTTTTGGTTTTGTGGTATGAGAAGCTTTCGGGGGGCAAGGCACAAAATGTGCCTCGTCATGACCTTGCACACAGCAGAAGCATGCACAGGATGGGTTAGGGTGTGAGTAACTGGTTACAGAAAGAAGAGACGTCCCTTCTCTTAGGGTTTTATCTTCTGGCTATGTTCCCGGGGACTTTGCCATTTTGCAGTCCTCACCTGGGCTGAGCAGTTCCTTTTGGGATCTGTCCGTGCATTAATGAGGTCTAGATCAATCTTCTGGTCCTGGAAGGGCTCGTTCAGCTGGCAGCAGCTGAAGCCCGATGATGGCACACAAAATCCAAGCAGTGCTGGTGCAGGCACAGGTGGGGGACAAGCCGGGTTTGCTGCCAACCACTGCAGCTTGCCTTGGGAGGATGAGAGTGGAGGAGGACGATCTCCAGCCAGCACGATCCCAGCAGCTCCTTGGCACTGAGCATGCAGCCGGTGCCAGGGGGCACAGGGAGGGCTGGTGTCTGTCCTTAGACCTAAAATCCAGGTCTGATGGGCTGAGGATCTGGCGGGACGTGTATGGGTCCCAGGGGCTCCAAGTTCACTCGCAGGGATGACCAAAGGGAATTGGACACACCCTTGTGGGGCACTTGCAGCCAAAAAAAACTCCTCCCTCAGCCAGGGGATGGGTAGAGGAAGGATCAGCCCAGATCTTGCCTCTCCTGGTCAGCAGGAGGAGAGCATCCCCACCTCAGCACCACCACTTCAGAACCACAGACCCCTGGGGAGCCCCACAACCAAGGGGAGGCAGGCGGCTCCAAACCTCTCCCTCCAAACCTCTCCTCCTACCAGGTCTGCAAGGAGCTGGCCATTCATGCCACCTAAAACCCAGCCAAGCATCCCCTGGAGTCCTGCAGGGTGAAATTCCCCCAGCTCCAGCCTGCAGCTACCAAAATCCCACCGATACCCCCCGGCACCCGGAGCATGGGGAGACGCAGGGACACCCACTCATCCCATAACGGTGCTCCTCGCTATCCAGCTCACGGAACCATGCTTTTCACCTGTCTCCAGCCCACCCCAACACATTTTTCTTTTCTCCTCGGATGGAGCAAACCCCGCGGCGTTCCCAGCATGACTAATCCCGTAATGACGGTGATCTCCCCGGCCTCCCGTGCAGCCCAGGGAGGTGCCAAGCACCATTAGCAGGCTGATATGCCTTGCTGTTGCATAATCAGCTGGATCTTCCCGGGGGAAAATGAGCTGAATTAGACCATCTCCTGCACTGGAATAGCAGGGACCAACGGGGATTTCCGCAAGAGAGATTGTTGTAAAAGGAAAATCTGTATGACGCCACCAGGAACAGCCTTGAAAAAGTGCTGTTATCTAGAAAACGCTCTGGTGTGCCAGAAAGGAGACTGCCTGTTTCTCTAGCACACATTTATGTGGTTGTGAAAGTGAAGGGGCTCTGTTCTTCAGCCCTTGTATGCTTTTTACACCATTGTGCACACACTGCAAGGGTTTGTTCACCTCTTCACTCCAGGACTGAACATGCACCAAGGGGTGCAGGAGGGTTTGTCCAGCACCATAGCTTTTGTGGGTTAGTATGTCCTCTAACTCCAGAGGGATTTTGAAGAAGAAATTAGATTAATAAACAAATAAATAGACAAATAAGTAAATAAATTATTCCATTTTAGAGGTGGAGGTGGAATTTCTTGTGCCCCACAATTCTGTTGGCATGACCAAGGAAAGGTCCTGCTCACCATTGGAGACATCCAAACCCAGGAAAATGAGGAGACTGCTCTGGCAAGGTCCTCGAGCAGACTCCTTGCTGGAGCAAGGTCTGCAGCCAAGGAAGATGACATTCATAAAGATGCACTGCCACTGAGACGTGTCTGGAGGGAGGGAAGCTCACCTGCAAGACCTCTAATGTAATTCCTTTCCTTGTGCCTGAAATCACACACCAATGACTGGAAACACAGCTGAGAAAGGCTCCAACTTCCAGCCATTAAGTGTTGAAAAGTGACACACCTGGTGACTGAGAGCACCACACAGGACATCTCTTCCACTTCTCTGCAGCTGCCAGCGATAACAGCCTCCGTGGGCTCTGATTTCTGAGCTCTCCTGGCCCAGGGACATGTGGTTGCCCACCCATCCCCTCCTTATATTTTTAGGGTACAGCTGCACACTGACATCCCCGTGTACCCCTGCAGTCCCTCCTTGCTCATTGGCTAAATTTCCCTAACTTGGAAGCACCAGCCTGTACGCAATACATATAAATGTCCCAGACAGCTCTATCTGTTATTAGATATGTTCCTATATATGTGTGAAAGTCCCTGCAGCCTCCTGCAAAATGGCCCTCCAGATTCAGATTTCGTGATGCTTTCCCCTCTCCACAGGTGGAAACAGGTTCCAGCAACACGTAGAGGCTGACGAGAGAAGAAGGAGCAGGTCAGTCTCTGGCATCCCCCTTTGCCAGTGACAAGAGGTGTTTCCTAAGTGGTTGCTGATCAGTTCATTTGAAGTTACACGAGTGGTTTCTTGCCCCCCACGACTGTCGTGCTGTAGCCTGAAGAATGATGTCTGCTCCCATCATGTTGGTTTGAGAGATGGATGTTGGTCAGGACATCGTCCAAGTAAACCCAACTCTTGTGCTCATTGAGAGCATTCAGTGCTTGTCAAATGCTTAATGAAGAACTTTGCAACGTTTTGTGTAATTATCCCCATTTCTCAGGGGGGAGATGAGGAAAGGCAGAACCAGCCCAGGGCTGGGATTAGCACTGAAGTCACGACTCCCAACACAGCCTTTCCCCATGATTCACGTGGGAAACAGGAAGGCAAGAAGGTGTTTGGGGGGATCCTTTTCCTGGGGAAACAACAGCCTTCCCAAGGTACCACTGAGAATTTATCCTTTTTTTTTTTTTTTTTTTTTTCTTTCTTTTCAGCTCAGCCAGGCTGGATGAACTGTCCCCCACTGCAAGCAGCGGAGCTGCCTTTGATGCTCTGCGTTCAGATAGCTTTGATCTCTAGCACAGCAATTGCCCAGGGCCTTCTGCTGGAGCAGCTGAGTGGAGAGCTGTTAGTTTCTCCTCCTGTAAAGAGGTTCCCCCGGGCTTTGGTGCACACACATCCAGAAAGCCATCACCAGATGGATGTGAGCACACTGATGCTCCTGATGTCCACTTCCATAGCTCTTGCACTGTACCTGGCTTGCATGGGACACGTGAAGTCCCTGCTGGGTGTTGAAGGGCCCTGGGCATGCCTTACACTCGTAGCTGTTAAAAGAAGAGGGGTTATTTTCTAATGCACAGGTTTCCTGGACAATCCGCCCATTGGTTTACACACACACACCTCTTTCTCACCAAGGGCCCATTAAAGGATATCGGATCGACCTCCACTTTATTTATCATCGTCATCACTTGCTCTGCCTTGCCAGAGATTGATGGCTGCTTGCAGTGCTTGCCACCCCAGACCTCAGTCAAAAAATATCCTAGGGCCTCGCTGTCTTTCGGGGGAGATGCAATCACAGAGCTGCAGGCAATCAGCCAGACTAATTCCTGCTTATGGAAGGGAATATATGGCCAGTGATTTCTCAAATCCCACAATCAGCTGGTTTAGGCAGCTGTAAAATATAATCCCGCTCATATAACGACTGAGGTCTGTTTAAAACAGCAGGAAGATTTACTCCTCTCTCCTAGGCTGCTTATTTCCTTGGGTTGAAATCCTCTTCCCTGAACCCCAGGGACCTGCGTGTGGCTTTTGGGATGAAATCATCCAGGGTCTCCATAACCACAACAGGAACACTGCCCTGATTCTGAAATCAGGGGTAGCTCCAGGTTTTCCTGGATCCTTTTTCTGCTGCCTCTTGCTGACTTTGTCACAGACACGCTTAGGTGAGGAATTAATTGGTCGGTGCAGCATTCTCTGGGAAAAATCAAGCAAGAAATCCCTTTTGTGTAAGGTTTAGATGAAGAATGTTGAGCTCAGTATTCGAAATCATGGGAGGAGAGCTGTCATTACATGTATGGATGGTAAACCAAAGGAAAATTTAAAAGAGAGGCAATGGTGTGTTGGGTGTATGGAGGTGAGGGAGCAGCTTGGTGGGGAGCTCCCAATGGGGGTGCCCCCAGCCAGCCACCAGCTCAAGGGGTCTGCAAACATCCAAAAAAAACTATATGTGTTTTTGTGGAAGCAGCAGAGCACCACGTGGCCCCTTATTTTGGACATCTCCCTGGCTGGAGCTCTTTCCCATCCCTTTATTCCTGTACGTGGCAGAGCGAAGCTGCTCTGCACGCCCGGGTTATTTTTGGACGGCCGCACAGCCAGAGGGACCCTTTCGGTAGCCAAAGTAAGAGGACACCAAATGGCCCTGACCTTTCTCTCCACGGCCCCATGTTGGGCTCGCGCGTTCAGCAGAGCAGAGGGTGGAAGGAGGGCAGGAAGGGATTCGTGTGTATTCGTTTGGCCGCCTGCCCTCGCCTGGGGCTCGGGTTTATATAAAGAAGGTGAGGACACCGCATGGGGATGAAGCTTTCTTGGCCATCCCAGGGCTCGGAAGCTCAGCTGACAAAGTCACAGCCTTGAGGACGCTTTCAGAAACGTCCCCAAGAGGTCTTTTGGAAATGGTTCGCACAGGTGCCGACCTGAGCATGCCCCACAACACTACCTAGAGATTGACATTTTTTTCCAGTGTCCGTATGACACCTTAGGACCCCAGCAGTGATACGCCTCTGCATGCATGCAGCCATCATTTTATAACACAGAATAGCAAGGGATTGGCCCCTGCTTGCACACAGGGCTCCTGAAAAGCAGGTGAAGGGAGTTCTGGGTTGGTTTTGCCTCATGCAGATCCTCCACTGCCCTTCTTCTCCCAACCAAACCCCATCACCTTGAGGCACGGTGTTTATTTCTTCAAGATTTGATGTCAGCGCAAAGCACAACTTCTGCATCTGGATGCTGTCGTGACCCTCTCCGGCTGGATAATGCCTCAGCTGCTCCTTGCAGGCTGGTGTTCAGCATCTGACAGCTCTGCCCCAGTGTGTCCCTTCCCTTCCCTTCCCTTCCCTTCCCTTCCCTTCCCTTCCCTTCCCTTTTATCCCTTTTCCCCTCCATTCCCCATGGGTGACCCACTGAGTGCAGCAGACCCAGCCTCAAGCTACCTGGGTCAGGCCCAGACCTATCCAACAAATCAGGGAAACAGATTGCTGCCTCCTTTGAATTCTCTGCACCAAAATGGCACTGCTTCACCTAAAATAACGCACACTTCCCAGGCATGGAGCAGGGCCCTGCAGCTGCCGAAACCTGGGAGGGAAAGAAAACCCTGGCTCCAACAAACCTGCAGGACAATTTTAGGGCAGAAGGCAATCCACCACTGCAGACCAGGGTAACAAACACCCGCTGTGCCTTTTTTCCAGGCTTCACAGCCTCCTATTCCCCAAATGTGTATCAGCGAGCACAATGGGCCATGGGCTCAGCACAGGCTGGAAGCCCATCCTGCCATCCCAGTAATTAACACCACCAGGCTCCCCATCAGCCCCAGCCCTTGCTGGGATGGGAGAGCCCTGTTAGGAGAGCGATCCCCGTGCCTGGAGCTGCTCCAGACGAGGAGGAGGCCGGATCCTCGCCACGACAGCAGCGGGAGGAGAGGAGGAGGAGGCGCCACCACCCGCCAGCCCTCCCGAGCATAAGGACGCCTTTGTTTGCTTTGCCTTCAGCCGCCCCATTACCCAGAGGAGGAGAGCCAGGAGACGGCACAAACCTGGGATTTTCAACCCATTTCTGAGTCAGACGCAGCGGGGAGGAAAGATCTCCCGCGCCCAGCGAGGCTGAAATAAACAACCTCGAGCTGAGGGCACAAATCTCGCCTGAGAAATCCACATTTGCCAGGCAAACACCCAGGATTTTGGGGTCCACCTGGGTGTCTCCCACCAAAAACCCAGCCCCAGCCTGTGTAGAATATCGTATGGCATTGGTGGGGTTTTGGCTATCCCGGGGGGCTGCAGCCTTTCCAGCAGGGACCTGCAAAAGGACCGGGTGCCCATCAGCCGCCCCTCTCTGGGGGTTACAAGCCCTGGTGACCCCCTCTCTGATTTTGTTATTTTATTTATTTATTTGTTTGTTTTCCCCCATTAATTTGGACAGACGTTTTAAATTACACCTCCTCCTTCCCTCCGTTTCCTCCTGCGGGACTGGAATTACCTGAAGGTTGAGATTTCATCCGAATGTCGGGAAGAAGGAGGCTGAAAGGCCGTTAATTATCTCCAGGTTTTAATTGCTTTTATTTTTCAGGTATAAAGGGGCAACTGGAAGTTACGCAGACAAGTGGGCAAATATGTTTGAAGGGGCTGCTATCGTTTAATAGATGGAGAGATAAGGAGTTTTAATACGAGGCTGAATTTAGGGTGATGCTGGTATAAAACCAGGGAAGCTTTGGGCCCCTTTTTCCAGATCAGAAACAAAAGGTGAGGACAGCAGCCCTAAATTTGGCCACACTGAGCCCAGAAATTGGCTGTTCTTAACTTGCAGCCAGCTCAAAGCCAGCAAAAGCTGCTCCAAACCTGAAGGAAGGGGTCGCGTGCATCTTGCCTGCTTTTTTTTCCAACTGTATCATCCGGTCTAATAAAAGGCAATAACTCCTCCTCCAAACCTTGCCTTGCTCAAAGCCTGAAAACACCAGAGTTTCAACAATGCTACTATAACAAAGGGAATGAGTCATTCATCAGAGCGAGCATTTGTGCTCGAGACCTTCAGGGAAAAGAAAAAATAAAAAATCTGCATATTCATTTATTCGTGTATTTAGCTAAAAAAGATCCGTTTTACCTGTAGCAAACGGTAGAAAAAAAAAAAAAAAAATTGACTTCTTTAAATTCAAAATCTGGGTGCAAGTGGCTGAAAGATGGGCTTGAATAACAATTTTTCAGCCTTAAGCAGAGCGGGGGGGAGCAAAGGGCTGGCTGCAGGATTACAGCCAGAGCAAGCCCCAGGGAAATCATTTCAACAGCGAGGTGGACGGGAGGACACCCGAGTGTCAGGAAGTGGCACCCCGAAAGTGGCAGCCTCCAGACTTCCTGAGCACGCCGGGAAATGAGGAAGCTGCTGTCATTTCACACCACAAACACGGATCGTCTGCCTATAAAAAGGGAAAGGCACGGGGCTTGTGGTGTTCTCCTGAGAGGCAGAGGCGTGGTGAGCACAAGGTGGGCACGTTTTCAGTGGCAGGAGATTAACAGCACCCCAAGAACCCCTTTCTTTAAAAAATAATGGGTGAATACACATGGCCTCTTCTCCACAATGCAAGCAGGTTTTGTGGTTTAAAAGGCGTTTGGATCATCGTAAAGCTTTTTAGGGTGGGATCCATGCTGGTTCGCATCTCTGGGGCATGTTCTCAGGACCAGAATAAGAGGAATCACACCAGCTCTTCTCTGAGGAAGGTGTCTTTGCCCCAGCACCTGAAGAAGTAGCACTTTGAGGTAGCTTCTGCAAATCTTAATTGCATCCATCCCAAAGCAGTGACCTCAGCTCTGCCAACCATAAAACACCGCTCGCTCCGGGGGCTTAATGGTGTGTGGCCTGCCAAGGAATCCTTTTTTTCCTCCCTCTCGGAGACAATCTGCGGGAATTTATTGGCTTTTTAAAGCTGTCTGATCTTTCGGTGAAGGAAACTAATGGAATATCAATGACACCAGGTATTTGTCACGAGTATCATTTGTGCAGGAAATATGGGTCTGGCTGGAGAGAGCTCCTCCTGCGCACAGTTCACTGGCTCCTCATGCGGGTCCGGGCGGCAGCCGAAGTCAGACCCCTGCTCCTCCGTGGCTCTGGCCTTATCAGTCCCTGCCAAACACGTAAAAGCAAAAAGCATTCCTAATTCAGTTAACTAATTCAATTTAAAGCCCCGGTGAGGACAAGGAAGCTTGAGCTTTCATGTGAGGCTGAATTTAGGACGACACCTTCGCAGCTGGGAGGAGGGATCTTTGGCTGATTTTGAGCGCCTTTTCAAAGCAACAGGTCAAAAAAAAATCATTTAAAAAGTACTAAAACGTTCTCATTCTCATTTTTTTATTGCATTCTCAGGTTTTTAACTCTAATTTTTCACTGAATTACACTCATTTTGGTGAAACATCTAATATTTCTTCACCTCTTTTTCCCTATCCATAAGGAAGTGTCACCTAAGAAGCACCATTAGAGATGTGAGTCTTCAGATTTAACAGAACAACTCTTTACAACCCCACTACATTCATAGGGGTTCATCTCTCCCATACGGGGTCATCTAGACCTGAGCCCACTTTGCTGAGGTCTCCCTCCATAGGGCATCACCAGTGGGATTGCCCTAATGCCGAGATGTGTAAACATCCAACACCAAACCTCTGGATTTGGGGGCACAGACCTGCTTTCAGGTTTTCCCACCAGCGTTAAATCCAGCTTGGGTTTTCAAGGGCTTCCTAAGGGCCGTGCCCAGCAGTGAGCCTTCCTGAAAATGGTGGAAAAAAGTGCTCCTAAAAACATGAAACGTGCCAGAAAGAAACAAACAACATTGCTCATTCCTCACATTTTTTGGAGCGGTGGTTGAGTAACAGAGAGGATGGAGGCAAAGGAAAATAAGGCCACTTTTGTGCTGAAAGACTGCAGAAATGTTCAAGTACCTGAAGCTTCATGTTAAATTAGTGCAAACCGTGCTGATCTGCTGCAGGGTTTGGATTTCAGCTGCTGCAAACCTCAGGAGAGAGGTGAGACGGAAAGTGCCGGTCCTCATTTGTACATGAGTCTGGAAGCAGAGGACAAGGATAAGCCCGGGATGCTCAGACCCCAGGAGAAGCCTCCCTGGGATGGTGGTGGGAATTTCTGCAGAGCCAAACAGCACAATTAGCAATGGGGCAGGGAGGGAAAGCAGGAGAGAAGGCAGCCAGGAAGCATTTCTGTTTGCTCACGTGCCTTTGAGCTGCAAAATCTTTGGGGTTTGGATTTGCTTAGCTTAAACTGTAGCAGCTTGTCCCTTGCCTTCAGTCCCTCTTTGGTGCATCACTGCCACTGCCAAACATCCCTCCCCCAGCCCATGGGGTTCTTACGTTGTCCTGAACTCTGAGCTCAGATGGGTTTTACAGAGAAATACGGCTGTGCTGGGAGCAGGGATGGCCCAGCATCACCACTGCCATTAATCCTGGTGTTCCTTCCCAGAGCCCAAATTATGGGGAAAGAGAGTTCCAAAAATGATGTTGTTCTGGGGTCAAATGACCTGGTTGTGTGTTTTGTGGGGTTTATGGCCTGACCCTTAAATCAGGGCATGGCAGTGCTCCAGGTTCACCTCTGAGCTGTCCCTAGGTGTATCGGCAGTGAATGCTGGCAGATCCTACAACAGAGAGAAGGAGAGGGAGGCAGAGGGAAGGAGAGAGACTTGCTGCAGACATTTGTGCACCAGAACATCACATGAATATGTTTAGTATTTTTCCAATATTATCAGGGGAAAATATCAGCCAGGAGGCATAATTATATCTTAGGTTCCCTTTTTTTTTTTTTTTTTTTTTTAAGGGTGTTTTTAAGCAGTTGTTTTGTTTTATTCTTCTCCTTTTTCTATTTTTGAATTACAGCGTTTGCAGAAACAGGAGGAGGACGACAGTTAACACAAGAGAAAAGTCGTGGGTGCTTGAAAGAGAGAGCGATGCTGCTGTTCCTCATCGTTTGGGCAGAAACCAGCACGGTTCCAGGCATGGTGCTCCAAAGCTTTTCATCTCTCTCCAGACCCTCTAGATCAAGCTGCAGCTCCAAGAGCTGCAATGTGATGCCCACCACACCGACACGGCTGGGGCAATCCTTCTGGACGCTCCCCTTTCCCTGGAAAGGTGTGCAGCAAGGCGGTTGTAATAACTTAGATGAATCCGATATTTCCCAAACCTCCTCCAGCTGTCGGCAGGGGAACTGCACACAGATTCAAGTGCCCTGAGGCTGCGTGCCGGGATTAGTCTCTCTTTGGGTCTGCCATTGAAGTAACAGGGGGCATCCCAAAAATAATCAGTGATACGACGATGAGTAGCTCACTTCTCATCTTGTAATTAGCAGCTTCTCAGCGTTTTGGCTGAAGACTGGTAGGTACCAGCAGGCATTAATAGAGGATGCTTCAGAGGGAAATTTTACATAACGCAGCTCGTCATCGGTCACCTATGGTCATCTGTGGACCGCAGCAGACAGATCCCTTCCCCATGCCAGGATGCTTTCTGGCCTGAAGCATGAGATCTGATTAGAGCGCAGAACCATGAAAGCTATTACAGCCCATAAAGTCACCGAGGTATAAAAACCTTTATTTACTGTTTGCAATCCCAGCTCCTGTCATTGCGTCCTGTGGCACACATACACCCTCCAAGGAGGAATTTCCCACTGTTCACTCTCAAGGCACGGAGGGGGGGATGTTTTCAGCAAGGTTTTTATTCCTTGTTCCTCTGATGGGCTCCAACAGTGTTAACCTCTTCAGTAAGGACGTGCGTTCATCAACCAAGCTTAGACAGATGTCATTGGCCGAAATTAACTTTGCACTTTCATATACATCAAACTGCAGTTTTCCTAAATACTTTACCGTTTGCAAAGTGACAGGTCCGATGAAGATCGTGGCATGACCCAGCAGCCTCAGAGCACTGCGGGCAGACCCCTCAGTCCCTTCAGCTCCTCAGGATTTGCATCTACTCAGATACACGCCACTATGATTTGCAGTTTGCTTTATTTATTTATTTATTTATTTTTAACAGGATGCTTCTTTTTCATGATTTCTGGTTTCTGAGAATTTCAGAGCTGTGCCCAATCATATTTTCAAAATTTCTTCTACATTTACAATGTCTGGGAAATTTTTTTTTCTTTTTTTTCTTTTTTTCTTTTTTTTTTGTCTATAGCTGTACATTGTGAAGCTTCAGATGCAGCATTGAGATCGGTGTTTGTACTGTGAGATTCAGGTCTCACAATAAGTTCAAGTAGGACAGCAAGGAGAGGGAGAACTCTCAAGTCCTCTCAAGAGGACTTCTTTGTCACTTCAAACCAGGGAAAGAGCCCAATGGGTGCAGTTGTTTGGAGCTCAGACCAAAATAGAGTGAGAGATGAAAAAGTAGGAGGCCAGCTGGTCCAGAAAAGACGCAGGAACATCAGGTCTCCTGGTCCTTCCCATACAGACAAGCAGGTGCCCTCACACAAGATGATGCTCAGAGCTCAGAGGAACCAACAGAAAAAAATCCCATTGATCACCGATTCCCAGGTGCATCGCCCTATCCAAAAAGCCATGTGTCAACACTAGGCACTGTGAGCTGGTGGGAAATAGCAGACCAAAAGCCCAGGAAATAAACGTGGTTTTCTTGCGTGATGTCAGCTCTTCCTGAAGTGGTTCTGGACATGGCACTGCTGAATGCACACCTGGCTGATGAGCATTTGCGATGAACTGAACTCCCACTGCCCTCCTGTTTTCTCTACAAATACCCCACTAGAATCCAAGCAACAGCCAGAGTCAAGAATGCAAAGACAATTAAGCACTGGAATTTAAACAAACCATTAATTACCAAGATACTCCGGCAGATGATGGCTCCAACAATGCCTATTACAAGAACCTTCATCAAGTTATCTGCTTTTTTCATGTAAGCAGGGGTAACGATCTTAGCTGAGATGAGAAAAATAATTAGAAACCATACTACAAGATGTTTTATTAATGATGTGCACGTCTCCGTCACTCTAAGAAAATTGGGCAATCTGTTCCTATGCCACAACTCTTCGGCAAGGGTTTATATTTACCATCACTTTAATAATTACTTGTTACAGTGCTAGCTAATTCTTTTGGTTTGGCTTGAAGAAGGAGGGGAAAAAGGAATCATTAATTTATTAATGGCACCCACTGAGGAGCATTCCTGTGGCACAAAGTGGGGTAAGAGAACAGAAAGCAAACATAGGAAAGAGAACCCTTGCTTAGCACAAAGGTCTGGTTTTAAAGAAGGCCCTCAGCAATGCTATAACAAAACACAAATCACTTGAAAAAAAAAAAAATATATATATATGAAAAAAAAAATTTTCCCCCCTTAAAAAAAAAAAAAAAAAAAATCTAGAAAAAGAAAAATCAGCCTCTCTTTACAAATCCAGTTCTGTTCTCAGTGGGGCTGATGTCAAAGGTCTTCAGTAGGAGCAGGAGCAGACCTGCTGGAGAATTTGGGGAAATCTGGTGAACCTGAGTTCAGGGATGGGACCACAGAGCTGAGCATAGCCCTGGGATGGGGAACTTATTTCATCACCCTTCACAGTATGCATGAGGCTGAGATGTCTGCAAATTGAGGTCCTTTTTTGATTGTTGACCAAGCTCAAGACAAGACAAGCTTTTCTGGTCTGCTCCATCAGCTGCCCTTGGTCCTGCCCCCAGGAGCATTCGTTCTTCCATCCGCTGGCACTGATGGTGGAGCCACCAAGGAGATGACTCACCGAGGCGCTGAGCACCTTCACCGTTCCCGCTGAACACTAATTTACTTAATCACCGCAGATTAAAGCATGTTTAATTAAGGACAGGGGTTAGATCTGATGGGGACACAGTTCTTGTTCTTTTCACACGCTGCCTGGCTGGGCACGTAACTCCAATGTCCCTTACCTAATCACAGGCTTTCAAAATGAAATGTTTTCTTCCTCTTTCAACAGGATTTCAATTTATACATTTCATTTCAGATGAGGGTATATAAGAACCCAGTTTCCAGACCCTAAAAATATTTTATTAGACTCTTCCTCTTTGGCCTGGGTATTTACATGAATGTGCTGAGTCTCAGCAGGGATTCAGGCTCTGTGTGTGAGAGGGCTGAAGAAGCAACAAAATATTGGCACGGGTAGTACAGAAGAAAGCCCACTTGCCACAGGCTCACTGCCCAGCATGACCTGCATGGTGGCCAGGAGAAACTGGGACCCATCTCTGTAAGAACTGCTTTGTTTTGCTAACCTGATCCACCCTGAGGGCACAGCCTCAAGCAGCGTGACACCAAACTCAGTCCCACCTCTTCCAAATATTGCTGCCTCATCTTGAGAGAGTCACTTAGCCTCCTCAGGATGCACATGGTACAGCAAGGGAGGTACAGATACCCCCTTTCTGTCACTGTGTGGCTGATGGGATTGTAAGGTCTCTGTGATGGCACCCTACTAGGTGTAGATGCACTTCAGACATTGGAATAAATAATGCTAGAAATATTCAGGCACTTTTCACAAGCAGATCTTGAAGTGTTTTCCAGAAGATGTAAAAAGTCTTTATTCTTTTCTGGTTTCAAAACTAAGGTCCAGTCTCTATGGCTGACAAAGCTGAATCACCTAGAGATAAATTAGGCAAGAATTCAATAATGAAGGACAAATAAGGCATTCAAGGCATTTCCTGTGTAAAAAAATTGTCAGCTTCAGTTGATACAACATGGATTTATGAATACAAAGCTAAGAGGCAAAGAACAAAACCCAAGAGTTTACCCATCATCTTTCCAGAAGCACAGAAGTTTCAGGCCAGACCCTCAGAAGGTGATGGTGGAAGCTCTCACGTAATACACCCACACTTTGCAATTCAAAGCCAAACTTAGTGTAAGTGGGAGAGGGCAAAATTCCACCAAAACCACAGCGTTCAAGCAAAAACAGTGTTGGTCTGCCACTTTTTAGAGTCTGGATTAAATTAATCCTTGGTGCAACTTTCTTTTTAGTACAGAGAAAGGTGAAGTGCATGCATATTCTCCCACTATTCTCCCCCCTGACCCCAGTGGGAGCATCTAGAAACTACCACAGTAAGAGTCCAGTGCCTCTCATCCACCGTTGTCCTTGAAATAGAGTAAAAAAACAAATTGCCTCGTAGGATCAGCCAGGGCTGACGGCCACCAGTGGTTCACGACTCTCATTCATCAGAGCCCTTTCACTGCCACATCCCCCTGACCGCCAGCAGAGCCAAAGGCCCACTTAGTTTACAAACAAGCTTCGGAAGGCGTTTGCTGGGCTGGCACACTGGGGAAGCTCAAGTTTCGCTTCCCAAAGTGATGAAGCACTTGTTCAGTGCTCATTTGGCTGGATGGCACTGTGAAGTTATTTAATCCTGGTAGAGTTTCATTAGGAGAAAAGATAAAACAGTTGAGGTGTAGCATGACTGTTTGAGGGGTGGGATTTAAGTGTAAATAATTCCCCTAAAGGAAGCATTTGTCCGGTGCGGAGATCGATCGGGGTGTGTGTAGGCCTGAAGCACAGCACTGAGTGGCCAACGCAGCCGTGATGACCCCTGAAGGGTCTACAGGGACAGGTCACAGCACAGATGTGGTAAGGGCTTCCCAAGGGCCTTGCAGCTCCCTTCCAGCATGGGTTAGGTTTGTAGAACAACCACCAGCGACAGCTTCCTAGTTAGAGAAAATGAGACCGCCACAAGGTCAGGCTGGGAAAGCCGGGTGCTGCGAGCACCATCTGTCTCACAAACGCCGAGGGAGAGCAAAGCAGTCTATCGGCTGTGAAGAATGCGAGCCCAAGGCCAAAAGCAGGGATAGCTGCCCAGGAAGAAGCAAGAAAACTCTCCCCCAGCAGGCCCCGCAGCCTTCCAGCCTCTGTCAGCCAGTGATCCAGGGCCATATGCAGGCAGCCGCGCATGGAGGTGGCCACCAAGGCAGCGGGGACATCTGTATGTCCCCAGGTCCCAAAACGTTCCCGTGCCACGGTGAGGCCCTGGCTCTGCAGGCACCTCATTGGGATGCCAGGCACTGCCGAAACCGCGTCCTTTCAAAGCTGAGAAGAAAACAGCAGGGAGCACACGTCTGCATGTGACCTGGGTGACACGAGCCTGCAGGCACAAATTACATACTTTACAAGTGACATTTGCTGTCATGGGGGGAGGTTCAAGCGAGGCTGTTTAAAATTCAGCTAAACTCTGCCTGGAAAGAGGGAGGCATGTGGTCTTCTTTTCTTTTCTACTCCCTGGGGTAACACTGTGATGTTTCTAGCAAGGAAATCCCTCTCCTGCTCCCAGGTTTGGCAGGGAATTTTGCCCCAGGGACGGGGATTTGCGTATTACATCTTGGTGTAATTACGATTCTCTGGCTGCTTTGCAAACTCCAGGCTGACCTCCCTGTCAGCAGCATGGGAACTGATTTACACCAGCAGAGGGGCTGAGTTCGACCAGAAGTGTACACAGCTCAGAAAATACTCAGTAGATTTATCCTACTAGCTCCCCTTTGCTGATTGAGAAACTGAGGTGCACGCAGCCACAACAAGAGGTGGTAACACAGCCCTGCCCACCTTTTTCATGTCAGCTGGAGCAGCATCCACCTCCTTTTCTATACAACCTCTAGTAAGAGTGACAAAAACTACACCCATGCACAGAGGAGGCTTGAGCTGGGATCAGAAGCACTTCATGTAGTGAGTTGTGGCGCCTTAGCTCTCTTTTCTGCATTGCCATCCTAGTTTTCCCTTGCTTGATTTGCAATACCCAGTTTCAAGGGACTTCTCTCTCACTCAGCCCTGTACCCTACTGATTGTGGGTATCCTCCAGGCTTATCTTCTTAGTACCTCTCATGTGGGATGTGAGGCCATGATCATGACCAGTGAAGTCAGTCAGGGTGTTAGGACCAATTCTGAAGGAGACAAGCCCACATGCTAGCTGCACAGTTACATTCAACCTCCCTTCCTCTGAACTTTCCTCTTTCCCTCTTCGAAGCTGTAGTGCATCTTCCAAGGGAAGACAGAGAAGACCCCATGTCCTGTTCCAAAATCTGGGACAAAGGAAATTATTCTGAAGAACGTGGTCAAAACCCTGCAAGGCAGGTGTCTGTTCTGGGTTATGTTGAAGCAGCTGTCAAAATTCAGGGTTGATTCCAGAAGGAGAAATTACTATAGAATCAAGATACCCACAGCACTATCTTGTTCAATTTTTTTTTTTTTTTTTTTTTTTCTTGAGAAATGGTGGAAATCCATTTTTCAGATAACTCAAGACATGAAAGTCAAATGTATTCTTGCTGACCTCTCCATTTTCTCAACAAATGCTGACACTGTTCCTGTGACTACATCCACTGGATATTCTCTTCCCAGTTTTCTGGTCTTTCTGACTCTTTTGTGGACATGCACACTTCAATACGCTGCTAAACTCTCCAATCTGTGTGTGGCTTGTACATAGCTTTGCTTTGACTTGTCATAGGTTGCTGTATTGTGACGATGTTACTGTCATTATCTCGTAACAGAGAATTACTTAATAATTTGTTCCATTTGTTCTCACTGACAGAAACAATGTGTTCAACCATGTGTTATCTCAGTTTCTAAGAATTTTCAGCAATCTTGCAAGGCCTTGAGCAGCCCCAGCGTTTTATTTTGTCAATGGGATGATCAGCATACATGACTCACTGCAGTGCTAAAGGGACCTTCAGTCTACTGAGGTAAAAAAGGACACAAAGCCAATCCAGAAGTTCAAACCAGAAAATATCAGATGAGAAAATTACCAGTCACAAGTAAAATCTACCCAGGGAATTGGTGGAGTGTCAGGACAGGGGCCTGTTGGGGTGAGTCCAGAGGAGGCCACGAGGATGCTCAGAGGCTGGAGCACCTCTGCTGTGGAGCCAGGCTGAGGGAGTTGGGGTTGTTCAGCCTGGAGAAGAGAAGGCTCCGGGGAGACCTCACAGCGGCCTGCCAGGGCCTAAAGGGGGCTGCAGAAGAGCTGGGGAGGGACTCTGTGTCAGGAGGTATAGGGATAGGACGTGGGGTAATGGATTTAAACTTAAAAAGGGGAGATTTAGTTTAGATATAAGGAGGAAATTCTTCACTCAGAGGGTGGTGAGGCCGTGGCCCAGGCTGCCCAGAGGAGCTGTGGCTGCCCCATCCCTGGCAGTGCCCAAGGCCAGGCTGGGGGCAGCCTGGGCTGGTGAGATGGGTCCCATGTTGGGCTTTGAGGTCCCTGCCAACGCAAACTGTTCTATGAGTCTTCCTAAAGGAGATGTCTAAAAATAGGGTAGAGTCATGAGCTGGAGTGCTCATTTTCTAGCACTTACAGTCAAGGGAGCTGAGAGTGTATACATAATATATCTGTATTATGAATGGAATGGAATGGAATGGCATGGCATGGCATGGAATGGGATAGGATAGGATAGGATAGGATAGGATAGGATAGGATAGGATAGGATAGGGATAGGATAGGGAGAGGAGAGGAGAGGAGAGGAGAGGAGAGGAGAGGAGAGGAGAGGAGAGGAGAGGA
>CM021766.1:4649215-4661640 GCA_011076525.1 Nettapus auritus
GAGAGGAGAGGAGAGGAGAGGAGAGGAGAGGAGAGGAGAGGAGAGGAATAGGAATAGGAATAGGAATAGGAATAGGAATAGGAATAGGAATAGGAATAGGAATAGAATAATAGAACAGAATAGAACAGAACAGAACAGAATAGAACAGAACAGAACAGAATAGAATAGAATAGAACAGAATAGAATAGAATAGAATAGAATAGAATAGAATAGAATAGAATAGAATAGAATAGAATAGAATAGAATAGAATAGAATAGAATAGAATAGAATAGAATAGAAAATACTCTTGTAAAACCACTCTGCAGACACTTGTATTTAGTTGTCTAAGTCTGTCAGCTGAGCCTCACCCTTCATATCATTGCCTGCATCAGTTGACCACACAGATATCTCACACTTCTTGAGGGTTATAGGGGTGTCCATAAGGTAAGGAGCCTGTAGGCCTGCATCATTTCCTCCTAGACCTGTCTGGATGTGTCACCTTCCCAAAGAATCTCAAAAAATCCCATACACCTCCATTTAGGCAAATGAACAGTGCCCTGCATGTTTTCCAGGAACAGACACATTACTCAAGAATGCATTACTGGACACAATGCAGAAATACATGGGTGAATTTTTGTGGCTTGTGTACACAAGTGCTCAGACTCAAAGATCAGATGTTTTTGCTGTCCATAAAGTTTCAAAATGCACCTTACCTATCTTACAGGATGTTTGTTTTGCTCAATTCATTAGTGTAGGCAAGACACTTTCACCGTGCTTTATCACAGGATCTCAAAGTGTAATTGATTTATATGAATAATGATATTTATTCAACCAATGGGAACATCCAATGGAGTTAAAATACAGCCTAACAAGATGCACCAGAACAGAACCATATGCTGCATTTCATGCATGTCCATAAACAAGCTAAGCTTATCACAAAAACAGGTCAAAAAATAAGAAAAAAACAAATGGGTAAGGGGACCAAAGCAGGCTCTCAATAACGCAGGTCAGTCCGTAGCCATTGTGATTGCTAGACTGTTTTCAGATGAGCAAGTTGTAATCCATGTTGGTGTGTGTGAAACATGGAATTGATGGCACTTATTAAAAAATAATAAAATAAAATAAAATAAAATAAAAATAAAAATAAAATAAAAATAAAATAAAAATAAAATAAAAATAAAATAAATAAATAAATAAATAAATAAGAAAAACTTGAAAAAAGTGGCTTTATGAGTGTTTCCAGTGTCGGCTCATTGGAAACCAATGGCAAAACTCAGAGACTGCGGGGTAAGCAGAAGAGGACTTCAGCATTTTCCCCATCTTCCTGTTTCCAAGCTCTTACCAATGCAGACTGGGAGCAAACCCTGGCCTCTTTCTCCAGCATTGTTTTCCCTACAAAAATAGGAGTTTCCCATAGAATGAGTTTCCCTAATTTTTCCCGGCAGCTGTTTCACAGGCAGCCCCTCCATGGGCAAACCAGTGACCAGTCCCTCCAGCAAATGAGGTCTGGAGAACCAAACTCAAAATGACAGGGACAGCTTTAAATAAAAAGGAAGGAAGGAAGAAAGAAATTAAAACAAACAAACAAACAAAAAACAGTAGGCACATAAGCAAGTGAACAAAAACTTTTGTCCATGCTACCACCATACAGGTGACAAATCTGCCCAGCCATGGTGCGAGAGGCAGAAGAAGGAATGCCATCGTGGGGCTGACAATTCAGCTAAGATGAGTTGCTGGGGCCAGGATTGAATTTGGGGTGGCCTGGAGTGAAGAGAATAACCTCCTGATGCCTACCTTTGCTAGGGAAAAGCCTGTAGCCCGCCTGGTCCAGCACTAGAGGGTAACAGTGAGTCAGGCTCCTGGAGCCCCATGACTGGGCCAGGTCTTGCTGGAGGAGATGGAGCATTTGCGAGTGGTGAACCCAGAGAGGTAAGAGCAAAGGAAGGGGCAGGTTGTGGTCCCCTCACTGTCCTTGGTGTGGGGCACGGAGCTCTGCCTGAGGCTGGAGCCCAGGGCAGGGGGTGAGGAGGCTGGCAGAAGTGGTTTTGTGCCCTGCGCAGGATGGTTTGGGGCAAGGAGCCAACCCACTGCGCACAGAGCAGCAGATGCATCCGCTACACTCCACATGTCATCCCCAAAGCCCAGGTCGCTTGTGTTTAACAGCTAAATTAACACGCTTTCCAACACTAACGCAGGCGTAAACCCACAGCTTGCTGCTTCTTCCATTCAGAGCCTCATCTTCTGGTGACCCACGGATGCGCAAAGCCCTGCCAGACACCTGGGCTGCCCACAGCAGCAGGAGCCAAGCCTGCTACCCATGTCACTTGGCGTCAAGCCTAGGACCCCTCGTGTATGTGGAGCAGACAGCCGGTCAGCTCGTCTTCAGCAGAGCTTGTATTCCCAGGGGGGCTTGTGCCTGGTCATGCATCGCCTGGTAAAGTTGGAGAGAATTATTTTTTTTCCTTTAAAGCTCCAGTATTTTTTGAATCTTTAATCAAAACTGCAAAGCCTATGAGCAGGTTCTCCAGCAATTGATGTAAGGTATCTGGTGGTTAGAAAAGACCAGCAGTCAGGACTCCTGGGTCCCATTTTCACATCTCCCCCTGACTCTGAGTGACCTTGAAGAAGTCCATTAATTTCTGTGTCATTTCCCAGACAGGTAAAAATGAGGAGATAATTCTTCCCCAGCTCGCTAGGGGATAGTGAGACTTAATTGTTCACAGGGTGCTTTGCTGGGATCAGATGAGAGGGAAAAGGCTGAGACCAGTCGGCGGGAGGCTGAAGCTCAACATGGAAAGCCAGGAATACTTTGGGACAGAGCCTGTAGTGCTTAGAGGGCACAATCATCTTTGTTGTTGGCTGCATGGAAGCAGAACCACACAGTTCCTCCCCCTGTGCCCTGTACATATGGACAGCAAGCCACAGATAGGAGAAGCAGCCATGCTCCCCACCTTGGGTCTGGCTCTCCCCTGAGCTGCCCCAGGTTTTCACCAGGTTTGGAGGCCTCTGTCATCCTGCAGCCGTGTTCCTGAACTGTCAGAGAGACAGAGGCAAGGAGAAGGACCCAGCTGCCTCCACCAGGTCCGCTCACATCCCCCCAGACCCCGAGCTCTGGCACGTTCGCCAATCCTCACCGGTAACGTGCGGATACCTCACCCATGGGGCTGCCTCGCCAGCTGGCAGCCTTTCAGCATCCAGCCACAGCTATGAAGTCCCATCTGGGCCATCAGCTGCTTTGCGGAGCCTACCACAAAATTCTTGAGGGTCTTATTTTTGCTGGGAAATCGCATGTTTTCACATAGGGAACGCGGTGATCCTTTTGCCAGGGCACTCCGTCGAGGTCAGTGGAGCACTTTAAGGCCACATCAGCCCACCCTGGGGTGTAAATGACTCCTGTAGGAACGGATCTTTGAGTTTATATATGTGTATGTTTATTTCTGCCTCGAAGGGGAGCTTGTCACTGCCCGCTCTGCAGAGCTGATCCCTTCACAGGTTTCCCCGGGCAGAAGAGAGGAAGAGGAGCAGCCACCAGGGAACCCCTTCCAAATTAACCTACTTACCATGCACTTCTCCTACCCGCACGAGGAGAGTGGTTGTTTGTTTGCTTTAGGCCATTTCCATGCAAGGAGTAACTGGAGCTGAGCAAAATTCAGAATTTCTGCTCCCACGGGAAATTTCAGCATTTCAGAGGACGGTTTGCATCCCAAATCAGGCCAGTTCAACAAAATGAAATTCTGCTTGAACTCACTTGAAACACTTGGATTCTCCCCAGTGAAAAACTGGAATCTGGGGAAAGAAGGGGGGGGGGGAGCGGGGGGGAACATTTGGCTTTTACTCACAGGAAACTTCCCTTTTAGAGAAACTGTATTTTTCACTCGTTCCAGTCCCAAACTGCTCCAGAACTAATGCCAGGAATTCCATCATCTATTTATACTCAGTTTTGCTGTCTGGGTCTTATTGTACCTGGTATTTGCTGTGATATATGACCGGCTTGCAAATAATAATGGGAACATTTACCTTGTGGAAATGTCACAAATGGAAGGCTTCCAAGAGCCCTTTCTGTCACCTTCTGTCACCAACCTGCAGGGGCTGCTCCCGGTCCCTCCCTTCCTGCCAGCAAGGGCCCAGAGCCTTGCAGCTCTGTGAACGCTGCAGCTGAAACAGCGTGGGCGTATTTTTGGGGCTAAATGCTCTTTCTGGTGAAAAAAGCAGAAACACTGCGAATCGCTGTCAGTTTTGCCAAATGAATTCATTTAGAATTGAAAAAAAAAAAAAAAAAAAAAAAAAAAAAAAGTTGCTTGAGAAGGATTTCACTATGAAATGTCTTTCTGTTCAGATATTTCCTTCCACTCTGTTTTATCTTTTTAACATGAAAAATGCTTTAAAACGACCTGACGTGTTTTCTCCGGTGTTGAGTGAAACTTTTTTACAATATAGAAAACAGGAACAATATAGATGTGTGCAATTATCTTTCAGAATCACCAGCAAACCAAAACATCTCTTGCTCACCTCATTGTAACTGAAGGCGTCTTGGGACACCCCGTTAAAGTAGAAGCAGTTTGCAATTGGCTCGGATCCAATAAATAATTCTCAACCGAAACTCTTGTTTTTACGAAAGGAGCCATGAAAATGTTACCGTAATGACTATCTGTCAGAGTTTACGTTGGGGGACAAAACTGCCAAGTGGTGGTTCTGAGTCTAATCTCACCAACACTGCTGTAATTACAAGCACAATCAGATCCATGGATTGTTGTGTGTTTTGTTTTGTTTTCTTGGTATGAAGCTGATGTCAACGTGAGACAGACCAGACCTGGGCTGAGATTCAGCTGACTGGATGCAAATGCCTGTATTTGAGTTAGCAGCTCTACGCTCCCTTTGTAGTCACAGAAATCTAGTTGTGACAGTCGGCGGTGTCTAGGGAACAACTCACCTTCTCCTAAAAGAGGTGTCCAAAACAGTCTGGCTAAACCATACCTTGAAAATACTTACGTCTCTACACCAAGTACAAAAACAGCCCGGGATGACCAGCTCAGATGGAGACACTGAAGATGCAGACATGTAGGAAGGAATGCAGATGCCCAAATATACACCTAATGCCCCTCGAGATGCCCTGGTCTATCTCACCTGGCTTCTAGCTGCCACTCAAGAAGGACCCAGGGCTCACACAGGTCCCATCTCCCACCTGCCAGCCTCAAGGAGATGTCTCTGAGACCATGGGGCACCTGAAGCAGCACTCAATGCTTGGTGCATTCCTCCAAAGCCACATGAGATGAGATGTGGAAAAGCACAATTTACAAGCTGATAGGACCACATTTCCGAAGGTGGATGGTGTAACAGCAGCCTACGGGATACCCATCCTCCCCAACTTTTTCGTCCCCAGCACAGTGAGTCAGTCTCCTTTCCCATTACATAAGGCACGTGTTGAGAGGAGGAATCGCTGTGCAGATTGCCTGGTGCTTTCTTGGGAGGTCTCCGCGTTAGCTTTCAACCTTTTGTCACCCTCCGTAGAATCGCTTCCTTGTCTTTTTTGCTGACAAGTCGCACCTCTTGCACTGGGGGGCAGCGCCGTGCCAAGCTGCCCTCCTTCTTTGTGACAGCAGCATGTGAAGAAGAGGGAGATTTACACCAGCCCAATGACATAACCGCCCCCGATAAGAGGAATGCAACTTGTCAGCAGTGTCCACGTCCATATCTCTGCAGGAAAGGCACACAGGAGCATGCAGACCTTTGTAGGGTTGATAGAAAAAATTATCCTCACCCCCAGTTTGCCTGGACATTAATGCTGTAGAGTGGATAACTGGATTTGACAACAGCATCAGCGTGGTTTATCTGATATTATACCACAGTTGGCAGTGCTTTAAATCACACATTTCCCTTTTGCTGTCATTTATAATCAATCGAGATATTTTATGTTTATGTAGCTTCTTTTATCCCAAGGATCCCATGGCACACGGTGAGGCATGATCCAGGCACAGCCCTCCAGTTCTGCACGTAGGCTGGTTCATGATGGGCTTTGTCCACCAGGAGCCAGTCTGGGCCTTCTGCCCTTGTGGCTTTCTTCTCACAGCTGTTCTGGTCACTGGTGGCTTCCCAAACAGTAATGGAAAGAAACACAGCCATCCCATTCAGTTTCCCTTGTCACACAACACTTCACAGAGGATGGTTCAAAAGGGAGGTATGCCCCAAGGCAAGAAACTCATGAAAGCATGATTTCTGTGAAGGGCCATATGTCCAGATGCTTTAGCAAACAAATTCAAATCATATCTGGGGAGGAGGGCAATTCCATCTCCAGAGATGTCTGGCTGATGTAAAAATAGACGGAGCAGAGGCTTGATTTCATAACCCTGAGATCCAGAGAAAACTCCACTGGAAATCTGAGGCTTGCTAACTAAATCTGAATACCTCAGGTATAGATGTCTGTCTGTGAGGTTATTTGCTGAACTCCGTTTTAGGGCAAAAACCAACAGGGCATGTGTTGCCAATGTCTACTTTAGGGAGAGGTAAATTTTTGAAACATAAAGGGGGTCCAGGACGACTACTCAGAAATAAATATTCACATTGCAGATGTGTAAAGGGATGAATCTTACCCATCTGTGCCATCTGTAGTAGCACCGTGATCCCAGCACACGGCAAGGCATCTAAACAGAAAACAACAGGGTTCTGCTTTCATCTTCACCAACACCTTTGTGTTCTCTGTAACACACCTCTCAGAGCCACAGAGGGGATCTGGCAAACAGCACTGGCCTCTTTGTTGCTTTGGGTCCATACGACAAGCCAGTGAAACCAGCCTGGCCAGACAATCCCTCCAAAAGTAGTCAAAAGGTAGCTCAGTTTAATTACCTAGGCCAGGAGTCAGTATAGAAATCAGCAAGTGCAGAATATACCCAGAAATAACGACCTTGATATTTTGACCACTGAAATAAAGAGAGTGGGCTGGAGCTAGGATGGGGAATAGTAATCTTTGAAACACAGCCTGTTGCAATCCTGCTCTGCAGATTATAATGAGAATTGTGAAATTACAGGCTGGATGCAAGTTTCCTATTTAGCAAATTAAAGAGAGGTTTCCAGGCTTCCCAGAATGACCCAGCTAGCTTCAAACCAGAGCAGCACAAAACCAAAGATCACCCAGGCTGATCGCAGTCCCGGTCAGAAGAACAGGTCGAAGAATGTGTTGTGAGCATTTGGTTCTCAGGGTTTTGGACACAGGCAGAGCTTTTTCCTCTTAGACGCGGCCGATCTCAGAGCCGTGCCTAGAGCAGCTAATAAAGGCGCTCGCTCAGCCCTGTTTGCCTGTCTGCATTCCTGAGCTAATGCACATTCCAGCCCGCGCAGAGGACTTCACCTCACCTCCCATGCACAAGGTCACCTCACCTTTGATCCTCTGTGCTGCTGCAAGGCTATCCGAGGAGGGCTGCACAGTGACTCAGCACCTCGCTGCCTGCTGGGTTTCTCTCTTTAACTTGATTTTGTGCTCAGCCAAAGCTGTTCTCAGAAAGGCTGAGGCTCACGTGCCCGATCTTGAAGCTAGCGAGAGCGCAATTACTCGGCAGGTGTAATGCCAGCTCATGCCAGCACTGTGCATCTCAGGCACGCGTCAGGCAGGATGATGTGTCAAACAATTGCTGTCGTTGCCAGGGGAATAGCAACATGGGAGAATAGCATCACATAACATCCTGGCGAACCATCACGTGTTAGAACAGCACCCACCTTCACCCTCCTTCGCTGCAGAAGGGGAGCATGGTTTTGAGACCCTGTGCATGGGATGAATCTGGGAGAGTTTTCCAGATGAACTCAGCAAGTCCTGTCCGTGCTGCTAAACCCCAGCATGGACTGGTATTCCTGAGCTCGTGAGACATGTACCAAAATGTTGAGATGGCCAAGAGCTGTATGGCAAGTGACGGATGGAAAGACAAACTGAAGTGAGGGCTTACGTAGCACATAGATCAGATACACCAACTGCTTCTTAACTTCCTACTGTCCCTTGAGGAAAGGGGTCTGACCATCCATTTTAGTCCCAGGATGGACTGGCAATGTCAGCCTGAGCATCCCTGCCACCTCTACACATTCCTCATCCAAGAGTCTAAATCAAACAGCAGTGTCGATGCCAGCAAAGCCCAAAAGCTCTCCACACAACCTAGAGCAGTAGGGGAGATGTACACAAGCCACCTGCAACTCAACAGTCCCAAACGGGCCACACTAGAGACGTTAGTAATACAATTTTCAAGGGTCTTGCCTGGTTTTTCTTTTGCTCCATATCAGTGGCACAATCATTAGCACCAGTAAAGTCCCACTGATCTCTGGCCAGCATGCCACCACCTCACCCAGCTTTCCTTGAACACCTTTAGAAGGACATGAGTCTGAAGACAACACCTTCATTAGTTCTCCCTTAACTTCAACTATCATTAATCTCTACTAATTAGTACTGTTGGGAACTCCTGAGAAAGGCATTGACAAACACTGAGAAACTACTTAATGCCCCCCCAAAACCTAAAAATATCTAGGCTTTACCAAGTTTATTGTAGTATTCAACTTACAGCACAGGACATAAAAATAGCTGCCAACAATATTATCACTGTTATAATGGGCTAAATTCAGCCCTGAGGGGCTGTAGCAATTAATGTAGTTTGGCCCAACATGTGGTTAATGAGGATGGTCTATTTCAAGCCCATAAGATACCACACTTCTGCCACTACAGATTGACTGGGAATAATTCACCTCTTCAGAGACACTGTATTCACTTCCAGCCCCGGCTATGTCTGCTCGAAATAGAGGCAGCAAAAATAGACATCAAAAACAAAAATATTTCTTTCAAACTCCAAATGCCTCTGGCTCTGATTTTCATCTCACATACAGCAGAAGCTCAAGTGCGTGGAGAGGTTTATTTCTCATTTGTGCCAGTACAAATGAGCTGCGCCCGTTGCTTTAGATTGCAGAACATACAAACCAGTATCTAAACACTTAGAAAATGTTAACTCCAATTAAACAAGGTTAACCTTTACTTCTTCAGATCTTTACCTACAGATAATCTCTTTGCTTTCATTTGATTTCTGTAACTACCCTGTTTCTAACTTCTTCCCAGCCCATACATCCATAAATCCACCTCCCCAGAAGTTCTTTCTCAGGAACTTCAGAATCAAATCCCTCTGCCATCAGATTCCTAGTTCTGCATGACCCTACTCTAGAAAGCACATAAGCCCATGTTCTCCTATTTGGACCGACATGTAGGTGTTTACTTACAAGAAGTAGTATATAAGGATGCTTTCCTGGAGCTTTCACTGTTGCATCTAACTCTTAGCCCCCAGTTTGAAGTGCAGGACTTCTTTTTGAACTTTGGACTTCATGTCTTTGCTGCTGCTTGTTTTGAAATGGCCCAGCCATGGAGGCTCAAAATATACCTTCAGTTCTAGTATCCAAATTCTCCACGTGGGAACCTCCAGTTGTCGTAATGAAAACCTCCAGAAAAGCAGAATGCTCCAGAAATTACTAAACAGCAGTTCAAGTAGTGTTGGTTCTTCCAAACACTCTTGCCATTTTTAATGTAACTTACCTGTAATAGATCTCACCTATTCCTTCTTCCTCTTACAACTTCTCTCAGCTGTTCTCAGCTCAAGAGGTCATAGAGGAAGGATCTCCCCTGAATGTCTGCATATAGCTTAACCAGTGTCAGCTACACCTCTTCTAGTGGGCTTAATTGTGCATTAAGCATTTTATGGTGCAGAGGGCAACTAGGACAACCTGGCTGTGTCCATATTATCCAAGTCCTTCAGCCTCCAGAGAAGATGACCTCATCCAAACCGACTATGGGGAAAGGTCCCTTGTTCGTGTGAACTTCCAAGCTGTGAGTGGAGACTGTTTGGGACAGCACTAGATGACCTGGGCCAAAAATTGTACTAGGGATCATTCTAATAACTGAACAAAACAGAAGGCAAATCCCAGGGGCCGAACACTGTTTGTTTAACTAGTGTAGATGTATCCTTTAAAACCTTCCCATCATCACTAAGAACAGATGTGGATCATTTTTTTCTCTGGACTACTTGGTTTTAGCTTATGGGTAATTCTCTTTTTCCCAAACAGAAAGAAAAATGTTCATTGCTTATAAAAACTCTGCTGAATTGGAGCACGTCCATGTCTTTCCTTTGAGTTAAGCTTATAATTTCATTCCTCTGACTCATAACCTTAGCTACCCAAATTTTTTGACTTTCAGCTAGATAGCCAAAGGTGGAACTTGGGACAGTAAATATGGATTCCTGTAGACTACAGCTATGCAGCTTAGGACCTTTCCAGGAATCTCTCTTCAAGCCCAACAGCCTCACCTGGTCCACACTGATGCAGTCAGTACCTCCCAAGAGTATCCCTCTCCGTTCCAGCAGAGAAGAAGGGAGCATCTAAGGTACTACATTTGGTCTTTTACCACTGCCTCCAAGCATACTTCATTAATTAGTTGGACAGCAATGAAATAAAGAGTCGATATGAGATTCTCATCTACTTAGTCATTCGTTAACTTCTGATAAAACTGAGCTTTGTCTTCTTATCTCTCCTTGCCAAACAAAGAGGCCAAGGCCAGCAAATGAACCTCATCCTTCACACTCCTCACCTGATTCAATCAGTCACATATTGTAGTTGATCATTACGTATTATGGATAACTGCTTGTCCTCTATTCTATCATGTAAAATGTTTGGTACGCTAACCATTATTTAATTGGAAGGAGGAGAAGAGACAAAGCTTCACAAATGCGATATCTTTCTTATTGGTTTCATGGGTGTAAAGGTAGAAATAACTTAGCAATGTGTTGGGCTCAAAATCAGCGGGAATAAATATTCTCTCTAGAATGAAAACAAATCTTTATCTTCAATATATAGCCATTATACCTCATTCTGCATGGACCATTGTAATACGTAAGTTTTCCAGTGAACAAGCATCTTCATCCTATTTTTTTATCATTGTAATTTCTTATTCCACAAAATACGAACATGGTCATCCTTCAGAAAGGTTTGACCCCAACCTGCTCAATTACACAATTCAGGTAGAAGGCCTAGCCCTTACTCATGGATGCTTTACATTTCCTGGGACCTGCCTCTCAAATAGATCCACTTTCAGCTTTGCTCTTCTGGCTCACCTATCTGCTCACATCCACCAGGCCTCTCATTTGGAAGACGATGGCACTTTCTTTGGAACAAGCTTATACCTTGAGCCTACAGTCCTTAAGGCCACTGGAAGAATTCCTAATTACTCACCAAATCTAAGGGGAAATATGAGCTTTGAAAGCTCTGAAAATCAACTTTAGAAACTTCACCGTCAGTTCTAAAAATCTCAATTTTAGGCTGATGCCTTCATTGTGCAAATACATCTGTATTTATTTGGTAGTAGTGATAAAATTTGGATCTCATTTGTAACAGCATAATTCTGGAAGCGGCTTTAGTTAGTCCTTACAACTATTTTCTCTGGTAGAGGACATAACTTTACACATATCTAACAGATTATGACCCACCGAGTCCAATGCTTTGGAGCATTTTTGCTTTTTTCCCACCTACTCCAATGCTTTGGCATCACATGTATTTATAATATTATGTATACGGTAAGCAATCTCACTGTAAAATAGCAAAGTAATTCCAAAGAGTAAGTCATTGCCAATAGCAAAGAACTGTTTAGCTAAAAGAGTGGTTAATGTTCTGAAATACTGAGTGGTTAACAATACTTCAAGTGGCTGTTGAGAGAATGCTTGTATTTACTCAGAGGTCAATTATTCACTCATAAATTTCTCAGTTTAATTTCCTTGTAGTCTATTTCCTCTGCTACATATTCATAATCATCTTCTCATAAGTTCTCCTCCTACAGCTACTAATTATTCTCTGTGTTCACCACATACACTTTTGTGCCATATACCCGCTGAATATTAATTTCTGTAGAGCAGAGATTTTTTTTTAATTAAGGTAATGTTCTTTAGAAATAAATGCAATAACCATCAACTAAATTTAACAAATAAGGAAAAGTCATTAAAAAAGAATGCCAATCAAGATGCTGAGCTGAAATTCAAATGACAGCAACCATGACTCTGTTGTTCCAACAGGTTGATTTAACCAATATAAGGTCCACTGTTTTTTTCAGTAAGGGAACCATTCACACACATTACTTTTTATTTCTCTGGACGATGCAGTTACCAGCTCTGTACTGGGAGCAATCAAGCAGCATCTCTGCATCATCTGGAAAAAGGTGTGCAAAAGGTATGCTCCATACAACACACTTCTGAGAAATCAGCAGACATCTCAGACGTTGTGTGGTGTCTTCACTCCTCCACGTGAATAAGATCAATAGAGACTCATATTCCCTGTGGATTCAAAACTATTTACTTCTACAGGAGACAATCAGGAGTTGCTCCTTTTCCTATTAGGATCTTCATAATAATAATAATAATAATAATAATAATAATAATAATAATAATAATAA
>CM021766.1:4661650-4671847 GCA_011076525.1 Nettapus auritus
AATAATAATAATAATAATAATAATAATAATAATAATAATAATAATAAAAGATACATGAGCCTTTTAAGGTCTGCAAAGGAGTTTTTGTTTGTTTGTTTGTTTGTGTTTTTGCATCAGCACATCCCTACTCTGTTTAATAAAAGTAGGCGAGAGGGAAGGACATAGTCACCAGGATATTAGGATTAGATTAAGAAAAGTAGTCTGGTGGGTCTTACAAAATACTTTGGGTCTTGGCTTCAAAGGACAGGGTTAAGAAACTTGCAGCTCTGGAACTGGGTATCCAGCTGTTGACTTCAGAGAGTTACAAGCTACTTAGTACTGAGCAGTTACATGGGGTCATAATATGCCAGTTACACTTAACAACAAAAAAACATACTTCAATGTGCATCTTGCCAGTTGTGTTCTAAATATCTATTTGGCCCTTAACAGGAAAAAAAAAAAAAAAATAGTAACTTCTGCTATAGAAAAGTCTCTTGTTCCAGGCGTTGGACTGCGTCCTAGAGCTATCGCACAGATCTGATTTCCAGAACTGCAGCTAGACACACAAAACTCCCATTAAAGTAATTAATTGCTCCGTGAGCTTAATGCTTCAATATTCCAGGTTCTATACATTACAATACAATATGCTATATCATAATTTATAACAAATACCACTGAAGTCAGTTGGCACTGGCTAAGTGAAGACCAAACAGAGGATAGATATTAGAGTCCAGAAAGAGGCACGAGGGATATGGTAGAAGGCAGTAGCCAGCTGTGCAGAGTTTAACCTGTCTGTGATATTTCTGTGCGGGCTGCAAGCAGAAAATCCCATCCTATTATCTCCAGAGAGGGAAGAAGGAGCGTGAAGAAAGAAGGGTGAATTATTAAAGGCTAGGCCAAGTATGACTGAGAGCTTATTAAAAAGGGAGGAGGATGGGTAAGCACAGAAACAGCTTGCTAGGCTGGTTCTATTAAAATCTAAGGCCAGATCCCTCTGAAAATTAGCATAGCTCCATTGACTTGGGTTGACTGGTTGACTTTTCTGGCTTTATGGCAGTTTACCAGCTGACATTTTAGCCCATTAACTTGAAGCATTGCATGTTTTCCTGCGAGCTTCATCTTTGTTTGTTCTGCCCCCCACTCTTTTTTCTGCCAGAACTGACAAAATTCTTCAGCTGAAACATCTGAGGAATGACATCTCATCAAAGATGGACGTTTCCATGGAAATATCTGTTTCAGATGAATCTTTTTGGGTCTTTCACAGATAAAATATAAATAAGTGCTTGGACAAGTTTTCAATAAATCAAAATAGAAACTTTGCTGGAGAAGCTGAAATGTTGTTTGGGTTGCATTTTTCCTCTCCTTTCTCTAACAAACATACAATGCCTGAAGAAAAGAAATGACCAAAATGAAAACCTGCTGCAAACTTGCAAGAGGAGACAAGACCATATATCAGCTTGTTCTCTCACAGATGCCCACATTTCTAGGCCTAGGGGCAGGACGAGATGATGAAGAGCTGGTGGCAGCAAATGCAAGGCAGAGGAGGGAGAGAAAGTGAGAGGTAAGCACCCTGGCTTCCCTCTAGATGAGGGCCTTTCTTTTCTCTCTCTCTTTTCCCTGCTCCTCCCTTCCCACTCATTGCAGCTAGTGCCTCAAACCGTAATCTGCTGGGAAAAAAGAAAAAAAGCAAGCTGTGCCTCCCCTGCACCAGCCGTTGCCGATCGAGAAATCCTCTGACATGAATCTAGAGGGTTTTTTCTTCCTCATCTTGAGCACTGATTTAATCATACAAATAGACTGACATTAATCATAAGGGGAAGCACATTCCAGGGGAGAAACTACTGTGACCGCTTCTCAAAGCATGATCCCAAGGAAGGACTGGCTAAGGAAGATGATGCACTGAAAATGATCTTACAAATGAATACATAAAATAAAATGCAAAGTTCTGTTTAAAGGCATAATGGAAGTTGGGTATCTATATCCCTGAGAGTCCCGTTGGGAGTCTCAGCCAAGGAATATTAGTGAAGGAATACATCAAGGACTCTGGACATATCTTAACACACCCACATTACCCTAAGTAATCCCATGCCCCAAAACAGTTGGGGAACCACTCTTGGAGAAATACCTAATATGCAAAGCACCAAGGCTGAGCTTTATGATACAAAGATAGTACTGGATACAGAAGGCTCAGTTCTCAGAAGAATTTCCAGGGCTTTACCTTAACACCTCTACCCAGAAAGCTCTCTGCAAATGAAATGTGCCAACTGAATCAATCTCTGCTTCTGGAAATGCAGTACCAGCTTCCTTGGCACAATTCAGAATAGCAAAAATGTAAGAAGCCTCCCACGACTGGGGAAGAGAGCTACAGCTACCAGCTGCTCTGAACATTTGTAGAGGAACACTTGGGGACTGGGCTGCAAATACATGAATATATTCCACTTTCCAGGAGCCTGAAGTATGTTTGGCAATATACAGGAGAGAACTGCTGATGGTGTGAAACCTCAGTGGGGAGGTTGACTAGAACAGTGCATAATCCTACACATGGATGAATACGGTCATATTTTATTGCTGTGTAGAAGATCCCATAAAGAATGTGTCACTTTGAGTTACTTTTCCCACGTAAAGAATAAAAGATACGTTTAAATCAGTGCTTAGCTCTAGGCAGGACTTAGCTGCTGACCAGAGTGGATATCCTATCTGATGGAGCTAAGGAAAAGACATGCAGATTTGTCATCTCTGCCAAGTGGTTTTGTACAGAAAGTGCTACTGCAGAACGAGACAAGAGCTACTAATTCTGGTGGAGGCAAATTCCAGCTTTTCCTGTGAGCTAGTTAGGTGAGGTCAGAACAAAACAAAAAGCAAACAAACAAACAAAGCTTGTTAAACTTTAAATGGAATGAAAACCAAAAAGATTGCACTAGGGAAAGGTGTTATTCAGTGTGTGTGTGATGGGATGCCAGAATCTGGCTCTGAATAGTTTTGATTAACAAACCCGAGTTTGAATTGTTAGAGAACTGTTCATTTCGTTAAGCCATTATTCATGGCCTGTGACTGGTCATAAGTAATGTTCTGCATCTTGATGAGAGGATTGAAGCTTACACTGGAATGATGAATGCCTGACAGCAGATAATGAATAGTGTACTTCCCCCACAATTCACAAATGCTCTAGGGTTTCTGAATTGTAAGCTACCAGGCCAACTCACTGAACAAGTACATTGAAATAACATTCCCAAGAGCAGCAGGATTTCAGCCCTTTCTCTATTGGGTAAAGCTTTATTTCTCTAAATCAAAGCAGTATAGGTCAAGCAGGTGTCCTAGAGCTGTTTGTTGGTTTTGTCTCAGGCCCATGCAGCCTGTAAGTACAACAAAACCCCTAAGCCTCCAACTCGGCCTTAGGGAGAGAGCTGGGGAGGTCCCAGGGAGGCCAAAACCCAGCTCTCCCAAGTACTGTCACCCCATGACCCAGGCACTTCCACGTGCAGTTGGAGCCACATGAATACTTGCAAATAGTAACCACACATTCACAGAAATAGCAGTCAATGGAAGCCAAGTAATTCATTTATCAATATATTGGCCAACAGACTGTCTTCATTATTTAACTATTCTGGTAAAAGCTAATTCATAAAGAACTTAAATGGTACATGGATCGGGCACAGGGCCTTCAGCCAAGGGGAAATTTCACACAAAATGCCAGGCAGTTCAAAGTCTTCTCTGCATGCAAATAGAGCAGAGTACACTTCTGCTACACAGAGCTGCAGGATGACTAGCCAGGGGCAAAGCATTGCAAATGAGGCTTGGACCAACACATTGCAACACTGTTTTCCACTTTTATCATAGTCTCTAAACACCAGCTTGGCTTGTGCCCAGATACATATATCTCCCCAACTGAATGTAATGCCAGTATGCAAAGAAAATATTTCATTTACTGACCAAGGGAAACTGAAATATGGAATCAAATGAAGCTTGGAGAAAATCACCTCCGAATGTTAAGATGAACATTTGAAAGACAATCACAGGCAGAGCACTTTACCCGTGACAGACAAGAAAAATTTGTTTGGCTTGAGATATTTGTACTTCATGGGCTGATCTTTCAACCAAGCTGAAGAGCCAATTAATTGAATTTACATGGCATATCAGTCTCCAAAGCAGTCAACACTCTGCAACTGCGTGAAGTCTGTTGCTGTGGCAGGCCTGCCTACACATCTTCGGCTAATAATGCCACAATCTATTTGCTTCCACTTACAACCATGTCTGCAAGCTGTAAATGACAGCAGTGGCACTCATTAAGTTGGTGGCTTGGGACAGGCTTCAAGTTGGGAATGGCTTATGTGAGAATCTCAGTTCAGCAGTATCCTGCTGGGGTGGTGGTGGCTACAAAAATAAACAAGTGAAGGCTTCCCACTGACCCACTGACACAGCATCAGTTACATTTTCACACTTGGCACCTTTTGAACAAACGATTGCACTGTGGTTGCATGAGGCAATAGTACACGCTCCATGAGCCCTTTGTGTCTGCTCACAGCGCTGAGCTCTGGCATCCCAGGGGGCCGCTCAGTGCTTCTGTTTCTGATGGGTGGGTGATAGGACCAGGAATTATGGACTTTGTCTATCTTCCGGGAGCAGTACATAACTTACCACATTATATTTCTTCTTGTGTCTTAATTGGGTTGATTTTCAAAATCTTACAGGATATTTTCATCTCTGACTGGAGAGGTAGCAGATGGGGTAATACCAACCCTGACAGAAATTGCCTATGTAATCTCAGCTAAATTACTCTTTCTGTGCTTCTGTTTTCCACATGAAATTGTATTTTCTTTCTCCTACAATTAATCTAGCTCTTCCACTTAAATTGCAAATCTCCAGGCTGTGGGTCACTTCTGCCTATATATTGTACAGAATCCAGTGCAGTGAGACTAATTTTGGCAAGATTATTTAAGTATCTTGAATTCACCATCAATTATTTTTAATAATCTCAATTACATCCAAATTGTCCCACATAAAGGATATTCATAAGGTATAGACCCTTATGTTACCTGTAGATATTTACCACAGAGTTTGCTTCATGGCCCTTTTCATAAAATCATAGAATCATTTAGGTTGGAAAAGACGTTTAGGATCAAGTCCAACCATCAACATGACCTACCAAATCCCATCACTAAAACATGTACCTTAGTGTCACATCCACACATTCCTTAAATACCTCCAGGGATGGGGACTTGACCACTTCCCTGGGCAGCCCATTCCAATGCTTGTCCACCCTCTCTCTGAATAAATTCTTCCTAATGTCCAGTCTAAACCTCCCCTGGCACAGCTTGAGACAGCTTCCTCATGTCCTATCACTTGTCACCTGAGAAAAGAGACTGACACTCTTCTTGTTGCAACCTCCTTCCACGTAGCTGTAATGAGCGATGAGGTCTCCCCTCAGCATCCTCCTCTACAGACTGAACAACCCCAGTTCCTTCAGCCACCCCTCTTAACTCTTGTTTTCCAGCCCCTTCACCAGCTTTGTTGCTCTTCTCTGGACATGCTTGTGCAACTCAATATAATTCTTGTAGTGAAGGGCCCAAAAGTGAATCATCAATGCTCTGCAGGAACCTCCTGGACTGTTTGTGCCTAGCTGTGTGGTATTCCCAACAGATACCAGTGTGGTTGAAGTCCCCCATGAGAACCAGGGCTTGTGATTGTGAGGCTACTTCCAGCTGTCTGTAGAAGGCTTCACCTCCTTCCTCTTCCCAATCAACTGGCCTGCAGCAAAATCCCACAACAGTATCAGCCATGGTAGCCTGCCCTTTAATCCCTGCCCATAAGCTCTCCACTCACTCTCCATCTACCCCCAGGCAGAGCTCAATGCATTCCAGTTGCTCTCTTGCATAAAGAGCAACTTCACCACCTCACCTTCCTGGCCTGCCTTTCCTAAAAAGCAGAGAGCCCTCCATGACAGCATTCCAGTCATGTGAGCTATCCCACCACGTTTCTGTAATTGCGATGAGATCACAGCTTTGCGACCACACACAGATCTCCGATTCTTCCTGTTTATTCCCCATGTTAGGTGGATTGCTATGCAAGCATTTCAGGGAGGTGATCGAGCCTGCAGGTTTCCCAGGAGGGGTGCAAGAGGATTCTCCATAGCCATGTCCTGCACTCACTTCCCTGTGTGCATGCACCCACATGTGGCAATAGCTATGCAACACATCCCAACTTGTACCGTTTTTTGCTGCCTACCACATCTGTAACTCTCTTCTTTCCCCATATTTCCTAGTTTAAACGAAAAATGGTCTGTCCAGATCCCTCTGCAAAGCCTTCCTGCCCTCAAGCAGATTGACAGTCCCACCTATATTGGTATTGTCTGTGAACTTACTGAGGGCACACTCGATCCCCTCATCCACATTATTGACAAAAACATTAAACTGGCCCCAGTACTGAGCCCTGGGGGATGCCACTGGTGACCAGCTGCCAACTGAACTCCATTCACTGAGGTTTTTTGAGCCTGGCCCTCCAGCCAGTACCTCAAACAGCTAACTGTACAGCCATTCCAGCTTTTACTGGAATACCACTTTGACAGGGTAAACAGGACTCCAGACTATTTGGGGATGGTCAGTGTCTTCTGCTTTGGGAGTCACCAGGAACCAGTCAAGAAGCAATACCTCCACAGCTTTGCACGGCCATGAAAGTAAAGTTATGTGGAGCCCCTGGTGTCCACTTGGCTCTACCTCATTATGCAAAGAACAGACACAAACTCTAGTGAAGACGATACTACTGTTCCTAAGTGCAGACACAGATCTGCTTTAATTTATCTCTGCATTTCCAACATCTAAAGCTTAATTGCCACCAAATTTCTTTGCAGCTCTTCAGCAACAAAGTACTGAAGTTCACCTTGAATTTCAAATGCCCTATGAGGAAATGGCCAGAGGAAAGTCACTAGGATTGAAGCGTTGAAGGTTGTTAGGAGCTTTTGTTCAAGGACTT
Organism: Nettapus auritus; assembly: GCA_011076525.1. Lineage (NCBI taxonomy): Eukaryota > Metazoa > Chordata > Aves > Anseriformes > Anatidae > Nettapus > Nettapus auritus. The sequence goes on from CM021766.1 coordinate 4,668,596, forward strand.
CCTATTTCCTACCCTTTCTGTGGCTCATTTTCCTTTACCTTACCACATCCTCCATCTAACCCTTACCCCGTGTGTACAGACCTCCCATGGTATCTGCAGATACTCTCTCTTTTTCTCACTCAAGCCTATTCATTTCAACTCCCATTTCTCTGCTTCCAGCCAGAAGGACCACCCCACCAGATCAGAAACGCCCTTACACATTCTTGACACTCTGATGTTCCACCAGCAACCGTGTGAACAAAATTTCAACCACACAAACGGTCACAGAATGGCAAGTAAGCATAGATCCAAAGACTTCAAAGAGAATTTGTGGTTTTCATGCCAGCATTTTTTGTGGTAGTCATTCACTGCTTGTTAGGTCTAGATCAGCCATAACCAATCAAGCCGCTTCACTTTCAAAAGCCAGTCCATAATTAAAAGAAGAAGGCCAATAGACTCTCGGTGATGATGCAATGATGTGTTCTCAGGTGCTCTTCTAGGCATGAGGCCAAAAGCTAAGTTACCATTTGTGCAATTTTAAATGAATGGCATAAAATTAAGCTAAAATTTCTCATTGCAATTCCTAATTGTTTTGACTTCATTTTTCCAGCAGTAAGCAGGATTTTATTCTGAAAAGTCATTTTAAAAAATAAAAAATAAAAATAAAAAAGCCACCTACCATAGCTCTCAGTTTACTCAGATGACTGTACATCGTACTTACAAGAACTTTTGCGTTCCTCACTCCTCCTTTTCTGTTTCTCAATAAGGCCAAATTCTACCACCTTTATTCATACTACTGCTTTATTTCATAGCTCCCACTGATGATTTCAGTTCAGTGACTCCTAGAGTAAATTAATACTCCAGTGTGCCAAGATGACCTGGAGTCCTTGCCTAGGGCTGTTTCAGGCCTTTGTCATACCTTTCTTATCCACAGTTTCATCATACCACGGAGCAAGGACTTTCTCACAGCTCATCAGATTGTTCCCTCAGAATCAGTACAGAGACATCTTCCCATGTTTACAAGTGCTTAATGGGAAAGCATAGCCTTGTCACTAATGTGGCATGCCTTTGCTCTTATTACTTCAGCAATCCCGTCAGTAAGAATGGTATTTATTGTCCTGTTTCAAGGAGGCAAACTTTGAATGTGCTAATGGTTGTGGTGGTCAACGCCTCACTGAATCTTGTATTGATATTCCCACATTTGGGGGATAAAATGCACACTTTTAAGAATGGGTACCAGCAGCAGCAATGAGAATTCAGAACATGTAAAGTATTTAAAAGTATGCGCCTTATAGAAGTATAGAAGCATCAGATACTTATCCTACTTCCCTCCAGTTAATTCCAGACTATTTCCAGTCCAGCCAATTCAGTGGATTGCTTCTAAGTATTGTGAAGATACCCACCTGAGGTAGAGCTTAGTTATGTAACCTCTTGTTGGTAATCAGTTGGGATATTCTCAAGTATCAACCAGAGAGCAAGACCAATTGATTACCAATCGTGTCACAGAAAGAATACCCAGAGCACAGAGTTAAATACCCCTTAGTGAGGGAATGACAGAGTTAAGATGGTCATGACCTAGTCTGGAAAGGACAAGCTGCTACACTTGATGCTACGTAGCCTCAGGGGAACGCGCAGTAACTGGTTACCCCAGTGCCCTATAAAATCTAGTCCCAGGCCTTCCACAGTTACTATTAATAGGGGTTATAAACAGCCAGGGAACCATAACATGAGATTAGCTGTTATTATATCTGTTTCACAGATAAACTATCTGACAACCAGGAGAACTGAAATGGAAACCAGGCCTGTACAGGCCTATCAGCAGGAGTGCTACAGCAGGATAGTGAGGAACAGAGTGCTCACAATGGGTATGCAGATAAGAGCAAAGCCAGGTTTTAGCCTATTCCACTGCTGTGCTCAGATGAAACTAAAGTATAGTCAGAAGTGAATCCTTGCTCCTGTTACCATGTCTCCACTCCAGTACCTTGATGACACATAACTCCCACCTCTCACCTCTGAACACCAACACGAAGTTATAGCATGGATATGGTCTAAGGCTGCAGACAGACAAGCAATTACACCCCGTGAAGTTGCTGTTGCCTCCTAAATGGTGGTTTCTGGGCCTGTGGCAGAGATTATCGCTTCTGTAGCTTGAAAGCTTCAGAGTGAGCCCTAATCTGTTTTAGGCCAAGTTATTTAGGTTAAGGAATTTAAATAGTTGCCTTGAGTCAACTGGTTTTGACTGAGTGGGAGTTTCCTTACAAATGTCTCCGCCAGCTGAATCCTGGTGGCAGCTCGCCTTCAGCTCTAAGATGTCGATGTGCACCTTAGGGCAGCAAGAGACTGTTTAAACTTAACCAGAAGAAGCAGAAGACAAAAGTATCACACCCAGTGAGTGGGAGACTTTGCCTGAAAAGGCCAGAACATGATTTAGTTGCTGGCTAAAAAACGCAGGCTGTCTTGCAATGGCGTATCATTAGCAATTAGGAAGGACTGGATATGTCACTTGTAGGTCACCAGGTGATGAGCTAGCTATACGGAGCCTTCCACCTGTTGGTTGCCAATTGAATTCAACCCTGCATCAAAATTACGGCCAGGCCTTTTAATTACATGTTTGCATCACATTGGCTTGAGTACTTTTCAGGCATCGTTTCTCATGTGGGTGTCTAGCGTCTGGCACAATCAGGCCTCATCTTCATTGGGTTCCTTAATCTAAGTTTCTGGAATAGGAGTCTATGAGGAGTCTGGGTTGAAGGTAAACTGTTAATGCTAGTTAAAAAATTTTAAAAAAATAAATAAAAATAAAAATAAAAATAAAGTTACCTTGTCTTCAGCACTATTAGCCCATGCTAAGGACCTATATTTTCTGATATCATATGCACAGAGAAAGGCAAGAAGAATTAAAAAATAAAAAGTAAAAAATGAGAGAAATCAAAATTTTCCATATTATTTTTCCCCAGAAACATTGTATGAATCTTTCTGGGCTTGATGGTACTTCCGATTCCCCCAAAACCACTCAGCCTGAAACAGACAACTCATAATGTTAAAGTTAGGTATAGTTACAGTTGAGTGAGAAGGGACTTAGAATGGAAATTGTTATGCAACTGCTACTTTATGAACTGCTGCCAGATCTGATGATAATATGAAAAGCAGATGCTTTCTTCTGATTGATTTGGTACTCTTTTATCCTTCTGTGGCATGAAAATAGTATCCTCTAAAAGACACTATTGTCTGGTTTTCTCGGGGGGGGGGGGGGGGGGGGGGGGGGGGGGGGGG
>CM021766.1:4676098-4837461 GCA_011076525.1 Nettapus auritus
GGGGGGGGGGGGGGGGGCGAACAGGGGGGCTAATTAGTGGCTTGATTTCATTAAGCACTGTCTTTTCGCGAGGGTCGCCGATGCAACTTTGGCTGGCTGTCAGTGCGGCGCGCACCCCGCTCGGGAAGGAAGGAAGGAAGGATACCTGCGCTTCGAAACCTCAGCGCTTCTTTTTCCTCAAAAGAACAGGGAAGAAAAAATAAAAAAACGCCAAAAAAAGGGGGATGTCTGACTTCTATCCTCTTCCCTTTATTTCTTGCCGCCTCACGTTCGAGAATCTGTAGGTTTGTTTTATTTTCCAAAAGCTACTTGCGCGCCGCCGAGAGAAATGTGGGCTGCTGCTGAGAGCTGGCGGTCGGAGCTGCTGGGCAGATAAACAGTTGTTGCTTGCGTAAAGCGTCGCGCTCGGGCTGCCTTTCGCTCCAAAATAAGATGAATCCAGCTTGGCCGAGGGAGCTGCTTCTCCTCCAAAGTCTAGACGTCGACGGGCGCCCTTAACCTCATTTCCTTTTGGAAGCTCGGAGGGGTCTCGGGCTGAGCAGCCGCGTCCTGGCGGATCGCGCCCCGCGGGATGAAGGTGCCGTGGAAGTGGCGGGGTTGGGGTTGTTGGGGATGGGGTCCTGGCTTTGGCGAGTGTTTTGGGTTGTGCTTTGTTGCAGGCAGTGTTGATAAATGGGGGGGAAAGGGCAGAAATTGCTTGTGTGTGCAAGCAAAGCGTGTGGTGGTGTTGTCTGTGAGGCATGATCGTAGACCTCCAAGTGGCCTGATAGGAATGATAGTTCGGTACATTTCCCCCTAAAATCTGGGCTCTTGACACCCAGAGCACCCATTTCTGGGTGGCTTGTTGCAGAAGTGTTGAGGGGTGGCTGGAGAAGTTGCTCCCGGTTACTTGCGACGGAAAGCTCGCGTAAAGTTGAGGTCTTCTCACCTCGTGCACAGCAACTGCAGGAGGACGAAGACATTTATTAGTATTTTTAGCAGGAGGAAGACAGATTTATTAGTATTTTTCAAATTCTGCCATTAGGGACTTGGGGAGGCGTTCTACCAAAAAATTATGCTTTGCTTTGGTACAGGAGAGCTCGCATAGCTCCCTTTAGACTCCTAGCACTTGAGAAGTGATACTTCCACTCCAAGGCCTTGCTCGTCCCTGGAGACTTGCGACGTTTTCTCCTTTTGCTGAGCATGGGGTACCCGCAGCGGTGCGGGGCTGGTGCTGTGCCTTCGCCGTCTCCCCAGACCCGTTTTGGAGCAGATTGATGTGACACGGTGCTCAGATGGTGTCATGGTCTTAACGGCCTGCGTTATTGCAAGTGCTGGAGGGGCTTCGTTAACGGTGCTGGCAGCTGGTTGGAGTCTGAATGTAAAAGGAAAAAAAAAAAAGCCAGTTGAGAGAAAGGAGGGAAAAATTGACAGTTAAAAATAAGAGTAAGCATCCCCATCAAACAAGTGTCTTCAGAGCCCTCAGCACAGCGAGCTGCGCTGTGTAGCGAAAATATGCATATAACTTGCATAACTATGCAGTAACTTGCATAATACGCATTGTGTTCTTGCTGGTGGCTTGTCTGGAGCAGAAAATCACGATGGGCTTAATTGCCTAGCAGAGGCCTCGCAGGCTGCATGCGGGTGAGGGTGGGCTGGGGAGAGAGGGAGAAAGGTGGCTGGACTTCCACAGACCAGAGCCAACCTCAGCACGAGCTCGATACAGGAGGTAGATGATTTTTTTTGCTGTATTTTTCTGTGTTTTGGATTGATTTACTGCCTCGCAACGTGGTAGTATGTGTTGTGTGATGGGACTCGGACTGTGCCGAGCAACTTTTGCAGAAGGAGAGCTGCGAGTCTGCTTCCAGGGCTCTGGAAGGAGCGCTGCTGCCCTTACCTCTTCTGCTACAGGCTGTCCCGCTGCCGAGGCACAAAGCTTGCAAAAACCCATGGCATTGCCTTCCCTGTGCCTGCTTTTCTGTGAGACTGCTGAAGTTTTAGCAGAGCCTCCAGGTCCGGCGAGCTGCGAGAGCCTGAAGCTGAGACGAATGAAGAGGCTCAGTGGCAGTGGTGCCTGGGAGAGCGTGCGCTGCTAACTCGGGCTGAGCCCAAATTATGGCACAAAATGGCTAACGCACATCGAGGCATAACGAATTCACCCTGGATTTAACTACTGCAAGTATTTAACTACTGCCCGGGCCTGTGCTCATCTACAGTTTTGCGAGAGCGTCAATTACCGTAGCACAGTGCTTTGTGAGCAAAGGCTGTCCAGCCTGATGAAAACCTGCTTCTCCCTGCGTTCAGCTTTTGGCTGCAGAGATGTGCTCCGGGATCCCGAGTGGCACGTAGTGGCTTCAGGAGTCAGATTTTGTAGGGTTTGGGGGAGCTTCCATGGTGTTTCTTGTGACAAATGGATTTTTTTCTTCTCCTTAACCTGGAGAGAAGCAGTTTTACAATAGCTGGGTAACTGCTAAATAATACGTGTGTATACCTGTGGTTTTTTTTTCAACATTTTTGAAGCTTTTAATCAACTGTGAGTTCAGTGTTTAGCTTGACTATGTTTTTTTTAACCTGTATTTATATTTTAAAAGGAGCGTTATGTACAGTACATGCTTATGCTCAATTACTTTCATGGAAAGGAGGGAACGCAGTTGGCAGGAGCTGTTTTCTCATCACGGGGCACTTCTGCTCTCTACTTTCAAGTAAATACTGTGCTTTATAAATAAAAATGTCCAAATATTTTTTTGCTAATCCAGGTGTATTAAAAATGGGCTTTTGAGGTGAGTGAAGCTGTGATAACTCGTTAAAGAGAAGCTTATTAATACTAAGATGGAGCTATTTATTTTTAACAAATAGTCAAAATTGTAGAAAGTGGAAAAAAACAGGTCTTGGCACATGAACCGTGCCTTAATATATTGCCACATGGTGGTGCACTGTATTTAGTTGTCTGTCAAAATGAAAGCTGAGCACAGAAAGTTGCTACAACCATATTTTATTATTATTGTAATGTTTGCTTTGAAATGCATGTGGTGCTCACGCTCCTAGAGGATTTTGGCCCGTGTCTATGTCGTTACATTAGTTCTGGAAAATGTAAACTTATATTTTCCCATTTGGCGATCAGAAATATCCTCAGCATTAAATTTCTGGAAAATACAACCCCCCCTTAGGTTTTTAAGTAAGGAAAGCAGTGGTTTTTCACAGCATTATTTTATGTTGTGGTGATTTGGGCACATTTGCCAACTTGAAGCATTAACAATACTTGTCACTAGAAATTAAAACGTGGACATAAATATGTGAAAAGACGTGTTGTATCAGCACTGTATGTGAGTAATTAAGAAAAAGTACAGAAACTATCAAGAAAAACTAAATCTGACTTAGTATAACTAGTTCTGCCGATCAAATCAACTGTTTATTTTGTACCAAAAATATACAAATATTCTTGTTATTCAGTTGAGCAGTGACCTCTAATGTACCAGTTAAATCTCTAGAAAGCCAAGCGATGGTGACAAGCCTGTGCACTGAGTACAGCAGAGTGTGGTCACAGGTGGGTAACAGGCAGTCAGCCCAAAGGAGTGAATCTCACTTTTATCTATGTGCTTTGATTTGTTCCTCGTGGCTGATGCAAATCCTTGGTGTTTCCATGTGGCTGGTTCAGCGGTAGCAATACCTGTGCTGTCCTTGTAGAGGTACCCAACCCTTCAGGCTGTGGTGGTCCATTTTCTTCCTTCCTGACTTCACTAGCATCTATACATCCATCAGCTGAGCATCTGTTTTCAGTTATTTAGAATACCTGACTGTTTTACTGTGTCTACAAAAATGTATTTTCTTATGCAGTGAAGCATTTGGAAAAGGTCCATGTTGGAGCCTAAACCATTACCAATTTTTTAATGAAAAGTGTAATTCCCCAAGGATGTTTTCACAAACAGGCAAACGTACTGTTTGTTTTTCCAATTTTATTCGAATGAAAAGGCAGTATTAATTATCATTTAAAACAACAAGCACTTAAGATCCAAAGTTAAAAGCCAATTTGAGAATGCAACCAGAACAAGTCTTCAATTGTTTCTTCTAAAAATTGTTGTATTTTCAAAATGCTACATCTTACAGAATATCCACTTTTGTTATTGTTTCATCAGGATTTCAAGTACTTAAACATTTGAAGATACAGTAATGTCCTTGAGACATTGTCTCAACAAATTTTTGTAATATTAACTACAGTATTTTTACTTTAATGTAGCATTAAGAAATGGAAGTGAAAACCTCTTCGGCACCACATCGGAATGTGAATTGCTCACGAAGGGTAAAATTTTAAATCATTAACTAATGACATAGTTGTTACATGAAACCAGAGTAACCATACAGTAGGTTTTATGTTCCAGGGAGGCTGTAGTAACCTGTAGTAACCCAGGATTTGATTTAAGGTAGCAGTGAACAAGCTGAAGGGCACAGCAGTAATGCGAACGATAATTTGCAGGAGTATCTAATATTTAGTGTCGGTAAGCTGCAATGTTATTGTTTCTTCATATCATCACAAATTCATATTTGTTTCAGTGCAGTAATTAAACTGAAGTGTTTAGAAGTTTAACGTGCCTTTTTTAAAAAAAAAAAACAGTTGACCTACATTTTGTCAATTCAGCATTCAGAAATGCAAATAGCATTTTCGGAGATAATCAGTAAAACGCGGTGTGATCGATGCTGCCCTTCATCTTGCAGAATTTAGAATTTAATCTGACCACCATGAATATGCTTCTGGATAGTGTGTCCACATTTGTTTCTTCAAAACAATACCAAACGAAAATGCTGGGAAAGTGAAAGCTGAGAGAAATGAAACTCACTTGTCTTGGCCAGTGTTGCTGAAAGGTGTCGTTCCCATTGCGTGCTAGTGAGGTTTAACTGTTGCAGTCCTGTTTCCCTATTACATAATGCTTAATTTATGGATTTTGCTCTCTTGTAAAACTCATAATTCACATGTGAAAATGGCTACAGACTTGTTCTAGCCAACATATTTTTTTATATGTCAAATCTTGAACATTGACTCTGTAAACAAGTAGGCCTTTGTTTTCGCGATAAGTTTTTAGTTGGAGGAAGTTGTTGGCAGTGACCACTGTGGTTGTCGGTCAGCGTTAGTTTCCATTGAAAATCCAGTTTCAGGCAGTCCTGGCTATGGAATTGTTAACTTCTGGAGGTGAAATTACCCACTGCTCAACCCTACATGCAAAGTTTCCTTGAGGTTGCTCAAAGATTGAGGGGGCGAGGGGCAGAGGTGAGGGCAAGAAGAGGGGCCGCGGGTGCTCTCCTAGTAATGTCGGCAGGACTTTGCCCACCTGGGTGGCTCTCTGCGTCCCCTTATCCGATGTTATTATCCCATGTTATGTGTCCAGAAAGGGGCAGGAGCCTTCCAAGCTGAAGTGTGAGAGCTGATCAGCTAGCCTAGGTGTTGAAAGGCCGTGTCTAGACTCCTGGTGAGGGTTACACATTGGGCAACTCCTGCAGCAGCACAAACCTGACTGAAAAGTCCCACAGAAATCCCCCAAAGCCTTCACGTGTCTGTTCTATTGAACAATATTGATAAAAGTTTTATTTTCAGCTCGTCTTCCAGGCCAGAAACGGATTTGATGGCATGGTGGAGGTGGGGAGGGTTGGGTGTCAGCGGGGTTCGGTGCCCGGCTGCGCTTGGAGAGCTTTTAGTCGGGGCGGCTGCGGGCAGGCGCAGGGGAAGGATGCCTTCTGTGCTGTGATGTAGCCAGAGATATTTTTAAGACTTCCATATTGGAAATGTTAATCTCCTGTAAATTCTATTTTTGCCCGAGTTTGATGGGAGCTTGCTTTATTTTTACTTGGAGAGGGTTAAGACGTAAAATGGACACAGATATGACAAATATGGAAAGCAGAAGGAGCATTGAAATAGAACAGTAAAAATCCCGTTCCAGGCACCCTGTCATATAATTTTGGCCTTCTGTATATTCTTAGAGTGTTTGCTACAAGTCCAAAAGAATGTATAAATCAAAACAAGTCCTATATAGTCTGGTATTTGCAGTACCAGCCACTGCTTTGTGCCATAGCTGGGATTTTTACCACTAATATCTGTAGATAAACCAGCAGGGAAGGTTGCGCGTGCAGTGCCTACGTAAAGTTTGTAGGCTTTAATCAGTGTGTTATCAGAGCTATCACTTACATAAAAGTGCATGGCTTATTTTCTTTGTACAAGATGATAAAGTATGATTTATAGAAGAAGACCTCATTATTAGAAGTGATTGGCTGCACTAGAAACTAGAATTCTATTATCTAGGAAATTTATTGTGAGTTAAATCTGAATAAACATATGGTAGACTTATATTCCAAGGATCTTGGGCTTTTAAAATGAGTTGTTTTTTTTCTGTATTTATTTTTGCAGAGAAGAACTATTAATCCCTTCTGGACCTCTATTAGTATTTTCAAAGCCTGACGGACAGGGCCAAATAAGATGCTGCAGGCTGTGTTTTGTGCAGGACAATAACAACCCCAAATGAAGGATGTCTGATCTGTCAAAACCTAGTGTATATAATTTCTTAAGACTTTTTTTTGTAAAAAATTCAGGGCACTTCAGTAGAAAACACATACTTGGTGAATCTCAACCTGAATTTATGGAATATATATTGGTGGTTTGTTTCAAGCCAAGGCATCTCTCCTGGGTAATGGACCAGTCAGTTCTGCCAGTGTTTTTTTTTCTGCTACAGTTGCAGGGCCTCCTTATTTTCATGGTAGAAAGTGATGTATTGATTTTTTTGTCACCTCCCTGCTCTCCCCCACCCCCAAAGCTCTCTTGCTTCCCGAGCTGCAGCCCAGGATTCCCAGCAGAATTAGCAGCAGAGCAAATCTTGCCCTTTCCTTGTCTGCTGCAACCAGCAGTGAAACTTTAACCTTTCCTATTTCGTGATTTGCAAGGCTGTCATCTCCCTGGTACAGCACTTCTCTCCTGGCTCTGGCAATGAGGGGTAGAGACGTCTCCAGAGCCAGGAAGGAGCTCCCGGCATCACAAAACATAGCTGTTAGCAAGAACTTGTGCCACAGAGGATGGACATCTGTAGAAGAATCAAGTCTTGTAGCTCTGAAGGAAGGTTTGAAGGTGAATTTTTGTAAAGGTATGAATTTTATACGTAGTTGTTCCAGACATGCATATAAGAATTAGCATGTGCTGCTGCTTTTTTTTGTTCACGAAAGCTGATGTGAGCATACACGTCTGAGTATCTGCATCCTCGCAATGGATCCCCATGAACACATACATGGGATTATTTCAGATCTAACTATCAGAAAGCTTTGGTAAAGTTAAAAATGGTGGATGTAGGTCTCAAAGTTGTTTTGCAGTCTCGGGTTTGCTTGAATCAGGAAGTTGGCGTGTTTTCCTTACTGCTAGCTCAGATGAAAGTACTCTGCGAAGGAGTGGTCATTAGTGACACATTCCTAGAAGATATTTAATAATTTATCCCTGCTTCTGCCAAGCACATTGAAAGATCTAATATTTACCACCTGGAGGAGAAAAGCAATTTTAAGATAATAGCAGATCTCAATAAACCCTCATGAAAGCCTTACAAATCTAAAAAATGAAGTTTATAGGGCTTTGTGTAAACTAAAAATAGTGAGGTACACGTTCACAATTTGAGAAATGCAGCTGAAAGCAAAATGTTTCAGGAGAAAAGTTTAAACAAATATTTTATGGGGATTTTTGGAGTGAACCTTTGGTTTTTATTTTATCTCCCTTGCTGTATTTTTCATTGTTTCCTTTTTTAATCACATCTTTAGTTTCTGGATTACACCAGCTGCCTCTTCCTGCTCTAACGATGCTGAGGTTTGAGGGGGCTCACAGACGTTTGGTGCTGCTGGCTGTTCATGTCCAGCATGGTTCTGCTATGAGAAATGATGGGAGGTGTTTGAGGAGGGAGATGGTGGGGCCATGAGGAACTTCAGAAGCGTTTACATGGCCAGGCTGGCCCAGGCAAATTGGCCAAAATGGTGTAGGAGAGATCCTCTGCATTTCTGAACTCCTATTAAAATCTAGTGAGATAAAGATCTTGGTCTTGTCTGATGCAGGATCACTGCTACAGCATGGCAGCTTTGGCTCTTAAAGCAGAGACGTTTATTAGTTCAGTCTCCTTTTTAAAAAATCATAAAAACCTCGAGTGAATGTTGTGCTATGTTGAAAGGGAGGAGATACATAGTAAGGATGCTAGGGCTCTTGCTGTCATACAGCATGCACTCAGAATTAAAGGCAGAATGTCCAGTTTGGCTAAAAGGAGCTGTTTGCTCCTGTACCTGTATAATCCTTGGGAAGGTTGGTTGCTAGAATAATTTACCTGGGAATTCCTAAATGGGATTAACTGACTGCAGTTTGCATTTACATCAACAAAAGTAGTATTGTAAAGGTACTGATTGCATTCTAGCACATGAATTGTCACCCACCAGTTAGGGAAGGAGGAGAAAATACCTCTATGTAAACACCAACTGAATATGTCAAGTATCTGAAGTCACATTCCTTGTGATCTTGCGCCTGGGGTTCCTGTGTGATGGGCTGTGCGTGCTGGAAGATGATTCCCTTCGCCAAGCCGCTCGTTGGCCAGCGGCCAGTTCTCCTGACTCTCATGATATGAAGCTGGTCGTGTTGAGAATCTGTAAGTTGCGAGGTTTGAGAAGGGGGTGGGCGTTCATTGGGGAATCAAAAAAAAAAAAAGAAAAGAAAAGGAAAAGAGTGCTGAATGCAGTCTTCATTGCAATTCATTTGCTAATTACAAATCGACATCAATTGCAAAGTCCCAGAAGGAGGAGGTTTACAACATAACTGTAAAACAATTTGCATCAGTGTAGAGGTCTGTAAAGTGCTTATCCACAAAGGAATGAGATTTTAAGTGGATTTGTTTAATCGGGTTTATCATGAGCACATAGTTGTTGGACTTTTTTTTTTTTTCCTCACTTGAAAATTTTTCTTTCTGGAAGATTCCCTCTTGTGTTGAGATTAAAGATGTCAAGGAAGCAAGTATAGTGAAGTTTAATGGAGAATGAAAGTGAAACAAATAAAAAGAAACGTCCTTAATTTTGAAGTGTACTGAAGACCTGAATGTTTTTGTCTCCAGATTATCACGATGAAACTGAAAACGTAAGGCAAACTGTGCCCTGAAATTCAGATAATTTTTATTCTGCTTCCATAAGAAATTTTGAAAGCCTCCAGCAAATTCTTGCTGTCTACTGAAAAGGATGCTAACAACATAGATAAACTACCTGACCAACTTAACCTAGTATTGTTACAAAGCATGCTCACTGTTAGCATTCTGATCTTTTTCACCCCCCCTAAGACTTTAAGACTTGCTGGTGGCTAACACGTTGCCCTGCAGTCCTCCAGTTGTTGCCACTCTTTTTTTTTAAACATGTCATGGCAGGAACAGGGTCGAACAAAACCGGGAATGAAACCTGGCAGTTTTGAAGCAGGAATCTGTTCAGGTTTCATTCCTGTATTTACATGTTGTACTATCGCTGGTGCGCTTTCCTATAAATCACCTCTTTAGCATCACTCTGGCAGGCAAATGAGCTCCGAGAGACAAGTTTTTAGAAATGTCACTACCTGTTGTCTTGGTAGCGATGGATTCTGTTCCATGCCCTTAAATCAAACATTCTTTGTCTTTAATAACTAAATACTGTTATGCCTTAAGTTATAGAACTGTAGTTTTAATAAAAGGAAGCTGTTTCAGACAAAACCTGCCCCAGATGCAAGAACAATGCTAATGCACTCCAGAGGATCGGGTGCCCCTAGGTTCATCAGTCAGAGACTGTGCCCATTAGATGCCGAGAGGTGCTCGGTGACTGTGCCACATTTCAAGAAAAGATGAGATCAGAAGGAGGTTTTGCTTTATAATTTCTGTTCAAAGCGTCCTTTCAGAAAATGTCCTAAATAACAAGAATGAAGCTCTGCCACTCCATTTTGCAATGTGTAATATGCTAGAATGAGTCCCGAGGTGCAAAACTGAACGTTGACCTTGTGCTATTGTGGTGCTGTTCAAACACAATTTGCACAGGTTTGGAGTTCTTCGTGCACCAGATGGTTCTGATTCCTCCCCCACAACCCAAAAGTAATTCTTTCACCCAAGTCTGTTCGCATAACACTTGTAATCTTTACTAATTATATATCCTAAAATACTCGCTGGAGCTTTGTCATATAAAACACGATTCCCCTCTGCTCCTAAAAATAAAGCAACAAAACAAACAGTAATAACAGCAGAGATGTAAGACAAAAAAAAAAGGAAACCAATCATGAAAATCTGAGTGAGAAGGCAATTTGAGATGATGCCCAGAGGGGCATAGCAGTGTGATTTTTTAGGGTGGTAACCTGGTGCTTGCTCTGCACAAAACTCCCTCCAACCCATTGAGAAAGCGGGATGCCAGCATACAAGGATATGCATTTGGTTGAGTAGTGTTTGGACTAAAACAGAAGTAAGGCATGTTTTATTTTTGAGAACATCTTCAATGGACACTGAAGGAAGATAAAACATGCTGCTTTTCCAAAAGAAAAAAATAATATATATATGTTATTGTGGGGATGATTTTCTCGAGTAACAAAAGGCTTTCTTTGTCTTATATTCTGCTAATAAGGTCAGCTGAAGATTTCTGGTTTGGATAATAAGGTCTCCGTTTTGAATAGATAATGATTTTGACTGGAAAACAGGGTCACGGTTTTCACCTTTTTAATAGCTGGTTAGGTGATAGCTAGCTGGCTGTTGGGAGGTATTTTACAGGAGTAAATGGGCTTTCTTGCTTTAATTAAAACCATATGTGTACAGCAGCTGTGATTCCCTGGGAATCTGTATCTTATATTTTCAGTTAAATAGCTGATAAAACGTAGTTGTAGAGAGGATGACCAAGTCCAGAAGGCAAATGTCTTTGAAAGTAGTTTGTCTTTTGCTTCCTATTTCTTCATATAGAGCAGCCAAATATTCCTTCAGGTTGCAGAGCATACTGCTACAAGAGAATAAACACTGGATATTTGTCTGTATCTGATAAGATTGCTGTTGGGACCCAGTATTCGGAAACACTTTCTTTATAAATCTCAAGTTCACTAAGTGGCAAAACACCAATAAATTCTCTTTTCTGCATGGATTAACGTCTCTGTAAACAGCTGGCTTGCATGTTAAATAATAATAAAAATGTATTGAGCAAGAGAGTTGAAGATGAACATGGTAAATTCTTGATTTATGGGCTGTTCCAGTGAAAGGGAGCAGGTAGCATTTACTAGAGAGGTCACTTTATAATTCTTCTAGAAAAAAAATAAAACGTGCCAAGTAAATGGAGCAGCGTAAGGACTCAGATGCTTAACCTGAAGATACTTCTTTGGTAATGTTTGGGCAAAATCTAACGCTAGCACCCTTCTCTCTGGAAAACATCGCTTCTATTCATATCATTTCCCAGAGGCTAAATGTAGTCCTTGGAACGCTAACAGGAAAAAAAAAATATCATTCTGCTTGTAAACTGTGACCTGCCTTTTGGTCGGAGTGCCCAAATCTGCCACTCATGTTGTCGCTGTCAGACCACATGCAATTAGCCATGCCCTGCACAGAGCCAGGAGGCGGCTTGGGGCCTGTGCACTCGCTGCCCCGTGCTGCAAGTGGGCTGCTGATGGCTTTTTTTGGACTGTTTGTTCCCAAGCACCACCTGTGTACTGCTTTCAGCCTTCCCGTGCTTTTTGAGGAGAAGCTGAGCCAGATGTTCTGTTGTGCCTCAGCTGAGGACGCGTGACCAGAAGAGATGCTGTACTGCTCATCTTGGATGCCGTTAATTTTGCAGTATTCTCTCGGAAACATGGCTTTCAGCTGTCACTAGTATTTTAATTACAGTCATTTACCTTACTTGGAGGAGTCTTAAATAGTGCAGTGCTTAAATATCTGCTAGAATATTCTCGGTCAGATGCGCAAACTGTTGCTAACAGCACTGGAAGTCTTCGTGACTGAAAAATGGAAATTGTGCTGTGCCTCTCAGGTGGTCAGGATCGTGTGAATTTTCCTCAATTTGTTTGATAAATCTGGAGGTCAGAGCATCTTCCATTTTGTTCAGTATAAAACGAGCACGTGGCTTTGTGTGTGGACCCAAACAAGGTGGTTTTGTTTTAATCATCTCTTGCGTAGAGGTCTGCTTTAGGGCGATGTGAGCTGAGTACTGGGGCCTCCACGAACAGCAAAGGGCGCGTGTGCAGCTTCTCTGACCTCTCTCCTTGGCTGTGAGTAAAGTTAAGTGGAATGGAATTCAGAATCACAATTTCACAACTTTGGGCGTTGTGCAGGCCATGTGGGTGCCTGGCTGCACTGTGGTGTGGCCGGGGACACCGAGGTGCCCAGCTCCACCGATCATCTTTAGCCTCATCTTCAGAGAAAGGAGGAAAAGAGGGAAAACTTGGCAAAAATTTTCCATGGTGGTGTTCAGCTTCTCTAAGTTTAGCAGCCTCGGGGGTGGTGGTTAAAACGGGCTCTCCAGTGGTGAAGCTGTTCTGATGAGCGTTGGGTAGTGTGGGCCTGCAGCAGGCTGGGAGTCCGTCCCTGCTCCAGCATCCACCGTACCCCATTGAATTTAATCAGTAATTTAATAAAATATAGAAGAGGTTTACCATTTTTCCCTCACCAATAAGCTTTGGCCAGCATTTTCAGGTTGCAGTTACTGGGGTTTGGTGTCACACTGAAGTCACATCGAGATCCTCCACAGAGGCAAACCTGACGCTGGCATCAGCAGGGGCTGTTGTTCTGTCACTGTGGAGAAACTTCTTGTGCCTGTCAGGCAGCCAGGAGAACAATATAGAGGCTTATGGAAAGGCGGCATTATTCCGGGGGCCTTTCTGGCGGTGTCCACTGTTCCTATACCATGCTAACAAACCTGAATAGCTGCAAGGGAATTTGATGAAATATCACCTCTTCTAATTCCGTCTCTGATGCGTTTTAGCAGCTGGCTTCCTGAGTGAGTAGCCCCAACATTTTATATGCTCACCCTTCAGCGTTTCTACAGAAGCTTAAAAATCTGTTTTAACTGTCTGCTTCTGACTTAAGTGTGCTTGCAAATTCATGATCCTTTGCATAGTTATCTATGAAAAGTCACTGTAACAAGCTTTTAGTTCCCTGCTCTTCTGAAATCTCCATCGTTGAAGGGAAGCTATGAAAAGGGAGGGGGATTCCTGTTGAAGTTGGCTACATGGGAGGAAATAGGATTGTGTGAAATACAGGAGTGTTTTGAGTGGGATGCAGACTGGTGTCATCCCATACACCTGTTGATGGCCCAGGGGACTGTTCAGGAAGAAGTCTGAAGTCTACATCCCATTAAAAAAGTAAATATCCTTCTTTTTTAACATGTACATTCAGGAAACATACTGTGCTCATAGCAAAATTAATTTTTCATAGTTCTTTACACCTGAGACTGTTTGAATGTTTTTCTAAGTTTCCTTGGACTTGCACTGTCAATGTCTGGGTCTCAGTTTGCTCTCAGCAGTGGGGCAGGAGCTGACAGAGCTGTAGGAGCCCTGCAGCAGGGGATCTCAGCCCCCCTCTGCTCGCAGCACTCCTACGCCTTCTTGCAGCAGGAATACGGGAGAGAATGAGAGGTTTAATGATGTTGTAACTTTTTAGTGGTGATGATTCGGGGTAGATACGATCATCGTTCAGTGTATTAAACGTGCTCTCCTAAAGCAAAATGTTCTGGATGACAGACATTGCAATTTCTTCAAAGGTAACTGTAGGGTCTAATAGGAAGTACCCCTGTAAAACATGGATGTAAAACACTTGTAACTGCAGTTGTGTTGACTTTGTTGCTTTAGAAACCGTTTTTGAGAGATCAGTGCTTCACAGTTCTTCTCCTAGAACCTCCTTTCATATCCCTACTTCCCACCTTCCACCTCCTGTGAACTTCAGGCTGTAAAATTTTGGAACCTTGTCTCATCCTGCAGGTATGTGCGGCTTGGCACCTGGACAGGACTTTGTTTATGAGAGCTTAAGCTCTTAGTTCAAGGGGAGTCATTTTAATGCAGGTACTTGCTATGTGTTTTGGGTTGGGGCAGTGAATTTACAGCCAAGGACCCGATTAAATCAATCTGTAAGCTCAGCTGTCTGCTCAGTGGTATGATTTTAATGGCCCTGTTCTCTGATATTAAGGATGAAACTTAGCTCCCTGCCGAAGCTTGGTACAGTAAGATTCATGATGCAAGTTTGCGATTCAGTAAATATTTACAAGGCATTTAGCCATTACACTCTTCCCCCTTTTTCTGTGATCAATGATTAACAAGGTGGTATTTTATTTCTGCTGGCACGCTGAGGTATTGCACTACCTCTGCTATTAATGTCCAAGGAAGTAGTTTAAGGGAATGAGGATGGCTAAATAGAAAAGATCTGAAAGAAAAAAAAAAAAAAAAAAAAAAGGGAAAAAGATAGGCTGATACTTCTGGGGTATAAACAGAAAACTGAAAAAGGAGAATAAGGCAGCTGGCGTGAAGCTGGAGGAAAGATGACTGAAAGCTTTTAAAAATTCAGTCTGATGTAAATGTCAGTTTAGAAAAAAAATCACCTTTCAGGTGTCATACAAGCCCTTTTTAGGTTTTCTTATTTGGCAATATCGTTTTTCAAGATTAAAATACTGAGCTTTAATTTTCTGCTACATGAAAAAAGAAAAAAGAAAAGGCTTATTGTTCATTTGAGGCTGGCAGACTAATGTTAGAGAGGGATTTTGTGGCTTTATTTTTCCGTGCTATCTTCTTAACCCTTTAATGTGATTTCAGCAGTTGGAAGTATTTGTGTGTGCTTCTTTAGATACCTGTTAGTTGCTACGTATGTGTATAAGAGCAGAGTGTACTATGGAGGTGAATGCCAGTGCTCAGCCCCATGGCGCCATACAGCAGCCGAGGATGGAAGGGACACCTGCAGGACCCTGTGCAAAGGAATGACAAAATGCTTGTTTATCCAGTTTATCTCTTGTTTTGTTTTGTTTTGTTTTCTCTGGAAGATACAAAATCCCATTCACAAAGCTGTTGTCTAACAAAGTCACACTACGTGCAAGCTTAAGGCTGTAAGCCACTGATGGGAATGGCAGCTGAGGATCTTCGAAAGGGGTATTCCTCCTTCCCAGCACCCTTTTGGTAGGGATTTTTCATGGTGGTTCTTGAGAGGGTGTAGGCAACTAGCAGGTATTTCCTAAAAGGCTTAGTAATTCTCTCATTAACTCTTTTTGATTGCCCAGTGACACATTCAGAAGAGTAATTTGGATGAGCGTGAAGACAAAGGCAGAATCTGATGTGTGTTGGACTGACGAATGCCAGTTTTACATCTTGAGCATGTTAGGGTGGGGGCTGTTGTGCGTTAGGATGATAGCTGCAGCATAAAAGGTAGGAAGTAGGAAGCAAACTTCTATGGGAATAGCGCTTGCATCTGTTCAGCACAGTAAAAGCCTAAGCAATGTAAAAGCCTGGTCTCTTAGGAAAGCTAGAAACAGGTGAGGTTAAAAAATGCCGTTAATAGAAATGTTATGTTGGTTCCTGTTTCAAATAGAGCAACAGTATGTTCTTCCTTAAAAAGCAAACAGAACTCCCCAGAAATGAAGAATAAAATAAACCCTTCTTGGCTTTCCTATACCCACTTTGAGGCCATCCTACAAAATACGCAGAGGTGCTTAGCTGTGGTTGTAGACAAACAATTTTCTTGTATGTGTTCATGTGAAGGTCACAGTGCTATCAGCTCGCCTTTTCAAAGATGGAAAGAATGAGCTCGTTACAATTATTATTTTTAACTCCTTGATAACTGTGGCCGTAACTATGTAATGGTCTTATTTCTGAGTAGTTTGCTATTGTCACACAGTGTAATCCTGAAATCACCTTCTGTTTATCTGGATTTAAAACTTAGATGAGTTCCTTTGCTTTTAAAATTCTACCTTCTTTGTGGTAGAACTTGACCGTTCATATTATCGCACAGCAATTTTGCATGGCAGCTTGATACTTTTTCTGTAAAAACACACAGAAACTGAATGTACAGGATCTCAGTGAGTAGCTACGATACTGTTTGTATGCAGAATGGTGTGAGTGTGCGGAAGCTTTGGGACTTTGTCACTGCTCTGCCAAAAAAATACACCAAGGACTTTACTGGTACCACATAGTTGCAGTCTCCCTCCAGAAATGGCATGGCGATCCATAATCAGCTCAGTGTTCTTGAACAAGACACTTAGATATTGGGTTACTTTTAAATAACTTGCCATCTCACAACGTTTTTTTCATTTTTCTGTGCATTGCTTATTTTTTCTTCCAAATGTATAGAGATCTCAGTAGATTACGGGATTGTAGTGTAGGGTGATGACGTGCAGACTTCATGGGGAGGGAGAAAGCTGGGTTTTAAGCACAGCAACAACATCTGAAGACCATGTTGGTTTGAGGCACCATTTCAACCTTTCATTAGTTCTGCCTCTTACTGTCTGTGCCAGTTCCTTTCCTCACCAGGAGGTTTTACAGGGTACAGAAGAGACACAAATTTCAGGCTAGAGTTTGTATCCTTCAAAACTTCCATCATTACTCCAATAAACAGTTACTGATACTTGCAGTTAGCCTAAATCCTCTCTTTTCAATACTTCTTTGGTTTTCCTCAGCTGTAAAAATGAACTGCTGACAATCGTGTCTGCACAAAGGTGTAGGAGGAGCAGGGTTAAGGATTGCAACAGGCGAGAGCTTACCCTTATTTGCAAAATGCTCTTCTGAGGTTACAGGAAACAATTAAGACGAGGTGGGGATTTTTTGGTGGTGCTAATGCAGGGATTTACGGGGGTTCTTTCATTTTTTATTTTTTCTAACTGCTGTGGGCATGACGATGTTTCTCTGGTGTTTGGTTTTGCTTTCCTAGGCCTTATAAGATGAATGCCTTCTAGGTGCTACTTTTTGCCCTAACTTCTTATTTTAGCATAGGACCTGCAGAGGTGAAATAGTCTACTGCTTCATGCAGGCTGTGGTTCGCATGGCCTCAGGAAGAATGTATACCATATTTTTTTTTAAAAAATGTTATTTTAGCAATTCTTCAGAATACCGTGAGCATTCATTTTCAGTGCAGAAGTTTCCAAAAAGAATGGGGTAGGTATTTCTATCGAAAATCTGCACTAAAAAAAAAACACACCTCTGAATCCTGTCTTCAAAGAAAAAAATAAAATAAACTTTCTTTTGCATCTCCCAATAAAATTCTGACATATCCTTTCTTTAATGTCAGCTTTACATGTGCAGTGCCCTTTGTTTTATTGCCGTAACATCAACAAGTCCATAAGAACCACTCTCCTTTCCTTAAGCCATGTCTTGATAGCAGGTTGCTTACAGTCTGTTAATTCTGCCAAATGAGACAATTTGATGTTTTAATTACTGCTTTGGTGTCTCACAGTATTCGGGCATACATATCTGTTACAGTCAGTCGCATGTTTTCTCATATTTTTGTTTGCTTTTATGACAATATTAGTGTTTCACTCCAGTGTTTTGCTTTAAGATTAACATATCAAGTAGTGTAAGAAGATGTGGTCTTAATTCCCATGCAGTGAAATGGCAGGGGAAGGCAGGGCAGGTTTTACAGCAGTGTTTTATTGGTTAATTCAACAGAAGTTTTTTTTTTTTTTAACTATCTGTAAGTGGATTAGCCGATTAATTGGCATTCTGTTAGCGGAGAGCAAAGCCGTAAGTGAAGCATTTACAGTAAAACTCCTGTTCAGGAAAGTGGGTTGTTTTTCCATCTTTAATGAATGTTGCAAAACACTGGCAGCTGGTCATTCCTTCTCGCTCCGTTTGCATGATCTAGGGGCAGGTTTTTTGCTGTTAGGGGTAGGAATATGCCCTTTGACAGCTTGTTTTTGGCATGTTCCTGGAAATCGTGCTGTATGTTAGCTCTGCCACTATTTGCAGGGTTTGTTGTGGTGTGTTCAGCTCTGGGGCACCAGAAAGACAGGGACCTGTTGGGGTGAGTCCAGAGGAGACCACGAGGATGCTCAGAGGCTGGAGCACCTCTGCTGTGGAGCCAGGCTGAGGGAGTTGGGGTTATTCAGCCTGGAGAGGAGAAGGCTCTGGGGAGACCTCACAGCGGCCTGCCAGGGCCTAAAGGGGGCTGCAGGAGAGCTGGGGAGGGACTCTTGGTCAGGGGGTGCAGTAATAAGACAAGGAGTAATGGCTTTAAATTGAAAGAGGGTGGGTTTAGATTAGGTATTAGGAGGAAATCCTTCACTCAGAGGGTGGTGAGGCTCTGGCCCAGGCTGCCCAGAGGAGCTGTGGCTGCCCCATCTCTGGCAGAGCCCAGGCTGGATGGGGCTGGGGGCAGCCTGGGCTGGTGGGAGGGATCCATGCTGGAATTAGCTGATCTTTAAGGTCCCTTCTGATCCAAACCATTCTGTGATCCTGACTTCTTCTGTCAGTGTGAAAACTGTGTTCTTCATGTGCACCTCCTTTGTAAAACAAGATGGTGGCTCTGTTCCTTAAGCAGGGATCATCAGGTAGGTACTTCGTTCCTGGAAGTCTGATCTCATGCTGTCATCTTCACAGCTAACACCGGTTTTGCTTAGATTCATCGGGTTCTCCCCGCTCTTTTGGACTTTGTGAGCTACCTGCAGAGACGAGCGTGCCAGGCAGTTTGTTAATTGTCACCGTTGCTTGTACTGGAGTCTGCATGAAGAAATCTCGTGATGGAAAGGTGGTTGTACGTGTTGAAAACCTGATCGATGAACACATCACCGTTGACATGAAACATTACAAATGTGCCTGTAGTCATTTCATTCATCACTACAAATGTGATTCTCTTCATTTGCTTGGCATACATATATAGGCAGAACAGCTGAACAGATTTAAGCATGTATGTGTCAAACAATCATCTGGATTTGGTGCTAGAAGCATTTCTTCTTACAAGAGATTGTAAGTTCAGGGACCTGTTTTGTAAACTCTGTTGTATGGTTCGGTAACGACGATGGCTATTGCTTGAAATGGGATGGGATACTACCGGCGTTGGTCTGAGCTGCAGCATCCAGCAGCCTTGAACATCCATTCCGATTTCTTATTTTATTGGGGCTCCTTGAACTCTGCAGTTGTTTTTTGGTGGTGGTGATCAAGTTGTTTTTTGGTTTTGATTTTTTCTGCGGCGCAGGATTGTTAACGTTTAAGCTTTCTATTACTCTGAACGTTCGGACTTATACAAATGCTGATTTTGGAGGTAGTGGGTTTTGGGGAAAAAAATTACTCAGGACAGTCACAATGTAATTTTTATCTGTCTTTGTGATGATTTTGAATACTGATTCAAGTGTTGGATGTCAGTTCGTTTGCTACCTATACAGAAAATGTTAAGAAAACCCATAAGTGTTTCACTGACTGCTGAGCCTGCAAAGCTGCATTTTTACCAATACTCATATTGTCTTCAAAGATGATTTAAGAAACAGTAGAAAACTGCACAAAGCATTTTTTTTTTGTTCTCTCTTTCCCATGAAACAAACAAACAAACAAAAAACCCTTGTAGCTCAGTGTGGTTAGCCTTGCAGTGAAAACATTGATTTCATGACAGCTTCCTTAGAGGAAGCAGCTTTGCCACTTGGGCAGAAGGAATGACTGTAGGCAGATCCTTCTTCGATCAAAATGAGAAGCGTGCCCCATCAAGAGGTGCTTCGGGAGGGATTTGAGCAGAATTAGAGCTCACTCCTGTGTGTCGCTGCCTCTCTGGCACCTCTTAGACTTTGAAAAACAACCTGAAATTGTCTCAGTAAGAAAATAAGATTCATCTCTTCAGGATTAAGATGCACCTCTCAAAATAACTCCCATTTATTGCACTTAGCCATGAAGATTTGTTAAAGCAAATATTTTTATAAGAAGATCTGAGGTGAATTACGCATTTGTGAAAACAGTTCAGTGTGATGTACGTGTCGTGGCAGACATGATAAAAGCTGTGGTTCTGAAGGGAAGGGATCTGGAAAGGGAGGAAAAACCAGAGATTGTCACAGGAGGGAATGTCAGTTTGGGCAGATCCCTTCAGCTGGGATGGATGATGCCTCTGTAACCAAATATCTTGTACTTGGGAGATGCTGGAGTCACCTCTGGTGCAGAAGGAGACTGCCTACAGCCCGTGTTCACACAGCACACATATTTTAGGGTGGACTAAGATGTACTTTGTACGAACAGGAGCAGAGAAAGTGATATGGAGCTCAGGAATAATGTCTGCACAGCACCACTGGCAGATCACAGCGATGGGCCTTCATGGCTGGCTTCACCCCACGGCCCTGCAACAGCACGGCCTGGAGCTGTACCAGCCTCTGCGAGGCAGCAAACACCCTCATGGCCCGTGAGGTAGTTACTGGAACTTCTTTTGTGGAGTTATCCAAAAAGTATGAGGCCAAATGTTACAAGTAGTAAAACTTAGAGTATAACGATAGCATCAACGAGCTTCTGTAGTGACCGAGTTTCATGAAAACATGTCTCTAGCTTGTTGGGTTGTAGAAGGGAATGCTGCTGATGTTAGCAAGTGTCTGACGTGTTGTATCACTGTTCCAAAGTGATTGAAGCCCCAGAAGACAGCAGTGACGTGATTTTTGCAGCTAGACACCAAGGGAAGGAGTACGGCAGGACACGTCCACACAGCATCTTCTCCAGGCATTCAAACAGCGTTTCCTTGTAGGAAGGGCAGCAGGGAGAGATGCTTCAAGGTGAGATTCTGAACCGTAGGTGAAAGAAGAGAATTGGCAAGTGGCTCAGAAAGGGTAGGTGTGAAATGGTGGCATCCATCAGCAAAGGGAAGGGGAAGTGGGAGAGAGAGGAAAAACATTAAGAGCAGCGAGCTATGAGGTGGCACACCTCAGTAAACTGGGGGAGACAACTCGGGGAGTTTTTAAAGATGCAAACCTGACAGAAAGAGCCTAGATGAGGGAGCAGTTTGACAACTTTTTCTTACTGAGACGAGCACAAACTGTCCCAGTTCAAATTAAAGATAGAAAATACAGTAAGTAACTTGGTAAGTTTCTCCAGCACATGAAAGAAGGAAGGGAGCCTGTGGAGAGCCTGACCTAGTTTTTAGATGGGATGATTTGAGCAGGGATAACTATAAAAGAATGCTTTGGCTTCTCCGACTTTTATTTACTTATTTATTACTATTTTTTTTTTATCTTTTCTGTGCTTTGTGCTTGCCAGGACGTGCACCTAGCAGTGGATGCAGGGCTCTGAGGAAGACAAAGAATCCCCAAGTGTTGTGGTAGTGAAAGGAAGACGAAAGATCTGGGCAGCTGTCAGCAGGAAAAGGAAGCTAGCAACTTGTGATGCTAAAATACTTTATTAAGATGGAGGAGGGGGAGTTTGTATCAGTCTTTGGCTAAGAATTTAATTGAGAGCAGATGGCAAATTAAATCACTGGATGCTTAGTGGCTGGTGTGAAACCACATAACTTTAGAACCTCGAGTTATCTTTGCTACCTTGAGAAGAGTAAATAAGGTTCTCAAAAAACTGAAGAATAAACATGGTACTTAGCCTGCCTGATTCATAATTTCTAATTCCAGTTTTCAAGAACGAATATGGAGGCATAAGAAATCTTGCAAGAAAACAAACAGATGACGTTCAACAGATTTTCCTTTCAAAAATAAATCACGTTAAAGCAACTGAACTTATTTCTGTGGCTTGGTTAGAAGGAAAGGAAAAACTAATACGTCATGACAAATTGAAGTGAAGTTTTTAAGATTCAAAACTAGAAAAACATGGTGCATATAAACTGCTATAAAATGGGTGCGGAAGTCTTTGCATAGTAGCTCAGGGTCTTTGAAGGGGTGTGGGAAGTGGGACCATGCAGAGTCTTGTCAGTCATTAATGGCCTGGATGATTTCATGGGGAATATACAAAATTTTCAGGTACCAAAATGAAAGCCATACTGGATGACTGAAGTGAAAATAGAAAGGGAATGGATGAGCTAAATCTATATACTCTGTTTTTTTTGCTACTTAATCTGACTTTCAAGATTACGTGGAGCAATCCTCTGCAAAAACCGAGAAGAAAGAGCAACTAGTTGTCTTGCTAGCCCATACAAAATCCCGAGACTTTTGTAATAGTCAGATCGGTTGCACAGCAGTAAAAAAGATATATGCCTGTTTACGCATTCCAACATGACAGCTGATTTGTAAGAACAGTGAAGTCGTCCTGCTGTACTCTGCTTTGGAAAGACTTCTTCTGAACTGCTCGGTAAAGCTTTGAGCGCTGCTGCATTTGGATTTGAGAGCGTTCCAAGGAGAAAGAAATCATAGAAAATCTGACCTGTAGTGAAGACTGAACAAATTGAGGACTTTTTTTTCTTAATTCTGAAGAAACAGAAACAGACTCTTTTTCAATCCTGAAATAAATGCTGCAGTAAAAAATAATCTGTTCTCTCTGTTGTTGTGGGATAGGACGAGAAGTGATAGGCTTTAATCTGCATCTCCTTTGTTGGAGCTTAATATTATAAACCTTTTTGAAGAGTGAAGGTAATGGAGGCCATTTCCCATGGCTGTGGAGATTGTGGAGTCCCAGCCATTAAAAACTTAATAAAAAATAAAATTAAAAAAAAAGCTGGATTAGAGAGATTCTACCAGAAGTAGTTGCTTGGATTTTATTATTGATAGAGGAGAATGGGTTAGATCTCCATGTACTTTCTGCTTGTTTTCTCTGCAGCTGATTTGACTACACCATTTTGGTAGTTGGGTTGTCGACAGAAATCAAAATAGGGCTGAAGTTGGCATATGTTTTTTTTTAATAAAGTAAAGGTATGTTGGTGTGGTTACTTCTGCAGATGGTTATCTACATATAGGCGCTTCCTTTCTTCTCTCCTTTTCATGCCATTGTGTTATGAGATGTTAGAGGTAAATGCTTGGGGGATCTCTGTAGTTGAATGTGAGGTAAAGTGTGAGCATTTGAAAGAATTCAGTTCATTCCTGCCACTGGACACACCTTGAATCAGCAGCAACCAGTAACCTAGAAGAGAGAAATCAGTTCAGCTGTCTCTTAAATCAGTGGCCCTTCTTCCCCCTCTTTGGCACAACCTCTTCTCTTGGCCATTCCCTCCCTTTGGAGCAACTGCCTCTTCTCTTGGCCATATTGAATGATTTTTGCAGAACACCCCTAGGGGATGTTTGGGCCTGGCCAAATTTAGGGGAAGGGCTCAGATACCGGGTTTTGTGGTGCCCTTCGTGCATCTTGTGGTGCTTCTGGTGAGGTGGCTGCAGTTATTCAGCTGACCACAGACATTTGGAGATGCATTGGCTTGTTTTGATGAGGCTCTTGATACAGCAGTTGGTGCTGAAGTCTAAAGTAACCTGTTGCTGTGCTGTCTAAAACGCTGTAAAATTATTTTGAATAGCCCAGTGAAAACTGTAGTGATGTTTGCTGCTGGCCTTGGCCGCTGGAGGAATGGTGAGGGCCTGGGAACTGGGGCAACCCACTTGTCTTAAAAGTGCTGGGCACGCAGTCTAGCTCCTTTTTTCTTTGTTTAGTATGTGCATTTACCTAACATCATCCATGGAGAAAATGCCAAAATAATTGAAAATTCTAAAGATGGTTGGTTTTTAACTTATTTTAGGCTGTGAGGTTCAGGGAGGTGGAGCTGAGGAAGCTGTTGAGTAGGTGGGGGGGACACAACACTACAAAATGCTGTGTAGCAAGAGACAGAAATTCAATTTTTGTTTTTTGGCTTCTGAGGAACAGACTGGGGCTGTGCTGGTGATGTTGTAATGGCTAGGAGAGCGGAAAAGACGGCTCACACTCCAACTGGAAGGAAGAAAGCTGTTGTGAGGATGGAAGGGGTTGATGGCGTGGTTGCGGCTGGCGTGGAGTGGAGAGGCCGTAGGTACCTTCTTAGTGCAGAGAAACTCAACTGCCTACAGACCGCAACAAAAATAAAGAGTTGTAGGCTCCTTCTTCCTCCTTTTACTCCCTCAGCCTATTACAGCGGGTTCCCAGGCTCCCATAACTGAGGTCTTCTGCTTGCAACCGCATCTTCCTCATCTTTCTACCATCTTCCACAAGCGCACTATCGCTGCCGCTTCCCCGAGCCCCCGCAGAAGCTACCGAAAGTGCTCGAGTGCAGCTGTGTCGGGCTCACAGAGCGGCCGAAGCATGGTCGTGTCGAAGCATGTGAACGAAAATATTGGGACACACTTGGTTATCTGCTCCTAGGGATGTTGCAAGGTTTGTTTGTACCTTTTGGATTTGGATCATCTGCGCTCCATCTTGATAAACAGCGTGGCGCGTTTGCTCGACCGGAGCAACTCTTTAATCTCTCTCCTTCGCTTTTCTCCCAGAAAATTGGGAGAAATCATCTCTCCGTGCAGTTCACAGCAAAGATTTGGTTGCGGGAGCTTTTTTTTTTTTTTTTTCTGGAAGAATCTGCTCACAGTAGTAGCTGGAACAGACCCGAACTGAACGCGCAGGCTTAAGCTTGAGGCCCCGGCTTCCTGTATAAGGGGAGGATAGCGTTGGCGAGCACGAAACGCCTGCCGAAAGGAAAAAGGGTAATGGACAAACAGCGGCTGGGCGGCTCTCCGGTGCGTGCCAGCGGCTGCTGGGAGGGCTTCCTGCCTGTGGGATGGGGCTGGTGTTTGGGGCGGTCGCTGCCGATGCAGAGCTGCCCTTTGCTGCGCTGAGCGCAGGAGGTAGGCGAGGGCAGCCAGAGCTGGCAGCTGGTCGTGCTAACAGCTCGGGAAGCAAGAGGGTTTTTATTGCTGCGAGCGTTTAGGTGAAGAGCTCGTATGAGGTTTATTATTTGAGGCTGAAGTGAATGTTGAGGAGTAGGAAAATGGAAGCTCTTGGGAAAGTAACACCAGGAATTCACAGCCATGGCTCTGTAAGGGGAAGCTCCCAGCCCCTCACTTGAATGCTGGAGGGCCAAGTGACTCAGCAGCCCTGTTCCCCAAACCTTGCTGGGACCCCATCTCCTTTTTCAATAAGAAATGTGGTTTTGATAGGGTTTACAGCTCCCTTGCACAGTTTCTGCCTTGGGAGCTGGTGATCCAGCAGTGTTTGCAGGGTAGTTTGTTACACACCGGCCACTAGCAGGCCTGTCTTTCTCAAGTCTTGCACCTCACATTTGCCTTGTTTTAAGGAATGTGAAGAGCCACCTGAAAATCCAAGCCCACATGAAATCTGAATGCCAGTAACTTAGCTTGTAATAATTTAAAAAGCATTTGTAGTAAATGATGAAACTTCTCCCTTCTCCCCCTCTGTGGCTGTGCTGATGAGCAGAGGGTCCCAGCTCTCACAGAATGTGGTGCCTTAAAGAAGAGAAAGGAGAAAAAGTCCCTTCAGTGGGTAACAGGGCGGAAAGTTGGCTTAGCCCTATCCTTGCAGCCATGATAGGCAGGTCAGTAACAAACCTGTGCCAGTCACCTTCACAAAAATAACCTCTTTTGCCTTTGAAATCCCTCCCCTGCTCTGCTAATCCTTCCAGAGGAGCAACACAGAGGAATGGAGGCGAGGAGGTTTGTTTGTTAGGTTCGGCCTTTATTCTGCAGCTGGTAGTGCGTAAGCTCCTTTCTCAGAGGACACCTTGTCCAGTTCCTCAAGTGTCATGAACTCGCTGGTGACTTCCTGGAAAAGATCCTTGAAGGCTCCCGGGACTTGACCTCGACCATGCTGGCTTCTAACGCAGCACTTAAAAATACTCGTACGGTAGCCGTCGGATGGGCCTCTTGCATTCTGATTTGTGAACCGCCCGGGTTCATGTTCCGCAGTTTGTTTACTTTTACACAGGCGTGAGGAGGAGGAAGCCCTTGCTGCAGAACGGAGGCCGGAGCAGCTGCCGATCGAGGAAGGGCTCTTCTCCTGCTGGGAACCTGCCGGCCCCTTTACCAGATGCTTGTTTTGCTCCATCGGCTCCGTGAAAGAATTCCTGGTGTCGTAAATGGCTCTGTCTGTGGTATTCGGTTTTATTCGCATCTTGTGGTAGCAATGCGGACTAGAGGTGCCTGCCTCAAAATCAGTTTTCTCCTGTCTCTGCCTTGTAAACAAGCGGGTTTTGGGTGAGTGGCTGAGGAGATCCATTCCACTTCAGATTATAACAAAATGTATTAAACTCCTTGTTGTGGATACGGTAAGTGATTATCTTTGTTGATGGCAGTCGTAAAGCTACATATTACTGTTTTAGAGTTGGTATGATAAATGGTGAAATACTTCGTTACAGCTTAATTTTTACAAACAGTAGTTTACGATCTGCCCTATGCAAATGTCTACAGTAATCCTTTCAAAGTAATATGGCAAATACAGTACTGTTTCTGGAGGCTCAAAAAGAAGATTTGTTCTCTAATATTAAATTTTTTAATGTATTATTCATGAAGCTGGAAGCTTTTTTTTCCTCCCCTCAGTAGAAATGAACTTGAAGAATACATTATCTGTATGGAAAAAAAAAAGTAAAGGGTCTTTTATAACTCCAGCTCTTGAGTGGTGCCTGCAACTACTATCGTAATTTCCTTAGGGAAAAGGAACTGTTATTTTGCTGAAAATAAGCTGATATGATCATTGAATAATTTGTATAATACTACTGGCATTTAATTCCTCAAAGTCAGGGTAATTCTAGTTGGGATATGCTTTTTGGAATGATTTACTTACTGTTTGTTCGAGTTCCTTTAAACTCCATGACCAAAAAGGATTACCTCTCTGGTTTGGTACAGGGCTGGGCTGCACGTTGTTGTTAGTGCTTGTTTTTGTGACTTGTTTCAGGCTGGCTTTCCCAGGTGTGGGTATGCTGTTGGTGCACACTTGTGGCTCTTCTGTCTGTGTCTTTTGAGTGGACTTTGGAAAAGCATTTCAAGCTATTTGGCATTGTGTAGTAGAATATATTCTTCCCGTATTGAATATTCATGTTTGTAATTATATTTTCTGTTGTACTGTCACTATATGACATCATCTTTAGTGATATTTTTCATTTAATGCACTTTCTCGTTCCTAGATTGTGCTCGCTTTGGTTGCCTGAAGTGACTCAAGGAAAAAAACACCAAGCTGCATGTTCAGACAAGAGGCTGTCGAGATATGTTTTTCCATTGCCTTACTTATGCAACAATTAGTTTATTAATAAGAAAAATATCTGTAATTAGTAGTATACAAACACCAAACACCACAATTATATTTTGTGGAAGCCATAAGTTAAATTGTTCCTTAAATATTAAAGACCTCATCTAGCAGTACTTCCTACTTAAACTTAATGTCATTTCCAGAATACATGGAACAAAATAGTGAGTGATACCGCTACTGGATTCCTTGCTCCCTGTGATAAGGGAATAAATCAGGATGTTACTACTCCAGACCTTACTATCAAATTATGGGCACCTCTCATCTCTTCAATATATAGCCAGCCCCAAGCTCCTCGTGGTGAGCTGCATTATCAGTGATTAAAAACAAAGCAGGAAGTCTGCTATGCCTGCTCCTTGTTTTGCTTTTCTTTTTTGTTGTTGTTGTTGTTTGTTTTTGTTTGTTTTGTTTATTATTGTTGTTGTTGTTATTTACCCTGGATTTAAAAAGGTGTTCTGTAGACAAGGAGCCATGGCACGAAATCTCTGAATCCACTTGTCCTAAAAGATGGATATTTTGAGTGGAGCAGAAAAGTGAATCCAGTTCTCTTTAACTGACTGTCATAGTTTGTGGGGTTGACCTTTTCCTCTTTGCCTTGCAGTACGTGTATCCTATTAAGTAGTACAATGCAGCATTGTGTTTTGTCACTTGATGCAAAGTTTTACAGAAACCCCAGCTCGATGTCCCCAGTTGTCACTTGAAGCAGTTGATACCTTCCAATGTTACTTGGATATTTTTATCGTCTTTAATTATAATGGGAATATCCAAATCCAATGCTTGCAATGGATGATTCGTATCTCTAGCTCTTTTTTTTTTCCCCACAAATTGCCTTCCAGCCATGTTCCTAAATGGCACTGGACAAACCACAGCAAACATCTAATACAAATGGGTGCTGGTATCATAAGCAAGGGAGCAAGAGGAGTGTCACAGGTTCATGGAACTTGCATTTTTTGGACGTTAATCATAACGATACAACTGTCCTTGGGATTGAACATAAGATTTAGGGTGAGGAACTTAAAACCTGTGGCCAGAAAGCAGGCACAAACATTGCCCAAGTGCTGTAATTACCTCGTGTTGTTATTGGGTGGTGGTGAAGCATGTCTTAACCTGTGCCTTCTCAAAGGTATTTGGAAACGGTGCTTATCCTTCATTAAAGGAAGGGATGAAGCAGCTTCTTCCACGCTTGGGCTCACCTGTAAATGTGCACTGGATGATTAAATTGGATTCTTTGAATAATTGAATTTTCTTAACTGAGGGGAAAAAAGAAAAAACAAACTTCATGAATAATGTGCTTGCTTCAGTACTGTATAACTCACTGTCCAAGGCATCCTCTACATGGAAAAAATGCTCCACTTTCACCTCTTGGCAAAAGGAGGGAAGGAGATTGAAGGAAAATGCTGTGAAAGTACATCCCAAAACTCCTCCCTGTTTGTGTAAGCTCTGTCCCTTGTGAATTGTGCTGTGGTCTTTGAGCTGGTGGATTTTCATAATATTTTGGGGAAATAAATCTGCCCTGAAATGTCCTTTCCCCAGCCCTTCTGCGCCATGGCATGTTCCTTGCAACATAACAAGGGGCGCTCAGGAATCCTAAAAAACGGGGTGGCTGCAGGAGGCATTTGGTTCCCCAGTAATTAGGCAGCTGCTGCAGCCCCAGCCGCACTGGGGAGCCCCACAGTCCCCTACCGTCTTGTTTTTTTATAGCAGCATCATTTCCATTTGTGTTTGGACTACACAGATCAATATTTCGGAGTGGTTAGGAAATAGTTGCGTTGATAGGGGTAGGGGAGCAGAAGGATTGCCGTGGAAACTGCAGAAATGCAATGGAACTGCAGGAGGATTACGAAGGGGTTATTTTGCAGCATTTTTAGCGTAGACGTGCTTGATGGATTGCTTCTGGTCTTGGCCAACCCCAGTGACTTACAGGAAGGCCAGAAGAAGGGATGTGGGGGATGGTGATCTTTCCCCTAACTGCAGTTGTTTGCAGTATAAACAGCTGAGCTATTCCTCAGAGGCTACCGAGGGGGGGAAATAAACAAAAACACGCAATTTTAGGGGTGAATTCTAATGTGGACAAATCATTTTAATTGTGCCTTACAAGGGCTTATCAGCTGGGCTTTGTGAATGCTACATGTGGTTGGCTGGACCGACAGCAGGAGGCTAAGGCAAATATCCGTATTAATTTATTTGAAGGCAACTTTTTTTAATCATTATAACCCCAATGTGGAGACCCATTACCACCTAGAAACTCCCCACCGGCAGCTGTCAGGGTCTTGGCAGGAGATTTTTGGCAACAGGGCCACTTGAATGAAGCGGGTCTTGCTTTGGTCGATTTGTGGGGTCGTTCTGTGGGGCTGGGACCACAGGGGGACGTGAGGCTGGCCTGGGCTCTCCTGCATACGGTCTTGTAAGAAAAAAAACGAAGCAAGCTGCCGCGCAGCTATTTGTCCTCTTTTTTTGGGTTATGTAGGAGTGGGAGAGCTGCCAAACATTTATCTTGTTTTGCAGCAGGCGTGCCATCCCCTACAGTGCGTTCCTGCTTTAGGTCTGTGTAGTTTCGGGAGCTTTATTCGGACGCAGAAGTTGGTTTAGGTTTTAGTAACAGAGCAAGCACGCTGGGGCTGGGCAGGGGGACATTGTGCTGAGCGGTGGAAATGCCTTCAGGCCGAGGGGGGCTGAAACTCCAAGGCCAAATAACACTGCCCACCTCATACAGCACTCAGGAAAGCCCTGTTGGCCTCAGCACTGTCTGAGGACAGAAATGTCTGTCGTTGTCCCCCTCTTCCAGCCCAGCCCGAGGCCTGGGCCCAGTTTCAGGGCGTGAAGCAGCCAAAATGGCTGGTGGTGGTGCTGGGTGTCCCTGCCGCCGGCTGCGCTGTAAATTCAAGGCTTATTCTTAATGTGGGGAGGTGAAGGGGTAAATCCTCAAGGTGGCCTTCTAACTGCTTGAGTGTAGACTTGATATCAGCTTTGCTGGGTTCTTATGGCAGGGATTTTCCATGTGAGTTAAATGCAGAGCAATTCTTGGATGGGTCATCTGCTGTGGGCTCCTGAAGAGCATCAGCGCTTCTCTCCCCTCTGCCTGAATGAGGTAGGAAGCTGCTGGTAGGCCCAAAGGGACCCACAAGGAAGAAAGGAAGAGTTAAATGCTCTGCAAGAGGCAGCCGTCTTCAGTGCAGGAGAACTGCAGGACAAGAAGGTCTGTATGTCAGTGGTACAAGCCTGGGTCTGCCTCTCCTCCCAGGAGAGAAGAGGATGCAGAGAAGCAGCTATAGTAGTCCTGTGTCAAGACTAAATAAACTGATCGCCCTCACCACTGCCTCAGTGATGAAGGGAAGCGGCTTTTTTGCCAGATCGGGCAGAGACCAGCTGATCTGGACGTGTTCTGCATAAACAGGTTGGGCAGGAACGTACGCTAAGAGAGACTGGGGCCAGAGCGAGCTGTAAAATTGCTCTAATTTCTGTTGCATCATCTGTTGCCTTTGTTATTCTATGCTTAGGAGAAAGGCACATCCTGAAGAAATAAGCTAGGAAATGGTTTTAATTTTGTTAATGGGTGTAGGTGCTATTTTTACCTTCATTTATTCTGGTTTTGATAGGATCAATATACGGCCTTTGTCTGCGGGTAGAATGTATCCACAGAATTATTTACAAATTTAATCATTTTTCTTCAGTTAAAGCAAAGAAGTCACTGTACTTATTTATTTGTTTATTTTTTTCTGGTAGAAGTAAGGAAAGGGTTTATTTTTAACCAGACCTGTGGTCCTGAAGACACCAGGTATTTAACACCTTCAGTTACCATACAACAGTCCCTCACGACTTACATGTCTAAGATAGCAAGGCTTGCCTTTCTGCTTTACAGGATTAAGTTGAAGTTACAGCCTTGGTATTAAACTGTGTGCTTTCTTTTTCGTACAGAGTTTAGGATATTTCACATAGGTCACACGTACGTGGTGTTCTGCTCTTTGGAGAACAACTAAACATGTCTGCAGCTGTTCCAGCCCGCAGCTGAGCCCTCAGCGTGAGAGAGGCATCGAAGGACTCGGTTCAGGAACCAGAATGCTTTTTAAAAATTTCCTCTCATTGCACATGTAGTATGTCATGAGAAAAAAAAAAAAAAAAAGTCATTTATTTTCATTGCTGATTATCTGCATTTCTAAACAAGCAGTGAAACATGGCTTTGTTCTAGAAAGGAATTGGTGGAAGTTGGGCAAGTTTGGCTGTTTTTTGTCAAAACTGGAATAACTTTATCATACAGAGCTTGCAGTTTCCTGTATCTTTAGTTTGTCTTAATCTAGTTTAGCTTTCTTAATATCCCATTTCCATCCGGGAATGTGCTGTTTTTCATGGTCCAGAAATGCTGATTGGCTAAAATAATCTTCAAATCAAAGTATATGGACGGAAGAGCTAGGAATTAATATTTTCCAATTTATTTCTCAGGATCAGTTGAAAAGAAAATAGTCTTGATATTAATCCATTCCTGCAGTTTGCAGTCCATCCTGTTGCAGAGGTTGCTGGCACTGGTTGAATTACCGTGTGGGCTATAGATAGTTATCATTTCAGGCTTTTTAATTCTTAATGTGAAACATTGCTTTTTTTCTTTTTCTTGGGGAGGGTATAAATTACGGACTTGCTGAATGAAGTGAGTAAGCTGAATGTTTTCTTAAAGGTGGTTTTGATATTTTGTTCTGCTTAGTGTTTGGGTACAGCGTACACACGTAGCCAGTGAGGAAATAAAAATCTCTGTCAGACTCCTAATCATTCATTAAAAATGTCAGATGTATATTGGTTTTGGCTGTTCCTCCCTCTGCAGTCGTCTTTTTTTTTCTTTTTCTTTTTATTTTTTTGACTTGATCTGGATTCAGATAGACATTTAGATGTTTTAAACTTAATGTGAGTACATTACTCGTCTTTCAGAAATGACAGCATGTATCCTACTGGCCTTTTTGAATACACCCCAGGGAAGTGGAGTTTGAAAGCCAAGGAGAGAGGTCTCATGCTTCAGCAGTGCAATGCTAGCTGTTTTAGCTAATTATTAATGAGAATTTACCACACTCTTTCATGCTTTTTTTTGACTTAACTATTTATTCAAAGTATAACGACAGATGCTGCAAGTTTCCCTTGAACTGAAAACCTATGGTGGTTGGTGTTATAATTTCTTTAGATTTAATATAGTTACTGAATATGTGTGGCTCTTCAGAAAAACTTCATTCTTTCTAGCTTAAGTGGAGAGTGTAGATACAACAACTTGAAGAAAAAAAGCCAAAAAAAAAGACTTTAAACAAAATTTTTTCTCTATATAATACACACTTTTTTTTCTTTAAATTTTTTTTCTCTGTATAATATGCACTTGTATTACAAGTCCATAGATAATGCAAGTATTTTTTTTTTTTTTCTTAAAAAGGGTTATCTAAGGTTAGGTGAAACTGACTCCACGGAAACCAGAGATGGGAGAGAAATGGCTTTGGCAATTCCTCTTAAGTCATTGGGTTCTGTCCGCACTGATGCACAAGAGTCATTAATAAATGACTCTTAATAAATCCCTGCAATTAATCATACATCAGATTTTGATTATAAACTTGATGGTTGCTTTAATTTTGTTCCCAGAACCACAGGGATTTGAATAACTTGGTGAAATGATGTTAGCTGAATGCTGGCTGTAACTTGATTTCAGGAGTCATCTTAGCTGTTGAAAGCAAGTATTACTTCTAGATTGGATTAATAACTGAGGCACCGATGAGACAGTGATTTAGAGAAAGTTCCCTCTTGAATGGAGTTCCTTCCTCTTTTTGCCTTAGGCTGTGGGTTTCAGACTGTAGAGAAATTTGTGGGGGAAGGGGAAAAGGAGGGAAAAACATCATTTGGTCCAGATAATGACACCTTTATTGAAGTCGCTGTCTTTTTGAAATTAATACGACTCCCTCCCCAAGAAAGATGGTAAATCTTTCATACAGTAGTGCCTGTTGCTTAGTCCGTTGCAGTCAGTCTCTTTCAGGAATTGTGTGATTTCAGTGGCCTTGGTTCTATAAAGCACGTTACCAGAACACCGCCGCTCGCATCGTGTGCTTTCTGGCAGAGAGCTTGTTTTATGAGGTCTGCACGCAACGTCCACAGAACAGTAAGTAGGGTAATTTGAAACAGGCATCCAAGACAACACAAAGTGTGTTCTAGTTTGTTTTTTACTATTAGAGGTGGATCTTTTTGGGGAGCACGCTTTGGACGAGCGGTTCCTCTGGCAGGGAGGAGAACTGCAGCCCGTGCCAAAGCATCCCCAGGGAGCGGCTGAAAAATTCATAAAGCGAAATGGAGAAACAAAACTTCCTGCAAGGGAGCACCCCGTAGCAGTGTGTTCGCTAGATTAATCCCTTAGCGAAGCGCCGTTCTTGGGGAAGAGATGAGAAAGCTAGCAAATACAGGCTAGTACTTCAGGTTTGATGTATCTCTGAAGTATTTGCTGCAAAAAGTGCAGCGGGGGATGTGGCCGTCTCTATGGGAACATCCCTGCTGTATTTAGCAAAAGGAAATTAAGTTTGTTCCGTCAGATGAGCAGGGTTTTGGTAAAGGTTTGGTTGGAGGTGTTGGGGTTACGTTTGAAGGGAAAGAGACTCAAAGAATTTCTTCGAGGTTTGTGTTCAGCAAATCACTTGGCTGATATATTTTGAGTCAAAAAGGGTGATGAACCCGTGGCCTGTGTTTGAGTGAGCCTTTTTGCAGCATGCGACAGAAGGGAACTCGGTTTAATTTCCAGGGCCAAACCTCAGGTTGTGAATTTGGTCATGGGAGGGGAAAAAAAAACATCTGCTTATATTAAACTGAAGCAACTCGATAAGGAAACGAGCGGGTCAGAGGTGCAGTGCCCAGCAATATTCGTTCCACAGCCAGTTTTAGGATTGGATGACACTTGGAGTTGAAAAATTAATTGCTTGGATAAAATATGTATGGTAGGCGGCTAGCTGGGGGGTTAAGCACTGTGTGAGTCAGCTTTGGTTCAGTGAATTACGGGTTTCACCCCAGCCTTGCCGGGCATTGATGCTTGGTGCAGGCTGCCGGCGGGTCTGGCTTGGTTCGGACGCCGGCCCCGTGCTTGCAGGTAGCTGCTGTTCTTATGTTTTCATTGCTCAGTGCTCCTCTCTGCCTTCCCCACCACATTACACGTAAGCACAGTCCGAAGGCGAGCGGATGGGATGCTGTACATATTTCTGCTCTATAAACACGTGCTTGTTTACATTTGTTCCGTTGCCGTTCTGACTCTAATCCTGCGCCGATGCCAGAGGGTATCAGCCGTGACTAACAAACCCTGAGATGCTGCCGTTTTGACCCCGTGTGCTGCTCGCCTTTCCATTTGTTTCTCTTTTGCCTTCCTGCTCGAGTATTTAACAAATTATTATTAAATATCTTCCAGGAATTAAGAGGCCAACCTGGGAGCGATTCAAAGGAGCCGAGATGCACGAACATATGTTCTGGTTACTAATTCTGTTTGTTACTTTTTGTTTGCAGGCAAACTTCAGCATCGAGTATTTGCTCTGTAGCACTGCATGCATTATACACAGAATGAAAATAAGCCAGAACCCCTTTTATTTTGCTTAATTTTGCAAAAATCAGTCTTATTATCCTATGCAATTCTCTCCGTTTTGATCGACTGCAGCACCTCGACTGTCAGCTGCTGCTAATACTTGCAAAACCTTCCTAAAACAAACCCTCCAGTGTGCATGCAGTCGGTGCTGGCTGTCAGCACCTGGAAGAAGCTCACCCCGGTGGGTTTTACATCTCAAAGCTCCCAGCCCACGGCCGATCCAGCTCCACAAAGCCATGACGTTGCGCTAGCGCCGCGCGCGCGTCGAATTCTTTTTTATCAGCAAAAAAAAAAAAGACCAGTTTTGGATTCACAGGCCACATCTGCCGGTGAACTTTGTGCAGTCCGCCTGCTTTTTTTTTTTTCTCTTTCCCTCCCCTTTTACTAGAAGAAAGGTTTGTTTGTTGGCCGCTGGCTCGGGGCGGGACAGGAATGCGATGCATGCCCAGACCGCGCAGTATTTCCTGTTGCTGCAGCCCTCTGCGCCGGGCACGGCTCCAGCACCGGAGCTCAAGCCCTCGGTCGCACAGCGAAGAAACCGAGGCGGCTCCCGAAACGCCTCGAGTTTTATGGCGAGCGGATTTCTAACAGTGAATCTTTGTGGTGAGACGTGTCAGGTCGGAGGGTGTTGCTTCTGCGCTGTTCGCAGGTCGCTGTGGCGGAGAGAAAAAAAAAAAACGGAATGTGAAGGCTCCGTCGTGTCGCTGCAAAAAGCGATGTTTATTTTGCAGCTGAGTACATCTCCCAAATGCTTCCTGTGTAGCTCACATGGCTTCAGTTTTCCACCCAGTTAAAATGGCAGAAAGCTTTTGTCGCTGGAGTTGCTGCTGCTTTATTTGTGCTCTCCGTTTTGCTTTGCCCTTACGCTGCTCTGAAGTATCACTTCTGCACTGCACGCATCTTACGGTAAAAGAGAAAAAACGTGTGGTAACAAAAGGAAAACAGTTGGAGCTCCGTCACTTCTGCCAAGGAACGCTGAACTTTGCCGTGTAGGCAGTGTGCGAGGGAGATGAGGGGGATTCTTCCTTTTATTATTATTTTGAAGTGGTTTTGGTCCATTGTACATGTGAAGTATACACATAGATTTGTACAGAAGAAACTGTTCTATGTCCTCGTAGTGCCTTTTTCAGCGTGCTCAGCAGCTGCTTAATCCTGGGTGAAAAGTGAGCGAGCGTGCAGGATCAGTCCTCAGGTTGGTCCCTTGTTCTTGATCCCGTTAGGGTGGTGTGGATGGATGCAGGGACAGGACGGTGCCCAGCCCCGCTCAGACTCCTCTATAGCTCAGAGGAGAGCCAAGGAAAGGCCATCTGGCCACATCCAGTCCTATTTCAACACCATCCAGATGTTTACGTGGAGGACAAAGGCGCAGCAGCTCCCTGTCTTCTTGTGCTGGAGGGGTCCTGAAGCCAAACATCTCCTAACTTCTCCTCCAGCCCCTGTTCCTGGCTGCTCCTGGCAAGCAACGCACCCAGAGAGGAGAAAGTGCTAAGTGTGAGTGAGTTCCTTCCTGGAACACAAGGAGACCAACTTCTTGGTCCTTCCACGATGCCCATCTGCACGTGCTGCTTCTCCAGGTTGGAAGTGGTCTCAGCGCGGCCGTCACCTTGTCAGGCAGCGGGGTGGTGATGGAGCCAGCCAAGCTCTGCCCTGCGTAATGCAAACTTGGAGGTGTTTCACTGTAGTTCTGCAGGCGAAGTAGGTTTTTAAAACAACTTTTTAACTTTCTCACTTCGTTATTAAACGTGGATGTCCCCAAAGCAGTGGGTCTGCTCCGCAAGCCTTCGAGCTGAATGACTGTGAGGAGCTGGGCTTTGACGGGTGGATTTATTTTAATTAGCATTTCCTGGTAGCAACACCTTTAATTTTTTTTCGTTGAATGCTTGCAACACTGCAAGGCAGCATGGGTGTTTATCTTTAATTCATGGCTTAGATGAGAAGCTAACGTATATGATATGAAGGATATAGCATCATGAATATGTACATCCAACCAAACCAGCGTACAGGCTGCAGTGTACCAACTGTTGGACAGTGGGGATTCTCCTTGGAAGCTGTTGGCTTTATGGGCTGTTCTGAGGCTTGTCACGGTTTCTCTTCCCTCCTTGTCAGTTCAGAGGTGTCCAGGGGCTGTATTTAACCTTGAGGAGCTGCAGCTGATGGCACATCGCAGCATTGTGCGGAGAAGACAGCACTGAGCCGTGGATTAAGAGAGTGACTTCTGAATTTCACTACTCTGGACCCTTAGGAAGTGAGATACTTAATCCACCCACATTTGAGGAATGTAGCTAATCATTGTTGTAAGGCAAAAGTCTGTTTCTTAAGGCTGCTGCAACCAAAATGATTCCAAAGCATTTTTTGGTGAGGTAGAGGGCTTTTGTCTTCAGGCAGCTTTAGCTGTCTTGAATTAACATTCATCCTGATGCTTTTTCTCCTTCTGTCCTAGGTAGTACATGAAAGTGTAATTTTACAGGACTTTCAAAGGATGGAAAACAAACTGCTACCCATGAGATAACCCCTCTCTGAATGGGATAAGCGGTTCTTGTGTACCTGTTTGATCTCAGCCTACAGGTGCAACTTCTGAGCTTGCTTCCCAGAACATCACGGAACGGGTTAACGAAGCAGTGCTGTTCATTTATTCTTAGAATTCCTCCTCCCTAAAGTGGGAGGCTTGCTGGGGGGGGAGTTAAATGTTTTGTGGAAGAAAAATCTTCTCAAATCTCGCCTGGGATCCCTCCCTTCAAAGCAATACATTTCTGATGGAAAAAACAAAACCTGAAGTTTATTTAATTATGTATGGGGGTGGGGAGAGAGATTGCCAGCTTCAGTTGAAATGAAAACAATTCTGGAGTATATCATACTCGATCTAAACAGAGCAATTTACTTGGGTTTGAAGGTTAAACCGGTTGTGGGTGGTTATTTCAGGTATGTGCCAGTGCTGTTACTGCTGTATTTTCGGCAAGCTCACATGGAAAATGAAATCTTTCCATGATAATCTCTAAATGGCGTTTAAAACCGAAGTAGTCTGGGCATCACGTGCAGGTTTTGTGTCAAGTATTGTAAAGTAACATGTATCCTGGCCAAAAATCAGAACTGGGAGAGCAGACAAAGCTACCAGCTAATGCTGCACAACTGCTTCTAGCTTGAGTCCTGCAGGGTATTAGAAAAAGGAGATTTTATAATAAATCTGGTTAAGGAGATCGAGAAATCAGGCGTCTGTAAATTTAGAAGAAACTTTGTTTAATACCACTTGATTCTTATTTGCATCTCTCCATTTTGTATGATAAACAGCCTCGTTCGCGGCGCGCTCCTGATGCACAGATGTTCGTTTTATTGCATTTAGCGAGTTCGGCTGTAAACGCCCCGAAAGTCTCTTCATTACCCGCTTGATGTTCTTCAGGAAGACTGGCTGTTGCGTTCACTTCATTAGGAAAATCGTGGCGGTAATTAAATCCCTCGCAGGCTGCAGGGGGACGGACGGGGCCAGCAGCTCGCCAGGCTGCCTGCGATGCCTCTGCGGAGCAGGCAGGGCTTTCATGCACCGCGGCTGCCCAGCAATCTGGTCTTCAGTTTAACTGTATTTTGATAGCGACTTTCAAAGCATAAATCAACTCTTATTTCACACAACTGCCTTGAAATTTGATGGGAGAAGCCTTGGACTGAACTTTTTTTTAGAATGGAGCGCGTTTTCCTTACCGTGTAGCTCCTGTTGTTGTTGGGATTGTGTTTGGAGAGCAAAAGTGTAATGGCTCTGCCTCAAAGGGTACCTTGGGTCGTAGGAGGTTTGCAGAAATGGCCTGGATTTCTTCTAAAAGCAAGATCTTGTGTTATTTTCTACTATACCAGCCATCTAATGCTTTTCTTCTCTTTCTTGTACACCAGCATGGTTGCATATCTTGTGTTTAGGCTTACATGGTTGGAGGAATTTATTGTAAAACTTGCCTTTAGGTTTCCTTGAACCCATCCCCATGGTCAGTAAAGCTGTGGGTTCACTGGGACTTGCCAGAAGACCTCGAGAAGCACAGTTGTTCGGACCATACATGACTTCCAGCAGCTTGTGGGCAATTCAGGAACGAGCTTACCTGCAAGCAGCATGCAGCGCCCAAGCTGGAAGCAGGGAGCTTTTTGTGAGAGCGAGGTCTGGGGAGCACCTGGGGACTGCAGGTGAGACATTTCTTGGGTTTGAAAGTGCAGATCTGCACCAGAGGGACTTCGTTTCCAGCAGCAAGAGCCATGCTCCCGTTTCCAACCCTCTGCAAAGCGTGGTGCGTGCATGGTCCTGTTCTGCTGACATCTCTTAAGTGTCTGCTCTGACGTCTTTTAAGTGTAGGTACACGTGAATTTTTGTGCATCAGGAGAGATGAGAATTCTTGCCTTGTATTTGCAGTAGTGTCTGAAGCTTCTATGAATAAAGAGATCTTGGTGTTAATAGGATCTTCTGAAAAATCACACTAGCCCAGTTCTCAGTTGTAGGCAATCACGGCTAAGATGCTAGGCATTACCAGAGTGCTACAAAGCTTTGTCTTGGTGTATAAATTCAAGGTGCGCTCTGCTTTTATCCGGGGCATTGAATTCAGTTCCAGTCCCGAAATACAAATAGGAGCAGGTACAAGGATGGGAAATGAGGAGGGTTAAGGAACAGCCTTCTTGCCATGGGATACGTTTGGCACTAGAAGTTGGTGTAAGCACAGAAGTGATGAGACAGAGCTATGAAAAGGAATTTGTCGAGGACTGTTAGGTACACCGTCGGTGTCTTTTAGGTAAGGGGGAAGTCACAGCGCCCCTGGGCTGCTGTTAAGGGAAGGCATCGCTCCAGTCCTGTGGTGTTTCTATCTACCACTCTTCTGCAGGTAGCTGTTGGTTCCATTACCTGCTTCTGCCAACAATCAGCTGGTGCCGATTCAGCGTGGTCGAGAATTCAGCACACAGCTCTTGTCTTCACTGCCTGGGCTTACCTACGAACTTCCTGAGAGTGCTGCTTACATCTTTTGCCGTTTATCTCTTCTCTTTAAGATTAGCTGGCATCCAGGGGTTCAATTTTAATGCTTCTTCACATTTTCAGGTTATGGTTCTTACCCATACGGACCGTCAGCTCTTTGAAAATGCAGATTAGCATTCGGTTTGGTTCAGTGCAGCCGGGGAAGGAGGCAGCATTGCGCATCACAAAAAGCAGTGTAGTTGCTTGAAATGAGATAGATTGCAGAACTTGTCTCTGTGCACAGCCTGGGTATGTTAACAGGACATGTCACACTGCTTAAACACTTCCATGCCATATTGCATCCAAAGGTACGCTTCCTTAAGTCATAGCACAACCTTTAGACCAATTTAAATACGTATCTTTAGAAATAACATCAAAATCAGTGGAAGGACCTATTTGAAACACCCCTCTATTACGAACAGCAAGCAGCATTAAGGAACTTTTTTCCTAAGACAAGTATTTCACTAAACAAAAGTGAATGCACAGATCTAAAATGATTTGAACAAGGAAAATAAGTATTCTTAAACAACTGGGACAAATCAGTAGCTTTCATCCAAGACTTTTGAGTATCGTTCCAAGGCTTTCCTCTGTTTATTGCCTCTTGCAGTCCTCTACGTAGAAAAGGTAGAAGTGCTGCTCCCTGATGCATCACGCTGTTCCAGTTGACCTGATACTCATCCGAGGCCCTAAGTTAGGCATTTAAGGATGCTGCTGTAGCTCATCCCAACCAACAGGCTGGACCCGAAGGATCCCCAGAGGTCACCGGCAGCTCCAGCATCCCCTTGCCACATGCAGCTGAATGCTGTAGCTGTCACCAGGCAGAATTTCTCTTGACAAGTTGGGATTTTGCCCTGTAAACCTCTTAATACTGCTCTTTGTGCATCGCAGACATCCACGGTCTGATCCTTGGCATATGAGACTCGAGGACTGTGGCGTGGTGTGGTTGAGGTGAATTTAATCCCTGCGTGCTGCTTGTGTTCAGTGACCCCTGAAGACAAAGCTCAGAAGTGTTCTGCAGCGTCCTTAGGCAGGCGTTTGGTAACTAGTTTTTCCTGCTGAACGCCAACCTCTTCTTAACTTCACAGAGAGCTTAGAGAATCAGCTGGGCTTCATTGTGCAACGCAGGCTTGGCTTCGGGAGGCCTTCTTGTGCATAAAAATTGTTTGCAGAATGAAATCTAATATTACATTCTTGTACTTCAAGAAGTCTGGGAGAAGAACAAATGCTGCGTAAGAACATTCCTGTTCTAAGCATTCAGCTTTGGATAATTGCTGTCATATTTTTAAGTGAAGGCTGAACGGACAGATCAGAGGACAGCAAGGGAAAGCAAGTGGCTCACGGATGTGGGATATCAAAATTATTCCCATGAAACAGCTCAGTGCATCACAGATCTGCATGTATTGATACAGAGAGGACAAGTACGAAGAAAATACAAATGATTTGGAGGGGTCACTGGCACTGGCTGTAGGTAACAAGATGCACAGCATTGTACTCCCTGTCCTAATAGCAGCATAGTTCAGTGGTTGAGGTCAGCAAGGAGTTTTTCCTTGCCTTGATGATATTGCAACAAACTTCTTCATGCCTGCAGGACAGATGTTCTTGAGTGCTGTTTGAGAAAGTCGCTTGGAGCAGCGTTGGGTGTCCGCGGGGATTTGTGAACGTGTTTCCACAGATTTGATGCAGACCGAGCGTGACACTTTAAGAATCAGCCTTTTTCTGTAACATGTAGGTACACCGCTAATGGGTGGAGTTTTGCATATTTTTTTCTGTTTGAGTACCGCAGAGCGGTGTTTCGATTAGCTGAAAAATGGTTTCAATTTACAAGTGTCTTTGCAGCAGTGAAACACTTCCTTAAACAGGCGCATGCACAAAGCTGTGCCCTATGCTGACTTCATTCTCTTATCCAAGATTTTTTAAATGATGAAAAGTTTATAAAACCT
Organism: Nettapus auritus; assembly: GCA_011076525.1. NCBI lineage: Eukaryota > Metazoa > Chordata > Aves > Anseriformes > Anatidae > Nettapus > Nettapus auritus. The sequence continues at coordinate 4,717,591 of CM021766.1, forward strand.
GTTTAGTGTTTGATATGGGAACAGTTCCAGAAAGTAGCTGAACTAGAGCACTGCCTCCCTTAAAGGCAAAAATACGTCGGCTAATACTGATACACGCACTACACGGAGAACAGAACATCGCTGTCATCAGGCACCATGTGTCCGAGGTGTTCTGAGAAGACAAATTGTTGATGTCCAGCTTGTGCTGACTTTTCCAAATACTTTTGGAAACGCAGAGCTGAATCTGATGTAGAAGTTTGCTCAAAATCTGCCTGGTGATGCTTCCTCCCCGCATCCGCACCCCTCCTGCTTCCAGACCACCATGGTTCCTCCAGGCAGGTTTCTCCGCTCCGTACAAAACTCCTGCAGAAATTTTCTTCTTGTATTTAGACACGCCGGTTGCCTTGGCCTCAATTGCACTTGAGCTCTTTGTAGTATCAGGAGGGACGGAGGTGTATGTGGCGGTTCCCTCTTAATTCGACAGAGGAGGCAAGGTGGGGAGTTAGATATGGATGCGTCTTCATAGGGGACTTCCTAAGGGTGTCAGCCTCTCACTTTGGGGTGAGGGGTGTTGTGTGTCTTCCAAGATAAATAAGCTATATTTTATATTTATATTTATATTTTTTTATATTTCTATTTTATATACTTCTTCAAGGTTTCTTCTATGGTCACGTTTTGGTTGGAGGACTTGGTGAAGGTCTAAAACCGTAACTGGGTTTTCCTTCCCTGAGCTCACTCTCACGGCGTGATCAGCAGGAGCAAATTAAACACACGTAGTCATCCTCTGGCAAGCTGAAATGTGCACGCTCACGTGCATGAAGAAGGCTGGGTTGTTTGCTTTCGCAGTCTCTTCATCCAGCTTTAGATGCGTCGCTGGGAATAGAAACAGAAAATAACTTGTTGGGGCTTGCTTGCATATATTTTAAATGAAATCATTCGTAGACTCTAAAAATGAAGCAATTAATCCCTATAGGCTCAGGAATTTCTCTGCTTAATGGAAAGGGTGAGCTGGTCTCAGCCAGCTCGGGGCAGGTGATGGGAGCGCCTGTCCCAGGAGCGTTTGGGTTTGCGTGGTGTTCTTGGGGCCGGTGCTGGGAAGGGAGGTAGTTCGTAACTACATAATCCTACCGTCTTACTAACTAGCTTATAGATGGCCGTGGCGTGGCCGTCTCTCGTTGTGTGACCATGTGATGCGCTGTGGTGTAGCTGAACATCAAAGAAGGGCCTCGTAGAAGTGCAAGATCAAAGCGGTACCCACACCTGGACGCCGAATCCAGCGGGTATTGCACTGCAGCGTGGCAAACGAGAACTTCTAGCTAACAACAGATCATCAAATACTTGATGGGAAAATTGAGTATTACTAAAATGCTCTAAAGAGTTTTAGGAACTGCTTTTTTTATTTATTTTAATGTTTTGTTTGAGGTCTGATTGAATCTTAGGGGAATCACTAGGTATCTTGTGTGTATTTCTTTTTCTGCAATGTTAACCTTTTCTACAGCTTCTGGTCTTAAAAAAACGCTACTCTTGCTTTCATTGAGCTGTGTGTAACTTTTTTTTTACCCGTTGTTTTTTTCTTTATTACTATTTTTTAACCCTGGTAGAGCCATAAGCTAGTCAAACGGGAGTCCTGGCCTTTGTTTTTGCCCAGCGACACTCTCCCAGCCCAATTCTGCAGCTCCCAGGACTTGTTTTTGTCAATATGACAAAACCTGTGATTCTGCAGAGATCCAGGTTGGTTAGTAACACACCGTGTGCACCTATGACAAGCAAAAAGTGCTTTGAAATAGAAGGAGGGGGTCTCAACGTGATGGAAAACTTCTGTGGGCTTATCTTAAGGCTCAAGAAGAACTTCTTGGGTAATAACCATGCATCTTAAATTCAGTTGTTGTATATCACAAAAAGTTGGTCTGTTATGTGAATTTATTTCTGTTTTTTTTTTTGTTTTTTATCTCCTAGTGTCCCAGTGTAATATCAGCTTGAAGAAGCAAAGGAGTCGAAGTATCTTTAGCACCTTATTCTGCTGCTTTCGTGACTACAATGTCGAACCACCATCTACCAATAGCACCAGTGCTCTTCCTCCTTTGGTGGAGGAGAATGGAGGACTTCAGAAGGTCAGGCTTTTGTCTTACTTACCTGTCGTATAAGGTCTCCTGTAACCGAGGTTTAACTATGAACTTCTAAAAGTTTGTCTCAACAGGTTTCCCTCGTTTGTAACCGTAATGAGTTACTGAGAAGCTGAACGTTTTCATGATGAATTGCTAATAGCGTTCATACAGCTGCGATTTAAAACTTAACTTGCCATGAAGGGTATTGGCACTATATATTTTATATGCAAATAACCCTAAAAACCTGAGTAAGGCATTCTAAAAATGTAGACTTCTCATAATGCTCCAGATGCTGAGTTGTCTCCTAGCACTGGTTCTCTTTCACGAATAAAGGAAGATGGAAGGATTTCTGAATAGAGCGCAGTGGAGCTGCTTTGAATGTCAATTGAAATAAATCCCGCTGACATAAGAATGGCCCAAAAAGGGGGAGAACTGTTAATTGTTTTGACATTTTTTAACCACTTCACCTGCATTTAATGCATGCTGAGTCCAGAGGTATCAGCTTTTGCTCTTTTGGCTAGGTTGTTAATAGTTTTGTTTAGCTAAGAAGTCGATTTAATTTAAACTTTCAGCACTTCAAAGCATTGTCTGTTAAGAGCAGCAGATTACTTTCATTAAGTTTTAGTAATTAAACTGCTTTGACATACCATAAAATCAACACAAAGAATTTTCTATGTCCTCTTTCAATCTGATGATACTGAGCAGATTTGCATTAAGTTCCTGATGGATTTCAGTTCAGTGCAAACGTAGGAGTACCATTGTTTCCTTACTGTGGTGTGTTTCAGCACTCTCACACTCGAAACCGAAAAGTTTTTCCCCTCCACTTTTTGACTTGAAGGGATTGCAAGAATAAATGTATCCATAATGAGGAATAATGACAAAAATAAAGAAGTTTCCATCTTTTCACCCTTCTGCTCTTCATACTAACTTTTCATATTTGATGCAGCTGATTTCTTGCCTACTTGGCCCATATCTTTGGGGTTTTTTTGGAATTCTGGTGTTGATGTTTGAATTCTGTAAAGCTCTGGAGAGAGCACACAGGACCTATGGAGGAAGAGAGGAAAGAAAAGCAAATTAAGCGTCAGAGACCAGAAATACATTGGCAGGGTAAAAGTGTGCTGAAAAATTCTCTGTTGAGAGGAAAAAATGCGTGTGTATTTTAAAACTTTTTTTTCCTAGCCAAGATGAAGTGAGGGAAAACTAGCTTGGATAGGCTGAAGGGAACGCTAAGTATTGTGTAGCATGTTCATCTGAAAAAGAAACCAAATGGGAAACTAGTTAAATCTCCTTTTGCCCTATGCTGTTGAATGAAAAGAGGTAAAAGTGAGAATAACAGCAAAATTGAAATAAGAGAAAGTGAGATAAAGAAGAATTTGTTTAAAGAATAATAATCATAATAAAAAGATTATTTGGACAATTTTAGTTAAAATGTTCTGGAATCCAAATTTTTCAGAGTACATTTCATAAAACACATAATTACTTTCTAAATGTTTCTTATACCTTGAGCCAGTGATTGCATGTGTTTACACAGGTTTCCATCCTCACGCTGTACCACCTTAGTGAGTGATTTGGAGTTGTGCAATCCTTGCGTTGAGTCCAAAACACAAATCACCGAATTGAGAGAATCGCCAAAGTACAACTTAATTGGGCAGAAAAGTCCAATGAATATGATAAAAAGAATTACTGATGAGCGCAGTTTCTTCAGATGCAGTGAAATATACTCCGATATGAACAATTCTCTGTAGAAAGAAACAAGTGTAGCTAAGCTTTGGGGTAGTTTTGAAATGAGTGCAGATACATTCAGAAGCATTTTCATTTTAAATGCAGTTCTGCAGGCTAATAAGCTTTATATTCTTTTCTGTGCTGCTTTTATTTTCAGTGCTAACGTGGTTAGGGTAAGCGACAAATTCTTTTAAAGACAGAAAGACAGCACTGGTGGATGTACTTGAATATTCTTACTCGTCAGGCCCGTGCTTTCTACCAAAAGAGCTGTGGTCTAGATCTCTGCAGGAGGCTTGGGTTTGATCAAGTTGCAGTGAGCATCTTATTTAGATTCAGAGGTGATGTTTAAGTTGGAAGAAAGTACATGCAGCATGGGCATCAGCTTCTAAATCAGTGAAATTAAGAATCTGAGAAGGACGGAATGACCAGCTTTAGAAAAGAAGGGAGAGCTTTACAACACATTGTTTAAACTCTTCTGCTGTTTGTTTAAAGATCTTGTTGCATTAATCTGCCTGCCAGGTTAGAAGAGTTTAAATTCTGTTGGCTACCGTTCAGATGGTCACTTCATTACATCTGCTGTCACTCTTGTATTATTGTATTAATTATTGATTCATCACAAGTGACCTCTGACCATGGTGCACTTGGTTCCTGGGTAACTTTTCCCTTCAACACTGGGAAAATGAAATTGCGTAATGATGTTACATAGTTAGAAACTGGAGTATAAAATTGCCTGGATGTACTTTCCTTCTGCCTTTACTGTTCAATGGAACCGTTATATGGAAACTAGTGATAAAGACTGGAGGGGAAGGAAAGAAACGAGGAAAACGTATGCTGGTTTCACAGAAATTCAGTGTTCCGCATTGCTTCTGGCACGTTTTTAACATGGTGTGACAAGCTTACTTCCTTCTAATTAGGAGTCTCCATTCTTTCGATGTTAACCTGTCGTAAAGGAAGGGAAGCAGCGAAGAGTTATTTTATAAAGCAATTGAAAACAGAATTGTGAGATTTTGTTCTGAGTAATTGTGCTGAGATTTTTTTTCTTGCTGGGTTAGGAAAAAAAAAAAAAAAAAAAAAAAAAGTTGAAATGAAATCAGTGCTTCATTTAGTGTTTTACCGAATAATGTGACTTGATTATGTGTGGCAAGTAAAATGGCATGTCACTTCTTCAAAGAATTGGAAGAAACACCAAACTGAGCATGGTTTTGAATACAAGAGTTTTACAGCACTGACTTTGCTCCATTAGAAAAGAATAAAAAGCCCAAAAACTTCTTTAAGTATTGAGTTCACTTTCCAAAACCTCTACTCACAGAGCAGCTGCTTGTCCAAGCGTGACTCTAATGCTGGAAGTGAATGGTCCACTCTGTCTCTAAAGTTTCGATACAACATTTTTCAATAATAACCTGTATTTACTGAAACTATTGTATGCTTGTTTTCCTTAAAACGCAGCAGCTTTTTAATGCAGCCCAAAGATAAACTCTAAGATGGAATATCTGTTACAGTGGGTATATCGGCCTGTCTGCAGCTCAGATGCCGAGTCCGATGTGTCATTGGGAGCACACAATGTTCAGCCTCCTGAAATCCTGGCTAATTTTTTCCTGCCTTCTCAGCAGCAGGCAGCTTGCCAAGACCTTCCAGCCAGCTTTTTTTGGGGCAGCAGTGTTGGGAGGGAGGCAGCGGTTTTTTGTTTTCTTCTGAACAATCTCAATTTCTGTTCCACAGCGAGCAGTCTGACTCAAATGTGTAATTTCTGGGCACGCTGCTGGAGTAAGTTTTATTCTGGCCAAGTTTGTTACCTGACTTCTGAAGCATCTGCAGGCTTCGAGGAGAGATCTAACCAGGGAAAAGTGGGAAAAGCTCGATGCAAATGTGCTCTCTTCCCTTCCCTTTCAGTCCTGGTGGCTGAGGAGCTCTGGCGCCTCTCGGCACGTGGCCATTTCTCCCACAGCCCAGTTCCACTGCAGTAATCTCTGCTTTTCTTTACAGTTGGATACAGATCGGGCACATGGCTTGCGTTCAGCAAGATGAAGCATGAATGAGGAAAGGGCTTTTTTATACTTGCTGGATTAGGGGAGAATGTCTCGATCCACTCTCAATGGGGAAGAAGACCAAATTAGAAGAAAGTTTATTCTGGGGGCAGCAGCTGCCCCTACTGCTTTCCCTGTTAACAGGAGTGAAGCAAGAAAGGTCAAGTCCTTGAATTTCCACCTCAGCCATCCCAACCACTACAAACGTTAGGTGTCTTTCTCCCCACTGCTTTCCACTGCAGGGTGCTGCCATCTCCAAGGAGATGCTGGAAAACTGTTTTGATGACCTATTGTCATGTCTCCAACACTTCTGCTTTAGGGATCGCTATTTATAACACACTTGAAAGTGCAGGGCAAAGGATCTTCTCTATCCCACGTGAATATGGTTCGCCGGAGTGAGAAAAACAGAGCTTGTAGGGAACGTGTTCTTGAGATCTGAAGTAGTATCTGCTTCATCCAGAAGATGTAGAGGAGCAAGATGCACGTGGACTCTGATGGGGGGGAGACCTAACAGCATGCTTGCTGAACAGACATGGAACCAGTCTCATTCCCCAGTATGGAAGAAGATAAGTGAGATAAATAAAAAAAATAACAGTACTTTTTTCTCCTGCTTAATCCTTTCTTATCAGAGCTGGAAACTCCTGCTGTCTGATTCCACTGGTCGTCATCAGCATGACGTATGATGAATCTGTTTAGAAAATAAGAAAATCTCCACGCAGATACGTTTTTCTCTGCCTTCTTCATTCGGACCTCATCCTTTGCCTTCCAGAAGTCTTCTATATTAAGAGACAAAGCTCCACAATCCAAGTCAACGAAAGATTCAAATAGGTTAAGGACGGTAATATATTAACTATCAACAGCCTAGCATAAACTTGGGGTGAAGAAATCAGTATGATAAATTGTTCATTTGATCAGCTTCTTCTGTGAATAGGTTGTTCTTTGAAACAAAACATCTCCATGTCTTTGCACACAGACTGTTCTCAAACAAGCAAAATACCGTGGTTTTGTTACTTGACGATCATCAATCCCCTGTGCTATCTTAGCACTGCATCTCAAACTGAAACTACATGGCTCAGGGAAAGGGGGAGATTTATCACCGCGTGTATCGTGACATGAAAAACACTGATTTCAGTGGCTGGACAAATCAGTTCCTGGATATCTTCGTTACACAATGGGGGAATTTTGGCATTTCAAGAGCTTTGTCCTATTACCAGCATCAGAAAGAAGCTCATGGAAAGACTTCAGCAAATGCAGTCATCTGTCATCTATTTCAAACGATAGCATTATGACCTACTTCCCTTCCTGTTCCAAGGCATCAGGAAATGAGGCAGGACGTTTTTTAAAGTTTCCCACAGCAGTTTTGTTTTTCAAAAGCATTTGTCTGTTCATGGCCGTTTACACTTTACCAGCAGACTCTTATATCTGTCTCTCTGCTTGTTTTTCCAAGTGTCGGCATAACCATTTTGATTTTTTGCATATGTACTTTAGGGTTCCACCTAGAGAATGCAATTGTTTTCCTCAAGAACTTTATGATATAATAAATTCTGCAAGAAAAATATAGCAAAGAGTGATTCAAGGGCTTTATCAACTTGATTCTAGCTTCTCATGGAAGGCAGGCTTGTAGTAACACCATAGCATGCAGCTCTTGTTTCACGAGATTGCCAAAACAAAAAGCAAGTTACATTGCCACTAGTGCCTCCGGGAGTTTGTGGGAAAACCTGATGTGATACATGGCTATGTTTGTGCCCACAATTAAGATAATCTTTTACCGTATGCCTCTACCTCTCATTCTGTTTTATCTGTTGACAGAAGAGGAGCCCCGGTTGTATTTTAGTCTAACAGTGAGTGAAGAAAAAACAACAACAAAACAACGCTCAGGTTCACGATCAGTGCTATGCCTACATAACCATGTCCTTGATAACAGTCTGATCCCAGGCCAGCTGATCCAACTGGCACCTATTCAGATTCACTCCTTTCTCAAGTGGCACGTGAACTTAAGATGGTGTCCTACTCTGTGGATATATATGTTGAATTACTTTTTTCTTCTTTTTTCTTCTGCAGTTATCTTGAGGAAAAATTGAATTAACCAATCTTAGTGTTTGCCTTTTTTTTTTTTTTCTCTAAGTCAGGTGCTTTTTACTAAAGGAAACATTTTGATAGTTCACCTAGTATCTGTGTGTTCTTCAGCTGCTTCAGCAGCTTCTCTGGGATTTGGTCAAAGGTCAATAAAAATCTGCTATTTTAGCAATAAAAGGTACGTAAAAATAGGATGGAGTTATTTTCATTTGTCATTCATATTTTTGTCAATGCTGTGAGGTTCCAACACAAGCGAGCCTCTTCAGCCAGAAGAGGACATTCAATGTTGAAAGCAGTCCTTTTGATAAATAGTCTTCTGGTAGTCAGTACCATTGCTTTCCAAGTAATTAGAAAAAAAATCATTTCTACCTACGCAACAATTGGTCAACTTCTTTTTTTATGAGCAGCGCCCGCCAGAAAACAAATCTATTTGAGAGAGAGAGCGATGCATGATTAGAAGATACAATTCCTGCTTCCCACATCTCTTGCATATTAAGTCAGTGACCCTGCGATCAACCTTTCTGCATTTGGAGGCTGTAAAAGGAAGTGTCTTTTGCCTTAGTATGTCAGGTCCCTGGATGAGAAGAACGCATCAAGTTGGCCAAGGTCCCAGCTGTCATCTTGCTTTTTTCCCAGCGCTTCCAAGCACACTGGAAAAAAATAAGGTTACGAGAAGAGCATTGATAGTGCTGCCTCTTTCTGGCTGAAGAAAGTGGGATTCCTCGATTTTGTCGTCATCCATCCATCCATCTTGGCCTTGAATTGAAAATGATGTTTTTTTCTGAGGCTGTCGTCTCAAGTGAGGTTAATTTCAAGTGGGCTTCTGCCCTGCTGCTGAGGTCTGGCTGAGCCTCTTGCTGCTGCTGCTGCTGTGAAAAGGGACAGATATACCCATTAGTAGACCTTAAAGCTGAAAAAGTTACAGTAAATACAGGTACTTTCTTATTATCATCTCTTTTAATCATAGCATGGGTTTTACCAGTCCAGTCTCCTAAAAATCATGAATAGCGATATACTAACCAATCATTTTAGCAACTAAAATACAAGATCCTGTTTTTATTTATTTATTTTTTTTACCCTGGTTTCTTGAATACTTTGAACTTTTGGTTTAAAATGTTTGAGTGCTACATTTACTGCTTCAGACCTTTGTTCTACCCTTTAAAAGCCATTACCCTTACAGTGATTTTTTTTCTTTTTCCCCAGGGTGACCAGATGCAGGTCATGCCTATACCAAGTGTATGTATTTTTATCCCTTTTTCTTTTAATAATTTTCATAACTTTTGCTTTGAGTCATCTTATGTTGCAGTCTAACAGGTCTGTTTTGTGTTGCATGTTAACAAAAGGATTTTGTGTTGTCTGCGATGTATACTCAGAGATGAATTGAACTGCACATGTCGTACACGGACTAAAAGAAGAGTTTGGGTTTTATATGGTTTTCATCTTGCATCTCAGTTAAATGTGTTTCTGAATTTTTAGCATTTGGAAAAAGCGTGTAGTAGTCTGACAATTGAAGCTGCTCATTTCAATAGTGACAAAAGGTGACTCAGTGGAACGTATTTACCAAAAACTCGTCCTCTTATTTTTCCAAATATTTGAGTTGGAAAAGGGGAGGTAGAAGCTCCATAATTTGTTTTGAAACAAGCCATTTTAGGAAAATAGTGTACGCTGACCATATCTGTATTACTCTGCTTGTTGGAGATGATGCTCTCATTATCAGCTGTTTTATGGCCCTCGTATTCCTGCTTATCTTTCCTGGATTAAACGTGGAATGCTGTTTGGCATTTGAATTATTTTTCAAACCTAAATAAAAGAACAAGTTCTTCAAACGGAACCCCTTGATTTAATGTGGGATAGCCATTTTTGGCCAAAAAGCTGCTCCTTTTCTACTTGTTTTTATGTGGATAAAGCTTTTTAAAAGCTGGAAGTACTTTTTTGAGCTCCTTTGCCATTTTTTAATACTTTATTATTGCAGAGTTTTCCAGGAAGTAGCACACCACTGCTGGTGTGTGGAGTTGTTGGCACAGCCCTTTTTCGGGAGATACTTGGTAGCCCTAAAGACCTGAGTATTCCCAAGATACATTTTTCCCTCTTTTCCTTTCTTCTCATGTAGCCCAGCATTACAAGGGCTCTCGGAAGAATCCCGTTGGTGCTGTAGTGTCAGGAGGTCAAGAAAACTCTGCAGATCTCTTTCCTCCTTCACCCCTTATAAGAACTGTTAGGAATTACTCTGTTCCTTATTAATAATAACATGATATTATTTCTTACATGGCTAATGCCTATGTTTGTGTGTGTGTTGTATACATACACGTGCACACATACCTGATTGCCATATGTGCAAGTCTCAAAAGCTTCAGGTCTAGGAAGATGCCGCTTCCCAAATTAAAATACTGATTTCTAAAGTACTCTTCCTTGTATGTAGCCACTAGAATCTGATCGTGGTAGCTCCTGTACTGGCAGTCATTTGAACGTGAAACATGGTCTGGCTGTGCTCTGAGCTAGAATAAAACATCACCCAGGAGAGAATGTAAGAGTTCATGCCAAGGACAGTTTTGAAACTACACATGGGAGTGCAGCTTTGTGAGATACAGGCACGAAACCAGAAGCTTTGCTAGAACGCCGTCTTCGTGATGGTAGAGCAGTGTTCTGCTACACTAGGGTGGTGGTAGAAAAAGGAAGGATTTAAGAAGGGGCTTCTGGTTCATTTCTTTCTGTTCTTTATTGTGGTTCAGATGTAATTCTGCTGAACTGTACGCCCAGCACCTGAAGGTAGTAAAATTAACTTATCCTAGCGGTCATGGCATGCAGCTCTTGGGGACAGGTGTCTAAATGCACTTGTTCCTCTCCTCCTGGGCCATTTGATGCCTTCTCCCCAGCAGGACACTCAGGGGATGTCAAGGGAGTGGCACTGGGGAGCTTCTCACTCCCAGAGCTGGTCCAGCAAGCACCACTGTGTTGGCTTCTAAGTCAGGACGGGAGCACGTTGCATATGGAGCAAATAGAAGGGAAGGAGAGGCAAAGCCAGCATTGTATTTGGGGAGGAAAAAAAAAAAAAAAAAAAAAAAAAGTCCAAAATTAAAGCAGTCCTTCTTGCTTACAAAACCTTCTTTGCTGTAAGCACCAAAGCCCAGAGGTTCACGCTGAGATGCTCAGAAATCTGTGGTCATGACCCAGGCAGGTATAGAAGTTCTTGATGCTCTGCTACACGGGGACGTGGGTGAGCAATAGGCTGTTTGAGCTGTATGCATTATACATACCAGGAGAAAATCCTTTAAACAGACAGTGAGGTTGGTCGCAATTAAATTGGACGTTTACTTTTTATAGGGTTCATCGCAAATGTAATCACTTCAAGTGTTTAGAGAATTCCTTAGTGACTCTGAAAAGAGCCCTGCCTGCTCTCTACTCATTAAACTTGCAAGTTGAAGCCTCCAGTCAAAATAAGAGGTTTTCTAGAGTTTTATCATGTGCATATAAAGTCTGGCAGTCTGCTGGGGTCACCTGTTTGGGCACAAAACAAAGAAGTTTTGATAGGTGAAATATATCTTTGAATCCAAAAATTGAATCCAGCATTTGCTGTATTAATTGGACTTAATTTTAAAACAACAACAACAAAACCCCCTTATGTTTTATATAACTATATAACTTATAAAACTTTATGTGAAAAACATAAAACTTAGGTATGAATTTTCATTTGGTTATCGATAGACATAAGTGCTAATCAGAAAACATTCCAGTTCTTCAGAAAACAGAAACCAGAAACAGAAACTTTGGTGTGTTGTTGTGTTTTTTTTTAAGGTGAACTTTATTCTGTTTATTATGAAACTGTTTCCAGATAAGGCATAAATTAAACAGCAGTGTAACTGATTTTTATTTATTTTTTTTTTATAATACTGCAAAATTATTTATTTTTAGGGGTGAAATAAACACAAAACTAGGAAAAAATACCAGCTGACACGTGAGCAGAATAGTAATGCAAGGGGTTTTGTGAAGACTCAACTTCAAAATATGTTGGCTGTAGCTCAGGATGCCTGTGCTTTCCTGGGCTTTTCTCTGCTTTGTTTGGAAAAGAGTACAGTAGAGATATCAAAGTAAACCCATAGCAACTTCACACATTTTCATTCTTTTGAATGAAGATTTCATTCTTTTCATTTCTTTTGAATGAAATTGCAGATGAAAACACAAAGCAATAGGCATGTATTTGCTTAAAAAAAGATGGAAGTATCTTTTTATTTTTTTTTCCTGTATTTAAAATTGAAGGAGCAGCACTGAAAACAGTCTTCCGAATCCCTGCAGAAGTTAATTCTTAGCATTGGGATATCTGGTTTTCACTTTTCCTTAACTACATTTGGATCGTTTCTTGTTTTACCTTTTTCTAGAAGAAAGTTTGTGAACTGCCTGCTTCACAACAGTAGCTGGCTTCTCCAGGCACTGAGGATTTAATGGGGAGCTCTTACCCTCTATTAGTGTTCTGTGCCTACCTGCTGGGAGAAGCTGTTAGCTGCAGAGCACAACAAAAGAGAACTGGAGGGAACCTAAACTGCAAATTAATGTTCTGCACGTAGGCTAGACAACATTTTCAGTACAAAGAGAAAGGACTTCTAAATTCTGGTATTTGTTTTCATGGGAAATGTGGGCCTGCGGAGAAGAAGGGTTATGATTGCTTTGTAGAGTAAATTTTTGAGAGGTTTGTGTTGACCAACTCTTTCAGCTCCAGCCAGAAGCCCTATTTTCCTGCTCTCCTCCATACTTTTTTTCTCTTGAAGCAATAATACACGATTTCCATGGGACTGAAAACAGTGCAGCAGTCATTTCACTGCAAGGTCAGTTAAGCTGATCAGCCGTGAGACCTGATCCCAAACACTGACAAGTTTAAAAACTTTAACTTGTATACCATTTAGTTTTGTTGGGATTGAAGACCAAGCTAGGACTTGGAGTACCAAGATTCCACAGAGTATTTTTCTACTGAATTCTGTGGCAGTCTGTAGTATCTCTTCACCATTAGCTACAATGAAAATTTGGTAATTACAGCTCTCCTCGGATGTGCCTCCTTCATTGAGGAAATTAAAATACAGTAGTGAGTAATGCCATTTTCTGCATAAAAGCTTTGCAACTGTGGAAAATGTGGAAAATTTTTTGGATCAGAAAGTTTGAATAGCAAAACAAAGGGACTCATAGTCTTTATACAAGTCCTGTAAGTTCCTAAAGCCTTAAAAATGTCATCTTTGCTCCCGAATCACCAGACATTTTGTGGTCTCACAACGTGTGGGCCCTGCAGCTTCAGAACAGTTTCCAGGTAGATTGTCATTTTGAAGAACAGTTTTTTAAAGCTGAAGGCAGAAGAGATGCAGGATTTGAAGTGGAAAGTGTATTTCTTCTGTCTTCAAATGCACAAGCAGTTGGCCATGTGTCTTTGAAAACAGGATGAGATGGAATTCAAAACAGCCTGCTCTGGTGGGAGACCTTCCCCAGGGCAAACCTGGAGGAGCAGGCCTCTTAGGTGGAGTTAAGTCGATATTCACACATTGTCTCCTAAGGTAGTAGTGAAAAAGTGGAGAAAATCTCATGGTAACCAGGGTGCCTGTGCAGCTACCTCAGGTTAGCTTGTTCCTCTCCTGGCTGCTGCCCTCGAGGTGGCTGAGGAAGAGGAGTCTGGGCTGTGCCCCCCCCCATGCAGGCAAGGATGTCAGGGCCTCTCACCACAGTCTTGGTACCCCTGGTGTTTGTTCATCCTTTCTCTGATGGCAGCTGTATTAGATTCCAGATAAAGAATGAGGATAACTGTGACATGATGTGCTCACATTTTTCATACACATATTTTTACACAAAAGGAAATCTATTTCCATATATTCTCCATATGTATATAATGCAGATTAACTTCACTCAAAAATTCACACTAAATACTAGCAGTCCTAAAAGTACAGAAATGAATTGAGCTTTTTTTTTAAAAAAAAAAAAAAAAAAAAAAAAAATTTTTTTGGGGAATGTCCCTGCCTTTTTCACTTCAAAGACAGGCAAGAAACATGTATCAAAGCATGGATTCTGAAGAAGATTGTCTTTAAGTGGATGTGATTTTCTTCTGATAAGCTTTTAGTCTATTTAGATTGTAAGCCTGGATGCTTCTTACGATGAAAAATGTAGGTGGAATGCCTTCGAGGTTTTGATGTAGGAGTGAAAAACCTGGATTCTTTAGCACTGGTCCTGGTCTACTGTGCTAGCATGCTGCCAAGCAAGCAAGCAAAGGTGGAGCTCAGGCAGTTGTGGAAGTAACGTATATGTGGGACTCTATATCCTAGAAAGGGTGTCGTGTAAATTTTGGTCCCATTAGATCACTGTGATGGATGCACACTTTACAGGCATTAAACAGCGGTAGTTTTTTTCTTAAAGGTCACTGTTAGATGTGTGCTGAGAGGAAATGTATTAAGACAAGTGGCTCTTGTAAGCAAGGCAGCTTCTGTTTTCTTAGCTCCAGAAAGTGATGTTAATTCTAAGGAGCTAAATCAGTTTCAGTGAGCCTTCCTATAAATTGCCCAGTAACTTACACTTTATTTAGCTAAGGACTCCTCTGTCTCAGTCCAGAGTCTCATCTGTTAGCTACTTCATTTAAACAAGACCTTGCTAGGCATTGCTGGCCCAGTACCTATCAATTTGAGACAGCATCCGAAATAAATCGGTGATTAAGGGAGAATCTGTGCTTGCTGCTGCGATGTGCTCAGTGGGGGTATCTTACTCATCTGTTGTCACACTGCTTTCTGCCAAGTGGTGACCTCAGGTCTCCGAAAGCACCTCGACAAAAGGCTATTGTATCCAGAAGGAACAAAGGATAGGGTGGATCCATCCTCACCAGAGCAACATCATCTGAATAGAACAGATCGAGAGATGGCAAGAGAATGAAGTTAGAGTTCTCTATCCAATTTTTTATATTCTTAATTGATTTAATTTCCTCTAAGTCTCATGCTTCTCTTTTCTATAAAGCTAGTCCTTTTCCTTCATCAAAAAAGACCTCTTCAAGCCAGCAGTGGTCCAGCTCCAAATGGTGGAGCTCTCTCCATGTCTGTTCTTTCAATCAGTGCAGAATCCTAAAATAATGTAAGTCTGCTGCAGATTGGGATGTACAATTGGGGGTTGAACGATCAGAAGACTATGCAACTGCACTGATTTCAGGGGGGAGAAAAAAGATCAATTCTTTATGTAATTGGTACCATTTTTATAAGGGCTGCATACTGCAGAAGAGCCTGGGTTTAAGAGAGCTTTAGTTACTGCAGGCTTAATAACTTGATTCTGAATGCTATCCAAGGTTTTGGTCAGCACCCTCCTAAGTGGTAAAAATTAGAATGGAGATGTGTTCTGGAAGGTAAAATCAGTGGTGCTGTCTTCCTTCGGGATGGCTTCTCCACTCCAGCATTTTTCATGGCCACCAGAATTTGTTTAAATGTCCATCGATGTGACATGGCCAGAAATAGCACTGATATGCAGCAGGATGATAACAGCAGCGACTAAAACTGAAGCATTGTAAAGAGGGCCACTGGGAAAAGATGTCGTATCAAATGTCCAGTTTTTCACTGTTGTTTTTAATTAGCGATGGTGTTTTACCATTTTCATCTCTAGTGCTTTGGAAAACATTCTAAACATTTTAGAAAATAGAAAAAAATCTGTTTCTGCATTGCATGAGCCATTGATTTCCATATGTGTCCTTGCAGCGAGCCCAGAAATACATTCAACTTTGAATCACGTATTTCAGTTTCCAGTGAGTGACTACTGGAAGAGTAATGTTGGCAGAAGAGTGCCCCTTCAATAGAGGTTTTACATTTTTTTGTTTTCTTCCTCTTTTTTAGCCACCAGCTAAATACCTCCTGCCAGAACTGACAGCATCAGACTATGGGAAGAAGTGTGTGGTCATTGATTTAGACGAAACTTTAGTGCACAGTTCATTTAAGGTGAGTACATTTGAAAGTGATCTCTTGCACCTTGCCTCTGCCAGGGAGTGCTGTAGGAGCTGTTAAGCCTCTTAGCACATTAACTGGTCGTGCAGGCTCTCCCAGGATGCCTGGTAGTTCTCATTGTTCCTTCTACGATTATTCATCCTAACTTAGTTTTAAGGGGAGTACCACAGACATTGCTATTTTTTGATCCTGAGACTGAAACAAGGCTCTGAATGGTCACTAGTTTTTTAGCTTCAGACCAGAACTATCCCAACAAGGACCAGCATCGAACAGGTACAGAACTTGTTGCTCTGACAATACATTTTTATTTTTGATGTTTAAACGATGCAATAGTTAGTCATGGGGCATGGAAGGTGTAGAAATTCAGCTCTATGCTGGGTAGATAGAGCTTAAACCAGTAGGTTGTGGGCACCAGTGACTGCTGTGCTCCATTACTAAAGAAGATTGTATCGTGGATCGTGGGGTAAGCAAATGGCAGGCTGCTGTTCTGGTCATAGTAACTGGGTTTAAGTATTCAGCTTTCACAGCAGGAAAGCAAATAGCATTTAGCTGTTGCTGATGAGTCAGTCATCTTGTGAAGCAACTTGTATAACACTTCACAATTCAGCATGGGGTGGAAGTAGTGGTATTTTTCTATTGTTTAAGTAGGTCTAAAGTTAGAATCAGAGAATTCAGTAATACCCAAATAACCTAAATTGGCTCAGAGTACTGGTAGTATTTCTGATTATTAAATGTCAGACATTATAAAATGAATAGGTTTATACTTTGATGCTGGAGAATTTTTAAGAATCAGTAGTATTTTTCCTTACTAGCAGCAAGCTAGAATTAGCACTAAATTCAGTCTTGTAGTTTTGGTGGCACTCCATTTTTCAGTGCTAGCAAAAATCCAGCATTTCAATCCTGCAGTATTTAGTTGCCAGCATTTAAATATGCAAACCGTAATTCATGTTGTGGTTAAAATTTGGCAATGCTCTGTCTTTGTTGACTTAAAGAAGACCTTATATGGAGATACTAGAACAAATATTCCTGTGCCTCCAACTGAAACTCAAATTTTTCTCTTTCTTTATTGTGCCTAGTGGTATATGCCAATTTGCGGTGGTGTACAGGGGCCTCTTAACGTCAGTGCCAGCTCCCTGTCTGCTGTATCCAGACTGAAGTCGTACTTCAAAATTTTTCAGGGAGATTAGAATCACAGCTGGATAGGGAAGGGAGGGACCATGCCTTCCTAATTAAGTGAGAATCAAAAATAGGAAGGGAAAGCTCAATGTAAAAGTCTAAATTTACATAATACTAGATCTAATACTTCGTTATTTTTATCTGAAATGTAAAATTAGGAGTCTGTTTTCTCTATGCTGTGGATAACTGTGCTGTGATTTTCTGGTTCTTGAACGAAAATGAGCTTATTAACCACCGTTTAGGTGGTTAATAATTTTTTAACAATTTAAAGAAATACACATTTAATGGTTGACATGTTGTAAATCCTTTCTTGTAGGACTGAGGTTTGCCTTTATTACAGAGTGCTTGCTCAGTGGGCTCGTTTTCAAATTTAATCATCCCATTTATTCATGTTTTGATATTTAATGGGTATTTAAAAGATGTTAAATAGATATTTAAGAAAAAATCAAAAGATTATGCTGCTTGAACACTGTTCAGTGTTTTCTGCAGGAAAAGAAAGCTGTTTTTTTCTGTGAGGTAAATAACATTGGGCAAACGTTAGAATGTCTGTAGTGTTAGAATCTTAGGGCTGTCGTCACGTTATCTTAACATGAAGCACCACGATGGGAGTATTTAAGAGAAAAGTAAACGTTGGAGGAAACAGCTGGAGTTGTTCATTGTCTGGCACTCTGTCCAGTGTGCTTCTGTGGTGCTGTTTGGGTTTTGTTTCATAAGGGATACTGAAATGAGGCCATTGTGGTTATCAAAGATCGGATGGATTTCCGGGAGACCAGGGGCTTTTGACACCTATATGCACAGTGCTCTGCCTGAATAATTGTACAGTTTCTTGTAGGTGTTTTTCACTAAAATGTGTCTGCTTTACCCAGGCAGGTCCCTACTTAAAAGCTGTAAGAGCATACATAAATTTGTGATTTTCAGTACAAAAGGCTTTATTTAAAACACGTTTTAGAATTCATAATTCTGTTATGAAATAGGCTTCATATTTCAAATGCAGATAATTGTTTTTTTGTGTTTTTTTTTTTTTTTAACACAACCAGAGATGCAGGGTATTTAAAGTACTCCTTTTATGAAAGCAGCAACATCTGAAGGAGGGTAATTCTCATCTTTTTATGCCCCTGCATATTTGAAGCTTTAAGAGATATTAGTCTTTTATGTTAAATGCATATTAAAGGAATAAAGTTTGGGGTGCTTTGGCAGGAGTAAAAAAGGAATAGATAGACATTACAGTTATCATTCCCATCATAAAACAATAATAGAAGCAAAAATCATAAATTACTAAATCAAGAAGATGTAAACATTGTCTTGTATAAAATGAATTAAACCACATGCAAGTCTGGAATGTAGTTGTATTCAAAACTGGCTGTGAAACGTTTCTGTAGAACATGTTTAAAACTCTGAAGCTTTTCATTAACTGAAGACAGTTTTAACTGAAGCAAAGAGTTTTAAATGAAAATGCATTGTCTTCTTTTCGTGGTCTGTCTGTGCAGTTCCCACTTGGGACATGTACGTGCTTCGTGTGGGCCACCCCAGAAGCCCTTAGCCAGCAAACTCTTGCAGACTTTGCTCTGTCTTCCCATCATGGTGAGGCACAGAACCCCAGTCCATTCTCTCTTCCTTATCACTTGTGCCAACAACGCAGCTATGTAGTACCTCAAATGTAAGTGGGGGAAGCAAATACTTAGTTAAGAGTAGTTTGGTTAGCATTACAAAGTCTTGAGGGTGAGGCTTGTTTGTTGATTAAAACTGAGTTGTCTAAACAAGATATGCTTTTCTCTGACATCTGGTTGGTAGCTGCTGGTCCCTTTGGTAAGAAAGGTCAGTTACAGCCTTGTTTTTATCGGTGGGCTTCAAAACCTTTGCAGCTTGCAGTGACCTACTCTTTCTCTGCCGGTACAGGGATTTATCTTGCTTCAGGCAGTCATGCATATAGAAATCATGCAAGTGCCTGCAAGTCTCTTCAAAGTATGCACAGAGCTGGCAACCACTTGAAAACTTTGGTGGCTGCGTCTTATTGGAAGTTCATTTGGGTTTCTTTTAAGGTGAAGCTTCAGAACATTTTTATGTACCTGTTCTCTTGCTGTTAGAGATACTGCAGAGGAATATAGTGTCTTTTCTGGCTGCGAGACTCCGTGCAGGTAACAGTTGGAGCTTCTCTTCTATTTTTCAGAGGCAGAAAGGTGGGTATATCTTGATATTTGCTTGCTGGAAGCTAAAGAACAGTCTAGATTGTATCTACAGGTATCTGAGGAACTCTTTAGCCCCTGCTAGTGCAGCAGGCATCAGAACGATTGAGTTGTCCAGCATTTGAGGTTTGGTTGCTGATAGTGGTTTATCGGTAGGACCATATTCAGGGTAGTTTCTCCTTTGCTGTCTGACATAGCACTTGCAGAAGTCAGAGCAGACTGGCCTCCACGGTACTGCTTTACTGAGGGCAGGTCTTGCTCTTGGTATAAATTATTCCAGCTATTTTGCTGACCGCACAGGAAAGTTGTTTGACAGTGGAATTAAAATCTCCTTTTGAAAGGGCATCAAAGGGCTGTTTGCAGCTTAATGCTGCAGGATTCTCTTTCCTTCCATTTTTCTTGGAGCATCTGTTAAGGCTCACCAATGTGTGAGTTTGCTTCTCAGTCTTAGCTTGGCTGCTTTTCTGCTTCCTTGGCACTTCTTAATGCCCCAAATGGGTTTGAAGGCTCTTTTTAGCCTCACCAGTTTTTCAGGGCCATGTTCCTTCATGGTACTTCAGACGGGTATTTTGGTTGATCCAGATGACCAGGTGGGAAGGTCTGATAGAGCTGCATGAAGGTGTTCTCCAGCGTAAGCTTAGCAATGCCATGGTTCCCAGCCAGAGTACTCCTGGCATTCATTTTAAGGCTGTTACCTCTGAAGCATAGTATCTGGTACTCAGTCCTGTCAAAATATGCTTGGTTTTCGGCTGTTCCCAAGCTGTGGGTCGTGGAGTTGGTACAGACTTCAGCCAGGCATGTTCATATCATTTTTTTTGTCCCAGACATAATGCATGAGCCACACCAAAGGTTTCTACCCAAGTTTGTCCATTTAAACTAGCCAACGTTAACTGTGTGCCCCCCAGTTACCACCACTGCAGAGCCAGGATTAGACTATGTATTCATAAACTGTCTGCAAAGACCTTTTTTTGCTTTCCAAAGTTATTTTCCTAGACTGACAGTTTTTCACAGTAAGTCTTAAGAAATGAGATGTATCCAACAAGCTAGAAAAATGGATTCTAGGACTTGGCTAGGGTGTGCCTGCTCTTCCTTTAGGATTAAAATGCTGTTTTGCATGATGAATTGGGTTAGTATAGCATGTTTTTCAGGTATCGTGTCTTGAGAATCATTTAACTAAATGAATTAAGCCTTTCCTTTCTGTAGCTCCGGATTCAAATATATCATTTAGGTTCCACTTTTACTGCTGCCTTTATTTTAAATTAATTACTAGTTGATGACCCAGAGTAGAATATGTGGAATTTCAAATGACAGAATTTCTTTGTGATCATCCACGCAGACTTGATGAAAGAGTTACCCAAATAGATATTTATCCTGGTACACATGCTCAGAAGTAGAGAGGGTTACTCGAGCAGTGAACTTTATCACATTGTATGAAGTAAAAAATATGAGGGAGGATGGGAACACAGTATCTTGTGAAGACAGCTGCCTACGAGTTTTGACTTCTGTGTGCAAAGGACACAGACGTGGAGTGGATCCGTGCAGTCAGTAATGCTTATGAACTCCAGAATTAAGTGCACTTTTATTTTATGCCTCTGAAATTTTCTCTGGAATGATTTCATTTTTAAAGTTGATTGATTTTCTTGTCATCTCTTCTAGCCAATTAGCAATGCTGATTTCATCGTTCCTGTTGAGATTGATGGAACCATACATCAGGTAAGCACTGTTGTTCATTTAACATTGCTTTGGTAGCAAAACTGTCCTCAGTGTCATGGTATGTTACCTTTCTTCCTTTGCTATTTTGCACCAAATGACTGGGTTTTTTTTTGAAAAACACAAAAGCTGCGCTCTGGAGGGTATCATCCAGGCAAGCATTCATGTTTGATCAGTTATGTAATTCCTACCAGAGTAGGAATCTCACGAGTTTCCATTTTCACTTCTCCTGTTCTCTAAAGTATCTCTTTCAAGACTCCAATACTTAACTCCTAGTCAATTAATTGTAAAACATTTTCAATTGGGAAATGATCTCGTGATGGGTTTTCAAACATTGCTAGGCCCAGAAGAAATTACTCTGAATACCGCATTCCCTCCACAGGGAAATGGATGGAAGTAGGTCTGAATGTCCTTTACTAGTCCAAATAGTCAATGCTTTGTGAATGTGTAAAGGAGAGCAGATGTTTCTTTAATATTTGTGGCAATTTCTCTCCCCTTCCTGTAAGTAATTTAGGTTCCTCTGATTAGGCCTCCTTATAAACTTCAGCATCTTTAAAATGTCCAGACAAATTTGCAATAAGACTAGTTTTTATCTCTTGTTCCTCAAGAACTTTACTCTGTGAAACGATTTTCAGTGAATGCAAAATGCCTGTAATTTGAGAATCAGTCCCCTTCGTGTACCTTAGTTTGGTGTCTTTATTCAGTTGAAATAAATTTACAGTACGGTAAGTTTTCCTCTGCAGCCAGACATTGAAGTTCATGCTGGAGACAGGTCACACCAGTTGCTGTGAAGCTGAGCCTTTCTGATATCTGAAGGTTTCAAATTGCTTGAAACAGCTTTTGTTGATTGTGTGGTAGGTTAAAGTTGCAAATCTTCCCTGGATGCAATTCAGTGGAGATTTTAAATACGTTGATTTCTGAAATGTTGTCTTTTATATGGATTATTTTTTACTCAAACAAATGATGGTATTTTTAGCTTGGAACAATTGATAGATCATAAAGTTAATTCATAATTTTGTTTGATTTCCTGTTATGAAAACCATCCATGTAACTCTCACTCTAGAAATGATTACTGAATATCAGTCAGTAGTGATAGTTGTTCTGATAGCTTCTGTACTGTGCCTCTTTTATGTAGGAAAAAATCAATATTTAAGTTACTTTAACCTATAATCTTCACTAGAGCTGAATGTTTAAAATGTGTATGTGATGTTCTGGGAGGTTTGTGTTGCAATTGTGTTTATCCTCATTTGATTTGGGCTTTAAATGTGTTTGGTGCTGTAACACAGACATTTTTTCTCCTAAAGCTTTCTGGAATGGTTTTGAAAGGGAATAAAACAGATTGCCTAACAATTTTGAGTTACTTAGGACTGTGATCGCCTGGCTTGTCAATATTAGACATTTATATTTCGAAACAAAACCACAAAAGACTGGGCTTTTTTGGTTTGTTTTTCTGTTAGTTTGTAATTTAAATATTCAGCTGGGGGGTGCAGTGAGGAACACGTCAAGGGGAGTGGGTTTGTGCAAACCCTGACTGTGAAGGGGAGGAAGGAGAGGACAGAGGACGGAGCGGGTCAAATGAAGTCAGTCTCAGATGTGCCTCGCTTGAGACTTTCTGCATAATTTTCAGGAAATTGCTTAATCCCTGTGTGCTGCAGATTCAAAATCTCTAAAACAGGTAAAACATCTCAGTCAAATCCAGGTGGTTAGAGTGAAGTTAATTGTAAGGAATTTGTGATCCTTGAAGTAAAGTTAATTTATACAATATGCAGGGCAGGCAAAGTCTTGGATTCCTGTGTTTGTAATCACCTCTGCAGGCAAAGTAATGTGTTGCTATCTAGCAATCTTTTTTTTTAAAGTGTAATAATCTAAAGGGCAAAAGCAGACTTTCTGGCTTAGTCTGATGTTTATTAACACAGGCTGTAGAGTTTTTAACAGCTCATACCCACTTCAAACCTGTAATCTTTTTATTCACTCAGAGCATAAACAGAACTGATACCAACAGCTTTTATTACCTGTCAGAATTTGTCTATTTAATGCTTGTCCGTTTTCATAAGGAGTTTATGTACTCAAAGATTAGAGAAATACTTAAATATTTAAAATGCCCTGGGATTCGTGAAATACAGAACTGAACCATAAGCAGCATGTGTCCCTGACTGGACCAGTAGCACAGTGTCTGACCAAGTGCTGGTGTACTTGAACCCTGCATTACACAGAACCCCATGGAAGACAAATGGGGAGCAATGTTTCAGAAGTACCCATTTGGAAAGAAACTGGGTTTTCCTCAGATCTCATAAACAAAAAATACAAGTTACTTTTTACATGGTGAACTCGTGTTTGCCTGTGTATTGCTGTACGCTTACAAGAGGTTTGAGGCTGCCTTATCTAATGAGTTTTGTTCATGGTAAGTGTTGTAATTTTTTGTTGTTGTTGTTCTGCAGCAGAGGTGTTGAAAAAAGGCTGCCCTTAATTTGGGGAGTTATTGTCCCTTATGTCCTTTATAATCCAAAGGTGAGAGAGGTTCTTGCTCTTCTACAAAAAGGACAGTTGGATCATCATCTTAATGGGTGCTTGGGTAAACCAGCTTCCATCGATTAAAAAATAGTTTTTCTTGGCCCTCTCCCATCCTTCTATCTCTAGCTCAATTTACATCAACTGTTAGAAAGGATTTGCCATTTTATTTTGCGAGGAAATAACTTGTGTGGCACCTCTCATTCCTTATGTTAGAGGTGTTCAGATGCCTGCAGAGGTTGTGCCCGTCCACGAGGCAGCTCGTGTTACTGGAGATGAATTCCCCACTTTGTGTTGGAAATCAAGGCACAGATAAAAAAGCACAGTTTAATGCAAACTGACACTACTTTGGCCAGTTCTTTAATTAAATTCCGGTTCTCTGAATAAAAGGAAATCAGAACTGGTCCCCTGTTCTGCCAAATTAAAAGGGAGAAGCTGTGGGAAGTCCAGGGAAATGTGCTGCGACTGAAGGTGCTCTTTAAAGGATGTTTATAGAGGATGAAAGTAGTGCTTGGAGAAAAGATGCTCAACCTGTTTGGTACTGACATAGCTTCTGCAAGAAAATGTCCTCTCTCCTGGAAAGTGCTTCCCATTGAACAAGTGCAAAGCAATTAGTTCAAATGGACTTTGCCATGCCTTTGTGCCTCTCAATGCCCAGAAGTAAGGAGAACAGCCAGGGTGAGTTTGATTGGGTGTTATTTGGAATTTTGTTCCTGAACGTTGTTATTTTATTAATAGTTTAAAACTATATTTTAAGTCATTTTCTTAAAATGAATAAATAATTGTTTATTATTAGTTATAGAAAGCTAAAGAGATGTTTAATAAGTCTACTTCAAATGTAATGTACAAACTGTTTTGTAATGGTGGGGGGAAAATGCTGTTCAAATAACGAACTTTTTTTTCTATAAAGGACAAACATTCCATAATTGGCTGTCACCTGGTTCAAGTAATCCAGGATAGGCTGTATCCATTCCTGCTGGCCTATTCTTGGTTACTTGCACTGGGAGGCAGTCACGGCAGGATGGACCATAAAGACAAGGCTCAAGACCCCACGTGTTGTGTTCTCTTTGCCACGAAGAAGTTGCACCTAGCCCAAGACATAGGAGATTACAGAAGACTGAGATGTCATGAGCTGATTTCTTTGTCATTACTTGAAAATTGTGTTATTCTGAAGTCGGTTTTGCAAGGCAATTCTTTTTGACCTGTTTAATTGATTGAAATTAAGCTGGGTTTCTCTTTTGGTTTACAAATACTACCTCTTTTTAGGCTAAGACTGCTTTGAGGTATAAAAACTGTACGTGGAAACACCACATGCTTGAAAACCATTCAAGATAATTGCCTGTGTTCTGCCATTAGCAGCTGTAAATGCAGAATCCTGTGAAAACATGCCTAGTGCCTGATTCGTGCCGTAGCATTTTAACAGTAAGGTTTGTGAAAAATGACTGTATTCTGCTAATTCTTGCTGTGATAAGGAAGATACTAGTGAGCATGCAGTGCAGAAAAAAATTGAGGGTTTTTTTAATACCCTGAAGACAGTATATAAATCTCAGAAAAATGCCAGGAGCCAGTTAGTCTAGAGACTTAAACTGAAGACATCAGGCAGCAGAGGAAAAAGCCAAGCCACAAATAACCATGCAGCATTGAGATTCAAGTCCAGCCGCTAACAAAGTGAAGGGAAAAAATTCCAAATGAGGAGGAAGAGGAGAAAAGAGCTGCACTGTTGGTTGAAGAAAGCTTTTTATGTGAAATAAACCAAAGAGATTTTGTAGCCCAGGATACGAGAACGCTTGCAGGATCTAAGTAGGAGTTCTCAAAGCGATTTCAAGAGAATATCCAGCCATGTTATTAAGAAATGTTGCTCTGGAAGGAAAAACAGCGCTGTTTAAAAAGAGAGGGGTGAGGGAGCCGGGGCCTTTGGCAGGGGGAATATGGTGAGGCCTCCGCTGACAAGGCCGCATTTATTGCTATCGGGACATTTAAATGAGGAGCAAATCTGTTGGCCAGGGTCCAGTAGGTAACATTTCAGACAAAAAACAGCGAGGAAAAATGAAGCGAAGGAGGCTGAGTGTTGCTCCGTGATGGCTCAGGAGATCCAAAAAAGGGCCGAATGGCGATGACACAACCTAAAAACGCCGCGTGCCTGCAGCTCACGTGGCCCAGTTGCTGCTGCGTAGCAACGGGAGGCCTACAAGTTGCAAAAAGAGCACATTTTCCAAATATTTGCTTTAAGAAGCTCTCCCCTTTCCACAGGGCTGTGGTTGAGCAGCTCTCGGGCCATAGCTGCTGGGTTGGTTTCGCGTAGGCTCGCAATGGGGAGGAGATGGGTTGTGTCGCAAGCACGACGTTCGTAGCCTTGGCTGGGAGTTCGTGCTGATGTGCCAAGTGGGAATACTTCCCCGGCACAGCCGTGGGGAGGAAAGGGGACTTTGCTGTGGCTGAAAACACTAGTTTTTAAAAGGGAAATTCATGCTGGATTCCAGCACTTACTACCCCAGAATGCTTTTAAGACTTTGGGGTGTCCTTTTCTGCTCTCAGAAGTAAGTGTAGGAATACAGTTTCAGCTTAAAAAAATAAAGAACTTCATTACAAACTGTGGAGTTAATGAGTAACTCGTTTCCTGCAGTCTTTCCTCTTATAACTGGCAAGTCAGTTAAGTCTGAGTACCCAAATGCAGAGTGACTGCAGCTGACTTTCTACCTATCTCTTCGAAAATTTGAGGAAATAATTTGGAAAGCAACTTTGTGTAGTAAGATTCAAGTGAAGAATTAATTGCACTGTTACAGGAGGGAAATTACTTGGTTTGTACCTAGTGAAATACAGGAACCTTTGCTGTAATTATTCAGAAAGAGCAATGTTGAATTTCATCTATCAAATCTCTTCAACTTTTAATTCATAAAAAGTCACAACTGGTAGGTTGGGTGCTTCTGTGGTTTTTTTTTTTTTTTTACTTAAAAAGTCTACGTTGTAAATTCATGTCTGCATCAAAGTTTGAGTGTACTACTTGAATTTGAGGGGGTAGAATTAAAGTTTAGTTAATAGAAACAACTTAGAAAGCAAATCAAGTCTTCATGCTACGAGCTATTGGCCACTTAAAGCAAAGTAGAAAAATAATTAACATTTCTGCTTTAGTCATTAAGGTACAGCTCCATCATACGTGTTTTTAATAAAACTTTGCTTTTAGATTTAGGTTTTAAATTTCAAACCTCTATTATACAACTTCTTTTGCTTTTGCTAGAGGCTTTAGTAGTTGCACATAAGTTCAAGCTGGTATTTCCATATTTTTCTCCTTCAGGCTTTTTCTCTGTATGCCTTATGTTTTTTGCCTTTTTTATTACTATGAATCTCATAAAATACCTGCAATTCATCTAGTTCTCCTGCATATCAAACAAAGAATTCCTAAAATTGCATCAGGCTTGCAGTTCTTGAATTCGGGTGTATGC
Organism: Nettapus auritus; assembly: GCA_011076525.1. Lineage (NCBI taxonomy): Eukaryota > Metazoa > Chordata > Aves > Anseriformes > Anatidae > Nettapus > Nettapus auritus. The sequence continues at coordinate 4,744,451 of CM021766.1, forward strand.
CAGACCTTTCCATTTGAAATTTCCAGTATTAGGGATTATTTGCCAAAAGGAGAAGATAAAATGCTGCCAGTGTTTTCTCTCGAACTTTTAATCTAACCACAAACAAGATAGATAAATATTTTCCATGCAAACTCCCCTCTTCAGCTTCCCAGCGTGTTGTGGATGGTTGTAAGCTTTCTAACCAGCAGTTACCTTATCTCGGTATTTTCTGCAAATCGTCTCACTCGCTCTGAAAAGCAAGCAAGGAGGTTCTACTATTAATTAATCAGGTTGTTGACAGTAGGCAGCCAGGCTGCCTGGATGGTTGTTGGTGCAAAAAGGCAACTTAGCGCCGTTGAAACCTAGCTGCTCCGGAGGAGCAAGATCATAAGCATTCATCCTACTGCAAGGTCAGGGTAGGAGATGGAGACTTTTCCGCTGAATCTAGAAAGCTACATTTGCCAGACGTTCTGCGTGCTGCTGTGAACTGTGAAAATTTCTGGTGAATACCTCTGCACAGAGCCCGATGACTGCTGTGTATCACGAGTGCGGTACGGTGCTTAGCGCCTGGAATTCAGAAAATGAAGGAATTAGCCACAGGAAGAAAAACAGTTCCCTATTGTGCAATTCCTATCGTCACAGAAGTTTCTTCAGATTTATTTCTTCTGTAAAGCTCTTTGGATTGATGACACCAGCACCAAAATCATGTTGATTGAGAGGTTTGCATCCTCATTTCTTGGGAAGCCCTACTGTCTCTCTGTGCCTTAATGAGATTTTCAGGAAGCATCACTCCAGGTGATGCACAGTATTTGCAATTGCATAATCAGCATGGGTCTTTGTAGTCCTTGTATTCAAATTCTCATTATTGACTGTCTACTTTTATCATATATACTTTTTTTTCTCTCAGCATTTCATTTGAAGCGCCCGCATGCTAACTTTTGTTTTTTCAAGTGTTTAGGATTACAGCAGTGGGTTGGGATTTTTTTTCCTCTTCTTCTACCTTCAACACCATTTGACCTAAATAGTCATTGTCATTCCAGGTTTATGTATTGAAACGACCACATGTGGATGAGTTTCTTCAGAGGATGGGAGAGCTCTTTGAATGTGTACTCTTCACAGCCAGTCTAGCAAAGGTTTGTCACTCTCCTCATCTCAGTAACCCGTATAATGCTGGGCAGTGGACTTTTGCTTGGGTTTTCTAATGGATAATTATTTCCGCAGTTGGTACTATCTTAATTTTTCCCCTTCTTTTCTGCTTCTTTGTCTGACAGTGTGTACTTTGTCTGCTAGTGTGTGGGTAAGTGTTCCCATGGTAACGCTATCACATATGGGCTCGCCTCATAATGTAGCCTCCATGCATTGCTCATAATGCCAATATGAAAGGCTTACAAGTTACCATGGTTATCTGCAGAAATTAGAACAAATAGCGTGCGAGTACAGCAGCATATTAAAGCTGGGCATGAAATAAAATACACCGTATTTAACTCCTATCTACACCATCAAATGGTGACTCAAATCTGTTGCGTGTGAAAAAATTGGAACGTGTTGTGGTCCTGTCAAGGTGCAATTGCAACCCGGGGTTAGGAAATGAGGCGTTTGGGAAAGCCTGAAACATCAACACGAATATTTTGTGCCCTCTGGTAGTGGTAGTTCCTTGTAGGTAGTTTTGTGGTAGATGTTACAGTAGTAGACACCTAAAATTCAGTTCTTTCAGTGTATGGTGCTTGTGGTGTCCTGTGTATAAGGCTGTTTTTATTATTTTTAAGTCATACTCTAGCACTGTAAGCTTTTATACCAATACACCTTAGAGATTGGTGGGAGGGGACAGGACCCTATTGATCTACCATGGTGAATTATTCCCTGCACACTTAGCCATGTTCTGTTCGGTCATATCATTAAAATCCTAAATAATGGAACAGTTTTACACTGCAGCTAGCTGTCTAGCAGTTTACAAAGCCAAGAGATGACTGATTTCAACATCAATTTTGTTTCTCTGTTTAAAATACAGGAAAACGGCAACCCCTATCCTGTAAAAATAAGTTCTGGCTACCATTTTCAAGTACACAGTCACTTCACATTCTGATTTATTTGGACAGTTTTTATCAGTTGTTGGATCCTAAGCTGCGCCTCACCTACAGTATCATCTCCCGTATGGGACAGTACATATTTGAGATACTGTCCTTTTGAGAATTTCCCAGTATTGTACATGAGCATTTTGCCTAATACCATCTTTGATTTTTTACACCCCAATTATGCAATTTGATAACTTTAACTCTTAATGAGCTAGTCGTTCCATAGCCACTGCTTGGAAAAAAAAAAAAAAGCTCCATCAAGCTGAGATGCGTGCATTGCAGTTTGTCCTCAGAGGCACGTGGAAATGAATCAGCTGGGGGAAATGTCTTCCTATTGATTTTCTGTTAGTGTTCGTTGGTTTTATGGTAATGTTAGGTGAGATCTCTGGATCCATCAACTTCTGGGTGTAAAAGGGTAACTGTAAGATGACCCTAAGATGAAAACCTAATCATTAAATCACAGAAAACATTAAAGTGCAAGTTAGCTTTCTTCAGAAAGATCAGCATTCTACTTTGGTGTCATCTGTCAATCACTTCAGGTTTGTAGACATGTAAGTTATTTAAGAAGGAACAGGGAAGAAGATGAGGAAAAGGCAGTTTATGTGAAATTTTGTTTCTTCATAGTTCTGTGAATTAGCCTTATCTGCAGATTGCTAACTTTGGGTTTCTGACTTCTGTTTTTAAGTATGCAGACCCAGTAGCCGACTTACTGGATCGCTGGGGTGTGTTCAGGGCAAGGCTATTTAGAGAATCCTGTGTTTTCCACCGAGGAAATTACGTGAAGGACCTGAGTCGGCTGGGACGTGAGCTGAGTAAAGTTATTATAGTGGATAATTCTCCTGCATCTTACATCTTCCATCCTGAAAATGCAGTAAGTGTTCTTAAAATTCCAAGTACTCAACTGTGGTTTTATCTTTCTGGTCCCTTCCCAGACATTTCTGATGCAGAAAACACACTTTCAGAGTGCTAAAATTTTTAGTCTGTGTCTTCTTAGGTTGCAGATAGGTTCTGGTATTTGCTGCCAAATGGTGAAGGGCTGTGGCAAACAGATCTTGACAGTGTGTCATAGTCATCACTGTTCCTCTGCTCTCAGTTTTAGCTGTTGGCATGCAGTCCATCAGATTTGAGAAATACCAAGTAGTGGTATAACTGTGTAACTAACCTAGATCTCAAAAGTGAAGTTGCCCTCCAGCGTAGCTTTTGTTCTTTGGAGTGGTTATTTCTGTAAGGATGGATTACTTGAAGTGCTTTTGGTACTCCATCTTTTTTCATCGTGTGAAAGAAATTAGTTTATTAGACAAAGGTAATGTTTTACTGGTTACTATCTGTTTTCTTTATTCATGACTAGAGGGAAGAAAAACATTAAGATCCTGTTGTGTTATACTTCTAAATGTTTTTGCAATAGCTTCATAATTAGAAATGTTAGTCAACAAGTTCATCAATTTTAGAAATAAGGATAAAAGGCAACAGCATTTCAAGGGAGAAATAAGTAGGAGCCATGCCCTGTGCATTTCATATCTGCTCCAGAAGCTGCTGGAACAGTCTGGCACTTGCCCCTTCCATCGCAGCGGTCGGCACAGATGCTCACATCTGTTTTGTAGCTGCCAGGAGAGCAAGCTGGAACTTCCCTTAGATCTACTGACTCCTAAACAGCCAGGCTGTGTAATGTTTTCTTTGATGGTTTTAGGCTGCCTTTTCTGTGAACTGTTTAAATTAGCATAAGAAATTTTTATCAGGAACATTGTTTTGCATGGTCCTGCCTCTCCGGATAGCATTTTTTTTATGAGCTGCTTTATCTTAACAGCATTGAACATTTAAATTCAGATCTTAATACTGTGCTGTCCTGAATGATTGCGCGAATACATTTTTTCCTGGTTGGTGCCACACATGATTTAAAGTTGCTATTTATAATAACCAGGAGCTGTAACTCTTAATTTATGTTCATGGTTAAAATTAAAAACCCCATCCGGATCATCATTTGGTATCTCAAAATTCAGTGCCAAGAAAATAATGAGCTGTAGAAATTTGGGAGATGAAATTAAAGACTTTGTCAGAATGGTTTAATCACGTATAGAAAAGTGCTGCTAGCGAAGGGATGGTTGAGACTCTGCAGAAACCAAGCCATGTAACTTAGATCCAAGATAATCTTTAAAAGATCTCAGTATACTTTCACAAGAGAACATACACAGAACTCCTTCTGCAAATCCAGCCCACATTTAAGGAGTATTATTAGATGCATTGTTTTCTGAACCGGCTCTTATATTTTAATCAGAGAGAACTGTTCAGTATTCACTGTTTAAATATTTCCTCCGTAGCCTCATGTGCCAGAGGAGGCTGTTGCTGCATGCCTGTGTTTAGTGACTCACACTGATAATACTTAGAGGGGGAAATAGACTCGCCCATAAATAATTTTTTCCAAGTGGAACATCAGTATGGCTTTACGAGCAGCATGCATCCCCCTTCCAGTCTGTCCTGAATATCAAGGAGGCAGGACAGATCGAGGTGCCCAGCGTTGCCTTGCGTAGGCTGCCTGGGCTGTTTGGTGCAGGTCAGCTCTGTGCCGTGCTCATTTTAAACTTGGATCTGGGGTTAATCTTGCTAGAAAATGTGAACTTGATCCTGGCACTCCTTGAATGCTAGAGCAGTTTGCCTTACTTGTGATGGCAGTGAGGGTTACAGGGCATCTGTGCAAGCAAAACTCACACGCTTTCTTCACGTCACAAAGTCTTGACAGCTGTTGTTGGTTGCTTTGTTTCAGGTGCCTGTGCAGTCCTGGTTTGATGACATGACAGACACAGAGCTGCTAGATCTTATTCCTTTCTTTGAAGGACTAAGCAAAGAGGAAGAAGTTTACAGTATGCTTCATAAACTCTGCAACAGGTAGCCCTTAACTTTGACTGACTTCTGCTACTAGATTGCAGTTGCTAGAGGATGTCTCCATCTTTTTCAGCTCTTTCAAATGTAAGCTTTGGGGAGGTCCCTCCTGTCAGAAGTGCTACTCTTGATCTTCCTCTTACATTGGACACGAAGGACAATCATGAGTGATGCTATTAAGCCTTCAGAAGCCTGACTCCTAAGGTCATGTGTTCAGACTACTTTTTTAAAGGAAAAAAAAAAAAGAAGCTATTTTAAATGGGACTCTTTTAATGAATTTCATAAATGGACATCTTTTACTGGATCAGCTTTTCTTAAAACATGCCAAAAAAGAAGCTTGTATTTCAGCAGTTGAATTTCTCTCCCTTTCTTCCCCTCCCACTATGCAGACAATTTTACCCCCCTGCTTAGAGCAGTTGACCTGACTCTGAATTTTTTCTTACAGAATGAAGTGCCTTTTTGAATGTTATTTTAAGATAAAAATTCATTTTTGTATAAGACTTATTTCCAGACATCTTTTAGTCTTGTATTGTCTAAATGCTTTAAAAGGAAAAAGGAAAAAAAATTTTATAGAGCACTGTAATATATAACAAAGGAAAAAGTTAAAACAAAGATGCTGGGTTCCTGTCTCCACGTTGACATTAAGTTGTATTACGTTTTGTCATGCTCAGAAGGTTCAAGCGTTCGTGGGAGGGGCGATTTGGATTACACGGTTATTTCACTGATACGATTTTGGATACGGTTTTGAACATATCTGCAGTTGTTTGAGTATTAGGGAATGATGGAATTTAGAAAATAGGGTGACAAATAGATCTAAAGCACCTTCTATTCTAGACAGATGAAGTTCTATTGTTTCTGCTTACGCACAACTGCCATGCCTCTCATTTTTTTTGGAAAATCATTATCTTGGGAGAATGGGGAGGAGATCTATTTATTAGTTTAAAATTCTTTTCTTAAAAAGAAACCCATCTGGGTAAGCTGGATCTGTATTGAGCTGTTTGGAGTACTTTTTTCTTTTAATTGCTGCTACTGTATACTCACCAAATGGAGTTGACCATCGGCTGTTATACTGTTTTTGCCACTGTGCCTGTGCTATGAAACATTTTCTGTAAGCTGCAGACTAGGGCAATAAATAAAATGCAGGCTTCATAACCCACCCTTACGTATTCATCCCATGGTATTTGATATACCAGACAACTCAGTTAAAGGTGACCTGCAAAGGATTTTTTTTATCATCAGGTAGGGTTGTTTTTTTTTCAGTTTAGATGCAGCCCTCTCCTTTCTTTGGTATATAAACATGGGAAACGTGTTTTTTCCTCATCTCTGATTTGTATTTCTTCTTTCCCAAGGTGTAAGGTACAGGCTGGGAAGCTATCACAAGACTTCCTAGAAGGGAAGAAGTTACTAGCTTAGGTTTTTCTTTAAAGCAGTCCTCTGCTTTGGAGCTAAATAAACCTCATCTTTGAATCTGGAATTGTGCTTAGCACCTACTCTTCTGTAGGGTCATTAATACCCTAAAATAACTTTTAATTATTTTAAGCCTTTTGAAGGAAAATGCTTTTTTTTTTTTTTTCCTTTGCAGTGTCACCTTTTAATTATTTCCCACACCAGAAATCTACAACCACAAAAATCCCAGCCCTATTGGGCTGTCAGAAAAGAAAACCGATCAGAGCAGTTGGTGCTTCTAATTAGCCTAGTGCTAAATTCTCAACAGCAGATCCCCTTTGCCTTTTGCCTTTTTTTTTCCTTGAAAAGTCTTGACGACTTGGGGTTGGGAGGGGGGGGGTGTCCAATGGACTTGGATCGTCACCCTTGTTTTTAGACAACAAATTGGTGAAGCAGCTTAAGGAATCCATTCATAGAAGGGCAGGCAGTGAGGAGATAGTCGCGGGCGCAGTGTGAGCCTGGAGGACGACTTGCCCCTTGTGGTGCTGCTGTGCCTCGCGGGGAAGGCGATGGAGGCAGCCCCGGGACACTCGTGAGTCTGTACGGCGTCCCCGTTTTCTTTCTCTTACCAGTTGGCATTCCCTTAGTACTGTATCATTCTGTGCCACAACAAAAGACAAAACTGACGCTTAAGCATTAAAATAAGAATTAAAAAACCACCCTACAGAAAAGACGTATGGATTCTGGTTAGTCCATTAATGTTCACTTTCAGTTTAAGATTGTTTAGTTTTGTGTCTGAATTCAGAGTAATGAAACTGTAAGCTGCCAAAAAGTTGTTCTCTGAGCAGTATTTTCAACTGTGTTCGTAGCTTCTGTGCTGCAAATGCAGTTTGCAGGGAAGTATTCAGGTCGTAGTTAGTTGTGCAGGTATGATAGGAATGGCTGAAAAAAAATTCAAAGACTTTCTTGCTAGCATTAGACCAAACAATCTTCCAACTAGACAATAAATAACCCCGCTGAGGCGTTACCATTGTACGGTTGTAACCTGTTCCACGTGAGACGAACCATGTCATTAGTTCGCATTTATGAAAGCAGCGATTTCATGAACCAGTTGCCTTAAGTCTGTGAATGAATGTTGATTATTAAAGTGTCTTGTATTGTTTTTAAAATCCACATATAATGGACAACTGAACTTCTGTTCCAGCTTCTGGATGAACGGTTTTGATGATGCTCTGTACAGCCCTACTGGTTTTGTATTGTTTTTCAGCTCTCGAAATCCACAAATTTCCAGAAGACAAAAAAAAAATGAATAAAGCATTAAAGTTATACTTGGTGACAATACAAAGGGGTAAAACTTAGCAGCAGTTTTGATCTCTGCTAGTATCTTAAGGCTATTTTCTGTAATTTCTGTTGTAGGGTTTGTTTTTTGTGCTTTTTTTTGTTTGTTTTTTTTTTAGCTCTTTCCCATTGAAATAAAAGTTGCAGTGTTCTGCAGTCAAGTGTGGGCTTGCCTGGCTCTTCAAATTTGGGCAAAGGGATCAAACCATCATATTTTGTCGTACTTAAAAATTCCTGTTTTAAGTTTGTTTGAATATACACGCGCTATATATTTAAAGCATCTAGATTTTAACAAAGCAATAGAGTTCTGTCTGTAAAGCCAGATAAAGGAGTGGAATGTTTGTAAAATTTGCAATACGGGTATTTGATAGTATTTTAAGTACAAGATTAAAAAAATTAAGATAGGAGACAAAATATTTCCTAAACCTCCAGCGTATTTCAAAGTGCAGTTAATGCATGCAGGTCTACAGGGTTGTTATTAACCTTGATTCTCAATTACATTTCTGGATATCAGAAGAGTATTAACAAGTCTTTTCCAGTTGATCATTCTGTCCAAGAAAAGAAACGCTGCCTGGCCTGAAGTTCTGTTGTCCGTTTTATGTTGGGTTAAAAAAGGGTTTTTGCCTGTATAGGTATTTTTAAATTAAGCTGTAAGGCAGAATGCCTTCGATTCTTGAAATTCAACTGAAGTGTTACGATTAAATTGCCATTTGTTAAACTAGGGCTGTGCGCAGGATATTTGTTAACCGCCAGGAAGCGCAGCAGGTCTCGATGGAGGCTCGTAGCAAATGTACAGTATTGCTGTGTGCACTTAGGTAGCTTCGGAGGAATAATTTGTCTATTGTTTTGCCCTCTAATCTTTTTTCAAACAGCAGAGTTATACACATGGAAGAGACTCAACACCTGAAGAGATTTGGTTATCGGTGTACGCAATCACTTTATCACGGCATGATTTTGATTAGACTGGCTGGGGACAATAAAGTATCTAAATGACACTGGTGTGTACTGATGTTGCAGCTTTTGAAATTTCAGTGTAAAAAAAAAAAATCCTGTAGCTATATAATTTACAGACACATTAATCCTATGTTTTACAGATTCTTTTTAACTAATAAAACACAGTACCGCACAGCCCTATTTGTAAAACAACAACATGTTTGTGCCTCTGATTTCCAAGGTGCTGTGATGTATGCCTTTGTGGGGCGAGGAGGGCAGGTGAGACGTGCGCGGGGCGATGGCTTTAAAAATCTCTGGGCTAACTATGCAAAACCAGCTGTCAGTTTTCTGTTTCGCATTATATTGTAAAAATCCAGCTGACTTCTTTTTTTTTTTTTTTTTTTTCTTTCTTTCTTGTTAAAGATCTATTGGGAACTTCTTAAAAGAGGAGTAAGCAATGGAAATGTTTCTTGGTTATTTTTTTTTTTTCTAATAATGGAGCTGTTTACACTTTAATGCAATGAACAATCCAGCGATACTTGAGAAACACTACAGATACCATTTGAGTGTTTTCAGGAGAGAGAAGTGTTGTCAATCAGGTATTGAATGGTTTCTTTACTGTCACAAATAAAAAGATTTTAACAATATAGTTACTTGTGCATGTAATGCTTCTCTGGGAAAAAGATTTTCTGCCCTTTTCCTTTCAGTAATAGTCACTTCCCTACTTTGACAGGGACTTTATTCCTGTCGTGTGCACATCCATGTTGGACAGCAAAATTCCCCTTCTCTATTCCACTCTCCTCCCCCTCTCCTCTTCCTAAATCATGTATAGGACTCCTTATTGACTGCTCTGGCACCTGCTTGTGCAAACAGAGCTGATGAACTACTGATGAACTCTGCTAAATAAATTGGTGGTGACTCTGGCAGATGTTCCAGCTATTTAGATCTCTGGGATGAGATCATACAATAATTTGTTCAAGTCTCAGAGCTGGGTGACTTCTTCTGAAGGGCTTACTTCAGCTACTTGAATAGCTGTTCTTAAAATCGTTGCCATATCCGAGTGAATATCTGAATAAAATGCTTTATTTAGTTGCAAAGTCTATTTTGAGAGTTTTTATCTGACATAGTAGGACTTAGGCAGAGCTTTCCTTTCTAGGAAAAGGCACATATTATTAATGCTTTATGAGCAGAAATCCTTGGGCCTGTTGGAATAAGCATCTGGCTCAGGATAACGCCGTGGTTGCAATTTTTTGGTTATTCCAGTGATTGGTTGCAATGACGTAGGCTGCCTTCAGTGTGCGGTGGGTTGGGTTATTTGATTTTATTTTTTGATTTTACCAATCTCTTTAGCTGCTACTTGGGATAAAGATCACAGAATCAGGGAATGGAGGAGGTTGGAGGGGTCCACGGAAGATCGTGTAGTCCAACCCCTAAAACAAGTACTTCAAAATTCCCATAGCAGCTCTTATTAGAGATGAGGAAGGTCGGGTTGTTCTGTCCTGGCTGATTGATGCCATTTGCAAAACTGAATACACCATTGGCTATATACACACCTCTGTGCACATGCCTTCTGCTTTCTTTTACCTTTTTATTGTGTTCTGACTGAAGGAAAGCCATCTCCAGGATGGGCTTAGGGCTCTCCCAGGTGGGCTGCAGCTCCAGGAGACCCTGCAGTCTCCAGCAGTTTTCCTGGCAGGAAGATCAGGCAGAGCTCCCCTGGACTACTCTGCCGGTTCTCCCGGAGCTACTGGAAAATAAATGATCTGTGGGTAATACATCAGTTTGGACAGGTTGGCAAGCTCAAACCTGAAAAGCTTCCAGGCATGTTTTGTTGGAAGCCTTCGAGTGCTAGGTCGGAGGGAGCAGGTTGCATTTCTGGAGCACGGGAAACACACCAACGTCTTGGATATGCTTCTGCACAGTAGGTCTGCGTTGCAATTCCACACCAACAATGTAAATCGGTTTGGTGATCAATTAAACCAGCAGCAAACCAAGTGTTTGAGTGGAAGGCTCAAAGCCGGCCATATCCTGGGACCTCGGAGGATTCTGTGCTGCAGCCATCCCTCCCCACGGCCACCACGTTATTCTGCAAGCCTCTCTTACCTTCGTGCTGTAACCACCTTCCACTGGGATGTGAACTGCATGGAAATGCTGGCCAGAGGAGCAAAACTCAGCTGCCTAGCAGTTTCTTCGGGCTGGCTCCAGCTGAGCCCAGGCTGCTGCTGCTCAAAGGCTCGGGGAGGATTCGCTGCTGAGCCAGGAGCATTTGGCATCCCCCCGACAGCCACCGCTCTCTTGGCTCGTAAGGGCTGATTGTTTCATCCTTAAAACGCAATGGGCACCACCTAGGAACTTGCAGCCCTTCGATATGCGTTACGCACAAGCCTGAGGGTGGTTTCAGGGGTTGCTGGCTTGGCATTGGGCTGGGCTCTTTGTCAGATTTTTATGAGCTTTTATGATGAAAACCAAATTTCTTCCCAGTGCAACTTTGTGACTTTTTTTCATGCTTTGATTGTTTGCTAATAAACAATCTGTTATTTTTTTCATCCTCTCCATGTCTGATCATGCGTGTAGCCGAAGCCCCTCTCCTCCCTGTGCCAGACTACTGGGGGAAAATATGGGGGCAGAGAAAAACCAAAGACTTCATAGAACCAGGGCAGAAAATTCTCGTTCCATTCCTGCTCAGGTCTTTTGGTTTGCTGGGCTCTAGGCAAGATCAAAGCCTTGACTGGTGGGCATCAGGGGGCTTCTCCAGCTAGGTATAGATCCAGCTAGGTATGGTCTTTTCTTCTTAACCTGCTGAGACTTGCATAAAACAAGCTTGTGGCTTCCAAAGCCACCAAAAATTACAGCTAAGCTGGAGCTGAGAGAGGAGCAAGATGCTGGGAGGGTGGGGACAAAAAGAAGCCAGTGATCCCCAACTAACCCAGTCCTAGGTTAACCAGTGACATCCAGCCTGCCGCCAAGGGGTGTTTGTGCCCAAAGCAAAGCAGGGGGAGCTGTACTCGGGGGAGGTTCAAGGCAGCAGTGTGGAGGCAGCATCTAGCAGGCTAAACTGTGGGAATACTGACCGAGCTCTGACATATTTTTGTGCATCATTCAGTAAGTTTTTAGACTCTTTTTCCCCCTAACAGCCTGGTTACTACATGCCTTACAATGAGAGGCAGCAAACCACAGATGTAAGTAAAATGTAAGTAGTTTTTACACATCTAAAATGTAAAGGTGTAATACCTGCTGCCTTGAGCCATGCTGCTTCTTCGTCAGCAAACATGTTTATGAGATGAAGGGAGGAAGGTTTGTGTTGGGAGCTGAGCCCATTTCTGGCTAAGCTGGGACACTAGTAGTGTAAGTGTTGGGCTAAGATTGAGATTGGATGAGTTCTTGCTTTGGCTCTGTACCCCTTAATCTTCCCTCTAATATTTTATCTTAATAGTGAAGCTTTTGGAGGCTCACTGCCTGTGCATTTAACCCAATGGAGCCTCAATCTCCTCTGAGCCCTCTACAGGCATTTTAGTAATTCAGCTAAGGCAGATTTCAATGAATCATCGTTCTCCAGTCCTCAATAGGTCTTGAAATACTAATTGAAAGAGTGGGGGCAAATATTTGGGTGGGATGACGATGGTTGCAATTCAAAAACAGTTGGGACATTGCACGGAGAAAGGCCGGGAGATGGCGAGGTCGGGGGCAGGCAGTGGGATTGCTCGGCTTTTGTACGCATCCATGCTCAAAGTCTTGGGGAAATAGGGAAAAACACGAAGCTTTGAAGGCTTTGGCCATGCAGGGCTTGGGTGCACCACGAGATGGTGCAGCTGTGCAGCGATGGCTTTTAAAGGCGTCGTAAAGGGAGCTTAAAAAACATCGTCTCAAATGAAAACATCACCATGGCTTCGGTGTCTTAATCTGCCAGCGTTGTACTCCGTGTGGGAAATGTCTTCTATCAATTAAAATCCCTCTTGGTACTTCAGAGGTAATTTCTTCATTTGTTTAATGAACTCTGAATTTCCCTTGCAAAAGGAAGTGGGGTCTCCCCAGCTGACCCCGGCTGAATACAGCACAGAAAGTATTCGTGTTAATTTTAGTTAAGTTTTTTTTTCTTCCACAAAAATGCAGAAATCCATCATCAGCACATGAAAAATAAGGAAATTAGTATCTCCCCAATAAAGCTGAAAATTTTGTTATGCTTTTCCTAGTGTGGTAAACAGACTTCCCCAAAATCTTCACTGCTAACCTTCCTGTTTGGTTTGTTTGTTTGCTTAAAATTGTCTGGGATTTGGCCGAAGTACATAATAAAATCCGTGGACAAATGTTAAATCTCCAGGAGGGAGATTTAAAAAAAAAAAAAAAAAAAAAAAAAAAAAAAAAAGGAAATAGAAATAAACAGAATTGGATGCCAAGCTGGCAGGTGGGAGCAAGGCAGTGCTCCCTGCCTCTTCCGCATCCCCGCCTGTGTGTGGAGCTGAGCTGAGGGGTTTGGGGCCAGGCCAGAGCTGCAGCATCCACTTCAGGGTTATGCAGCAGGGTTATGGGGCTGGGGCATCCATCTGTCCTGGAGGGGGATCTGTCCAAGCCAGGGAGCAGACCCAGCTCAGCCTGGGGGTTGCTGGCTTCTGGTTTGGTTGTTCCCTCTCTTCTGCTCCTTCTTTTAGAGGAATGAATGTCTGTCCGAGTGCTGGTTGGCTTATTTCCTCTCCACAATATCTAGATGGGAACTTATCCCTCTCTGTCAGTGCATTGCACGGGAGATTAAAGCTGAGAAATAATAGCTATTGGCATACCACGAACCCCACGTGGGACTCGAACTGCACATCTGCCTGCCTTCCAGTCAATCCATAGCCCAGCTCTGCTCAGCACTCCCATCCCAGGCTCCTTCCCCTGGCCAGGCAGCAGCCTTTACATTGCGACAGAGTCTGCTGTGGTCTGAACAGCAAATTCCTTCTCCTCCTGCCAGCAGGATGGAAGGCATCTCACCCTAATCCATCTTCCAACAAAGATAACACCGCGGCAGAGGAAACGCGAGCAGGCGTTGGGTGCTGGACGTTAGCTCGGGTGGCCGAGCTGGGTGCTGCCAGGGGATGGGACTTCAGCTGCCCTCAAGAAGGGTGAAAAGGGTGGTTTGGGGGGGATTTATGTGAGCACTGCAGGTTTTCCTGTGTTCCTGTGGAGAGGGGGAGGCTGCTCCTGAAAGCCAAGCCTGCTAGCAGACAGGCTTCCTCCAAAATGGATTGTCTGCGTACACATTCCCCCCCAGGAGGAGAATTAAGGTGAAACTCGATTAACATAATCCAAGCAATATGGAGAATTTCAATTAAAAGGAGTGGGATTCCTGCAGGAGGTGTCTGCCAGCCTGCACCGCACGTGACCTGTGCCAGGGAAAGGGTCCGGCTCCAGCCGATGGCCTGGCATTAAACTGGGCTCTGATCTCTCCAAAATCCTGCTGCTCCTTGAATTATTCCAATTCCTTGGGTGCTGCTGTTGGGCACGGCCCTTTCTCACCTTTACTCTGATATAAAGGAATGAAATGATCTGAGGGATTCCATTTCTGAGGGCAAACCATTCCACAAATAAAGCATTTCCTTATACCAGCTGCAAAGGCTGTGGCCTGCTCGCTGTGGTTCCACATCACCATGGCACCTTCTAGCTAGCCCTGCTGGGGGTCAGTCACAGGCAGGAAACACAGACGGGTTTGTTGACTTCTTTAGATTCAAGAAAATAAAATCCATCATTTAACTTCTTCTTAACTGAGCTGTCGGCCCTGATGCTCTCTTGCTGTGTTTTTAAAGCAGTGGATTCAATATGCTCTCTACCAGGCCAGGTTGTACAGGCACCAGTCTTGTGTGCTCTCACCCACTTTTAGGAATTTGGGGAACAGATTTCAGCCCCATCCTGGAAAGGGTTGGAAACACTGAAGCTAATTTTGACTAATTTGTCAAAGTAGCAGTTTCCCTCCCCTAATAACTTTTTCAGCCTTAGAGCAGGTGCCCCCTGAGAACTACTGCATGATATTATGATGTTAGTGAAGCAGAAATCGGATCATTATGAACTTCTGTAATTAAGGAGAACGGCTGGTCACCCACCAGCGAGATGATAAATGTGCAGGCAGAAGTGCTCCAGCAAATGGAGTGGGTCAGGATCGGGTGAGACTTGACCCCAAGGGAGGTAAAGCACAGGCCAGCTGCCAAGCTGCAAATCCAAGTAGTTTCTACATCTCCCTGCCCTCAGCAGAAGAAAGTTGTCACCATTTAATGTCCCTCAGCTGCATTATACGAAACACAGCAGTAGAAGGGCAAGTGCTCCACTGAAGGGCAGCATATACCCATTTTACAGATGGGAAGGGGCGGTGTAGGTGGAAGAGGGCTCTGGGTCCCCTGTGTCCTCTGTGGCTCACAGCACCATCCCCTCCAGAGCCTTCTGAGCCCAGAGCTCTCGAGCAAAGCTTCAACAAGGCCACCTGCTAATCTTCCTCAGACAGTAACACAACCAGCTGCAGTTCCTCAAGCTCAGTTTTGAGCCAGAAGTGCCCAATGGCCACTCCTCACCTCTCCCTTTGCCCCAGGCATGTGTTAGGAACTAAGCTCCCAGCTCTGCAGGGCTGACCTTATAACAAGTCCAGGTCTGTACGGGTGGGTAGCCAAAGCCACCTAAGCCTGGCTTTCTCCTGGACATTTCCTGCTCCCCAGGATGCTGGAGGTTTCACTACAGAAGAATAAATCCCGTTGGACATGGAGCTGCTGAGAGGTACATGATCCCATGCTGCGTCCTTCCACCGCTGCAACCCCATACTCTGGAGAGCTGCTTCTGTAGCAGTGGCAGTCAGAGCTGGGGAAAGTGCCCTCTGCTGCTTTATTTTAAAATGCCAGCCTTTTCTCAACAACAAACTGCAAACTTGCCATGTCCTACAAACTTTTTGGTCACCCCTCTTGTTTTATGTCTCGTTATAGGACAATGAAATCATGTCAAATCCTGTAATAGCAGCTTCAAAGTTCAAAGCAGTTCTGTGATTATTTCCTATTTGTTTGTTTGTTTGTTTGTTCTTTCTCCTAAATGAGCCTGATTAACTTTATCTTTTAACAGTCTCAAGCTATAAGGGCTGTTAGAAATAAGCTGCACTTCTGCAATGAAATAAACTCACTTGTAGGAAAAACAGGGCTGCTAACAGCACCAGTGAGTTCTGCTTGCCCTCCTGTGGATCCATTTTATCTTTCAGCTGGCTTCCACCACTACCCAATGAAAAGAGGTGGACAGAGATATTGATGTTTAATGGTCCCAATCCAAGCCTAGAAATTGTGTGAAGGCCTGGCTCTGGTTTCATAAAGGCCCGTTTGGAGCTCATCCTGATGTCAGCACTTGAAAAATGCACTGTGGCAAGGCAGGAGGGGATGATATCCCCACTGGGCTGGTGCAGGCAAAAAGCAAAGCCAAGCTTCCAGGTCCCTGAGCTGCCCTCGGGTCCACAGCAGAGCCAGCTGCTTCAGAGCATTTAATAGATTCACAGAATGGTTTGGGGTGGAAGGGACTCAAAGCCCATGCGCCCAGGTCTCCCTCATGGCCAAAACGTCCTGTATTTTTGAGTCAGTGCTGCCCCTGTTCCCTGCTCCTGGTGCCATTCCACCTGGTACCCAGAGGTACCAACCATGGCCTGATTTCTCCTTCAGCTCCTCCCTCCCCACTCCAAGTGTTCTTCTTCTCAGGAGATTGAGCAGAAATCTCTTTAGTCCTGCCTGAAGCCCCATGGAAAGAACTAAGCCCTCCTGTCCCGAAGCCACTGCTTTGGTGGGCTTTGTGGGGCTTTCAGGAGATCATTGCCTAATACTGCTGCCCCCAGGGAGGACTCTTCCCTGTAATGTTGTGATTTCTGTCTTTAGTGAACTGAAATATCGGGCTAAAGGAAGAGAAAATGGGACTATTTTAAACACTTGTTATTTTAGGTAAGCTGCATGCAAAATGAAATGGTTGCTGAGGGATGGTAGATACAGTCATACTTGTCCCAGTACTTAGAAGGGGCTGCAGGAGAGCTGGGGAGGGACACTTGGTCAGGGGTGTAGTGACAGGACAAGGGGGAATGGCTTTAAACCGAAAGAAGGTAGGTTTAGATTAAATGTAAGGAAGATATTCTTTCCTATAAGGGTGTCAAGGCCCTGTCCCAGGCTGCCCACAGGAGCTGTGGCTGCCCCATCCCTGGCAGTGCCCAAGGCCAGGCTGGATGGGGCTGGGGCAGCCTGGGCTGGTGGGAGGGGTCCCTGCCCATGGCAGGGTGCTGGGATTAGGTGGGCTTTGAGGTCCCTTACAACCCAAACCATTCTGTGATTCTGTGACTGAGTGGGCAGATCATGTTTGTCTCTCCTGCAGGAGAAGTCCAAACAAACAAGCATACGGCAGGACACCAGGAGGCTGTGCCGCAGGGCGCTGTGCTGCAGGAGAGCAGGGAGATGCAGCGGATGACAAAGCTTGGAACTCTTACACGATGCTTCTGAAGAAAAAATAACCTCAAGTTTAAAAAAACAAGCCTTTGCCAAAAAAAAAAAAAAAAAAAATCTCATTCTAGGAATATATTCAGAGGGAAAGTTATGTAAAATCTGGGAAACCATTGCTGCTGTGCTACTCAATGCCAGAGAGATTTGGACAGGAGCTGTGTTCAGTGCCAGTGTGCCTTAAGGCAGAAAATACCAATGAAGTGGACTGGCAGAGCCACAGATTGTGGAGAGCCTAACCCACAGGAAAGCAGCACACTGAGCGTTTCTTCTTGAAGAGAGAATTTGTCAGGATTAATGCTTGTTTTTTAGCAGGATGTCCATCAGATTTCTGTCATCTCTAGAAAACAGCACCATTTTCAACCAAAAAAAAAAATCAGGAAAATATTAGGACTGCCATATAGCTACACCCTAGCAGTACACGGTTTAAGTAGGGACATCACTTATCTGGACCAGAGGAGCATTTCACAGCATTTCTTCTCCTGGACCACCCCATGCAGGCACCATGTGTCTCTGTAGGTAAGTGTCAGCAGATGGCATTTTGTGGCATGAAGACATCTGGACCAACCTTCAAAAGCAAGGATTGTAAAAGCTTCCTGCTCTCAGTGCCCCCAGGATGCTGACCTGCTGCTGCTTTGCTTTCCAAAAGTGTTTTAGAGGCATCTTTGGGGCAGGTAATCCAGCTGGGAAGGCTGGTTAGGAGAGGAGAAAGGGGATGTAAGGAAAAAGCTTCACTCCTGTGTCATTGGAGATTTGAAATGTTCTGGAATTTGGCTGAGAGCTGGGGTGTGGGTTTTCATTGAATAATCGACAGTTTCTGGGTACTGCAGAAAATGTTCCTGAGAGATCCTGAATTTGTCACTAGTGCATGCAAAAAGCACCCTGCACCAGCAGGCTGCTCCTCTCTCTGCATTTTTACATATAATGTGTCGTCCTCTTAAAATGGCAGGATCCTTCTTCCTAGATTTGTGCGCAGAAGGAATGTGGTCTGCAGAAGTCCTCCCCAGCACATCTTCTAGCAAAAGGAGCTCATCCGGATCCTCAACTGGGAGAGAAAACCTCCTAAAAGCAAAGGTCAGTACAGGAGATGAAGGATAGCCTCTTCTTCACCTCCCTCTTTGTGAATGCTTCTGATTCCAGGCGAGGCAAAACCCATGCAGAAATGGGCAGAAACCCCATGTCTGAGTGCACGGTGATGCAATCACGCACACTGATATTGCCCTGGCATCTCTTTATTGTCTGTCCCCAAGCAGGTTTGGCTAGAAGTGGAATGGCATTGCTCATTTGCACGAGGATTCCCCGAGCACGACCTCTCCCTCGTAGTAGAAACCCCACAAGGAAGTAACACAGGTTTCTTGTCTGGTGTTTGAACTGGTGACTAGAACTGCCCAGGAAAATGCTCACAGCTCGCAGGTGTCGGTGCTCTGACCCCGTAAGGATGGGCGGTGTTGATGTTCACCCTGACTAACAGCCAAAGCACCCCAGAGGATTTGGGTGTATCAGCCTCGGGGCGAGGTTTTTGCTGAAAATGGGAGGGTTTGGGGGAGCACCACCGGATTCTCTCACGCAGAGCATGGTGGCAGCTGGGGGATGCCCAGCTTGTTGGACCCAAACTTGCAACCAGATGTGATGCATGGCACCATGGGTTGTACAGGGGGCACAGGAGATCTGGGTTTCACCTCTGGCTTTGACTTTCTGAAGATCTTTTCTGACAGAGATTTAACTCTCTAGGCCATGATGTTGCTTAAAACACAGCTGCAGCAATTCTGCAATCATTGAAGCATCCAGAATAGTACAAACCAAGTTGTTTCCTTCAGATAGTTTTCATGCCTTTCATCTCCCATTTTTTTTTGGGGGGGAAACCAGAAAATCTCTGTGGGTTCTGCTCCAGCCCACCTACTTAACTTCCTACTTGTGATCCTTGGACTGATCTATAAGAGGCAGGTGGAGAGGATGCTGAGAAGTCCCCAGACCATGCAGAGGTGTGCACAGCACACTCATGCCCAGCAGCACCTGAGCTCCTTCCAGCAGCACGATAAGTCCAGTGCCAGTTCACTGGGGGCAATGAGGCAAGCGAGAACCCTTTGGGGACCATGAAGGACAGGGAGGGGTGACATTTAACGGAGTGACAATTTCTCAGCCCTGAAGGTGATTCATTTTTCTTGCTCCTTCCTGGTTGGCATACAGAGGGCTGCATTCCTGCAAACAATAGCTCGGCCAGCCTCGGCTACCTGCTGTACCCATAGTCCTGCAGACACGGTCCTGCTGCTGCCTGCAGGTCCTGGGGATCAGCACCTCCTAGGGTTTGAAATTCATTGGCTGTGACACTGATTTCATGGGGGTGACTGCTGTGTTGGCAGAAGGACAAGGCTTTGGGATTTCAGCCCTCACCTCTGCCCTTAGCAGAGGGTGCCTGTAGAGTCACAGCAGCAGCCAGGTTGCTGAAATGACGGGGATTAAAAATTAAGCTTGCGAGGGAGGGTGGGGTGATTTTGTGGGCATTCAGGTATAGTCACCAACGCAAGAAATCAGGTTTCCCACAGTAGATAAAACCACTGGTCTGCCTGAATGATAAAAATAAATGTTGAGGGTGAGAGCTCCAGCAGCCTTCACTACCAGGGCAATTCTCCTGCATGGTGGGGTGAGCTGCTGGGGACCCACACTGACTTTCTGCTTCTTGCACAGGCTTCCCATGTAATTGTGGCCAAAAGGGCAAAAATAACCTCCTTTTCCTTCAGCTCCACAACAAGACATTAATTCTCCACCTCACTTACTCACAATGAGATTGCCATGCCAGGACAGTCCCCAGGATCTCCAGGGATGTGAGCGCCATGAGGTGAGCAAGTCACTCCTTCTCCACCAAAGGCTGCCATGGTCACACAGCCATTAACTGGTGCTGGCAAGGCCGTGCCTTCCCTGTATGTGCAGTCCTTGCTGTGAAATGTCTGCTTTCTGCTGGATTCAGCTGGCGCTGACAACTGCAGAGGCTTTGCTCGATGACCCTGACCAAAGCGTGCTGGAATTTGCTGGGTTTCATACGGTTTTCATTAGGGCTGAGAGAGAGCCCCTGAGGTTTTGTGAAATTCCTGAACTATCCTTACGGCAATGTGCAGGGCTGGCCTGTTTGTAGGGATGTTTGGTTTTACCGATCCTCCCTGCTCTCTGTCTTCTCCTCCTTCTCTTCCTCTTCAAGGTAAGCTCTGCTGTACCTAGGGGGACATCTGCTCTGTGCTACAGATGAAGAGTGAAGACAAAGCGGTGACAGGACACAGTAGGAGGTTCATCTTCATGACCAAGTCAACAGGCTGGTGCTTGGGTGATTTGGGCTTATTTATGCCTTTATTACTCAGTTCCCATGTTAATACTGGTCAGGAAACCTTATCCATCTCCCTGCTACCGACCGAAGACTGACGTGAGAGAGGTAAACACAGTGCCAGGCTCCCACAATTGCTTACCCTGGGATTATCAGTTTAGGTGTCTGCGCTTGCTTTGTAAAGGGCTGAATCAGGATTTGAGATCTCTAAAGGAAGTTGGTAATTTAATAAGGGTTATTAACAGCTGACAGCCCGAACCTCAGCTCAGCTGGTTGCAGTTTATGTAAAACAAAAAGAAAACACTCAGGGAAAGGAATGCAACAGCTCAGTTCTCCTGCACATCGTTCCCCCGGGGTTAGACTCTGTGTAGATCACCGCATTGCCTTGAAGCTCATCCCTTTAGATTCTCCATCTCGTTACTTAAAGGGCCAAGTCCTGCTGAGCCTTCATTGACACTGAGTACTTCCCCAAAGCCTTTTGGCTTTTTGGAGAAACAAGAGACATTTTCTGAAGCAGTAGAAAATGGAAGCACAAACCTCATTCATCCTAGCAGGCATCCAGCCAATAACCTGAAGGACATCAGATGCTCAAACCAGCATTAGGAGTACGGTCTGACGGTGACATGGGGTGAGGGGTCTTGGGGACTCATGTTCTTCTGGAAGCCTCCCCAGGTGAAGCGAAGGCCTGAAAATGGCCGGATCTGAGCTGGGGCCCCACTGCCGCATTCCTCCTCTCCGTTCCCTCTGGAAGGCAGCCAGGGCCGCTGTTTGCCCGTGCCACGGCGCACGGCCCCACCTGGGCCATCCTGTTTTCTCAGCACACCTGTTAATTCCTGGCACGAGCAAGCAAATGGAGAAGGGAGCAGAGGAAACTTTGCCCCCCGTGCCCCCAGACAGGGCCAGAAAAGCTGATTGACCTCCTGAAGGCGAGGAGCTGCTCCCTGAGGATTTTCCTCCACATTCTCTCAAATACAATTTTAGCAAACAAAATTTGATGCAGCACAGCGCCCTGCAGAGCCTTTGGTAGTGGCCAGCGCTCAGAGAGCAAGGCCAAGGGAGGGATGGCGTGGCATGGCCATGTCCTTCAATGTCACTGTAGTGAAGGCAGGTATCATCACTGAGGTGTTTCTCCTTCTTAGCAGAGACTTAGAGTTGTGCCTCCCACCTCCAAAGATGGGCTGTAGATATTTTAGGATGTAGAAGAGGGGTTCGAGGCTGAGCAGAAGCCCTGGCAGACTTTGCTGTGGTGCTACAAGATGACACCACCTGGCCCTCTCTCCATTTCTTTTGCAAGGGGGACTTCCCCTCCTAAGCCTGAGAAAATATGACCCTCATATCCACAGTTCTCATCCTATCATAGCTGGCTTAAAGTGGGGGTTGCACCAAGGTTGCCAAGCAATAAATTGGAGCAACCAATACAGGTTTGGCTGTGCCAGAGATGATACTGCTCCTGTCTCAGCCTGCTGCAAGCTGTGGGCTCCAAGAAGGCGAAATGGCTCTTCAGAACTTCCACCAAGCTATTTCTGCCTGATATCAGCATTTACCCTTGAGTCTTGGCTTGCCAAGGCCACTCCTTTCTTTTGTGCTGGGAGGTGAGGGTTTGGCCTGACCTGCCCCTGCCCCTGCAGGAGCCAACGAGCGCAGGGCTCCATTGCCCTAGAGCTGGTGTGGAAGGGCTCATCTGAGGGATAGTGGCATCTCCGTGAACCCAGAGCTGCCTGCCAAGGCAAGGAGTACTTACTGCCACCGAAGACCACTTTGTTCTGGCTGGTGCAAGACAGCCCTGCACAGGAACACTCCTCGCCCAGTGCCCAGGCACCTTCCCTTGTCCTGAGATGTTTCCATTTGCTGCGGTTAAGCATTAACCAGTACACCACTGCCCAGCAAAGACAGCTCTGTGCTGCCGTGTCAGCTGGTTCTGGCAGAGCTTTACCCTGAGAAATGCTTTCCATTCCGAGCCCTGACCTCCACTAGTCCAAACCCACTGGGCCAAAGAGCAAAGCTGTGTTCGCCTTCCCCCACAGCCAAGTGCCTCTCGCAGCCAGCCTCCCCTTGCAGGCAGCAGGGACAAATCCTGAGGCTGGTGCTCAGTCTCTCCCAGCTGCCCTCCAGCCCTGCCTTGCTCGTGGGTTGGATGCTGAGGCTGGCTCTTTACCTTCTGGGTGCCTCTGATGCTTCAGCAAGTAACAAGCCACCACAAGTGAGTTCCTCGCATGTATTATGGCCAAAATGCATTTACATGCATTGCTTTTTCCATCTTTTTCCCATATCCAGGAGCACAACAGACCACAGGAAAGTGAATTACAGCCCAGTCCTCCTCTATCAGACCTGCAGGCAGGTCTGCAAGAGGCACGATGTGTGATTACATTTGGACTCAGCGATTTTGCAGGGCAGAGAAGTGCCCGAGTGAGGAACGTGTAGTAAAATGTCACATTTTTGGGTCATGGAAAGCTCTCCTCCAGCATTCTCAGAAATCCATGCAGTGCCTGGCATATAGATAGCAATAGGTCCCTCCACTGCTCTTTGTATGGTTTTTTTGTCTCTTTCCCTCACTTCTCCAAAGCATGAGGCCCCTGCTGTGTTATCTCACCCGCAGGGTTTGGCCTTTCCCTCTTCCTCCCGGAGCTCTGTACCCAAAAGCAGGGTGGAAATACCTTTGCAAAGTGTCATTTGACAAATACGTCCTTGGCAGAGCCTGTTTCCCCGTGCACAATGTTAACCTTGTCCACAGGCACTTTGGGTGGCCAAGGGTGAGGCAGATGGAGGTCACTACATTGCCAAACCTTGATTGTGTGCTTCAGCAGAGTCTTCCTCCCAGTACCTTCTGATTTCCCCAAGCACATCCCTATGACAATGTCTTCAGTGTCTTAGGCTTGCACTGGGACACCAAAAACAGCCTCATCTGCCATTTGTACATATGGAAAATATCCTTAAACCGCAAGGTCTTTGAGCTCTGGGAATACCAGGTCAAGGCTCAGGATGAGAACAGGATTGCATCAGGTCAGGCATGTGTGAAACGTAGCTGGGACGGGAACAGCTCAGATTATGTACAGTTACAAAAGTCAGGCTATTCTGTTTTCCACCACTACCAAGCTAAACTGCTTGGAAATAATGTTTTCTGCTCCGTAAACCCATGGCATGACCAAAATTAGCAGGAAGCAAAAAGTGCCTACAGCTCAGCTCTCAATGAGCCCATATTTTACGATGAACATTTCCTTTTCCCTCAGCACTGATTGTTCTAAACTGCTGTACATATATTTCTACAGATTTGGGCTCCTTAGCAGCACACCAGGATTATTTAGTATTTTATTCACTGTGGAAATGGAAAGAAGTGGGGACAAGCAGCTCAAACCCCACTTGTACATGAGCCAGTTGTGCCTTACAACCAAATGGTAGGTAGAGGAATGACCTGTTTTACCCAGAGCCCCAATTCATGCAGCTGCAGCCATGGAAATGGGTTGGTTTACATTAGCATCCATCAGCACTAAGTAGGACCCAGACATGCAGACACTATTAATTAAACCCATTTTGCTGGCGATAATGACTTCATGCAGCTAAAGGGGAACTGATGATGGAGTTTGGTGCCGAACCTCTGATATCCTCAGGTGTCCTTCCCCAGATCCTATCATCTCTCACCACAGCCAAGTGTGTGACCCTCAAAGCTGGTGAGGGCTTGGGGCTGACTCCTAGGGCAAAGGCAGGCCCTGCTGGAGGTTCCCATCTCCCGTGGTCTGGAGGAAGACACAAAACATCATCCCTCTTCTCCCTGTAACGTGAATTACTCAGCATGAATTTTTCAGAAATGAAAAGGATAAAAAATGCAAGGTGAAGGCTGTTATGGGTTTTGTGAGCTGTAACCTTCTGATATTAAGGGACAAAATGTTCACTGTGATTTTGGCATCTTCAGCCATGAAACCATGAGCTCTCTGAAAGGTTCCTCTCAAATATGGGCACACACAGGGTGAATGAGCAAGTTCAGTCTGCACCCTGATCTGCAGCCATCATGATTAGTGGTCCGGTGGTCTGTACCAAACGCCATGAGCACTTTGGGCACTCTTCCCATTAGAGGTTCCTCAGCTCTGAGGTGGGTCGGTGGACAAGATCTGTGGAAACTGTCTTTGTTTAATCCAGCATATCCAAGTTTATGTGGGTTATTCTAAGAAATTAAGAAAATGGCAAAAGAAGCTTCTTATTTAGTTCCTAGTCCAAAGAGGCTGTGGTGCCTCCATGCTTGGAGATATTCCAAACCCAGCTCTATATCATCCTGGGCACGGTCCTCTCTGGTATCTCTGTGCTGCACGTATGATCTTCTTTCTTATAATGAGTGCCTGGTGACCTTTACCCTCTGCTGCAAAAGTTGGAACAGGGCTGGTATTCTCATTTCATAGGGGAGCACAAGAGATGGATGGGATTGATGTTCAGAGGCTCATTTCCCATGGGCATCAGTGGAAGCCCAGCCTCTGAATTTCTCTGAAGGTCTAGGTCAGAGCAACCTGCCCAAAAGCGTGCAGCAAATTAGTTGAAAAACAGAGGTGTACATGCAGGAGAAATATCCTCTCAGTGCTGGGTAGTCCTCACTCTGTGGGCACCCAAGGTGTCCTGATCCCCAAAGGCAGAGCCACCTGGTGACAACAGGCTAAGGGAGGGTCCCACCGCCAACCACGAGCAGCACCATGCAGATGCCAGGCAGGAGAGGTTGGGACAGAAAGGAAATGGCCCTTTCAGAGGGGCTCACTTCGTATTACAGCCACCCCCTTGCAGATGTTTTTTTCCTAATGATGATCCACCACTTCACAACATGTGTCCACACAAATGTTCCCAAGAGCATCACAAGGGTGAAACCCACACCATTTCTGATATATCACTTGTACAAGGAGGTAGACATGCAGCCCACCTATCTGAGTTATCTCATGCCACGTCTGAACCACCTGCTACAGGCTTCCCCAGCAAAGGGGAGAGCTTTCTGCTGCAGGAGGTGGCCACAGCAAACACCACCAGCTTTGCAGGGATTTTCTGGTTTATCATTATTTTCTCCCGGGAGAGCAGCCTGGCTGCACGCTCTGGTGCTCCGTCACATGCCTGTTTCAGCCTTTAATCCTGACGGCAAACCTCACCCCCGGGCTGCACATGCACCACGGGAGACCGTGCAGGTTTTCTGCCCACAGCACCTCTCCCTCTAACCATTTTGGCAGCTGGCTCCAGATATTTGGGACAGTCAGAGCCAGGAACAGGAGCTGGGACACCCGGGCCCAAGCATCGATGTGGCACTGAGCAGCACCGCACCCGGCTTTGCGCAGCTGAGCCAGAGAAGAAGGGAGGAAAACCAACTCCTGCCCTTTAAATCTGGACAAAACAGGTTTCTAATTAAAGCAGCACTTAATCATTAGCGCTGGGAGAGTGCAGCGATGGTGGATATTTGATGCAAACAGCGAGTTGGTTGAAACTCTCTCATACTGGCTCCGTCTTTGTCCCTCGGTGCGCGGGGGAATGGGTGTGATCCGCCAGTAGGAGTGTCTGCAGCTAAGTAGGGGATTGAATTACCGAGCACTGCCGTTCCCTAGCTGACAAGGTAGCAGAACAGCAAACAAAAAGTGCCTCGAAACTAGCTCACCAAAGAGGAGAGAAAGTGCTGGGTGTGCGCAGAAGGGAGACCTGCGAGGACGCCGTGCGCATTGCAAGGTAAGCGGCTTTTCTGCACCCCTCCTGCTTGTAGTGGGAAGGCCAGAAGGGTTTCATGACCGCTCTTGCTGGGTGGGAGAGTAAGAAAAAAAAAATAATAATAAAAAGTATTTATTTCATAAAATAAAAAAGCTCTCCTGGTGGAAGCCTAGGTCTCTACTAAAAGCAATGAGACCCCCAGATCTGCACTGTGCCCGGTGCTGCCACTACAACTGGGTAGGCACTGAGTATCACCCGTGGTTTAGAGGACACATGCTTCTTGTTGAGCTCTCTGCACAGAACAGCTTTGATTTCACTCAACGAGAAATTAACGGCATTTGGCTTTAACCCGGTTTGTTTCGCTTCTTGCTGCCATGGGGACTTGCCCGAAGCCTGTGTGATGTGGTTACGGGTCCGAGCAGCGAAAAAAAAAAAAAAAAAAACTTGCTGGAAGTCCTGACCCATGGGTCTTGCTGTAGTCTAATGGATAAATCTGCTAATGGCTGAATGGCGGGCTGTTTGCTCTACCAGTACAGATTGTTTTCTCTTCTTGTTCATTTGCGATGCAGATTGCACTAAGATAAAACTGAGTTGTAATGGAGTTGAGCTGCGGGCTTACTTGCCAGTGTTTTTCTTAGGTGTGTCTATTAAGAGCATAAATATTTAACAGAAAGGAGAACCGATATGAATTAGCATCCGTGGGAGGTTTGCATTTGTTCAAGGCTGTCCTAGCACAGGTGTAAACAAATATTACAACAGCTGAGGCAAACTGGCCCCACCAGGGTAGCACTTAGTTGGTGAATCATCCAGGTGCTCTTTACCTGCCGCGGCTAAATGGGTAGATTAAAGCTTGCAAAGTGGAGATTAGACAATCAGAGGGCATCAGCCTTCCGTGTCGGTGGGGTTTTACCATTCCCTGCCTGTTTCCATGTGTTCCTCCTGGCAGGTAGGCCAGCCCTTCTCCTCCTCCAGCTCCCTTCCCACCGGCGGCAGTGTAGGTCTCGTGCCATGATTTCATAGGCAGGACTTTGTGGCAACAGTTGTCAAGGTCTCCCAGATGGGAGCAAAGGTTTCCTACCGCAGCCACAAGTGGGGTCACCTTGGTCTCCTTCCTTCCCCTGTGTCTTGGGGCTCCTGGTTAGGTTAAGACAATGAATCTCTGCTCTGGACTGGCCAAGGATGCTGAAGATGTGATGGTGTCTCTTGGTTCTTCCCACTGACCTGCATGTGTTTTTCTGGACTTGAAGTATGGTGGTGGTTAGCTTTTCTGCCCTGGAACCCCCAGGGAGGTATGGGATGTGTGACACATGAAGGAGATGTACCATGAGCTCTGTGACTTCAGTCTGGGTCTGTGCTGGGCACAGCCTGTTGGACCAGAAAATTTTGATAAAACTAAATGTATCACAGCCTGCTTTGATGACGAGCTCTGAAATGCCCTGTGCGATGAAGAGGAGCATGGGGCATGGTGAAGGTCTTTGTGCTACCTGCCCCACACCTGGAGAAGGAACGTGCCCCAGTTAGCCCTCGTTACTCTCAAGGAATGGGCTCCTTGCAGCCTCCTGACTCATGCTCTGTGACCGGCACAAATCCACGGGCTGGGCTTTCTGTGTCTGCCCTAAAAGCTGCTCTGCTATGTGTGACGTTTCCACCTGTGCAAGGAAGGGCTTTCATGTGGACACCCCACACCCAAAATATCTCAGCTCTATCTCTCTTTTATTACCACATACTCTTCAGCTTCTCTTGACTCCTCAAACACACCTTATACATGCTTCTAAGGCCCGTTAACACCTCTCTTCTAAGCTTTCACTTTCCACATAAAACAACCCTGGAAATGGTTTCTCTTGGATGATTATTCACTTCCATCGAGTGTTTTGGGTGCAAAAGGAATGCAGAAAAGGGTGACTGTTGTCCCTAAGTCTTTGGCATCCTTCAGTCCAAAGGGTCCTCTTATATGTAACACTGAATTTTAGCACAGGGTACTGTGCATCTGCTCCAGTTGCCTTTATTTCCAAGGACCTCTGCTTGAAACAGAAATCCTGCCATTCAGTATCGTTTATCTGAGCCTACTCGTGCTTATCTGAGGCAGTGCTGGGCATGTCCTTACTTTACATGTCCTTACTTTACATCCATGTCAAAGACAGGAGGCATAGGGGATACAAAATTGCACGGTTTTGCTCCATCCTGGGCATTTCCTGCGCAATGGGCTATTCAGAGCAGACAGCCTCTCCTACCTAAAAATGTCTTTTTGCCGTGCCCTGGAATGAAAGAATAGGTTTCTGGGTAGCCCTTTATTTAAAACTGCTCTTACAAAAGCAGCTGAACAGAATAGGAAATGGGCGGCACTAGAAGTTGTGTTCTCTTTTGGGTGATTGAGGCTGTCGAGATACCCACCTTCTCTTTGGGAGGCTGCCAGAGCCCAAATTACTGTCCTTTGCTGCTGCCTAGGAAGTAGCTCTCAGGGTCTGAGCAAATCCCACCCATCCCATCTTTCAGATGCCTGGTTTCCCTCTCAGTGCTCAGACAAACCTCCCATTGGCAGCTCTGGTTGCAAAACCAGGTTCCGGATGAATGACTCTTTCTAAAGCTCTCTGCAGTGTTTGCAGGGATGTTTTATTCATTCGGCTTTATGCTCTCTCAAAGCTGACCTTAATTTCTAGCAAGATGGGGCTGCACAGTCTCCTCGCGCTTGCGTGGTGAGGACCTGTGTGGGCTGGATTTCCCTTGTCATGCCAGACGAGTGCCAGACACACTCTGAACTCCCCTCCAGTTTCAGAGAAGCTTACAGGATAACACCAGTGTGGGTGCTGCTGGGATTCCCTTGAGACAAGATCCCGTGAAGGTCTGGCTTTGTTTCAAAGTCTTTAAAGCTCGTATAAGGGAACTCGCACCTTGGCTCAGCACCCTGTCCTAGTCAAGGAAGGGTGGGTTGGGTTCTCCAGCTGGTCTGAGAGAAGTCAGGCCAGCAGCCCTGCTCCATCACCAGCAAACAAAAGTCCTGATTGCAAGGGCTTATCCAACTGCACTAGTTAAATGCTGCTCCAAGGAAACTCACTCTTATCTTGTATGCAAATATGTGCGCACATGTGTGTGTGTGCTCTCACAATAGGTAAAAAATTGTTGCATGTGGTAGGCAAAAATCTTAGTTCCTAGACTTGGCTTTTGAAGAGGATGGTGTAGGTGGGCTTGGTTGGGTTTAATGGGGTTTGTTTGTGGTGTTTGGTTCAGTTCTCACTGACATACCTGGGTCAGGGCCTTCAGATCTGGAAAATGAGGCAGGGTTTTGGGCACAGAGGATGGGGCTGAGCTCCCGCGCTCTGTGAGAGGCGAGGGACAGTGTGGGACACTAGGCTCTCCACCCGGGGGCTTCCTTGTAGGCTGAGTCCCTCCTGACTGAGGTTCACCAGACACCTAGACCCAACATCAGGACAAGGGGAACCACCCAGGGAGAGTCATCCTCAGACTCGAGCAGCTAAAACTGAGATATCCAAGTGGGGGTGGACAAATCCCATCCCTTCCTGGCCTTTCTCTGGGCTCTTTTAACCCCACACAGTGGCCTTTCTTTGGTGTCAGCTGGGCAAATGCCTTCTATGGGGATCTCTTAGCTGTCCTTACGGTTAGCTGTGTGCCTTGCCACTGCCTTACAGTTCCTGCATGCATCTGAGCTCTGGTGCTCCCTGGGGCTCAAGAAGCTCTTGTACACATGACCAAACACACACCCTCCTCCTTGATGTCTCAGCTCGTTTTACTTACCTGCAGTCATTAGGTTTAACAACGCTCTGTTAAAATGCTGATGTGGGAGAGGATCATACCTTTTTTTTTCCTGGAGGCGGTGAGGAACAAGAAGTTTCTGACAATGCTGCTAAGCGAACCGCTTCTCTGGGAACCAGGAAGAGGAATTAAAATGGCCTCAGCTTTGTTTTCCTTCTGCGTGCATCTCTTTGCCCTCACTGTGGCATAGAGCCCTGCCTTTGGACGCAGGGCTGGTGCCGAGCCAGCGATCGCTCCCTTTCACCAGGGCAGGAAGAGCTGAAAGAAAAGAGAGATTTGTTCGTGATGAATTGGCAGGCTTCTTGCTTGCCTTTCCCTGGGGATGGCTCTGTACTGTTACCGACTCAATAACCTCACGACAAGGAGCCAGGGGTGGAACGGATACCTCTGGAGCAGGCGTGGGTCCAGCTGCATTTTATTATTTGAAAATAATGCAGCACACCAGGGGCAGCGCTGATGCGAGGCACTTGCATACAGCTTCCAGAAGCTACTTGCGCTTGTGCCACTGCTCTTTCTCTGAATGAGATCCTTGGGGAGAGGTGGGTTTGCACTGAACGAGTTCAGTGCAGGTCACTGGGACTGATCTCCTGGGGCTGTGAGTGCAGTACAGGCTCTGCTGCGGCTTCAGAAAGCTTTGGGTCTAACAGAGCTGCCCTCTCCCCAGAGAGCTGCTGGTGAGCCTGCTGCTTCCACAGACAGCCTGGAGAAGAAGGACTTCATGGGACAGCACTCGGTCAAGAGCAGCAGGGGTAGGACACCAAGGCAAGCACCGCCAGCCTCTGTGTTTAGCCAATTTGCTCTCCTTTTTCGTGTCAGTCTCTGCTGAGCATCTGTCTCTCTGCTCAGTGTGATGAGTGTGGAAACTCCATCTGCGTGACCCGGGGGCTGTGGCTGGTGTAAGGATTGCTATTGAATTGTCAGTACGTTGCTGTTATGTTGTTGAGAAGTTTGCGGAGACAGTGCATCTCTACCCTTCCCAGGGAAAATAGACGTTAACATTTTAGCAGGAGGATTCTGAAATAGCAGTTTGGGAAAATCTGCTCCTACAAATCAGTTTCCTAAGACCATCTGCTTGAAGATCAGGCTGCTGGAAAGCTACCAGCAGTCAGATGAATAGGGAGAACAAAGGAGGTCATAAAGGGAGGTGTGGAGAGATGAGCAAGGCTTTCTGGATGGAGCAATGTGTTGAACTAGAATTTATGACAGGTGGAAATGAGGCAGCTGCAGTGACTAGTCAAAGTCAGAGCAGATAAACTGTGGTTTGCTGGCCCTCCTAAGTCAGATGACCTCCAAGGAATCTGAAGAGGCAGATGAGGTACAGACTGAGGACTGCTGCAGCTGGGAAGGTGGTTATTTCCCAGTAAAACATTACTTCTGCTCCTTCCTTTTAAGCAATCGTAAGTTTGGAGAATTAGTGCAAAGCCCATCTGCCTGTGGCTTATGAAGGTCTGAAAGGTGAAGGCTCACAACACCAGCGGGTTTCTGGGAAAGATTGTGTAAGCTACAAAGTAAGGCAGAAATGTCAGAAATGGACAGGAGGTGAAAGCACAAGTTATAGAGAGAGATGCTGAGCCACAGGTCTGCATCTTGGTAATGCCCTGGGACAGTGGTTGGAGTAAATTGAACTGTGGTAAATTTCCAGGGTTCAGGAGAGACAAAAGCTGTGTCCTGGGGGAGACTGGTCATCTTCTGTCAGCCAGAGAAAACTGCTTATTGCTCATTCAGAACCTGAGAAGTGACTTGGTTAGGAGGACCCAAGTTTCTGCATCCTTTACAGAGAATATAAAGGGAATATAAACCTCTGCTGGGGTATAGAGCACTTCTAGTTTGAGGGACTATCACAAGCATCTTAGTTGTTCTCCTCTCCATCCCAGGCCATTAAGTTTTCCCTCACGTTAACTCTGAACAGACCTTGGCATCTCACTCCTCAGCATCCCAGGCCTTGCCTTGTAAGCAAAGAGAAGATGGAGGAAGGTGGCAACATGCCCACTGAACTCATGGAATGTTCCTTCTTAGCCCTAGAGCCAGTGACCCTGAGAAGGTGAGGAAGAAGTTTCTTCTTAATCCTAGCTCATCTTGCCCCAATTCAGATTCATCTTACTTCAGACTGACAAAGCCCTCCAACCCCTTTTGTAATCCACCTGGATGATTCCCTAGCAAGGATATGGGATTTTTTTTGGACCCATGGAGGTGTCTGTGTGAAGCCCTGAAGCATGAGGACTGATCCGTGCTATTGCCTTTTGCCCAGAAGACAGGAGGGGCAGCACCTGGTGGGGGCCTCCTGCTCCCAGGCCGTGAGGATCCAAGCCCAGAGAGCACACCCTGGCCATTTAGCCATCTCATTTCAAAGACATTAAGTAAAGCCGAGCCTGCCAGCTTCCCTAATAAGCTGTTCCAATGTTTAATTGCCCACCGTGATCAGAAATAGCATCTTATTTCAAGGCTTCTTTTACGTAATTTTAGCTGCCAGGCAACAGCTCTTTCCAAGAGGGCTGAAGTGCTCTCTGTGGTCAGCGTCTGTGCAGAGCCTTCTCCTTCGCACACTGGCCACACCGAGCTCCTGAACCTGGACCTCGAGGGGTCTAGAGGAGGAGGGTGCTCAGAGATGTGCTCTTTTCTTCTTTTGCCACTCCCCAAAGCACATATCCCATCCCCTGCCTTGTCACCATGTCTCTGTGCATCCAGCATGGGTGATGAGATTCAGCCTCTCTGACTGCAGCCCTCCTGCATCTGTGCAAGAGGATCAGAGCTGTCACCAGCACACCCATGTATCTAGGGATATTATACCTTGTGGGCACTCTCACTTATGTGAATTTTGCCTTCCTCCTGAAGAATTGGAGGGAGATATTACATGAGTGCCTATGTGATGGCACCAAAAGGGAAGACAAGCCCCATGGCCGAGCCTCCCACCAGTCATTTCTGTGTGAGATGGAAAGCCACTTTTTCTCCTCCTGCAACAGGAAAATGGGTAGCTCAACACTGAATTTCATTCCCCAGGGCAAAACAAGAGTAAACTGCTGCTCTCTGTGCAAGCAAAAACAGCACCTCCTTGGGCCCAGACACCCAGCTATAGTGCAGACAACGTAAGCAATTGGACAGCCCTGCTTTACCTCATCTAATGCCAGTCCAAGTATTCCCAATAATTAGGCCTTTCAGCCTGGAACGGCTGGAGCCACAGCTGCTTCCTATTTTCCTGAAGCTGTACAGAGCATTAGTCATCTCACTGGGGTTTTTTTTATTGCTGTGACTGCAGCCGAGTAAGTGCACCGCCAAAATCCAGACAAGCCAAATCAGGACTAATTCTGAATGTACTCCGGGAGCTTGAAATCATCTCCTATCCCCCTTCTGAGCCCATGTTCTTCCTCCCCACCCAAACAGTTCCAATCTGCCTGAAGAAATGTCCTCCTCCTAAGTCTGCTTTCTCCACACATAACCAGGTTGCCCAAAACGAAGCAGTGATTGCTGGCACTTCCACTCCAAATGTTATTTATTAACCAATCTTGGGAATGACCTTGACACTTAATTAGTCATCTAGTCCTTCTTGAAGGCAAAGCTCTTCCCTGTTGGTTGTAGAGGGTTTGGGATCAGTTAGCAAGCAGGAGCATTGCTCTGATCTTGGCAGGATGCGAAGAGGAGGGAGTGTGAAGGAGACCCATCTACCCTCATCCAACAGCTTTGTAACTTAACATGTCACCTCCGTTTGGTTTCCCGGTCCCCTGCCCTCACCCAGCAGAAGCATTTGCTCTTTCCATTTTCATTTATAACATCTTAACCAAGCAGCGATGACCCAGCAGAGCAGCTCTGAGCCAGCATTTGTCTTTGCCGTGCGGTGAACTCTGCTCCTTCCTCTCAGCCTGCACCTATGGTGTGAGCTTGTCTCCTTTTTCCGAGGCTGCAAGAATCTGTGGAAATGGTGAAAATAGGATAGCTGGCCCTGGAGGTGGAAATTGTATAAATGCATGCTACTAATCCACATCACAGAACTACAGCTGCTTTAGTGCCTCTCTTCCCCTTTCACAGGTAAAGCTGTGTCTGTGCATGAGGAAGCAAATAGCCTTCATAACCAGCTTTTTTCAGTGAATTCCTGCCCCAGAGGCAGTTCACTTCACATTTTACCTAGTGCTGGGCAGAACCATTTTGGCTGAGATAAGAACTGACCTGGACATCGCCTTGTAAAGTTTCTTTTTAAATTAGAAAAGTTTCTGTCCTTCCTGCTTTCAGCACAGATGAGAAGTTTTCACTCCATTAATACTGGATTTTGTGTCTGCGCAGGAGTTGAATTATGGGACCATCTGATTAAAAACCCACATTAAATCTTTATTGAGATGAGCTGTCTGATTATAGAAGTCATATTCCTATTATTTCTAACTTGGCCACCAGCCGGAAGAAGCTGGAAAGTCCGAAAACACAGCCGACCTTGTCTGCTTCACACTTCAACCATTAAATGACTAAGGAGGAGGGGAGGGACAGCATTTCCCAGAAAAACGGTACCAAAGTTAATGTGCAGGTGCCTGAAAAAGGAGTCTCAGGAGCAGAGGAGACAGAAGATGCCCATTTTGAGTCAAAGATGGACATCAGTAAAGTATTGCTGGCTTTAGGAGGTTTTTGTCCAGCGTGGTTTTCTGAGCTCAGAGGAGTCTCAGGATCCTTTGGGTTAACTTTTTGGATGGGAGAGGACGAGATGCTGGGAGAAGCAGGGCGCCAGCTGTGTTTCACAGCCGGCCAGCTGCTGTTTTCCTGTTGTTAGTAGGCAAGCAGGACACCTGCTGCCTTCCACAGGGAGCAACATCAGTTTTGCTAAAAGATTTCAGTCCCCAAGTGCTCCCTGACATACAAACCTCCGTACTGGCTTTACTTTCAATTGTTTTGGTGCTAGACTGGACGGAAAAACACATACACAAATGGAAAATATAGATAAAGAAAGGCAGCTTCACTTGTTTTTTTTTCTTCGATAGGGGCTTTTTGAATGCTATTCTGAAATGAAAGGATGGTCTTTTGGTTAAAGAGCTGATCTGGGTCCATGCTTCTGGCCTTAGCTCCTGGCAGCCACAGACTCCACAGTAGGTGAGTCAGGACTGCATTCCCAAAAGTGTCTAGCTCCAACTTACACACTGAAATATCTTCCCAGCTCTGGCTTTCAATGTACTTGAGTCTCAATTACCTTTCTGGGAAGCAAGATGAAAAATGTCTTTTTTCTTCTTGCTGTTTGTCCTCTTGCCTGGAAGCTATTTGGAAGGAGCTGAAAGGGAGCTGAGGGTTGCTGAATGCACTCCTGTTGGATGCGTGAGGCCATGTGGACTCAATCTTCCATGATCCTTCAGATACATACATATCCAAGGAGGGAGCGTTGCTGACTCCTGCTCGGTTAGCAGGGAGGTGCCGGGGCTGTGCTAGCACCTCTCCAGGAGGTAGCTCCTTCTCTCCAATGCCTGGGCACGGAGCCAGGCTCTGGCAGCTCTGAGCTGTGGTAAATCTGGATGGACGAACCTTCAAACAGCAATTTTTGTCCTCTTAATTAAGTGAAAACTCTTCAGGAGGAGGATCATGGCTTCTAATGACTTACTGGTGACAAGTGCAGCCTATCTCCCCATGCTTTTGTAACACAGGCAACAAGCACACCTTCTGGCATGAGCTCACCCATCTTTGTTCTTTTGTTCCTCAGGAGAAGCTTCTTTTGTGGCTTTGTGTGGTGGCTTCTTCTATTTTTTCACCTTATTGTGGCTCAGGTATTGTGCCAGGTTCATGCAGAAATGTCACTGTTCCTTCTCCTCCACAAGGGAGGCCACAGCCTACAGTCGGCGCAGCCATGTCACCCAGAGGCAGAAAAGAAAATGCAGTCAATCAAGTTGTTGTTTTTAACACAGTACAATAGATCGGTCTGCCGTGAGCAAATGCAAATCAGGGAAGGTCACTTGTAAAGCAAATGAATGCAAAACGCAGAAATCAGTGAGCCGTGCTTTCTCTCGAAGCTGGGCCTTGGTTTTGTGAGCAGGACTGACTCACACGGGATCAGCTGATGTGGGTGCTTCCCCTCCACAATCACAGCCTGTCCTGTGGTCGATGCAGCTGAGATAAATCGATCTGGAGGCACCTGCTCTGCCCCACGGGCCAGCCAGCTCTGCTAGGACATAACCCAGTGCTTTCATGTACTTTGCTTGTGATCTGTTTCAGGAGGCTGCCCTGTAAATGCACAGGTTCAGAAGTTGCTTCTTAAGCAAAATGTTGGCCATCCAGGCAGAGGGAGCAGGGAACATAGCTAAGGGGAGTCCTTCTTTCTTTTCACAGCTGGCACATAGGACAGAGGATGGATGTAAGAACTTCATCCATCAGAAAGGCATCTGGAGATACACAAACCATCTCAAATATCCCCAGATACCTTTGCGTGGGTAGCTGAACCCCACAACTTTGCCCTGCAGGTATGAGAGCCTAGGGAGCTGCTTGGCTATGCATAACGTAGATGTTTGGGTCATCAGCTGAATCACTCCCTATGCTCTGCTGACTGCACTGGCTCACTTGGGACCTAATGGAGATGAAAGCCTGGTGCCCTACCTTGAGATATCTTGCAGGTAGCTTAATTTAGACCTGAATCTCCTCCTGAAGTGTTTTCTCCAGGAAGTCACAGGTCTGGAGATCCACCATTGTCTCTGCCACCCCTTGTGCCACAGTACTGATGTCAGGTTCACCTTGCTGAATCCGTTTCACCTGCGCAAATAGGGGAAAAGCAATCCCATACCAATCAATGGTATCCTATCCAGGTTTTGATAGGCACTGTTCTTGTGCTTTGTTGGAGCTCCATGAGCAAGTATACACTGGGAATAGGACTTCATCCCACCTAATTGTTGATAATTATATCCGTGCTGGGCTGTGTTCTCTTCATAGGTGGCAGAGAGGACAGAAACACTTCAAGCTGGAATTATCTCTACTAAACCTCCATTGACTGTAAGAGGAAGGCAGCTGACTAACGCACTTACTGTTCTATCCAATAATGTAATTATTTTGTTTTTTCTTCTTCTTTTCCCTTATAGCTCAGAGTGCAGGATGGCAGACGGTGACACAAATCTTCCAACTATTGAGAGAAGGCTGGGGCTGCAGATATGGGGCATAGAGGTACGACAACACGACAATGATGTCATATGTCTTGTGTGTGTGTTTCAAGAAAGATATTCTTGAAGTAATCTGGGTAGGAAAAGAGGGTCTTACAGATAAGATACAGCAGTGGGAAACAGGAAACCCAGCTTCTCCCTTTGCCACTTTCAATGTCCTGTTGCTTGGTGTTTTGGTGTTCCTCCTCTGTAAAACAGGGGTAATATTAACTAAAGGAAACATTAATTTGGTAGGACTGATGGTGTTCCTCCAGCACTGGAGTCTTTCTTAGTCCTTTTGGGGAACAAATGTAAGGCAGTTTTAGCACGCTAGAAATTTACCTGTTTCACCAAGAAGAGGGACAATGCATGAGTAGCCTTAGTCTATACCAGCAGTGTGGCAGCTGTTGTGGTGAAGGCACGCATTTTTGCAGTGAGGGCATCCCATGGAGTCTGTTTCCATCTTATCCTTAGCTTTCTCACTCCGGATGATGGGTCACTGCAAAGTCACGTTCTGCGTGGTCTTTGCTTGTAGTTTGGAGCCAGGCTGTGCTCAGTTTTGCTTTGTTCTCGTTCAGTTCACTGAAGATGTTCCCCTGCAACAAGAGGGGGCATAAAATTAGGTGCATAGACAGCCAAAGGAGAAGTGGGAAGGGTCTCCAAGAGGTTGTGGCCCTCTGCAAACCCCAGCCAAGTTCCCAATACCGCAGGGTCTTTGCCTTTCTATTTCTCTCCAAAACATTGTACCAAGCTGTTTGCTAGAGGATCTGTAATTAGAGACGTATCAGTTCGTGAGGGTCAGGTGGGTATGCTGGAAAACAAGTCAGGCCACCAAAAAAATGCATGTCTCTAATTTCAGGGAACCACAGAGCCAGTTCCAGCCCAGGAGCTCGGTGTGTATTGGTGGGTGGCACACCCAGCACCTACGCTGGCCAGGCACAGCTGGTCAGTTGTGCACTTGTACCAGAAGCAACGTGCTATTAAGAGTCTGGAGGGTTGAAAGACACATCAGTGTCCATCTTTTCTCAGCACTGCCAGTTGCTTTGAATCTCAAACAAAGTGGTTATCCTAACAAAGCTCTGAAAATTATCCTTGAGTTTTATGGGTACTGTTTAAAAGCCATGCCCCAGAACTAAAAGTAGGGTGAGATGTGCGCAGTCACCTGGGAAGTTCCCCACAAATGCAAGCCCTTGAGCATTTCAGCATGACCTGTAGGTCTTCTTGCCTTAGACTTATGGGATTGCAAAAGGGAAAGGAGAGTTTTTTTTAAAAATACTTGTTAGTCTAGGCAAGCAGCATTTTCATTTACATCTTCTTATCCCTTCGTATGTTTGGAATTTCCCCCAGAATTGGCTTTTCCCAGCCCACAGCCCTGGTTCTTCCTTTTCCAAACACTCTTTGTCATCTTGGTGTTTCATGCGCCCCGTGCAAGTTCTATCAGTGACCCAAATACTCATTGTCTTACAGAATATGAAGATGGTTCCAGTACCTGAAAAAGCTTATGGGACTTTTTTTGAAGGGGACTGTTACA
This sequence comes from Nettapus auritus, assembly GCA_011076525.1. Lineage (NCBI taxonomy): Eukaryota > Metazoa > Chordata > Aves > Anseriformes > Anatidae > Nettapus > Nettapus auritus. The sequence goes on from CM021766.1 coordinate 4,782,853, forward strand.
TAATTCTGCACGTAAGTAACACATATGTTAGTCTCTGGTAGGTAACAGGTTCAATGTTGTTTCTTTGGTTCCAGCTAATGCTGGGCAGTAGAGAGGCTCTGTAGCCCTTCTCCCTCTCCCCCTTAGGAGACCTCTCAAATTAGATCCAGACCTGCTTGCAACCAGTTGTATGCAAGCTAGCCAGAAGCACAAGGAACTTCTGAGAATTAACCCTACTGTTGAGTTGTGCAAAGTTCCTGGAGGTCTGCAGGAGGACAGTGTCCTGCACTAAGCTCCCAGACTTCCTTCCAAATCTCTTCAACTGCAAAGAGCAATCCAGGCCCCATTGCATCAAACAACACCCACATGGTGGAAACTCGAATTTCCCACTTTCTGGGTCTGAGCGTTCCTTCTGTAAACATCTCCATCAGCCAAAAGACAGCAAAGCCTCCACTATTCCACGTTAACCAAATGCATATTCACTATACATCAGGCTGGGAAGGCAGACTGGATAACAATCCAGAATGACTTTCCTGCACTAATTCACCTTGCACACGCTTTTATGGTACCTTTTGAGTGCTTTGGGGAATAGATTTGGTAGCAGCCACCCAAAGACATGCTTAGACCATCCTTGCAAGGGGCTGACTATAATCACTATAGATTTTGATGCTCACAGGCTCAGCTTATGGTGCAATAGCTTCCCCAGGTAGAAAAGCCCATAGTCAATCCAAGACTCCTTCCCACCTGCAAATAAAATGGTAAAAATATTCATCTTTGCATTCTTCGTCTTGACTGGATGCTCTCCAAACAAAAATTGTCTGCAGGACAATGGGACTTTGATCATTTTCAATAGCAGTGTATTAAACTGAGTGATTTTGCCACAAATTAATCAGCTGTGCCTAGAAGAACTGAATTTTATTTTATTCAGGTTCTTCTAGTGTTTTACACCGTGGTATCACTGAACAAAGCAAATAAACAGAACTTAGTGTCAAATCGAGTTTATAAAATGAGCTTTTATTATCTTTCCCAGGCATGGATGATAGGATTTAACACAGTAGGTGCTGAAAAATAACTGGCACAAGTCACATAACAGTAAGCACACCTGTTCTCAGATCGCTTGCCTTTTCTTTCTAGGCTATTGGTTTTTTTCTGTAATAAGATGAATCACAGCATGCACACACAGGCTCAGCTTCCTTTGGAGTTATGTCTCTTTTGCAAGTCAGCAGGAATTCACAGGCAGTTGGTGCTACTATGTAGCACAATATGAGAAAGAGAAAGGGAGAGAAAGGATAGTATCTCCAGGCAAATAAATCGCAGTGCATATTATATTTTTAAAGTGATTTATGAGAAGAATGTCCTTTAAGTTTTAATACCAAACTCTACAAAAGTAGGACAGGTCGAACACACACATTTTTGGACTTTCACAGGTGCTCAGTTTTCTTTGATAACAAGAGTCGTAAAAGCATTTACAACAGAAATGTGCTTCAGTGCAATGTTTATGTAAGCCCCATAAGTACTCTCCTGAATCAGGTCCCTGGCTCCAGGCTGAGCTCCCAGGGAACATCATAGGGCTCCATCCCGTCTCCCCTTGCCCAGCAACATTATTTGCTGCAGATATCTGGACTTCGCCCTCATCTTTCTCACCTCTTCCAGAGCAAAAGAACCTCTCGTGGCACGGCTGTGGATTTGCATTACTGGATTGGCAAGGATTCATCTCAGGATGAGCAAGGTGCCGCGGCCATGTACGTCACCCAGCTGGACACTGCGCTCAGGGGAAACCCCGTGCAGCACCGAGAGGTGCAGGGACACGAGTCTGAGACCTTCCAAAGCTATTTCCGCAATGGCATTATGTGAGTAGCATAAAAGCTTTTTCAGCAGCATCATGGTCCATGGGGCTTTCTCTGCTTCCCTCTGTCTCAGAGGCATCAACATTTCAAAAATGGAGCACTGGGGTTGTTCAAAATTCAGGGAAAAATCCTCCCATTTTGAAAAAAATAATTGTAAGCATTGAGACTGGACCCACGTCACTCTGATCTACTGACTGTTTTCCCAGATGTTTGCTGTAAAATGTTTTTAACCTCCCTTTTGTTGACTGTAAGGTCTTCCTTCCTCTCCTCCACACACTTTAGATTAATATGCCCATCCACAGCACTTTAAACTAATAGCCACCTTGAGGAGAAGTGTTGATTTGGCTCATGCTGGGAGTAATTTTCCTGCAGAGGAAGCAAAGATTGACTCTCTGAACTAAGCCATGTAAAAGATAGTATTGAGTCCAACCCTGTGGTGTTGAGTCCAAACCTGTGGTCATGACTCCCTTTGGGGTCTTTGGAAGGTGACTCTGAAAGACATCCTCCAGGAGGACCTTCACTGGCAGTAAACAGACAGTGAAGTTCCTTGCTTTTAAACAACTGAAGAAAACCCAGATGAAAGCACATCCTCAGACTCTACCGAGTCTTGCTTTTGATATATTTGTATTGTGCATCTCTACAGCCTCTCATGATTTTCTTCAGGACTTTTCTGAGACAGAAGAGTGTTTTACGCTCGTTTTAAAGATGAGTAAAGGGCAATGAAGGACTAAAATTCAGACCTTCAAAAGCATTTGGGTATAGAAGTCTATTTGGAAACCTATCTGGCTCTGAAATCAGTATGAGTTATACTTCATCTTGGCCTAAACCACATCCATAAGGTCAAGCAGGAAGTCTGAGTCAGAATGAGAAATTAAAACAGGCTCTTTCCACACCTTGGCAGGTAGACTAATCAGCAGAGCATCCTTCTGTGGATTCGTAGAACTGTGCCAAACAAGTCTAAAGCACTGTGAATCACTCACGAGCCTGACCACATTTGCTAGTCTTTTCCAAGCTATAATAAAACATGCTTATTTTCCACATAGCAAAACTATAAAACTCTCAACAATCACCTCTCTTTCCCACAAATGGCAATTAGATAGCTTCAACTGTTACTTTAAGGCCTGAAGCATGAACATTCGGTTAGATTTCTAGAACAGACTAGGATATGTGGAAAGTGGTTAAACTTGTCCAAAAAACTGTTAAAATTTTCCGGGACTTCTTTGAGGGACTATGTGTTCTCATTATGTGATTGTGTCCTCCTTGCAAAGCTGTAGAGGGAGGGAGGGAGAGATGGCATCATGGAGTGAGGCAATTACAGTGCTAACAGCAGCTATTGCAAAGTGTGTGTTCAAGGATGGAAGGACAACAAAGTTGATAGATTAAATCTGAGAGAAAGACAGTGTATCCCTTTTCAATAGCATTTTGTTCTGCTTATGACAACAACTTTCAATCTAAGCTGCTTTAAACAGAACACCTATTTTGAATAAAAACAAATTTTAGCAAAAAAAAAAATGTATTGTCTGCAAAACATGGCTTATTTTTATTTGACTGCTTATGGAAAATTTCTGAGATGCCACTGCTGTGCTTAATGGGATTTTCAGTTTGGTTGCGTTATGTCTCCATTGCCATCCCTGACCTGCCCGTTCATCTACACACCTCCCAAGATGCACGACAGCAACACCCACACCTGGTGGATGGACAATGTGAGGAGCTGTTGTCCAACCATGGACCATGAACAGTAGCGTGAGCCAACACGACACCATTTGACATCCGTTTTTTAGGACTCTGAGATATTAGCTCTAGATTTTTTTACTTGTCAAGAAACGCTTGAGATGTTCTCAGATGATAGAGGGGACTTTATTTTCTAACCAACTCTAACTCTTTATTCCCTGCTGCACAACAGCTACAAGAAGGGAGGAGTGGCTTCAGGATTTAAGCATGTGGAGACCAATATGTATAACATCAAACGTCTTCTTCATGTCAAGGGGAAGAAGCATGTGACAGCCACGGAAGTAAGCACGGGAGCCCGTCTTATGGGTCATTTCTCCTTGCATCCCCTCTTACACCCATATTTTATCAGGTCTGCCTGCTCATGTCTGCTGAGGCATCCTCATTCTGGGGTTTGGTATAATCCTGAGAGAAGCCATTTGGCTCAGTGCTAGAAAAATGAGCCAGTCATTGCAGACCTGTTGTTACATCCCCAGGGCAGGTTCTCCATGTCTGTGATTTGTCTCCTGTGGCTCTCATTGTCCCCTCTGTTCGACGAGCCCTTTCATTTCCTCACAACAGGTAGCACTTTCCTGGGACAGCTTCAATAAGGGTGATGTGTTCTTGCTGGACCTTGGGAAAGTGCTGATCCAGTGGAACGGACCCAACTGCAACATTGCTGAGAAATCCAGGGTGAGTATAGGCAAAAGCCCCATGGTTTACTGGAGGCATTTTTTTGATCATGGGGTAGAAAAAAAAAAAAGAGAGAGAGAGAGACATACAGCACTGAGTGTTTGTGAAGATAGAAACAGTGTTCAGTGTTTGCACAGTGAGAATCTGATTAAAACCAGGAACACACAGCTGAACAGAGAAAATCCTGGTAAATCTTCTACTTCCTCATCCACTGATATCCACTGTTCCAGAAAGGCATCCAGTTCCCCTGGGGAGGCCCTGTAATTTGCATGACGTGGGAATAAAAAGTCAGTAGCACCAGTATATTTAACTGCAGTAGATTTAACAGTAGATTTAAATCACCCAGGGGTAGGTGAATTTCAATTTATTTTTACACCACAGGGAATTCCAGCTTGGTCAGTGTGAGACAAGCAGGAATGCATAAACCAGGCTTTGATAGGTCAGATCGCTAGTTATATAGGCACTTTATAAAGGGGTCATTAATCCTTATTTTACTGATAGAGGAACTGTGATATAGAGACGTAATAAGCCAGATTTACATAAAGGTCATCAACAGAGTTGGTGGTTGAGCTTGTACCCAGTCATTATACGCATTAAAAGGCAATTGGGACTGCTCTTCACATAATGGCACCTGGTGATCTGGGGTTGGGGGATACCTCACAGTGAAGGTAGTTGTCCAGAGCACAATGGGTTGAGATGAAGATCCAACAGATGGTGAGACAGAGAAACTCCTAAGAGAGAGGAAGGGGAGCAAGACAGAGGGAAGACTAGAAGAACAGGTTCATCTCAGGCCTGGCAATCAAATAGGTCATTTCCTAGGTCTAACAGAGATGTCTCCATTTAAAATCTGTTCTGGTAAGAGTCACGGGGGGGGGGGGGGAATCAATAGAAGATGGAAATAATTTGTTTGGCATTTCACACTTTTTTCACAGAAAACGCCCATGTTTTTCAAATACTTGAAACCTTTAAATGTAAAATGTAACCACAGGGCATCCTACAGGGTCCTACAGCTCTGCAGCATCCAGCCTCATTGTCCTCAGCATGTGTCTCTCTCCCAGAACTTCTCAGGATTATTGGACCTGCTTGTGTACTGTCACACATAAGCAATGCCCACTGTGGCTACTGCATGTCTGTGCCCTGCAAGACCACCCACCAGTAGTGATGTACTACTCAGTAGTTTTCTGAGATTGAGTTAATAAGCAGGCATAATGGACACGTCCCCAGTTTTAAATAGCAAAATTTGGAGGACACTAGCATCTTTGGAGAGCTGTGGTAATCTGGTTTAGACTATTAGTACTCAGTCAGTGCTCTAGGTCTGACACAATGCTTGCTGAATTTGTTGTATGGATCAGGACTAATCCCTTGATGTTCCTTGTGCAGGGCCTCGCGTTGGCTCGTAGCATCAGGGACAGTGAAAGAGGTGGCCGTGCTCAGATCGGCATCATTGACAATGAGAAAGACTCCCCAGACCTCTTAAAGATCATGAAGATGGTGCTGGGGGAGAGGCGTGGGGAGCTCCGAGATGCCATCCCAGACACAAAAGCAGATGAGCTGCAGAAAGCAAATGTCAGACTCTACCAGTAAGTCTGGGGCTGGGCCTCCAAACCCCATCTCTTGCCACAGCAGGCACTGTGAAGCCTGACTCTACTCATTAACTCTGTTTTTCAGTGTCTACGAGAAGGACAATGACCTGGTGGTACAGGAGATAGCCACTCGGCCCCTGACACAGGACCTGCTCCAGCATGAGGTGAAAGTCATCAGCCTTCATAGCAATAAAAGGATGCTGTGGTTCTCTTTATTTTCAGCCGAGCACCTGTTTCTATAGAATACCTAATTTCCTGGAAATTATGAGCCCTTCCATCCTTCCAGATTAACAGTGTCCTTCCCAAACAAGACAGCTTAGCTCTACCTACAGCTTCAGTTGCCAGAGGCAAGAAGTGGGTTGAAGCTGCTCTAACAAGAGATGGCAAACCCACCCTGTCAGCCAAGGACAGTGTTACCTTGGTAATCATTATAAAAGGAGGGTCAAAGCAGGAGGCCAGGAATAAATTCCAGATAGAAACAAGGCTTCTTAATATCTGATGTTCTGCTATAACTCTCCATCTGCAACATTCAGAGCAAATTAGCACTGTGTTCAAAAAATCATGAATTTAGATATATTTGCATGCTGTAGCAAGGGACTAGTCTCAATGACGTTCCCCCAGCCTGAAAAACAAAAAGCCTTTGGTCTCACAGTGGGCTGTCAGTTTGAACCACCAGCTCTCTGCAGAGGCGACAGGCTGCCTGGCAGCCATCTCATAGTGCTGGGGTTCGGGATCCTGATGCAAGACTTTTAGCTTCATACTGGGGACACATAACAGTCATGAAGAAGAGATCTAGGGTTGATGGTACTTGTTAGCCCATTTCTGAACCAGTAAATCTATCCCGTGTTGCCTCTACTAATGGTTTACCATCATTAAAACTCTGGAAGGCAAGGAAATGAGCTAATCTACATCTAATCTAAGTCTTCAAGAAGGATCCAACCTGGGTAGGCTACAGATGAGGATCTTTGCCTGAAGAGATCTTTTTACATCTATTTTTTCGTTTTCTCCTTAGGACTGCTACATTTTAGACCAAGGTGGCTTTAAGATTTATGTCTGGAGAGGAAAAGCCTCCAACCAGGAAGAAAAAAAAGCAGCCTTCACTCGAGCTGTGGTGAGTAGTGCAGACAATGTCGTGGGAGGTTAACTAAGTGCTAATCTAGATCTGACCACTAATTACAATTAAGAATAGGTCTTGAGGAGCTGGCCTGGATAATAACAGAGAAAGAACTTGGACTTCTAAAGGAGGTGCGATGACATAATGCTAAATTGTTATTCAGGAAATCTCACTAAGGGCTGTCACTGAGAGTAAGAGGAAATTGGTTAAAGAAAAGCAAATGTGAAAGAGAATAAATACTATGTGACACAGTAAGTGGTAGACTTGTGGAATTTGTTAGTTCAAGAGATAGTGGAGACAGTATCAGCAGGGCTGAGAAGGGATTAGGCCAATTTGTGGTCAATGGGTCCATGAACAAATACTAAAGGGGGTAGGCTCTTATAGCCTCTGTAACATCCATTACCCTATATTGTGAATATTAGGGAGAATGAAGGTATCACACTGCAGATAATTACAAGTCTCACATGTTATTTGCTGAACAGCATCTCTTACTGCCACTGTCCAAGGAAGCACGGATCAGTGCTCTGAACGAGAAAAGCATATCTTGGGTTCACGACGAAGTGTAATACTTCTGAGCAAGTCAGTGAGGAACCCAATTTCTTGGGCTCTCTAAAAAAAACCACACCTGATATTAAGTGCTATGGGCCTCAATCCCAAGTCCTTTACAGGCAACTAGTATTTTTCAGAATGTTGACGGGTTTGTGCCCCTGTGAATTAGAAGCTGGAACAGGTCTCTTCCACTTAGTAAAAAGAGATCTGTTATTGACTGTTAATAACTTGGATCAGTCAAACTGCAGAAAAACTATGGCTCCTGTTAAGGTAGAGCACTCCAGCAGAGCACACAGGTGCCTATGCTGCTCCTTCAGATAAGCTGCCATGCAGTCATTTTCTGGCAGAGCATGCCTCAACACTTCCATTCAGACAAAATTAGCCTCACGGCAGCCTGAGTGTGTAAGGCATTTGGTAGTTTTGCATGGTAGCTTGCAGATGGAAATGAAGACTACAAGGGAACTTAGCTTTTAATTCATCTATTGACTTATGTGAAGACCATAAATGGCCTCATTTTCAATGAGATCTTACTTGTAGATACTGAACCTCAATGGCCCCACATTCAGCGAGATCCTACCTGGAGGTACGCAGCTTCACTACCAATTGCACCTATTGTCCCAGAGAAGAAAAGCTTAGATGAACTTTGACTTAAAACTTATCTCACAGTCCTCTGTGCTCCTTTCGAAAGCTTAACCCAGATGCTTTTTATAGGCAATCAGCTCTGCAAATTCTGGCCCTGAGCTACAAATGTAGAACAACAGATATCTCTTTCTTTCAGCGTGGCAGGTGGGAGGGATGGGAAGACCATCTGCTCTGCTTTTCCCTGGGGGTAGTATGTGGCTGCGGTATTTACAGCAGAAGACGAATGCTCAGAAAGCCCTCATTCAGGCTCCTTCCCTGAACCATGGCTGTCAGCATTGTACCTCCAGGTTACTCTGGAGTCTACCATGATAAACAAGAGAGCAGTGCTAAAAAACCAAGCAATGACTTTGACATTGTGGCAGAACACAGATCATTTTCATCCTTATCACATTGTATCAAGCACCTCTGTTGAAGCACTCTTTTAACTCAATAGCTTCTCTATTTCAAATAAATAATATGTTTTCAGGAAAATAAAATAAAAATAAATAAATAAAAGAGAGATTTATGTGAGCTTTATCCCTTCAGAATACATCCCACACTCTGGGGTATATAACTGCCTCCATCCCTTCACTGTCTTGGCATACATGCTGTCTACCATGCTAAAGGGAGGACAGGATACTTGTTTTAGAGAGGATCTTTTGGGCACAAAAGTGAATTGAACTAGGCTCTCAGGTCATGGGTGAACTCCAGCACTGTTCCCTCCCCCTCCACTCACGGATCTATGACCAGAAGCTCTCTAAAGAGCTGAATGAGATAGAAGGAGGCTGTGCATTAGACCTATTGAGTGAGATTTTCTTCAAGACTTAGATGCCATTCAGAGATTAAGTTTAGGATGTGATCCAGCTGGCCATCCTCTAAATTTGTAGACATCTGCATAAGTCTGAATGCAAGTGTCTTCGTCTTGGGGTGAATCCTGCCCTTGGTTATGCTGCTGCGTTCAGCCGCAGGTGGAAGTTTGCTTTTGGGGCCAGTTTAGGCCACTTTTTCTTCTCACGTCTATGAGAACTTTGGTGTGTTCCCACTAATGCCCCTTTTCTACCCCATTAGGGTTTTATCCAGGCCAAAGGCTACTCTCCTTCTACCAACATTGAAGTGATCAATGATGGTGCAGAGTCAGCCATGTTCAAACAGCTCTTCCAGAAGTGGACAGAAAAAGATGAAACACTAGGGCTTGGGAAGGTCTATACTGTTGGCAAAACTGGTGAGTAAGTTTTCAGAGCCATGACTTACCCTGCATTTTACTTTGCTACCTGTGATAAGCCACAGCTGAGGAAACATCACTCACATTAACTGTTCCCTGTCCTCAGTTCTTTGAAACTCCAGTGCACATTCTTCTCATATTCTGTATTTTCCAGCTTCTTTGGAAGAAACAATGATTCAGCAACTGAACAATGTTCAGTTGTACCTGGGGCTTTTTGTATAAACCAAACTGCCACTTATTCCAAATGTGAACGCTGGCAGAAGATCAATCTCATCTGAAAAAATGTGTGCAGAAAATTCACACTTGTAGAACTTCTTAATTTTCTTTAGAGAGGGCTAATGATGAACCTGCTAAGGAAGTGTTGAACAACATTCTGCTTTCATTTACACTGGCATCCACCCAAGACCCTCCTGACGTCAATGGAATTATTCTGTATTTACACCAGTGTAAATGGTGCCCCCATTTATCATGCTGCTGAAGTGAATATTGCAAGGCATTAACCCCAAAGAGTAAACACTGAAGAGAGAGATCTTCCTGACAGAGAGAAGTGACAGAGATGCTGAATGTCTCCATCAGTAATATCTTCAGAGATGCAAATACCCTTCGTTTACAAGTTCTTTCTCCCTGCTGTCCATAAATACTCTCTTTATCATGAGCTGAGGAACCATAGGCATTCTAGTTCTGAAAGCAGCATTCAAAAAATGAGGGAAATATTTATAGATTTGGAAAACAATTATGAATTTTTGGTCATGAGATAACTTCTATTTTTATCTGCCAATCATCACAACTTTCCAGTAAAGTGCTATATGGGCAGTTGCCAGCCTGTAACAGATCGACACTGGAGTGTGCGAGCTCTTGTATATCCCAAAATCAACATTTGCCTACTGCAGACCAACTTTTTCTTATATGCATAACGATTGCGTTTGTTTGCTCAAGGGTGACACATAGGGTTTGTATGTTGTTGTACATTCACTGGGTTCTTGCTTTTATTCTGCTGGTGCATGCAGCCAAAGTGGAGCAGGTGAAGTTTGACACGACTCAACTCCATGCCAGACCAGAGCTAGCGGCTGAGCAGAGAATGGTGGATGATGCCTCTGGGGACATTGAGGTGAGAGAGCTCCTTTGGCTGACAGAGGATGCAACTATCAAAGTGCTTCCAAGCTTCTCTGCCTTTTCACACACAGCAGCTGCATGAGCTGTGTCCGTTTGTCCTCCCCAAAGAAGCATGGTTGTGGCCAGAGCAATCTGCTTCCAAACTCCAACCAAGAAGCACTTAACTCTGCGGCACTTCTCCTCCAGCCCATGTCCACTAGAGCAAAGTAGCCACCAAGCTGAACCCTCTCCTGCCATGTGCACAGGGCATGAGGCTGAATCAGGAGCAGCTCCCTTCTCACACTGTCCCTGAGTTCAGTCCGTATTACATGTGTCAGTGCAGAGCAGAGGCCACTCTCCTTTTCTTGTGACCTCCCATGGAAGACAGAATTGGTTGAGAGATGGGCCATGGGTCTGAGAAGCTGCACCTCCACCTCCTTGAGGGCCACTGACTGTTCGGTTATGGCACATATATTACAATAGTCACTAGATAGACTTGACTTTGCCAGTAAGCACTTTAATCAAGCTGGGGGAAGGGTTGTCTTTCCAGATGAAGACCTAAACTTCAGTGGTCTTTTGGATGTTCTGTCTTCACTTTGACTGCACTGCTACTCACCAACATGTTTCTCATTCTAGGTGTGGAGAATTGAGGACTTGCAGATGCAGCCAGTGAATCCCAAGACATATGGGCAGTTCTATGGAGGTGATTGCTACCTGGTTCTGTACACCTACCTGAGATCAGGCAGGCCTCACTACGTCCTCTACATGTGGCAGGTAGGTCAAACTAAAACAGAAGAGACTGTGCTGTGTCTGCTACAAGCCTAAAACTCAAAGAAAGAGTTGCACACAAAAATCCTAAGCAAAACATCCAGAAGAACTCATGTGCCCTTTGCTCATCAATTGTCCACTTGGAAACATCCCAAGCTCTGCTTTGTAGGGTGCATGGACACTGAGCCCAAGCTAGCATCAGGCTGAGAGTCAGCAATGTCATAGAGAAGTGGTGAAGGGTTATAGGACTCACAATGCTGAGGTTAAATATTGTGGTCTTTCAGATTGTCCTTTAAGGCTTCAGCTCCTAGGGTCTAGTGGGTATATGAATACCGATAGCTCTGCTCTTTAAATTATAATTTCCTCTCCTGGAATGCATGCTTTTCTCTAAAGCTTTGAAAATGTGATCCTAAAGGCTTCAAAAGAATGAAATAAATGAAATTTAAAAATCAGGTCATTTTTAACTCTCACTATATTATACACAGGGCTTTGGATTGGCAAGATGTTACACTTTGCAGAGGTTTACACCCTTCCCCTCATCGTGTTTCATGTTGCATCTTCTTCCCTAGGGTCGCCATGCCTCTGTGGATGAAATCACTGCCTGTGCCCTCAATGCCATTGAGTTGGACAAAAAGCATGGGGACGAGGCTGTGCAGGTGCGCGTGACCATGGGCAAGGAGCCAGCACACTTCCTGGCGATCTTCAAGGGCAAGCTGATCATTTACGAGGTAACGTGGCTTTGTGTGCATGGTCAGTGGAAGGTGAAAGCACCACTGATGGATTGGTAGTGACAATGGAAATAGTCCAGAGAAATGGGCTGATATTCAGAAAGGGAGCCTGCCAGGTCTGTCTGGGCTGGCATGGGAAAGTGGTGGAATTATTTTTAGTGCTTCCTTTGTGGGTGCAAATAGAGCCATAGTTGCTGTAATGTGTCTTCAACCCCTCCCCCCCCCTTCACCCTACAGATAGGTAACTAAGACATAGAGGGGCTGATTCCCATTTCCACAGCCTTGAAGCAGTCTCTGGTGTGGTAGGAACATCACAGAAATTAAGCCTGAGTTTTCCATACTAACTTCCCAAGTAAGCTCAACACCACATGAGTAAATACAGGATGGGGAACAGTGGTGGACTGGCTTGGACTTAGCTGTCCACTGCTGAGCAGTGTTGATATGTGATGTTCTTTCCAACGCTATCCCAAAATACTTTGCAGTTACAATAGGATGATAGTATTGTAAATTACAGGTATCACAATCTTTCAGGGCGTGCCTCTGGAGGGGTTCCTCCAAAACACCCTGCAAGCAGTTAATATGGTTTGAATTTTCCCTGCCTGAGTTACATCATATTAACTTCTAACCCACTTCACTTTCTCCTTTGGGTGCCAATATCTCTGGTGGAGACAAAGCAAATGGCTGGGAAAAAAAGAGGATTGCCCTCAGCTCTCTGTGTTGGCTTAAAGTTTCCACAGCAAATGCTCAGCTAAGAAGAGCACAGCTGGAAATCTGAGTCCAGCTGCCTTGCCCAGTTTACATGGCAAGTGCTTTGCAGACACTAAGATCTGCTGAGCGTCTTGATGGTAGCTGGTCAAAATGCAGAATAACCAGGGAGCAGTGAGGGTTTACAGCGTGAGGGTGTTACAGCAGTGAGAGTTACAGTGTGAGGGTTTTATTTTGGCCTGGAACCAGAAGTTATTTGGATTTCCTCACCTGCTCTATGCAGGCCCATGGTCTGTTGCTGTATGGAGGACCGAGAGACCAAGTCTTCTTCCTCAAACTAGTTTTACCCTGGATTTGTACCCTCACCTCCCAACACCATCCTTCCCTCTGTTGCCTTGCAGGGTGGCACAAGCCGGGCTCAGAAAAGCACGCCCGAGCCGGCGATCCGCCTCTTCCAGGTGAGGGGAACGAGCGAGATGAACACCAAGGCAACAGAGGTACCAGCCCGGGCCTCCTCCCTCAACTCCAATGATGTCTTCCTGCTGGCCACCAACCAAGTCTGCTACCTATGGTGTGGGAAGGTGAGACCACTGTGATCCCAGAGGAGGCAGCTCCAGGGGGATGAAATTGCTGATGTGGGAGTTGAGTCTCATGCCTCTACTGAGCCGTGGAGGTGTAGCCTTGGGCACAGAGCCCGTTAATTTCAATGGAAGAAGGTGAACCCAGGAGAAGGCTTTGTCTGTGGAGGATTAGCAGTAAGACAGCCCTCTCTCTTCAGAAGTAACCCACTTTGGGGTTCACCTCACCTCATTTTACATGTTCGTACAGCTTTCATCTGTATAAAACACCCCAGGCTATCCAATTGTAAGAAGCTAGCAAGATTTGGGCATGCTCATTTAACCTCTTCTAGTCTGCTTCAGGATGAGATGACTTGTTGTGCCTCAGATGCCATTGACTGCAAGGATTGTCCCTTCATTGACTATAAATAGATTCTTAGTGACCAGCTCAGATGAGACCCTCAAAAGCATTGAAGCAGGTCTAAAACACTCTGGAGCAGTGCGAGGGTCAAGACAGTCTGGCCCCACTTATAAGTTTCTCCAGCCTGCCATTAACTCATCCTCAATCTTCTGTCCTGAACTCAGGGCTGCAGCGGAGATGAGAGGGAGATGGCAAAGATGGTGGCTGACATCGTCTCCAGACGGGACAAGCACACCATTCTGGAGGGACAAGAGCCAGCAGAGTTCTGGGAAGCACTGGGAGGCAAAGCCCCTTACGCCAGTGAAAAGAGGTAATAGTGACTGGGTTGTTCATCTGGGCTTGGGCAGGGAACATTAGGTAAAAGACAAAACCTTTGCAGGAAGGTGGGTAAGCACTTTGATTCCACATCCTCATCAAATGGACCACTAGATCAGAATATTCCCAAAATCTTGATTTCACACAATCAGAAATTGCACCAAGGTGACTTCTGTCTTGGTTTTGGGTATTGGGTTGGATGGATTTCCTCACAGTAAATCTGTCTCATTTTTTCATAAAAGTTACATGACCCACATCCTCCATTTCCAGCCATTACTGACCTTATGGGCAGCCCCAAAAGATTCACAAAACTGAACTGGCATTTGAACAGCCTGGAATTCTCCAGCCCTCAGAGCCAGAGACATGTTACTTTTCAATCAAGTGGTCTGATGTGGCTTTCACCTGGCAGCAGGCTCTCCCCCACAAGGAGGGAAGGGTTCTTCGGCTTTTGCCTTTGGGTGGAAAAGGTACCTTTAAAAATAGTAAAAATGGTCCAACTAGCTTGTGCAAACTGATATTGCTGAATTTCAGGCCCTCTGACAAGTGCTGCCATATTTCCATCTCATTCTGCATGGTCATGACTAGTAGTGGCAGGGCCCAGCAGTAAACCACAAAGGGAAGGTTTCCATCTCGCTTTTTCTTTCCCTGCCATGCATGAGGAAGGTTTCAAGAGCAGATCACACACTACCAACCTCGCCTCTTCGAGTGCTCCAACCAGACGGGGCGATTCATCATGACAGAAGTGGTGGGCTTCTGCCAGGAAGACTTGGATGAAGACGATGTCATGCTGCTAGACACTTGGGAAGAGGTCAGCACAGACTCCACCTCCCCTACCCTCCAGACATATTTTCAAACAGGTTACGGCTTAATTCATAAGAATCTGTCATTCAACACAAAAATGAGGGCCATATGTCTTCTTCCCTGTCTCTAAACCCTTCCTGTTGCCTGGTCAGACAAGCAGGCATGTCTAATCCTTCTCACCCAGGTACAAAACACTTCATTGAGGCACTATTGTTAGCCTGTCTGAAAGTGGGACACTGAGGCACAGAAAGCAAAGCACTTTGGCCAAGGTGTGTGTACAATCAGCGTGAGGAATGTAGGTCCTCCTAAACAGGATGGTTTCAGACACAGTCTAGAGACAGAAATTTTTTCTCCTTCCCTCTCCTCTACTCCCAGACTAGATGTTTTTGAAGGAGACCAAAAGCAATCAGCTTCCATGTTTCTGGAGAGTAAAGGGAATACTTGAGCTTAGTGCTAATATTCAAGAAGCTGGGGCTCAGGTTTTGGGGACAAATTAATTCCCTCTTCCAGCCTGACTTCCTTCTCTCCTTATTTTCTGAAATATTTATGCTTTGTGCCTGCCTCAGAAGCAAAATCCTTCTTGGCTGGGAGTAAATCTGAGATAATAATCCCAGGTTGCTATTGGGAAACAACAGTTGCAGTCTTATCTCCGTCTCACTTGTCAAGGGAGAACAAACAGCCATGTCTGCACAGGTCCTAACTGCTCACAGGTCTTCAACACCTTCTCTCATTTCAGATTTTCCTTTGGGTTGGCAAAGCCTCCAACACATATGAGAGGAACGAGGCAATTGCCTCAGCCAAGGAGTATCTCAAGACCCATCCAGCAGGGAGAGACTTGGCAACTCCAATAATACTGGTGAAGCAGGGTTGTGAACCCCTCAACTTCACAGGATGGTTCAACGCTTGGGACCCCTACAAATGGAGTGTAAGTTGCTGGGGTGTGTGGAGCAAACCCTCCCTGTGACCTTTCCCTCAGCAGCTTCTGTTCCCTCATCAGCAAAAAGTAGCTGTTAGGTGAAATAGGCTTCTGCAAAAATAAGTAAATGTGCTTTAACTCACACCTGGTTTGTGTACAGTATGGTTGGATGGAGGAAGGAGTGATGCGCTCATCCATCCAGACCATGCACCAGCTGGTTCAGCCTGCCCAGGGGATCGGTGCTGCAGCACAGAGGTTTTTTTGGGAGTAAAGGGCAACCCTGGAGGAGCTTCAGTGGTTAATAGACATGGAATATCTCATGTGGAAACAATCTTGCCAGGCTGAACCCAAATTCCTGCCACCCGATGGCACCTCTGTGCACAGTTTAGGAAAGGAAAAGCTGTAGGATGATGAGAAGCTGGGAAAAGCTGAGCTCCCATGCGGTGTTCCCCCCAGACCCTTCTGCAGCAGGCTGCCACTGATTGTCCCTTCTCTCTCCTGTATTTTCTACAAACTTCATTGTTCAGCCCATTCACAAGCAATCTCATCTTCTGGTTGCCCAAAGGGCTGTGAATAAATGCCACACTGGAGCATAAGGAAAGACAGCCAGGGTAGTGGGTGAAAGTACCCAGGGGACTTCACACAGCAGGAAATCTCATACAGAGAGATTTTTCTCCTGTAGCTGAATTTGCATCATCTTTCTGTGCAGTCAGTAAGGTGTAGAAAGTCTACCTTAACAGCTGTATTTGGACAGATGAGACAGCAGCTCCCAGAGCACCAGTCCTTAAAACAACGCTGATGCTTAGAACAAAGGTCAAAACTTTATTTTTCTGAAGAACTGCTAAAAAACAAAGGGCACAACTTACAAAATATATACATCTAAACATATCCCCTATAGGCAGTTTTAACAACAACAGACAAGCCATCCAAACTGCTAACATCCCAGAAACATCTGGTGTGTGTGTTCCTTTCTCAGTTTGGGGTCTAAATGTGTTTGTTTTGCAGTCCCTGTGTTTATGTTGTTTGTTCTTGTTGGGGATCTTTGCTGGATGGTGCTGCCAAGAACTGACATCTCCTGGCTGTTTAGGAAAACACAGCCATCAGCTTGCCAGTATATCAAGCACGTTTCTTTTGTAGGAACTAATAGGTACCTGGTCACACGTGACACTAAAAGAAGTCTGGGACTGAGGCTTTGAAAAATCTGTAGCTTTAACTAAGTGAAACAGAGAAGTGAAAAAGGAAAAGGAAAAGAAAAAAAAATGAATAACATCTTATTCCAAATTTTCATGCATTGCAAGATTGGTTTAAAATTTAGAAGATATCAATCTAGCAGTAAACATGATTTCTCTTGATCTGCCTTCTGTTCTCTTAAGTCTTTAAATTTTCTGTGTTCACCTGTTAGTTTATAACTGCAGAGGCTAAAGTTCAGCTGTTTCTTTGTTTTCAAGTGGCATCTCAGAGCTCAGTCTTCTGTTTCCAGGAGCTGGGATTTAAAGGAGACACCAGCTGCCACCCCAGTGAGCACCACTGGGATTTAAAATTCATATGAGCTCCTGACCCTGTTAGAGGACAGAAGCATGTGCTAATTAAAGGTGCCCCATGCATCTAACAACTCTCTTTACCTTTAGGATGGCAAGTCTTATGAAGAGATGAAGAACAGTTTAGGAGACATGTCAGCTATCTCTGAGATTACAGTGGTGAGTGGCTTTGAGATGATATAGGTGGGAAACACCTGGGTGTTTCCCACCATAGAATCACAGAACCACAGAATCTTTAAGGTTGAAAAAGCCCTCCAAGATTATCTTGTCCAACCACCCCCTACCACCAATGTCACCACTAAACCATGTCCCTAAGCACCACGTCCAACCTTTCTCTGAACACCCCCAGGGATGGTGACACCACCACCTCCCTGTGCAACCCGTCCCAATGCCTGACTGCTCTTTCTGAGAAGAAATGTCTCCTAATTTCCAACCCAGGCCTCCCCTGGCACAACTTGAGGCCATTCCCTCTAGTCCTATCACTAGTCACCTGTGAGCAGAGGCTGACCCCCAGCTCACCACAACTATCTGCTTGAAGAAGAAGCCTAAATGACCAGAGGTAGTGTGGGGACCTCAAGCTGTCAGGATCAGAGCCGTGCTCCTTGGTGGAAAGCAGAGGGAGTCGTGGTTAATAACCTATAAATACACACAGATCTCCTGGGACTTTTACAGTCCTGTACAGAGGCACCTGATGGCAAGAGACTGGTCTGCTTTCTAAACTACACATGCAAATGGAAGTGTGTGCAGAGCAGGTTCTGCTCTGTACAGGAGCAGGAGGAAGGTTGGAAGGATGTGGTAGGGCTTTGAACAAGGAGAGGTGGAAGCACAGTGAAGGGGACACAGCTAATTTAGAAGTTTCAGACATGGTAGATATTTAATCTTACCTTTTGTGTTCCCACATGCACAATGTGGTAAAAAATGGCGATGTTCTGCCATTATCCTGAGAAAAATGAGACTACCTGAAGTATCTTCAGTTATTTCTAAGGGCTCTCAACAGGGAGCTTTTAACAGTCCTAACATCTTGATGTAACATTGATGGAAGTGCCGGACAGATGTTTTAGTGTTGACTTTCTTCTTGATGCTTTGGCTCTCCAAAGCAGCAGACCAGCAGATAGTCTGTGCTAGGAGCAGTCCCTTCAGCCCCAACAGAAAGACTCAGGGATAACTCCCAAGTTGCTCTGCTTCTCTTGACATCTTTTCCTCCGTTTGGCAGGACCTTAACAACATCAGCCTGAGCAAGAAAACCCTCAGCATGACCAACTTGGCTGTTTCAAGTACAGCGAGTGCTTCCCCCGAGTATAAATCCCACTTCAACCACAACGACAGCAGCAGCTACACCAACAGCAGCAGCTACAACAACGGCAGCCCTTCCCCAATGCCCAACGGTGAAGGAATCTACTCCCGGGAGGTGCTGATGAACAAGACCGTGGATGAACTTCCCGAAGGAGTGGATCCCACTAAAAAAGAGGTGACAGCACTGCCGGTTTGATGTCTTTGTAGCTGAACCTGGAAGTCATTTGCAGGCTAAGAGCACAGGCACCTTGGGCTATTAAATCCTACTTGAGGTCCAAGGAGATGCCAGCCGGACATGGAGCTCTATTGAAAAAGCAGGAGTTTCATGTGAGAGGAAACTGTGGTAGTTTTACTGTAGTTGAAATATTCCTCTTTTTTTATGGAAGAAAAGCAAATTTTAAATAGTTAATTTAAAAAATATGTTCTAAAGGCAGCTCAGAATGAAACCAGAAGGTGTGTTTTGCCTGGGCTGTACGTTTTTGTTTTCATTTGAAACTCCTTCCAGAAGGGATCTTGGTAGTTTTTGGGGGTTTTTTTGTTTGTTTGTTTGTTTGTTTTGTTTTTTGTCAGGTAGCTTACATTTCAGCAAAACCCACTGAGAAGGGCAGGGAGGAGTGCCATATTTCAGCCCCAAGATTTTGCCAACACCTGCAGCTGAGTGCAAGCAGGCTGGTGGGAGGGGCACAGGGGAATGCTTCCCTCTATTCTCTACAACTCATGTTTGACCAGTTTCTTGCCCCAGCAGACCTTCAGACAAAGATCAAAGTCGTAACCAGATTTACATCTAGCCAGAGAGCTGATCCACAGCTGGGCCAGCAGCTCTGCCCTGCAGCAATGCCAATGTGCTAATGGTTGTATTTCAGCTGGGCTCTAAGTGAGTCCTTTCTTTTACTCAAAGTGCTGGAGAAAAGTCAACTTCCACGTCCCACAGGGTCTTCCTGAGCCCACTGTCTGAGTTCCTGTCTTTCCAGCAGTGGGAGTGAGCATCTCCAGTGGAATATTCGGGGGCAGTTAAGCCAGGGGGAGATGCTTTCACTGAATTTCTTTGAAGCAGCATTAATTCTCCTGGCCTCAGTATCATTAGCAGGGACCAAATTCCAACCAGAGCATGCTAAGCGTCAAAACCAGGGCATCCCTTTGGGCTGGTGGGCTTTTATTCCCCTGGTGCTTTGGGAAGCAGGATGAGAAACCGTTGCTGGGATGTTCCATTTCCCAACATGAGGACAGACAGCAGGACAGGAGCTGTTTGCCTGGAGTCAGGGTGTGGCACGGTGAGGAAGGGGCACAGCTGATGGAGGTGTCCCAGCCTTTGCAAAAGCCTATGCTGACCTCTCATTGCTCTCTCGTCCTGCTGCAGTACTATCTCTCCGATGCTGATTTCCACGATATCTTTGGGAAGTCCAAACATGAGTTCTACCAGATGCCCAAATGGAAGCAGCAGAATGAGAAGAAGCAGTGTGGACTCTTCTGAGCCTGCAGGGGCCACCCAGCATCCAGTGACTCTGGGACCAACCCTTGCTCTCTTAGGAGCTGCAGGGAAGAAGTACAGACATTTGCTCAATAAACCCAACCCAACATCTTAATCTGGCCAAGCTCCAACGCAGTTATTCCAGCAGCCACTGTTCCGGGGATGGCTCCTTTCTCCCTGCAAATCCCCTAAACAAGGAGACAAAACCTTCTGCAGAATGGCCTTGCAGGATGTTTTTGCCTCTTTTGGACACTTTATTGCTGAGAGCCATGAAGACAAGTGTGTGTCACAGCTGTGTTGTAGGCTCTTCTTTTCCTCTCCCTTTTGCAATTTGCCACATCCACAAGGTCATGATATTAGTCGAGACAAGGGCCACTTGTAGCTGTTATATAAATTCTGGATGGGAAGAGAAGGGGAAAGCTGTAGGGGTTAGGGAGGGAGCCTTGGGGTCAGAAAAAGTCAGTGGAGTAGCCAGATGTGTGATGGGGCAGCCCATGGAGTACGACTGGCCAGTTCAGCCCCTTCTCACCCCACAGAAAAGCTACTCGTCATAAGCCAGCAAGGATCAATTGTAGACTAACATGCATAGCCTAATGCAGGTAAACCAAATAAAAAATGGGTTGGGAAAAAATACATATTTAGAGCATATTTATTAGCTAATCTGTTTCAAGAAGATGATGAGATTAAAGGCTAGATGCAGCTGTTGATTTTGACTGCCCAGCAAGACTGATTTTTTTTTTCCATTCAGACATCTCCGGTCCCACCCTGAGCATGACTGGGGGCAGGTGAACCTGAGTCCACCTGCCCACAGAACAGAGCCTTGACAAAGCCGGAAGGGTTTGGGGTATGACCTGAGGCAGCATGTGTCCCAGTGAAGGTTTTGCCTGGGCTCCATCCCTGTGATGTCCACGGACTGAGGGCACTGGTTCCACATTGCAAGCTCAATCTGATTGGAGGGGGTAAGGGGAAAAGTGAGTGATCAGTGATGAAGGGATGCAACTATATAAGCAAGGTGAAAACACATGTTTTAAACCCCCAAAGATGTGGTTTTAAAGCATTAGTCTATCTCCAGCCTGATAGGTGATTCCAAATAAACAGCCAACAGCAGCACTGTAAGTGTCTTTGATCAGTGTGGGGGGTAGGATGGCAGTACAGAAAAGCTCTGCAGTGCCACAGCTCACACCTGGTGTTTGATGGAATTTGGGATCTTCCTTGGAAGGAAGAGTCCTAAACGCCACAGTCAAGTCCATTTGTCTCAAGGAGCAGAGGGCTCTCATGCAACACCCAAGAGGTCTGGAGGCACGGACCTCCTGGTGGTGGGTTCTTCTAGACTGATCTTTGCAGTTCAGAATTGGTGGTTGCTTCACATAAGCCACAACCACATCACTACCTCCATGCTGCTGCAGCCACTTTGGCCGATTTCTGCTTGAGGATCCAGCCCCAAACCCACAGAAATATTAATGCAGAGTAAGGTGAGAGTCAAGCAAAAACACAGATTGGCCAAATTGCCTGCGTGACTACTCCTGTTGTGTTCACGCTGGATATAATCAGTGCACATTATCCCTGTTCTAACACTACTGCCATGGCTGGAAGCTGCAATTTACGTACAATATTTCTATTGCCCTGCTGTGGCGTGCTCGTGCCAGCTCCCAAATTAACAAATTGCGTGTGCTATTTCATAAAACATAGCGATTCCACCTGTCAGCCCTGATGGGGGGCCTAATGAGCGTCATGCAATCGATGGAGAGCAGTAGCAACCCGATCAGGTAATGGATTTTAAGCTGTTTTGCTACGTGTTGTTTTTTTTCCTCCTGCCATGATGCTCACCAGCAAATGGGACCAGAGCAGTCCTACCAGGACTTAGAAACCAGCATGGTCATTTAATATTATTTTTATATTATTATTATTATTTTATAAATAGATTATTAAAAATATTTTATAAATAGACCTCTGACATTCAGGCCTGCTGTAAGCTGCTGCTGCTCTCCTCTTCTCATAGAGAGAGTTGGTTTTACTCTCTGCCTCTGATTTATGAAGTTTCTCACCCACATCATCCCTTTCATGCCACTTCCTGCTTTCGCTGCAGCGTCTGGTGGGTCATGGCCCATGTCTGCTGGTCTTCTCACTAAATCTCTTCCCTGGAGTGAGGCTGAAGCACTTCTTGGTCTGCTCAGACATGAGGTCCCTCAGTAATGGCATGGACCACATCCCTTCCAGGGAGAGGAGACGTTGCAGCATTGGGCACCATGCTCCTGTCCATCCCACCTCCATCTCAGCCCCTTCCCCGTGGGGCTGCAGGGAACAGACACCTTTCCCCCGATCCCTCTACCTATCCCATAAGGGATGTTGTCTTCCCAAAGATCTTGCCTACATTCCCAACAGGCAGCGGCAGCATTGGCTTCGCCATGTAGTCCTTCTAAGCCCACCCTGACCCTGGATGGACAGTGAGGTCCTGCCCCTGCCTGCACATCTCTCCCAGCTCTCATCTTTCCCAGATCCTTAAAACAAAATGTTTGGAGCATCTTGGGAGCCTGGGTGGACCAAACCCAGGGTGTCTCTGAGCTAGAGCTAAGGATGCTCCAAACTTGGCCTTCAAATGTGCCTCTTGGTGCGATGTGCCCTGTCCTAGAGATTAGCTGAGCAAAAGCCCATGTCACTCCAGGACACCCTGCTCTGCCTCGGTGCCCTCTGCTGCTCTTGAACTCCAACCGCAGGTAATTAAGTCAATTTCAGCCTTCTTGGTGTGGATACAATTCACATTTAATCTGGCAATGGTTTACAACATCACAGATTGTTATAGTGAAGAGGAAAAATCAATGTGTCCAGCATTACTGCAGCATAACAAACTCCAGGTTGGACTAAAAGAAGCCCAGTTTTGCAGTGGGCTCAAGGATCACTAAATCCAAGCTATTTTAGACTCAGAAAAAGGTGGAGGATTGAATGGACTGGAATTTGTGTAAACAGAAATTAACCTCTTTGGTAGAAGCCCATCCTCTCCAACGCCAGCCACGAAAAACCAAACCCCCAAAAGACTGACAGCTTCGAGAAATTAAGCAGGTCTGTCTCCAAATTCATCCGTGTTGCATTCAAGTCAAAGAGGCAAATAGTGACAAGGAATTGGACTTTTCCAGATTATTTTTTTGTACTTTTAATAGTCTAACATAATGTTAGTAACATAGCTGGAACTGGAAAATATATTTTATCTCAACACTATTCATTTAACTCTGTAGTTGTTCTTGAAAAAAAACACCTTTTGCCATAAATATTGGGTTGTTCAAAACGCTTTTGTCTGCTTGTGCTAGGTTACCTCTACAGTGCAACTGGGACTGAGCTAACATTTAAAACCGTTTCTACCGCCACTTCCTGCGTCAAAAAGAGGTTTTGCTATAAAAACACAAAGTTTTACTGCATTAAAAAAAAAAAAAAAAGAAAAAAGCCCTACTGTCAGTTCAGTGTATTTCCACTGTCATCGGCAAAAGACATTCTCTGAGGTCCCTTTGAGTGGATTTCACTTTGGGTTAGAGGGAAATCTGCCGTTCGGCAGCTTCTTTCTCCTTCACAGGGTAAGAGCCAGGCTTTGAATGCGAAGCGACCTGGCTGGGAGCCAGGCACGCAGGCAGAGTAGTGTTCATGTATTTTTTATTATAATACAAAAGGAAAGTCAAGTTATATAACGTGGCCCTTTGTAGTGCAGCTTTCTTTTTAATCTGTAACAGACAAGAGGAGAATTGTGTCCTCGTTTAGGACTTCAGATGGTGAAGGATGTCTGACATCTGAAGCTGCAAGAAGTCACCTGGTATCTAGCCACTGCTTTCAGTGGTAGGGCGCATTTTTCCTGCACGGATGTGGAGTGTTTTGTCCAGATGCTTGATGGAACCCACACCAAGAGCTGTAATTCGCTAAAAAGGAGTCCCTATCCTCTTGCTAAAAGCAGAATTGAAAATCACACTAAGTAAAGTGAACTAAAAAACACAGCTGGATTGGTTGGACAGGTACAAAAGGAATAATCTCAACAGCAGCATTAGGATGTTTCCAGCATGCGGAAGGTAGAGAGTCGATGGCTATTTCAGATCAGGGTCCTGTGGGGCACCGTGTGCTGCTCCAGAGAAGGCACTGGGGATCAGATGGGACCCTGGCACTGGCAGCCAACACACGCTGCATTCCTTCTAGGTCTGTAACAAGGTCCGCTGCACCCTGAAAGAGCCGAGCTGCTAATCGCAGTCCTGGATATTGATGTACACGAAGAGGGTGGAGGAGGAGTACGGGTCGCCGTTCTTGGTCAGAAGATGAATGTGGCGGTAACCTGGAAGCACAGACACAGATGGAGAGTGGCCTTTAGTCCAGTCGGAAAAACATTTCCTAATGTTTGCCAAGACCCTGCAATAACAATTCCCCGTCTCTGAGAGCGATTTGCTCCCTGTGCCCCACAGAACAGGTAGGTCGGAGAGGCGTGGCTTTGAGCATTGTTAACATAACATGTCCAAGGCCCCTGGTGACAAGGGCATCCCCTCCCAGGAGTCAGCGTGTGACAGCTGCTCAGTGAATCATTTATCATCTTGTCCAGACACCAGAGCAAGGATCCATTCTGACCCAAAGTGTTCTGGGCTCCGGACCTCTCATGCAGGACACTGGAGATAACCAAAGGTATCACAGGGTGTGAGGAAGAGGGAAGAGGGCCTTACCTTGCTTCAGACTAGTGAAGGGAACGGTATACTGCCCAATGAAGTCGTTCTTGGTTGACATGTCAAAGTCTTCCACCACAAAGCGGACCAGGGCAAGTGCAGGGATCTCTATGTCAAATGTAAACTCTTCATCCCACTTCGGGTTAAAGCCTGAGCAACAAAGACAAGGATGGAGATCAGAGCTGCTCACAAACACGGAGGAAGGTAGGAGATGCTCACGAGCAAGGATGTTGGTCAGAGATGTTTGCAAAAAGGATTGAGGCTTTGCCTGACTGGGAACCTAACCTGACCCATGCCAGAGGTCTCAGGAGATGCCAAGACTTGTTCCCAGCTCTGACACTGAATTGCTGCCTGGTAGTAACTAATAAATCCTTCAGCTTAGGCTGCTCACTGCAGGCCTCAGCACCACACCCCCAGAAGGCAGCAGGGGGCAGGATGGGGCTGAACTCAGCCCTGCTCCAAAGGCTCTTGCTGGCTGATACATGGATATCCTGGGTTGCCCTTGGACCAGCAGCAAACTTTTACAGCCCCAGACCAGGGGGAAGCAGACAGAACTGTGCCTTTGTGTTATGACAGCTTTCTGGGGCCTTATGTCTAAGGATCTTGTGATCCAGATTCACAAAGCAAACAAAACAATGACAGTCCCATCAAACAAGAGACAAAAAGCAAGTGCTCTTTCACCAAGTCACTGCGAGCGCTCTCTGCAGTGTCAACAAACCACTCCCCAGAAACAAACAGGAGAAGAGGACATCCTGTTTGAAATCCCACTGCCATCGGCACAGTCTGTGCGCAACCGAAGCCCCAGGAAAGCAAAACATCAACTCAAGCCTGACAGTTCTGGAAGGTCTGTGGATGACTTGGCAGGAGGCACTGGTCTTTCAGCTGGCCCTGAAGGTGCTAGGAGGGTCTGTGGACAGCACCATAACAAAATACTTGGGTTCGGTTGTTGCACTTTATTCAGAATTTTGGGGCTACTCTCTCTTCAGCACCCCTTGAGCCCCCTTCCAGCATCTGTGGGCTGCAGCTGGAGGTGTGCTAAGCAGCCCTGAGGAATAGGCCTTGCAGGTCTAAAATGTTCCTTACACAGCCTCCACTCGAGACATTCTAAAAATCATTGTAGGCAAAGGAAATGACCATGAGCTTTAGGAGCCAGGCCAGATTTACTCAAACAGGAAAGGAGGAAAACGGAAACAATGTTAGCAGAGAGGAAAATATGCATTGCCTTTCTAGTGCTTGGTTTTTGCTTCACGCAGAAAAGCAGTGTTTGCGTGTGTCTGTGTGCACCTAGATGTTTGGAGGAGGGTGAGGTCTGATTTCTCAGACTCCTACTGCCTTGGTTATTGCCACAGAAGAGAGGGCTGAACTTGCCCTCTGCTGTCTCTGAAGGCCACAGTATTCAGAACCTCCCTGCATGGAGGGAAGCCACAGCCATGTTTGGCCGATGAGAAATGGTCCAAAGGGAGGTGAAGTGTCTGTCAGACATCTGAGGTCAGTGCTGGTTATGGAAGGAGCCTGACTCTTTGGAGCTGTGGGCTTACAGCCTTCTTCTCTCACCTGCCACATTGCTGGGACATGCATTAATTTAGCACTGGTGACACTCGGGCCAAGAGGATGAGCAGGTGCAGTGTCCCTGCCTTGTGAGGAGGTTCTGAGCTTCAAGAGATGTAGCACAGACTCCTTTTGCACAGACTATGTTAGATATGAGAAGAGACTGAGAAAGCTCATGTTATTCATCCTGGAGAAGGCTAAGTGGGTTATTATTACCATCTTTCACTTCCTCCTGTTAAAGAAGATGGAGCCTGATTATTCTTACATGTGCACAGCAAACACATGATGGGTCATGGGCACAAATCACAACAGGTGAATTTCTGATTAAGTATAGACCTTATTTCATTTTAAGTGAAAGACTGGATCACTTGCCCAGACAGCGTGGGCAATATCCATCCTCTGGGATACTCAAAATCCATCTGGGCAATACAGTGAACAGCTTGAGTTAACTTAGGTCCTGCTTTGGACAGAGGTTGGAATGTGCACCTCCAGAGTCCCTTCCAACCTCACTCTTTCATGAGTTTGTGGCTCTTTCAAAATAAAATCAGCCTCACGAGAGGCCTTTTCTGCGAAGATCTTGGTGGGAACTTTTGTGTCCCAGGTCAGATCCAGCTGCATGGAGGTAAGAGCACTTCCAAGGCTCTGGGTCTGCAGAATTGGCAGCCAACCTCAAAACAATTCACCTGGCTGATGTTTTGCAGGTTATTTCTATCTCCAAACACCTCAGACAGAGAACGGATGGAAGAACCCCTGAAAGAAATGCCCCATGGAGACAGCCTGTGGGTCTAGCTATATAACCAGGGTCACTGCACTGAAGTACACCAACAGCATCTGATGGATCTGCTCAGTGTGAGCAAGCTCAGGTGCAGCTGGGCAGGCCTGGCCACAGGGCAGCAGGTCTTGATGAGGAACACACTGCTACACAAAACCAAAGAATTACTGCCCCAGGGGTCACAGCATGAAAGAAAAACCCTTACCATTGTTTTCAATGACTCTGGTCTGCTTCTTGTTGTTATCCTGTTGGACGCCATGGATCTCAATTGTTACCTTGGGATCAACGATGGAGTTTTTGCTTTTGTTTACCTTGGGCAGCTGCTGACCAGAGATGATCTGTGGAGGAAACAGAGGAAAAGGTCAGAACATCAGTAGGAGAGGGGGTTCCCTGACAAACATCCTTCTCCAGGAGCACGGGACTTGTTGCTGGTGTTGGTCTTTCAGAGCCAACACTGTGATATTCTTCAGAGGAAGCTGTCATGAGCTAAAGCACCTAATGAACACTGCAGCAGTCAAGCCAGCTGGTCTGGTTCAGGAAAAAGTCAACTTCTTTCTTTCCCCAAAGTGATCGGATGATACTTGGAAATAACAGCAGTGACTGTTGACTGCCTGTCTATAAAACGCCTGTGTGTTCCTGTAGGATGAACACTATCATTAACCTCTCCTGTTGCCAAACATTAAACACATGAGGAAGTCTCTGGAGGATGAGAGCCCATGCAGGACTGAAGCGGAGACATTGGCAGTGGGAAATGAGTAGGGCTAGGATAACACTGCTCACGTGGGACCAGGAGAAGGTACAACCTATACCCCCCCAAAAATGGATGCTACTAAGATAAGTTTCCGACTTCTATTCTTACTTTAAGCAGAAGCTTCTTCTTTGTCCCCCATGTTCCTTCTGTGATGGATTTTGGATTGAATTTGGTTTGCTCATCCCGGAGGAATTCCGGCTTTAAGACATACCCAGAAAACCCATTGTCCTGGAACCGACCCTGGTAGACATCCATTTCTGTGCCTGCTGTCTGGAAATTTAGGGCAACTGCAACATAAACAAATAAATTCAGTCACTTTCAGATCAATCAATGAGAGTATACCAATTCTGTTCACGTGAAATTACATTTCATGGACATAAACATTGACTTTTCCATGCTTCAAAGATCAGTGACAAACTCTGACCCCCGAAGCCTGCTTCCCCTGAGGATTTCTTCCATTCAGAGATGTTAGAGGCAGAAGGAGCCACGGTAGCTATCTCAGTTTTCTTCCTACCTACCACAGGATCAAAAAATG
The DNA here is from genome assembly GCA_011076525.1 of Nettapus auritus. NCBI lineage: Eukaryota > Metazoa > Chordata > Aves > Anseriformes > Anatidae > Nettapus > Nettapus auritus. Next base: position 4,811,058 of record CM021766.1, read on the forward strand.
TCCTGCACTGAATTCATGTCACCTGATTGAACAACCATATCTTTCACATAAACCCATTCATGAAGCCACAGATCACTCTCAGATTGTTTCTCTAGCTACTTAACCTCATTATAAAACCTCTTTTCCAGCCCAAATACACCTATTTTCATTTGCTACCCTCAGGGACCTTTACTGGTTACAGATTCACAGATTCACAGAATTTTACAGATTCACAGAATTTCTAGGTTGGAAGAGACCTCAAGATCATCGAGTCCAACCTCTGACCTAACACTAACAGTCCCCACTAAACCATATCCCTAAGCTCTACATCTAAACGTCTTTTAAAGACCTCCAGGGATGGTGACTCCACCACTTCCCTGGACAGCCCGTTCCAATGTCTAACAACCCTTTCGGTAAAGAAGTTCTTCCTAAGATCCAACCTAAAACTCCCCTGGTGCAACTTAAGCCCATTCCCCCTCGTCCTGTCACCAGGCACGTGGGAGAACAGACCAACCGCCACCTCGCTACAGCCTCCTTTGAGGTACCTGTAGAGAGTGATAAGGTCACCCCTGAGCCTCCTTTTCTCCAGGCTGAACAATCCCAGCTCCCTCAGCCGCTCCTCGTAGGACTTGTTCTCCAGGCCCCTCACCAGCTTTGTCGCTCTTCTCTGGACTTGCTCAAGCACCTCCATGTCCTTCTTGTAGGGAGGGGCCCAAAACTGAATACAGTATTCAAGGTGCGGCCTCACCAGGGGGACGATCACCTCCCTAGCCCTGCTGGTCACACTGTTTCTTATACAGGCCAGGATGCTGTTGGCCTTCACGGCCACCTGAGCACACTGCTGGCTCATATTCAGCCGACTATCAACCATCACTCCCAGGTCCTTCTCTGCCTGGCAGCTCTCCAACCACTCATCTCCCAGCCTGTAGCTCTGCTTGGGGTTATTGCGTCCCAGGTGGAGGACCCAGCACTTGGCCTTGTTGAACTTCATGCAGTTGACCTCAGCCCATCGGTGCAGCCTATCCAGATCCTCCTGCAGAGTCTTCCTACCCTCGAGCAGATCGACACATGCACCTAACTTGGTGTCATCTGCAAACTTACTGAGGGTGCACTCAATGCCATCGTCCAGATCATCGATGAAGATATTAAAGAGGACCGGCCCCAGCACCGAGCCCTGGGGAACGCCACTAGCGACCGGCCTCCCACTGGATTTGACTCCATTCACCACGACTCTTTGGGCCCGGCCATCCAGCCAGTTTCTAACCCAACGAAGCGTGCGCCAGTCCAAGCCAAGAGCAGCCAGTTTCCTGAGGAGAACGCTGTGGGAAACGGTGTCAAAAGCCTTGCTGAAGTCGAGGTAGACCACATCCACAGCCTTTCCCTCATCCACCCAGCGCGTCACTTTGTCATAGAAGGAGATCAGGTTCAGTCAAGCAGGACCTGCCCTTCATAAACCCATGCTGACTGGGCCTGATCGCCTGCTTGCCCCGCAAGTGCTGTGTGATGACTCTCAAGATAATCTGCTCCATAAAGAGCTGGCCCGTCCCTGGGTGGGCTCGAACCACCAACCTTTCGGTTAACAGCCGAACACGCTAACCGATTGCGCCACAGAGACTCCCACAAACATGACAGAGCTCCTCGCTGTCTGAAACCCTTATGCAGTCCAGTACAGAAGCTGTGATCAAATCACCTCTTTATCGTCCTTTGCCCAAAATAGATCAAACTTCACAGTTCTCCTAACACCAGACAGATTTCCTGCATCATTTCTAATTTGCCCCTATCTTTTTAAAAGCATTGATGTCAAATCTGGAAGCAGTCTCTGTGAACAGTTTCATTAATATCACAAAGGAAGGGCACATGGATCCCAGAGCCTGCTCAGTACTCCCCTGATTTCCCCAAGGTGATGCTAACCTCTTTAGCTACTTCTAAAGAAGCCCAGCTTTATCCTGGGCCTTGGTCCTACATACCCTGCACCAGGTTTTCTGAGTGAAAGCTACAAGATAATTCACTTAGCAGGCTGCAAGACCTTTTCATCACATCTCTGAGACAGGAATATGCCATCAGGTCTTCAGCATCCAGGAGCAGACTAGAGGCACTGCTTAGACTACTGAAAAGAGCTCAGGCCACAGCTTTTCCCTTATGGTACGGCCCTCCTCTAGGGCTTGAGAGATCTGAGTCTGATTTCCAGCTCTGCCACAGATTTCAGCATGCTTTTTGGTAAGCAACTATCTCCTGGCTCCCCTCTTTGTTACACATCAGGAACTGTGCTTCCAGCTAATTGCAAGGATGTGCACATTAAAATGCAGGAAAGGTTCTCCTAGTTGTTACAAGAGCTGATCTCTTCAGATGATTACTGAGCCTCTCGGCCTGCAAGTGGCCTGAGATGGCATGTCTACCTCAGTCAAAGCCCTACCATGGCCAGGTCATGAAGAGGGAATGGCAAGTTGAGCCAGGGGAGGTTCAGGTTGGAGAGCAGTCAGACATTGGGACGGGTTGCCCAGGAAGGTGGTGGTGTCACCATCCTTGGGGGTGTTCAAGGAAAGGTTGGACGTGGTGCTTAGGGACATGGTTTAGTGGTGACATTGGGGGTAAGGGGATGGTTGGACCAGATGATCTTGGAGGGCTTTTCCAACCTTAATGATTCTGTGATTCTATGACCAACCCAGCCAGGCTGACCCTTTCTGTGCTCCCAGTTGCACCCACCGATCTGGCAGCCGACATTCCACAAGTCGATGGGGTTGTAGTTGGATGAATCTGTCCTCCACCCGGCAGGGTAGATCCGGCTCAGGTGCCTGATGTTGTGGTGAATAAAACTGTTTCCTTCAGGGAAAGAAAAAAAAAAAAAAGTTCCTTTCAGTGATGGGCCTGCTTTTCCTTGATGCTGCTCTTTATAGTCCTTTTTTGTCTAGTGAGTCTGGCTGTGTGTGAACGGCCTGCATAAAGTGCCCTTCTTGGTGACAACCTGTAACATTAAGTTATTCCCACTGTTTCTCAAAGTGACATGGACAGTCAAGGAGACCATGACCTATGTCTTTGGGGATGCCTCCTCCTCATGCCTAACCGCCATTAGCTGTCACTTTATGGGGGACTGGAAGAGAGGATGGCCTTCTGCCAGAATATACATACCAGACTCCTGGGCTAGTTTCAGAGCTTTGCTCTCCGTGAACGATGACATCTCGTAGAAAGCCCGAGGGTGGCTGGGGTCCTCAAAGCCATTGAAATGAACACTCTTGCAGTAGACAACTGTGTCTGACAGCTCCTTGGCCAGCTTCAGGGTGTCACTCTAAAAGAAGGAGCAAGAGGTTTGTGGGGAGCTTCTGCAGTCCTACTCAAAAGTAAAGGTTATGTTTTGTCTAGAACCACTGGGGCTTTTATTTTCCACTGACTTCATACGAAAAAGATGCCCATGATGACTTGGGGCTCCCCTAGGCAGAGTGGTAAAGGGGCAGACTGCCCTTGCTACATCCTTTGCCCTGCATTCTGAGTGCTAATCCCTCCTCTCAGACCATCGGTAGGTAACACTACCAGCACGTTTCACCAGCCCATACTGGCCTATCCAGTGATATCATTGACTTCCCAACTTCTACCAAGAATATTTCACTTCATCTGGGTTGTCCCTCCTGCCTTTATTCACACTTCATTATGTGAATGACTATTTCACCTTTGTTATTACAGCTCACAGCTGATTAGGGATATAAACACAGACAGAACCTATTCAGCCTGTACTGGTGAGCTAAGAGAGGATTTCACACAGCAGATGCTTTGCTGTCCCAGCACCCCTTGTTGCATGATGTCCTCCAGATGAAATTTCTCACTTTTTGTTGGTGGGAGACACTTTCTGCTGTTTTTTTGCATTATCATCTGTAATTCAGCATCCGTGGCTGTCACCAGTTGCTAAACCTTACAACTGAGCCTTAGCAATGAACTGGTCTGAACATACTGTCCTGGTGCCAAGTATGCAAACCTGGAAACAGAGCAAAGGGAAAGATGTTTTGGCACCCCCAGACCTTGGGCTTTTTTTATCTTCACTTAGGAAGTTCTCACAATGCTTTGGTGCCAACTACTCCACAGCCTTGAAGCAAGGGTGAAGTGAGAGCCACCAGCTCCCACCAAAGGCAAGAAAAGAAAATGAGTATTCACAATTAGACACACTGTTGACTACAGATCAGAGAAGGAAATAAAGCCCTCAAAGGGTGGGCATATCAGCAAAGGAAAGCATATATCAGACCAGATTCAGAGGCAATGTCAATCCACTTTGTCGTCAGTGGGACTGAATGCATTTATGTCACCTATGAACCTGGTCCATAAGGGATATGTCCTTCACAATGACTGGTAGTCTGGAAAAATAAATGTCCTCACATGAGGGAGCAAAACACTTGCTTGGTAACTGAGCAAGGACCAGGATCCTTGGCTCCAGTCATTTCACCTTACCATATCCCCAGCTGCACAGCTGAAACCACACTGAAAACTGCTTTAGCTGAGAATATATCAAAAGTATATTTCTATTGGTTTTGTTCATTTTTTTTTTTTTTTTTTTTTTTTTTTCAGGCATGGTGCAGAGCATACCTAGAAAGTGGTTTGCCAACTAAGGCCTGGGATTGACTAGCAAGACCAAACCTCCTGATGTAGGATTTCTAAGCCTTCTGCAATACATGAAGATCTAATTTATAGCTTTTCTGCCTCTCCAGGTCTGCCCCTTTCAGGGATTCAGATACTTTTTTTAACTTACCTTCCCCTTCTGCTGCACCTCTGTCTTTACAGATTCATCCTCTATTTCAGCTGCTTCATCTTCATCAGAGACATCCTCAGCCTCCAGGTTGTTGTTCCCATTTGTGGGGTCCTCCTGTCTGCTCAGCTTCTTGCCTTTCACGAGGATCTTCCCTTTCAGTTGCTGCACAAAGAGAAGTGGACAAAACAGCTGGCAATTAGCAGACATGGCATCAGAATATGTAAGGGATCTCGCAGGTGAAGAGTTAGGGTACTGACACACTAAGAGCTCCCAAAACAGACCCTTCTTAGACACCTCGTTCTGTAAGGACATCCTCCTGCCACTGCAACCACAGTCAATGCAAATAATAAACCAGCAGCACGTGCCAACATATCACAGCTGGCTGCTGAGCTAATCCAAGGAACGTTTTTCTGGTGCTGAATCACAGCCTCTTTCAAAATCCACATGAAAGCATTAGGTGAAGAAACACACCAAAAGCACACGGTTGCTCACAGACCACCATACCACTGACATGTCCCAGTTCTTGTGCAAGCTCAGACTGGGGGAGGAAAGCTGAAGCCTGGAGAGGGCTGACTGAACCAAAACAGTGCTGCAGCAATACTGGCAGCAGGGAGCAGTAGTATTGCCTGGATGCAATCTCCAAGTGAATGGGTTATGCCTCAAAAATCAATTATTTCAGCCCAGGAACAGCCGTAGGTGTTGCAGCTTCCAATAAGGTCAGTGGGAGATTTGCTGCCACATGTGTGGTACTGCTGACTATGGAGGGTGCTTTTTATTCCAGGAAAAAGGCGATCTCAGGTTTAGCCAAAGCAGTCCTTTTACTCATATAGCATGGCCCCTGTTCTCTCAGCAACATCCTGTATTTGCCCCTTCCACATCTGCAAAAGCAACAAGCCCCACTGTTCTCAAATGACAGGCCTGTGGAAAACCAAGGATCTTTTTAAAAACAACACAGGCATTTTCGAAGAACTCTATTCCCCTGCTGTGGGCGCAAGCAAATTGCATCGTGTCTCCGTAGAGACCAACCCAGCTCCTCACGGACCAGCTACGCTGTGGATGAAACTTGGTTTCAGCTGAAATTTGGCACGGGAACCTGAGGCAGCTGCCAAGAGCATTTTTCTTCATCTACCACAAATGATCTGTTTACACTGAGGCACTTTCCCTGTCATTCAAAAGCTGCACAGAGGCAGCTGGAAGGAATGTACCAGTTTCTGGAAATAAAAGGCCCAAAGGAGCGTTCAGAACATAGCATCCTCTTTCTACCCATCCCCAGACCACCTTCCAGCCACCCCACTCCTCAGTCTTCTTCCCGGCTGTGTCCAGTCAATGCTTTGAGTGCCCCAGCCTGGAGGGGTTGCACTGAGGACAGGTGTAGGGGGACACAGAAAAGTCCTTCTGGTCCTTCACGGGCTGCAGATAGCATCCTGCTCTACACTATATTATTACCTGCCTCTGCTTTCTAATGTCCCATGAGAAAACTTACTGCCTCATCTCACAGTTCAGCAGTAGAGAACTCAGGACAAAATGTGTTTGGGGCAGGGACTCAATTACCAACAGCCCTTTCTAAGCTTTTACAGCTCTCTACAAAATGTGTCTGCAGGAACTGCCAGTGATAAACATTGCCCTCCCTCGTTTACTATGGATATTAGGAAGCAAAGTCCTAAATTTGAGTGCTTATCCCTTTATAAAGGTTTTAAATAAACTGACAAACACAAACACTCACAAGCACTTGTTCCAACCCTCTTGGTTCCTCTTCATGTGGCATTAAGTATTTCTAGCCTGAGGGGAAAGACACTCAGCTCATCAGTTCAGCTCTGCTGAGCAGATCCCTTGTCTTAGGAAGAAGCATTAGCTGAAGTGCTCAATAAATACTCTCCAAGTAGGCCATAAAGCTATTCCAATTGCCAGTGGCAAGCCCAAAGTTGAATATAACTTAGGAAAATGGGAAAACCTACAAGGATGCAGAACTCCACTGAGAACGTATCGTGTAGTTGAATAAATGCAGCTCTTTCACTTCCTTGTGTACCTTGTAAATCACATTGCTTTTGTTCTCAAGAAGTGGAGTTCCTGCTCTCTCACCTTTTCTATGGCACGCCAAAGCAAGCTCAGCTCTGCATGTGAGATGGTTTTGACACACGGCTTTGCTCCCTTTGGGAATCTGTGATCTGGGATGTGGCAACTATCTAACGAAAGCACTGTTCTTTATCAGGAGCAAAGCTGATAGAGTAGAGTTTATGAAGAGCAGAGTTTAAAAGATCCGCACTCATGCATTTATTTTACCTGAGGGTTTCCTGCCCCTACTAGCAGCCCAAAGGCCATGGCAAGATCTGATTTCCAGTCTTTGTCTCAGTGAGAGTGTCAGACTCTTAACAGAAACCACCTCTACAAACTTTCTATGGCTTCACACCTCCTTTAGAGTCAACAAATAGAACTAAACACTCCTAAGATGTGATTCACCTGGTCTATTTAGACAAATCACCTGGGAGGAGGAGGACCACACCTCCAATCCCCTGACTGTATTAACTAGCTCTCAAAAGGAGCCCAAAGTGGCATGCTCTTGTACATAGATATACAGAGGCTGAGAACTGCCACCTTGAAAGATATCCATATCCCCAGATTCTGAAAAGCTGAAAAATAAACAATCAGCAGTAAAAATTGGAGCAGCTCTTCCCTAAAACTCTAGCACTGACCTGAAACCTTCCTGGAGCTTTTTTTTGTAGCTTTTGGCCTTTTATCCTATAGGCCTTTAATTTATTATTGGGACCTAAAGACAGCAGGTTGGGGGAGGTACTTAGATGCTCTGTATAGCCCAATACTCTGTTCCTAAATGGGACCTAATAAATCAGATGCCTACCTTGGGCTGCACTGAATTGTTAGTGTGAATACAAGCTGTGTTCTTTTAATTACTGACATTGCTCTGCGAACACGCTTTGCAGCAATGCTGTGCCTGTTTTTATTTACAGCCTTTCAGACCTCTTCCCAGTGGTGGATCCCACCCTTTTGCTAAGACAAAATACTTGTCCTCAGGCTTCCTCATGCCAGCAGCACAAGGAAGTGGAAAATCCAAGGGGTTTCTGTTGTTGTTTTTTTTGTTCTTAATGTTTCTGCTTCAATGTATTTTCCATAAACATACTCTCCTAGTTCACGTAGCAGGAAAGTGGAGGAAAAGTAACAGAGGAAAAAGGATATGTTTTACTACATTGACATTTTTTCTCCCTTTAAACTAAATGGATCAGTCCCTCCACTGGAGCGTATCAGCCCAGCTCCATTCACTAACATAGATCTGGGCCCTTTTGTTCCAGCTGGGGCCACGTGTCCATCTGGGCAAGCAAAGCAGGAGGTTAGACGAGCACAAGAATGGGAAAAACATCTTTGGGAAGCTGGGGTCGTTCCCTTATACACACATATCACATATTTCTTTCCCTGGTGTTTCTCTTTTCTTTCTTCATATCATTCCTCTGGTCACAAGGCAGCATTTTGAAAAGCCATCAGCAGCTTTCCTGATCCTACGCTGAAGATAAATAACAAGCCAACATATAACGTTGAAGACTGATTTTCCAACCCAGAAAACAGCCTGCGGAGACCTGTTTCCATGCTGGGCATAACTGGGAGAGTCACTTCTTAACTTGCCTGTGCCAGTGCAAAGGTCCTGCTGAAGCAGCATTATTAAATATTGTGATTCATCCTAATTCATTGCACTGGTTCTTAGGGACCAACCCAGCTCAGCTTCCCTCTGCACTAGGCATTCTATCAAGCGAGGCACAGCACTCCCAGACAACAGGGGAAAGTCAGAAAGGGAAAAATGGAGATGAAGAACAAGTATAGAAGATATTTTGGGTGGTTCATTTCCCTCCTCTTTCTCCCCTGCTGACTGCCAGCTTTATCCCACCCACAAACTGCTTCCAGCTCCGGCTACGCATTCTCATCCAATTTTGGGAAAATTATTTATTTTGCAAAGAAAGGCAATTTAAAAGGAACTGCAGCTATTCACACACATAAAAGTCTGGTTCTGAAAAGTGCTTAGGAGAGAAAAAAGAAAGAAAACATTAACCCAAACTGTAGAAACAGATGAAAAGATTAATATTTTGGCTTCTTTTTTGGAAACAAAGTTCTTTTTTTTTTTTTCATGTGAAGATTCCGTTTCCTTTTTTTTTTTTTTCTAATTTCCTAGTAATGACATCAACGCAGTAGTACACTGTTAAGACCTGTATATCTTCTTCCCAAGAAGGGCTGCCCTGATTCACAGCCATCACAGTGGCACCTGTCCTCCACACAATCTCCCACCTCCCCTTGACCCCTAGGACATCTCCCAGTGCCGTGCCACCCCAGGCCATTCTCAGTGGAAGGATGTCTCACACTTGATCCAGTTTCAGGCCACTTGTGCTGATTTTCTCCTTGGGTTTCAAGAGGCAAGCTATCACAGTTGTCCTTTCAGCCCTCATGACTTCCTAATCAGCAGTTTGGGTCTCCATGGTAGTGTACCTGAGGCACTAAAGGAGGAGGGAAGTGTATGCTACATCCCTCAACACTGAGCAAAATGTCTCACCCACCATGAAATCAGGCAGTGCCCAGACTTGCTGGATCAAAAACACCAAGAGAATTTGTAGTCACTTCTCATGGAGCTAATCTTCCCTTCATGTGCAGCAACCTGCCTGTGCTTCAGAGGATTAGCCTGAATGAGGCCGTATTCAGGTTTGGGGTGTGGGAGCAGACACAAGACAGATCCTTGGGACTCAGCTCCCTTAGATCCTCTCCTCATGGGATGAAGGAAATTGTAAACGGCCTCAGTAAATGGACCAGGAATGTCCTCAGTCCCTCAGGAATGTCTCCTCTGAAACCTTACACAGCAAACAAGGAACAAGAGGTCATTTTGGAGCTTGATGTGCACAAGCTATTTCTAGCTACTCCTATTTCCTGTTCTACCACTGATCACAAACAAGCTCTGTTCCTCAGCAAGTGTAATTCCCACCACCCCTCAGGCATATTGTCCCCCAGTTGTCACACAGCAAGAAAACAGGCCTCTGTCTTGTCCCACCTTCAGAGGGCACAAAGCATTAGAGTGGCTTTGCTCACCTCTGGGGACGGAAACTGTGATTTGCTTCCATCGACCGGGGCCACCAAGAGCATGTCCTGCAGGATCGTCGTCATGTGCTGGGCCATGACCTTCTGCTGGTCGAGGCTGCAGTGATTCTCCAGGGAGATGATGACAGGGTATGGTGAGGTCTAGGACAAGACAGAACATCCATCATCAGTGAACTCTGTAATTTCACCTGTCCATACCAATTGATATAAAACCCCAGTGTTGTTTGCTCTGGAAATGAGCGTGTCAATGGCAGGGACAAAAAATGGGCAAATTCAGATGTGTGGTAGCTGCTCAGATCTATGCTGATGATTTCCAGAAATGGTAATCCAATGGACAGGGCAGCAGGCTGGATCAAGATGCCTCCCACGGGCTTGCCAGGTTTGGTGAGACTCCCTGCATCTCCATTCTCCACTTGTACCATAGGTCAGAGCACCTTCCTACTTCATTAAAAGACTGGGAAGGGAGCTTTTCAAGTCCCTGAGTTTGCTCAGATCCTTAAGCGACCTGAATCCTTCCTCCTTTCCTGCACAGGCCTGGTGTGGTTCCCTGAGGCCCCCTAGACATTTTGTGTGCTGAAGGCATTGTCTTGTCACTGCCTAATAGCCCCAAAGGAAACTTGGTACTGGTTCTCAAATCAAGTACACTGAAGGAAAATAGCAGAAAGCACAATCTGGATAAACCCAACAATTTTTAAAGGCTGCTAGCCCAGGACTACCATTCCAGAGTCTAGACCTGCTCGTTCCTTTTAAACCTGAGCAGAAACTGTCCTTTGCATTAGTACCTCCAAGGCACACACACTTAAGTTTCTCCAAACTAGGGACAGACCCTGACACATCTAAACCAAGCAAATCCAAAGCTCGTTTGCCTTTTCTACCAGGTATATTCAAGATGTTGGACATTATTTTCATTGCAGTGGGATCCAGTATCCAGCTGGTACAGATTTAAACTCATCCTCAGGCAGTGCCTTGTCTCACCAGCAACTTCCAGGAACGGATCTCCGCAGAAGGCAGAACAAGGATGCCTAGACTGAAGGATACATCTTCTACCCGTGAGAAAAGCTAAAGTGAAGTCTTCATTCTTTATGCTCTCTACTGGGAGGGCAGAGATCTGCTATCAGTCTTGGACTACGAAATATGAGAAATCTTAGAGGGTCCCAGGTCTCTCATCCTTACTTTGAAAGCATAGTTCTTGATGGCCTTAATGACATCGCTGAAGAGGATCTTGGAGGTGAGAGTGTAGCCATGATAAATGATGGGTTCCGAGTTAGGGCCATCCCAGCAGTCCAGCTCCACACAGCGGCAGCCTTTGGTGAGGGCTCTGGAAACAAAGAAGGGACCTGGTTGGGTTTTAAACCTTTGGCTCTGTCTCAAAGTGAGACTGGATCGGCCACAGGTATTGCCTGGGAAGGTTGATGGGAAGTCCAGGGAGAAAAGGAGAAAAGAGGAGCTTGGAAAAATAGGAAAGCAGATGGAATAAAGATGGGACCAGGAGAGCTCGGAGTTGACAAAGAGAGCTTAAGGTTGAGCAAGGAAAGTACATTGGGATCTGAGAAAGAAAGTCATGAAAGTCCAAAGTAAGGACCATCCGAAGAAGGAGACATAGTAAGAGCCAGATGAGAAAGGACACTCATGTCTGTGCCCAGAGTCTTTTCCCAAAGATGGTGAAGAGAAGAGAAAATCAAGAGAAGTTAGATTGGAAGAAAGACAGCCTTAGAAAACAGCTCATCAGTCGTAGATGATGTGCTTTCTTCCTCTAGATCTGATAAGACACAAAGGATGGATCCTCAGGGTTGTCAGGGAGGGAGATGTGGGAACTCGACCACAGCTGGGGAGACTGCTGTGGATCAGTTTCCCAAACAGAATCTACAGATTTTATTCCCATTTGAAACTCCTTCTACATATCCATACTTTTATTTTCATTTCTTTTCAAATGGAGGTTCCCCCTGTAAAGACTTACCTGTCTGGGAGGTGATCTTGTTTCTTTTACATAGCTCTATACATTTTAAATAACACATCTCTTTTAACTTATTGCAGTAAGAATAATGGGATTTATTTATTTTGCAGCCAGAATGTAATTCTGTAATGTTAAGATACTGTAATAGGAATTCAAACAGCTACTTTCAGTAGTTTGTGCCAGATTTCACTCTCTACCCCTTTAAGCTTGTGACTCAAGATAGCTATTATTCCCTGAAGAATCAGATAAATCATATACAAAGACAGAATTACAGTCATTGACTTGCTTATAAGGAAATACTGTCTCACTTGACAAAAGCACGGGTGACAACAGAAGCAAGATAAGGTGTTTGTGCAAGTTAATAAAGGCCACTATAAACATCTGGCCATGAGACGTCAGACAGCAGTCATTGTTAAAGGCAAACGCAGGCAATACTTACTGTTCTGTCCAGGGATGACATGGGAGCATCTAAACAGCTAGAGAGACCAGGCAGAAGATTCCCGATTGCTCACACTGCTGCATTAGCTCACATCCTGTATCTTTTTTGGATCACTCCAGCTAGCCTTCTCCAAGACAAACCCCAGCATGGCTCTAAGAAATAGTCTATGCTGATACTCCCAAAAGGCAGTAAGGATTGCAAACATGACAGTATGCATCATTTTGGGCTCCTTCCAGTCTCTACACAACTGTCCAGCTTTATCCCAGAAATCTTTGCATCCTCTAAGCCCTTGCACACACGACCCCATGCCATGTTGAGGCTGAGGGAGTTGGAGTTGTTCAGCCTGGAGAGGAGGCTCTGGGGAGAACTCACAGCAGCCTGCCAGTGCCTAAAGGGGGCTGGGGGCTGCAGGAGAGCTGGGGAGGGACTCCCCTGTCCCCATATGTGGTAATTATATATCTTACAGTCAGAAGGAAACCACATGGGATTCAGCAGAAACACAGGACAAAGTGCAATGAAAAGGGAGCCATGACCAACCTGGTTTAGGTTGCCTCACAACCTAAGTGCCTCACAGGCACTTAAACACATACATGCATAAACACACACACACACATTACCTGATGTAGGCTTCTGTGCTGCTGGGACCTGTAAGCTGGTCTTCCATTAGATAGGTATTGTGTGAGGATGACACAAAGTAGTGACTGAGAGGTTGAGTCATGTCCTGGTAAACTTTACGGTGGGAGGAGTTGAATATATTCCCATCATCAGACAGCAAGTACATCAGGAAACCATCTTTGGTCATGGCGTTACGTTTCTTGGCTGCCAGATAAAGACAGAAATCCCACATTAAAATCAGGAGCAACCAGGCTGTGGTGCCATCTTCACCAAGATGCCTGCTGAGCTCCAGGGGATCTCAAAGGTAAAACATGCTCCTTAGGCATTCAGCTAATGGTAGAGATGTCGATGCTGTTCAGATAATGGTGACAGCTTCCTCTGTCAGAAAATGCTTTTAAAACCCCTTCACAGGCAAGCTCTTACTGTCCTTGATAAGACCTAAAAGTGCCAAAGACAGCACTTCACCTGCTTCTAGGGATATATAGCACAAAAATCTCCATTTGAGCACTTAAAGCCTCTTTCATACCAACACGGACATTGTCAGATGTCTAAACATGGCCAGATAAATCCTGCCTAGATCATCCAATGACTACCTGATTTGCAAAGAGAAAATGAAAAGTAATGCAAATCTGGGGGAGAATTAATATCTCCCCATCCTGAAGGACTGAGCTACATTTCTGTCCTATTTTCAATCTGCAAAGCATCATCCCTCTCATGAAGGTATACCAGGACAGCATAGAGGCAGTCTATGATCCAGCACTGGTTTCTTGAACATGTCCTCCAAATGCTGCAGTCTGGTGTTTCGCTTAATTTCTGAGCAGAAAAACAGTTCTTTGATTGCTCTCCTAAATAACTGCCACCTTGCTGGCTCCCTGCTCAGAGATCCCATCAATTTATGGCTTTTCAGGTGCCCACATTCAAAAATATTTGCCTCCATTCCTGTTTCTGAAGAGCAGAAATACTGCTATATTCTTAACGTTGCAAGCCAACTGAGATCTTGACATCTGATCTGAGCCCCCAGAGCCTCTCCCATGGGAATTTCACTGCTTTGTAACCAACTGCATGTCAACCCCTCTCCAGCCACTCAGTGTGTCTAAGCCAAAAATGAACATATTTCCCAGGTTCTCCTGTCCCCTCCTCTCCTAGAGCTGCTAATGTGCCCCTAGAAAACAGTTTCAAGGAGAAAATAACACATATGGCTGCAGAAGAAAAGACCAGCAAAGCAATTCAGAGTTCATCAAAATAGCAAGATTATGACCCAAGCCAACCAGGGTTTCCAACCTACCTATTTCGTTGGGCTCATATCTCTGAATTAATGGAGGGGCAGCAACAACAGCATCTTCTTCTTGTTGTGTTTCATAGAGGAACCTCACTAGGTTCTGGCAGGACATGAGCCCTTCCGCATCTGAGTACTTTTGGAAGATCTTGTCTATTTCCTTTCTCTCTGTCAGTATCTTGTAAAATTCCTCTATCTCATCATCCTCCAGAGCCTCTGTTTTGGACTTGTCACAGTGCTGTAAACGTAGAGGGGAGAAGGAGTGAAAACCTTCTTTCCTTCTGGCATATGCCAGCCGTAATCTGCACCAGGGCTACACAACGCAGAACACAAAATAATTGGAAACGGTTACTGGCCAGCGAATGAGAAGCGTGGTCAATGGTTCTCATTGACAAGGCCAACAGTCACATAACGGTTACAAGCACTCTTTGTTACTCATATTATCTGTATGCTGAAGAGCACCAGGCTCCACAGAACTACGTGCTGTGCAAAACATCAGTTAAAATGAAGGCTCTTTATAATCTGAGCATAAATCAAGGGTCAAAAGAAATGTACCTCTTGAGATTCCTCGGAGGAACACAGCGAAACAATTAACTCAATGCATCTTAAATTGATAGAAACCCTGGCCTAAAATCTGGTAAGTGAAAAAGGTCTTCCTCTTGATCCGAGTACGTCTGAACTCAGGCCTCAGGTGACTGTTAAGGCTATTTAGTAGGGCTGGTTGCAAAAACAGCTTCAAAACTGACTTTAAAAAATCCTGCTAAATATGTGCTTGTTTATGTGTGAGGGAAAAATAAATAAAATAAAACTCTTTCCATGGAAATTATCTGTTCTTCTGCAAAAATCACCAAGCAGCAAAATCTCCACAAAATTTCAAATCAGGTCTCAGCTTCCCAATGAGCTATAATTCAAATTCCTAACACTCCCATGCTTCTCTATGGTTTGAACTTCTTTACTAGGTAACAGCTCTGATAGGACAACACAGTCAAGGACTTGGCTGATCATGGAAGATCAGCAGTTTAAGATATGCAAGTTAGTGTCTCCATGAAGGACAACATCTTTTTCAACAATAAAAACTTCCTGTTTATTTAAAATATTCCCAGGTTCGATTTTTCATCAGATTTTTTTTTCTCTAGCAAATCCTGATAGGAATTTTTTTGTTTTTGTTTTTGTTTTTTCTTTTTTTTCCTAGCAGAATTCCTGACAGAGAGGTGAACAATTATTTTCATTATCTCTGGGATGTGCACCTCTGCAGTAAATATGACTGAGCAAAACAAGCTGCAATGGAAAGCAGGAGCCTATCTCAGAGGAATCACGGCAGGGAGCTTTACACTTCTTCAGAGTGTTCTTTGCCAGAAATTTCAGCAGTCAACCCACTTTAAGTTAATGTCTTATTATTACAATGATTCCCTCTCTATCAATACAGTGAGCTAACAGCCCTTCAGCAGTGGTGCCTTCATCTCATGCAGCCTACCGACATCCTAAATTTCAGGTAAGTCCGAAAAATCTAACTTATGGCATGGATGCCAAACCTCCAACAGGACATAAAGCGCTTGCAGGACATGGATTGCCTTACTTAGTTTTTGGCCTAAAAACTTTTCTTCTTCGGGTCTGATCATGCAGCATGTGCTCCACACCACTCAGAGGAGGTAGGAGTGCATTTCACCTCACCCTTGAGATGGACAACTTGCTGTGGGTTACTGTGCCATAGCTGACATGTGGCAACTTGTCAAACCAGAGGAATTTAATTGCTTTTGATCTTTGATCTCTTATGACAGATAGAGCTATTGTCCTGGCTTTTATGAGCAAAATGAATGTCTCTGTTTTACCAGTCATCATACTAATCTCAGCCTAACCCTTCTAATGATCTCAGCGACAGCCACAGAGGCTTTGGCAGCTCTCCAAGCAAGATGATAATGACAGGCTGTTTCTCCCCATGCAATGCCTCCACTGGAGCCCTTCACTTGCAGTTTGTGGCACGCTTGTAATACCTAACAAAACAATCACGATGCATCGCATTTCACAAACTGAACCAAGAACAAAAAGTTCAACTTATTCTGATTTCAGGATCGGATGGTTAAAAGCCATGGGCTAATCTCAGGGACAGAACAACCCATTAAGTGCTCAGTACTAGAGACACATTCAAAATGAGTTTGAGCTGTCCAGGAAACACCTTTTCCTTGCTGCCTTCCATCTCTGTATGATCCTGTCCTGTGGCTTTGGCAGATCTCACAAGCTAAGCTGAGCATGACGTTTAGCAGTTGTAAAAGGAGTGTAAAGAGGGAAACCAACTGGTGAAGACTGCAGCAATGCTGTGAATTACAGACATACTTTTCTTTAAGACAAAACACGGAAAATAACATGATATGACTCCTAGGAAGCTAGCATTATAACTAATGTCCCTTGGGAATTTTGTTAATTAGTGGCCATTAAAGGCTGTGATAAACATAGGACAACAGCATTGGCTGGCATCATAGTCAGACTCCAGGATGTATCAGATACATGGTGTAAAACTGGGCTCGTTCTGCTTGAGCTACAAGAGCTCCATATTATACAGAGATTCTCAATAGAAAAGGCTGTATTTTAGATCACTTGTATGCACCATGAACCACGAGTCCTGAAGGAACCTTCATTTGCCAGAAATAGTCTGAACCTTTCCGATGCACCAGAATGAACATCCAGGTTGAAATGAAGTGAGAAATTAGGAGAGATGTGCACAGTTTTTGGCTGCATTGCATATGTCTTACTTAGGTGTGTCTAAAACCTAGCCACGGACACGGAGTTATGTGACAAAAAGCAAGAAAAATGTGAGAGCATGCCCTGTAGCTCTCTCTTAAATCCTTGGTCACCCTTCCTTCCTGTGACTAAATGAAGAAAAACTCACAAAGACAGAAAAGAAGATCACCATTTTAATACGCTGTAATGTCTCTCAATCCATCTATATTTAGGTAATATGTAAAATGAACATGTAATTGCTTTAGGATAACTCAGTGGTCAAACAGAGTGAGACAGACTCTCCCTAGAGGCAATTCAGCCCACAAGAGATCTGAATTAACCTCCCGAAGGTTAATTCAGAAGGTTAATTAACCTCCTCTCTTTCTGCTGGCTATACAGGAAGCTTAGAACAATTACACATCTAATAAGGGCACTTCAACTAGCAGCCTAGGTTTAGATGGGATAAATCAGGGCTTAGTTACTACTTGGAGTCCTTAAGCAAAAAGAGAATTGAACTTAGGCAAGTTTCCACTCCAGCTACTCCCTTCTAACTAAAAGATGTTCACTGAATGAAAAGGAGACCGACCGTGCCTCTAAAGATAAAAGGTGTCTTTTCAGATGTTTGGTGTTTGAAGACTGATTCATCCAATGCATGTGAGATGCCTTCCTTAGGATGAGATGAATCACAACCCAGTCTCCATTATTTGCTTGATCTATGCAGACTGCAAAGGCAGTGTAGGAATTGGTGATTACTTTCAATGTAGGTGCCTGCACTGGAGACTTCTAACTCAACCAGAGGAACTCCAGCCTTATTGCTATTCTTCCAGGGTTTTCCTGAATGGTGAACAAAGCATAGGATATGCCAGCCACAGCAAGCAGCCTATCTGGAGGATTTTGCAGGATTAAATTTTTAAAGATCAGCTGCCCACATTCCCCTCACTCCTGCAGAGCTACCAAAGAGGGAGATCTCCATAAAGTAAGGATTAGAAAACTCCTCCTCTGTGGGAAGATCCTAGCAAGACCTTGCCAACCTCCCCTGTTATCTGCTTACAGGAAGGAGCAGAACAATTACTGCCTGTACCTGCAACCACCCACATGTTTACCGCTGATCAGAAACAGCATTTCTGAAACTGCCCGCCCATGAATTCTAATCCTTCTTCAGACAGGATGGAAGTCTGGAAATTATCCAGATATTTTATCTCGCCTCAGCAGGAAAGCTCGTTTAGAGAGACTCTAAAAACAACTTAGAAAATTTCATCTTTCTTATCTTCAGATAGGCTCAGCCAGCAGCTGAATCTTGAGACATTAGTACATTAAGTCCCGAGTGGATTGAATGTACCTTGGGCTATTAGAGCAAGCAGACTGCTCCAGATCTAGGTGCAATGTCATATTTGTTTACGCAAGTCACTTGGAATCCTCCTCCCCTGAGAAGGTAAAGGGTTGATAATTTTAAACAAACTGATTTTAGGTATGCTTAGGCATTGACATGTGGTTATGGCACACAGAACTCCTGAAATGCCTGGGACTCAAAGTGCACCTACACTCTGCTTTATCCTTTTTTCTCTCTCTATCCATGTTCATGTCTCATCTTCTCTGAAACCAGGTAAAATTGGGTATCAATAGTAAAGAAAGAACACATTAGCATTAGCATAACTTCACCAAAAGCACTATGCTGCCCTAACTAAGTTGTTTGTAGGAAACTGTTGAGCACCAAAATCCCCAAGTCCTTCCTTAGCACAAGAAAAGATGCTATGAGTTCACTTTAGCTTAGTTCTCCAACCAAAGCTGAAAGCAGCAGGAGACCCTGTCCTCAGCCATCAGCAAGTACTTCATCTGCTTGCACTTGTTACCTGGAAAATCTCCTTGGCATGATAGTCATCAACTTCAATGTTCACTTCTTTTAGGAAGTTCTTGAGCTCTTTCAAGCTCATCTTGTTGTCTTTGTTCTTATCAGCTTTCCGCAGGCAGGTATGAATCCAACTGCAGGATGATGTAAGGAAATCTTTCCAGATCAGTACATTGTCTAAACACCACCCCTCTGTAGCCCCTGGGGGTAAGGAGGGAAATTTCTTCTAAGGACTCTGAACCACCTCTCCATGCTGCTGTAAATCAGCATGCTCCCACTGAACAGCTTGCATCACCTCACCTTCTGCTCTGAAAGGGCATAAAGGTGCTTTGGCAGAAACAAAATGCTCTGTAATACAAGCTATCATGACCTGGGGAAAGCTTTTAACTACCTGGCCAAGGCTGGATCAGCTCTATTTACCCTGTAGGAGTTTCTCCTCACAGCTACATCACAAAAATGTCCACTCTCTCTTTTACAAAAGAAAGTGCAGTTCTGCTCCAGAGTGTTAAGAGGGGAGAGAGGAGGGAGTAAAAATGCTCCCAGGTACAGGAAACTAATCATTAGGGATTTGATTGATATTCAGCATATCAAGCTGAACACTGAACAGTGATTCTCCAAAAGAAATGTTAGTATTTATCTTCTTACTCACCTTCAGCTTCTGTATTTATTTAGGGATTTCTTCCTATATGTCTTAAGAACTTTGTTGTAAGCAAAAATCAAAATTAATACAAACTTTATGGATCTTGGCTTTCCTCCATAAAAGACATGAGTTCCATTCCTGTATCCTACTGTGATAATAGTTCCTAAAAGCTTCATTTATAATAAATTCAGAATATCTATGGACCTAAAGAAATTACTACAAAAATGAGCCTCTTAATGTGACACAAGCTAATCTGAACTGGGTCTCCCATGTTTTTTAGTCCCTTGGGAAAAGAATGTTAGACAGCTGACATACCTTGGAGTTTGTTGGGTTTTTTGTTTTGTTTTGTTTTGTTTTAGTGTTTTTTTGCAGCAAACAACTGTCTCTCTATAATTTGCTTTAACTGTCAAATCATAAAGGTCATCCAGAAGAATCTCTTATTTTTCAATAGAAAAATGATGGAAGTAACAATTAGATCTCCATCTATGTCTTGCATAAGAAGCATTGCTTCAAACTCATTCAAAAAAAAAAAAAAAAAAAAAAAAAAAATCCCATTTGGGTTTTTAACAGTGTAAAATTCAGAATTAGCAAATACCAGCTGGGACATACAGTGCCATAACATTTTATCTGGTCCTTTCAAAACCACCTCCAAGAAGAGGTGCTAACTGACAGCTTTTAAGGGCTATAGACAGAACCCTGAAAGAGGGTATTCACCAGAGCTACCACCGCATTCAAATATTTCCAGACACTTGGAAATATGTGTATACTGTTTGTTAGTGTTGTTGGTCTCACGGAAAGCTGAACTTTCTGTCTTTAAAAATCTTGGCAGGTGCTAAACCATGACCTCACGCTGCATCCCTCTTAGCCCGGTAATATTAATATTCCTCTTTTATGCACATGGAAATGAAAATAAAGAGAGGCTATATTTGCCCTGGCTCCCAAGGATACTCTAGGGCCCTGAACCAGGCTCTGGCTGAGACCAGTTCCCCATAAAACCAAGTTTGAGGCACGAAGCTCCTACGTGAGTTCCCCTAGGGATGCTCTACTGGAAGCACACCACCATCCTCCCCAGGGTGGAGAACACCAACTGTGCTCCAAGAGCATCAATCTGCTCTGTATGGCAGTGGGGTGCCAACAGCAGGGCAACCTATTCCCACCCAACCCCTGCACCACCTTTAGCTCCCCTAAAAGGCCAGGAGTAATGCACACCTCCAGGGAGCCAAGAGGAAAGCCAATCTGTCATAGGCGGAGGTGAGCAGCAGGAGTGGCTACTAATTCTGTGTAGGAACTACCACTTTTTCCTCTAGCCACTGCAAAAGCAAACCACCCTTTTTTACAAGTCTGTGGTCATTTTCACTGATTACGAGCACCCAAAGCTCATGCACATATCCAAAATCCGCTCTGGAAAGCAGTATGTGAGCAGTAAAAGGGATCCACAGAAGAATATGCCTGGGTCTGACTGCAAATGGAGGACATTTTTCTCTGCTATTGCTCCCAGAAAGGCTGAGCAATGCGGGAGGGAAATCAGAGGGCCCATGAAAGAGCAGAGGCACACAGCAGGCCCTCTCACCACGAGGGTGAGCAACAAAGAGAGAAAACTGAGACTACAGACAACTGGAGCCTCAGCCTGTTATTTCAGCAAGCAGTCTTCAGTCTCAGAAAGACCCAAACTCCTCACACATCTGGATCCCCTGGGGTCTGAGAGAGCTTAGAAGAGCTGGGTGAACTAAGCACTTACACTGAAATTCTTCTCATCAGATACAAACACTGTTTTCTTGCCCTGGTTGCGGGTCTTCCTTTCACTTTACACAACTTATTTCGGTCTGGGCAGACTAGGAAGAAGCTCTTCCCATTCCTGTATACCTCCAGGGTGCCTGCTTCCTGCCCCTTGTTTTTAAAGTATCTGCCAGCTTCAGGACTACCAGCTTGCTACGAGAAACCAAAGAGGGATGACTGAAACTATCTGGCAGATATCCCATGAATGTGCTTGGAACTGAAATGCTGCAAAACTTCTGGTAAGTGATTCCCGACCAGAAGAAAAGCTCATATATACATTCCACAACTGAAGCAGGTGGTGCCACACTACTCGAATGAAAAGTCCCCTGTATCTTCTGGCCTAAAGTCATCCCTGCACACATACCTGCAATATTAGCTGAACAACCTATGCCAACTTGTTGAGGGTGGAATCTGAGGCTTAATAAAAACTACTGTATGCACAAGAACTTCAGAAACACTCTTCAGGCATGAGGAGGTTTTATCTTGTAGGTATATAGGACCAGAGAAGACACACACAAAACACTAATTCCAGTCCCTTGCTACCACAGTTATAACAAATCCCACCTGCAACTAGCATGGTCTTTGCTCTCAATACTTGTTTTCAAAATCTAGCTGATCTCTTATTTGCTTTGCAAGGTTTCAAAGGCTGGAAAAGACCCACAGCAAGGCAGTTCTCCAGTGATGGGGGCCAAGCAGGGGACCCAACACGTCTCCTCCACAACTGACTCTTCCCCTTCTGTGCTCACAGATGCAGAGAACACTTCTGAGGTTTAAGTAAGATCCGAATAAGCCCACGCTGCCAAGCAAACCCAGTGAAGACAGACTAAATTTAAAATCCCAGGCTTTAATTAAACATCATCAAATTTCAAATGAGAAATCATGCTGTTCTGTAATTCCAGGTTACGTTAAATGGCCTGAGACAATCCCAGATTGGAAGCCAGCACTGCACAGTAATTACTCTTCCAGAAATAAGGCTTGCCTACCAACCCCATTTAGCTCTGATTCTGCTTTCCAAAGACAGAGAGGCACTTTTCCATGCTGGAAATTTACAGCTTTCTTCCCCTGCAAATGTCATTGTTATTTACCCCCCCTCAGTGATCTGGTCTCTTCTTACGGGGAAGATTTTCAGCAATACAGTCAATTTTGACATGCTCCAGGGACAAGTTTCTGCAGTCCAGATTTCCCCCACACACCATAGGGTGGGGACAGCCTCCACATTTAAAAGGAAAATTGCCAAGCCGTACCATTTCCATCAGCACTGGAGCTGCAAGATTTCAACTTGCCTAGGGACTGCTCCCTGCCACCATGGACACACAGCTGCTGGCACAGCCAAGGAATGACCTTAGAGCCTAGAGCTTGAAAAAACACCTCAAAAGATACTCATAGTGTACGAGATAAACACACCATCATATGCACATCAGAAGTAATGGAATCTGATTCCTTTAAAGAAGCTGCACTATGGCTCTGCAAGTGCTTATTAGGCTTCAGAGAACCCACAGAAGAGTAAAGCCTGATGAAAGCTCAGCATTTATGTGCCATTTCCTTCATCACCAGTACATTATTACCCAGCAGGGAACCCGCATGGAGTGAAGCCTTGACTGAGGGCAAGACTCCCTGGGGTCTGCTCAGGCTCAGACTCCAGTTTCGTGATTTTCCCCAGCTGAGGACTTCACATCTCCCTTCCTCTGCACAAATTCTTTGATGTTGAACCAGGCATGAAGATCACGCAGCCTCCCCTCACTGCAAGCACTATCTGTTTTCCTCTCTGATAGCGGGATGCCTATTTTTGTAGAGCTTAAAGGAACTTAATATTTTATGACCCCTGTTGCTGTCAAATCAGGGTGAAATTGGCCAACAGGTTCCTATGTTACGGCCACGGCCTCAGGCACACAGGGATCATAGAAAATCAAGCAAAAACTACAGCCACAGATAGTCTGCTTTTACATGGATGCAAGACTTGTGGTTACAAAGCAACTTATTGAATTTTCCCCTGGGGAAAATTCCCTGAGAATTCAGCAAAGCCAGGACTTCACCCAATAACCATCTCACTCTCCTTCTCAGAGCTAATTAACTCTTCTTTCCCGCTTTGCTCCTTTTCCCTTCTGTGTCTGCATTGTCTCTAGAGCAACTGCAAACTCTTTCAGGGCAAAACTTCTTCCCATGCTGAGGCAAATAAGGAGTAGTTTCACTAAAGTCAGAGGAGCTACCCTACAGTAAACTTGGCAGAGAGAAGAGGAGAATCAGTTCCCTTGCTTTATATTACTGAGAAACATGATAAACAGTACGGGCTTTTCATGCCTTGCCAAGAAATGCCTGTCCTGGAGTTTACTGCAATGCAAGTGAAACAGACCCCCGAA
Organism: Nettapus auritus; assembly: GCA_011076525.1. Classification (NCBI taxonomy): domain Eukaryota; kingdom Metazoa; phylum Chordata; class Aves; order Anseriformes; family Anatidae; genus Nettapus; species Nettapus auritus. The sequence continues at coordinate 4,834,466 of CM021766.1, forward strand.
GAATACAAAAGATAATGATTGTTTTATCTGGAGCTCCCTGAAAGGGGTAATTCTTTACTTGAGGAGCTATGTGGAGCCTGAATCCACTCCTGCTTGTAGGAAAGGAAAAAAAGCACTGGAAACCAGGGATTTGCCTGGGTGCAAAATCAATGTGAGAGAAAACTCAGTGCCCAGGGCCAATAGGAAAAAAGGGGGCTAGTCTACTATCTCCACCCACTGAGAAGGACAAGTGCTTCTTTGTGTGTGATTAATCACTTTACAAGGCAAAGGATACTGTTGGAGTTTCTGTTTCTGGTTCATGGAGTTGCTGTGGGCTATGATTTTCCCAAGGCCGCAGACCCAGTGGTTGGCATCGTCCTCTGAACTCGCAATGAGGTCCAGGTTTTTCCGCTGGTCTTTGAAGATGATGGAAAAGCAGCGATACTCTGGTACATCCTTGGCGTATTTTTCCATACCTTCTGTTTTATGGCCTGACCTCACATCCCGAATATCTTCAATGGAGACTGTGGAAAGAAAGCAGAGCCTGCTGTCAGCAGGGGTTCAGTTATCCTTATCTCTGTTTGGTGATGGATATTCAGAAATTACTCTTTTTCCTTTTCCTGCAACCTCTCCCTCCCACAGCCGGAGGATTCCCTTCTCTTTTCTGCCTTCCACAAACTTTGTTGCTACAAAAAGTTCAAATGAAAAGGAACAGAGCAAGAAAACAAACATACAAAACCCCCAACACCTCTCCTTTGTTCTTTTCCCAGGTCCTTTATTTAACACAGAATCACAATACGCATGGATGCCATACTGTGATACCATGTTTATGACTTATCAGTTGCTGTCAAGGCCGGCTCCAGTCCTTGTAGCATCCCTGCCTTGACCTCTGCCCCTGTCTGTGAGTGGGGGTAGTGGAGCTATGCCTCCCAAAGAACAGGGGCAGGTAACCCAGTAGGTCCATCCACTTTCCCCTGTAAATCTGGACCAGGAGTTGTCACCAAGACCACCATTTCTAAGTGTCCAACCTGTGACACTGATATTCAGAGACAGGAGCTAACGGTTCCTCAAATCCATGTTCCTTTCCATGCTTTGGAAAAATGACACCAGAAATCACTGATTGCTTTTGTGGCTTCATCTGTTTGTGCTTTTCTCACCCCTCTATAAACAGGGAGACAAAACACTAACCCTCCTCTGGTAAATGCTTGGGAGCTTTGGGCTTTTTAGATGCAACTAAGATGGGCATAGTATTAGATACCATGTAATCAATAAGCACTTGAAAGACCCAAGGATCATGACCAACAGGACCTCACCCCATCAATCAAATAACCTTTGGCTGTTCTAGTCTCAGAACTTGAAACAAAGAATTCTAACAGCCCACAGGGAGATTTGATGGACCAAAATGGTCATTCTTCAGTTTGCAAAAAGTGAGCAGGCAAAATTTAAAATTGCATATATTCTTCTCAGTCACGCTAGTAAAAGCTTCCTCAGAGCAGTTTGGTGTCACCCATGATCCGTCCACACCCCTGCCAAAGGCAGACTTGATCCTCATTGCTGTAAGCAAGCAATACACAGCTTTCAAACCCTCCCATTTCCATCTCTGACTCTCAGCTAACGAGCCCTGAAGGCACACCAAGTTTGCCATGTGCACATGCAAGGCAGTTCAGAAAGAGTGGTGCATTCAACAAAGTACATGAAGCAAAGGTATGTAACTGAGGGAGCCCTACTCTGCTCTGAGAGCATTGCTGGTGCCCTCAAACTCTGCTGAAAGCAAGCAAGCTCAGAAACTGAGCTCTCCCAGCAGCACACACAGCCTCCTTTTGCCTTTGGGGAGTTGATGGGCAACTTAATACATCTACAAAGGCCTGAGAGGAAAGGGCAGAAACTGCTTAATCAGATTTGATGCTGAGAAACTTAACACCTAAATAGGGATGGCACTTACATACACTAGATGGAAAAACTGTTTACAACTCATGTTGGAGTCAATAATTGAGAACGTCTAGTTGCATTTGCCTTGGTGGTTAACAGATCAGCTGCCCCATGTTAGATAAGGGCCAGTTTCAGCTGGCTCCAAAGGGATCCGCATCTGGCCAGAGCTGAGCCATGTTGTTTGCACCTCTATGAGAGCAGATTTAAGAAAGGAGGGAAAAAAATGCCAGGCAACAGCATCTGGGAGAGAGGAGTGAGAAGAGTGAGAGAGGCAGCCCTGCAGCCCCCCAGGTCAGGAGGGCAGGAGGTGCTCCAGGCAGGCAGCACAAGTTCCCCTGCGGCCTGTGGAGAGGCCCCTGGTGGAGCAGGCTGTCCCCCTGCAGCCCATGGGTCCCACATGGAGCAGATCTCCATGCTGCAGCCCGTGGAGAGGAGCCCACACAGGACCAGGAGGTCTGGGGGGAGCTGCCGCCCGTGGGGGACCCGTGCTGGAGCAGTTTGCTCCTGGGGGATGGACCCCGTGGGACGGAGCCGTGTGGGAGCAGGTCTTGAAGAGATGCTGCCTGTGGGCAGCCCCTGCAAGCTCAGTTCGGGAAGGATGGCATCCCGTGGGACCATGAAGGAGCAGCACACATGAAGCGTCAGGGACTAACTGCAGCCTCTAGTCCCCATTCCCCTGCACCTCTTGGGGGGAAGAGAGAGGAGAGAGTGGATGGAGGGAAGGTGTTTTTAGTTTGGTTTTTGTTTGTTTCTCATCACTCTAGCTTATTAGTAATAGGTAATAAATTGTATTAATCTCCCTATGCTGAGTCTGTTTTGCCAGTGGTGATAATTGTTGAGTGATCTCCCTGTCCTTATCTCAGTCTTTGAGCCCTTTTCATCATATTTTTCCCTCTTTCCCTTAGAGGAAGGGAAGTGAGAGCAGTTGTAGGGGAGCTCAGCAGCCTAGCTGAGTAAAACCAGCACAGAGATATCCAGACGTCTTTGGTAATGCATGCCTAAAACCCTAAAACCAGATATAAACACTGGAATTTGAAAGAAAAAGAAAGAAAGAAAGAAAGAAAGAAAGAAAGAAAGAAAGAAAGAAA
>CM021766.1:4837471-5049095 GCA_011076525.1 Nettapus auritus
GAAAGAAAGAAAGAAAGAAAGAAAGAAAGAAAGAAAGAAAGAAAGAATTTGGTTTTAACTTCTTCCTATTTCAAACTGTAAATTATGGGTAAAAATTAATTCCTGTCTCATGGAGGCATGAGACTGATTTTGTTCGTGCTTGTCTTCAAGGAGCTTTGTTAAAAACCATATGTGAGTGTAAAATATCCCTACTATTTTGCTGAGTAAGAGAAACTTGAGAAATTTACCCCCCAAATGAAAAAGATTTTACTTGCTCCTTCATTTAAATTGGTTCAATTTCACTGTTACAGTGCCCAATCCATTCCAATTCAACACTGCAGAAATACACAACTCAATATCCACCCTACACATTTTTAACATAGCTGCCCTGGGATCACACAAAATTCATTGGACGCTCATTAGAGTTTAAAAATCTCCTTTTTTCCCTAGGGCAGTCATGATATTGCTCAGCTGTGGGGAAAAAAACACACACACTCAGCAAAAGAAACTACAATTTCCAAAAATTAGTGTCTGTCCAAAACCAACACTTGACATTTACTTTAAATTCCTACCATGTGTTGGGGTGGTCAAACACCTTCCATAACACTTTGCTGATTTGGTGTCTATATAAGAACATGCCGTGAGACCCTTCCTGGAGTTGGCAAAGCTCCTCTCTGATGATGAGCAATTACCTTTGTGTGGTCTTATTTTCACTTGGTAAAGGCCAACAGTGGAACAGGGGAGGGGAGGAGAGGTTTGGGTTGGGTTGAGATGGGCTGGGCTGCTGTGGAATTACATTATCTAGCCAACTTACTTTAGAGTGAAAGCTTATGGTTTTGAGTGCTAAAACTATCTTTCAAAGAAAAGGGCTGCAATTCCCTTGAAGCTAGGCTGCTGGTGGAGAGCCTTTCTGCTGAATTTTCCTGTTAACTAGCACATTGGGCAAATGACAGGGATTGTGCCTTAGGTAGCACTGCAGTTTACACCTTTATTGTAAAGGATGCTGTCATGTTTAGAGGGATTCAGTTCAGTCAAAATACCTAAACCTTAGTTAGGCTCCTTTTATAAACAATAGGGAAGAAAAAAAAAACAACAAAACAACAACAACAACAACAACAAAAAAACCTTTTGGAATACAAACATTCTGCCCTATTTGGAAATAAACTTTAGCATGAGAGAACTCAGAGCCTAAATCTATGGCTACAGTGGATCCTTGACCAGAAAGGAACCCCAGGCTGAGCATCTCAGATGTAGATGTGTGCAATGCAGATGGTCCATAATCAGGTGATTCTGCTCCACTCCCGGTGTCCTTTGGTTATGGCAGTGCAAGTGGAAGGATCATCCTGTTGTTCCTCATCACCTGCCAACTGCTCACCACTGCTTGGCTCGTAAGTTATTATCCCTTCAGACCGGCTAGCTACTCTGCTTGTGCAATCAGTCCCTAAACTTTGGGTTGGCAATGACATAGTGTTTCCAAGACTAGAAAATCTGATGTTAAATATTGGAAATTTAGAATGTATTCTTTGGAAACCGTTATCTGGCAAAGTGAATCCACTGGAAAAAAAAGTGAGTTGTGTGGGAGGAAAAAAGATTGAAAACCTGTAGCTGGAAGGGCTGCCTTGATCTCCATGGAGTATACTGCTGAGAAGAGGATGATGGAGGGCACAGAGTGTCCCCATGCAGAAAAGGTACAAGGAAGGCTGAGGAACAAGATCAATGTCTACTGTTGTCACACAAGAGACAAGAGAAACTATCAGTGCAGGAACCATTAAAAAAAGCACGGTAAAGGAGGACTTTTTTAAAAGCTTTCCATAGCTTGGTCATATGTACTGCTTTCATCTATCAATATAAAAGCTGAAGCCAAAGGAGTCAGCCCAAGCCATCTGCAAATGTTATCGCTTTTCTGGAAAATCTTAGTCCAGCATGAATACATTATCAGCTGCTCCTGGACAAGGACTGTGCCGTATTAGCAGTCCCAAACCAACTGTGTTCTCAGATGAGCTAGCTGCAAGGAGAGATCAGAAATAACTGGGGGACAGAAAAGTGATTTACAGAAGAGATGCAGTTACAGCAAACATCAATCAATCACATATCCCTGCAACCTGTCCTGGTCCTTCCCCATCACGCCACAGTTGGGAGGTAACTATGAGCAGAAGGGAGTCTGAAAAGCTTGCTTCTGCTTCTCTTGAATGTTTATGTCTGCTGAAAAGTTGGTTTGTGCGAAGCCCAGAATAATGAAGCATCACACAAGGAAGCTTGTGTCCTTTCTGGCCTCCAGACATTGAGTCAAACAGGTTATGTGCCAGTCAGTCTTCCTGGCTGCTGCAGATGCCAATCGGCCAGCGCCGCAGCCGACGGTCATAGCTCCCTGCTCACATGGACATACACCAGTATTCCCTGGAGCCACTGAAATTATGTCTCTCAGTCTCGTGGAGATGTATTTTCTTTTAATTCTCATGCCCTTGTGTACCTCTCTTCCTAATGCTTGGTCCTGTGCCCTTCTCCCATTTCACCCATTGCATCAGCAGGTGCGAGTCAGGCTCACAGAATACAGAAGATCAATTTCAACAGCCCAGTATTTTCAAGCACTGTCTCTTTTGGGAGTCTCTTTTGATTTGTATTTCTCTCTTCATGCCTTTCAGGGAGTTTGCTGCTACAATTGCAAGCTCATCCCCTCATGCAGAAGGACAAGGAACACCTCCTTTGAAAGAAGACAAAAGCTGTGACTCACACCAACGTGTCTGAAAGCAGACTTAGAGAGCAGGAGCTCAGGTCCAACACAGTGACCCATAAAACATGGCTGAGTGGGTGCAGAGCTTCACCTTTGCCTCTGCCTGACCCAGAAGATCCCCCAGGCCCTAGGAGCCACTGTCACTTTAGTGATAGGACAGGAGGCAATGGCCTCAGGTTGTGCCAGGGGAGGTTCAGGTTGGAAATGAGGAGACATTTCTGCTCAGAAAGAGCAGTCAGACATTGGGACGGGTTGCCCAGGGAGGTGGTAGTGTCACCGTCCCTGGAGGTGCTCAAGGAAAGCTTGGACGTGGTGCTTAGGGACATGGTTTAGTGGTGACATTGGTGGTAGGGTGATGGACCAGATGATCTTGAAGGTCTCTTCCAACCTTAATGATTCTAGGATTTTTCCCCAAGGGTGGCCCCTGAGGGAAAGGCTCCCCACCTGCCTTCCACCAGGACCTAGGCTGGCCTCACCACCCTCCATGAGGTGTTCTTAGGCCCACCTCAGTGCAAGGATCAAGGCCCTATAGGTCTGCACAACAGGGAGGCAGCAGGGAGAGGGACCCAAATTTGTTCTCCCCTTCACCCTAAGAGCGGCAACCCCAGAGCTGTCAGGTCTCAGGAGCGCATCAGAGTCACTTGTACACACAGTGAGCCATTTGGCAGCAAAAATACAAATGCTGAAGAGCCAGAAGTATGAGCCTGACAAGGTGCCTAATGATTTGAGCACTTGTCTGAGAGACGAGCCCTGGCCACTGGCCTCTGCTCCAGGGGCAATGTCCATCTCTTCTCCGGTCATTGCTCCTAAAGTAAAATATCCAGACTGTGCTGGGAACATTGACAGTAGAACACTTTGGTAATCCTGAAAAAAATACAGAAAAAGGAAAAGCAGAAAGCAATCCTTCTACCTTCCTCCTCTTTGAGAGGCAGCCCTTTGAGAGGAGATGTTTTGTCAAGACTCTTACAGAAAAGAGAGACAAGGAATTAAACCCACATCTGCAAACCACTAAGGATGTGAAAGACAAGGACAACAAGCTGCTTCTTACCTGTGCCTTTGCTGATAAAGAGGGAGAGGAGGGTCAATGTATGGACACACAGAGGCACTGCCAAAACAGCTGGCCTTGAGGGGAGGGGGACATGTTGTTTCACTCTGGGGCAAATGCTCTTCAGATCATTCCCTTTCCATATCCTACTTCCCCTTCATTAACAAGTGATGTCTGCAATGTGGCATCCAGTCACGCTGAATTACTCCATCCCACTCTAATTGTCTCAGTAAGTCACTTCTGTTTACTGTCAGGAAATGCAGATGAGAAATGCACCGAGCTGTTAATAGCTCGCACCATATTTGTGCACAACGCTGTATTTCTGCAGAGATCACACCTTCTCCAACCACAGCTCAGCCAGGTTGCTTTAGCATCTTGCCAAGATGCAACAAAAGCTGCTACCTGACCCCAGCACTGCCGTGCCAGCCCAGGGGGCTGCAGTGAGACTACACGGATTTTGCAACATGCTGAGCACATGGGGCAAAATGGCACTGTGTGCTGCTTCTCTCTTTGGTTTTGCCCCAGGAAAAGCACTTTAGCTCCTTTCAGTTTCACCATAGGCAACTGATGCTAGTGGCAAAATGCAGTTGGGATCATGGTCTTTGTAATAAGCAGGAGCGGGAGCATATCAAATTCCTAGTCTGGGAACAACAAAGGTTCTCCAGCACCCTCCTCACTGATGGACGCTTTTGCATTCAATGGTGGGTTTAGCTTGAGCCCCCCTGTTCTGTGCCTTCTTAGCTCTTACCTCATTGTTCTCTCTTCTCTCTGTGCCTGAATTACTCCAGGTCTCAACTACTGATTCCTCACCCACTCTCTTCTCTCTCAGCACATTGTTTGAACTTGAGATCTGCTAGCCGGCAGCCTGCCCTCCTTGCTGGTGTGTGTCACCCGCTGACAACCAGTGATATAATGCACGTGTAATTTTACAGGTTGTTCAGGAATACATTTTAATAAAAGGTCTTTACCCAATCTTTCTGTATAAGCAACACAGATTGGGGCACTGATATAAATAATGATCTCTATTTACATTCCTTTCAGACACCACAAGCAAGTCCCTGCAAACTATTTTTGCAACTAGTTCCTGCTTCTTCTGCCGCTAAATTTGGATCTAAGGCTCTTACCACTTCCACCTTTGCATTTAACTTGCTATAGAAAATAAGGTCGGTATTTGCCAGCAGACTGCCTATGATGAAACCCGTCCCAGAAACTCACGCAGTGGCCTGATTTAAAATTAAATCGAAAAAACAGGCAGCTCTGCAATTGAAGTGACTTGTTTTATGGGTTGAATGATTTTGATAAAAACTAATGAGACCCACAGACAGACGGTTTTGTTTTCACAGCTGACGGCTGCCTTGCATAACATATTCACATCAGCAAATATTTTTCCACGGACAAATACGTCTGATCGTGAAGGCAACAATTCCTAGAGAAACTGCCTAACCAGCTCCAAAAGGAAGCTGTTGGTGCAGTCAGTTTCCTGCTGGGTCCATACAGGTTGCTGAGAATTTCTGTTGGCTTTTGGCACTCAGCAGATTCACAGGAACAACTTAAAGTTTTCACTTTTTGACTTGAGCGGGCACAGAGCAATACCACATCCTTTCTGTTCCTCTAAAGGCAAGTTTAGGGCATGAATTCAATTGAGGCAATCGTTCATCCATCCACAAAAATGGCATGGTATGCTCATCACGTGGCATTTTAAGGGTGTTCCTAAATTTAACAGAACTGAAAAATGAAGGAAAATGTTTTCTGCTGAACACTGGTAGTACAGTGCATTATAAAGCTTTAAACTGTATAAAAATATCCTATAATTCGGTTGGAATTGGGAGGAACTGGAACAAATTCTGTGCATTTTTAATACTAAAGATAATTAATCATTAGATTAAAATATCAATTTAATGCTTTAAAATAATAATATAATCTTCATTTAAACAGTTGTGCAAGTGAATGTAGCTTGCCTCTGTTAATTGCTTCCCAAACTGTTTTCTTTTAATCAAAGTAAAGAAAAAAAATACAACAATAGTAGTGCTTCAGAAAAGCTTTTGGCTAGAAATTCCAGTGTTTCAGCCAAAACTCCTAAACTTGTTTCTTGATTGCACAGCTCATGACTCAACAAAGCACCCCCACTGAGTCATCCCCTGTGTGGTGTGCGAAGCTCCCTCATGGCTGTCATGGGAAACGTCATCTCCCTGATGAGGCTATGAAGTACCTGCTCCTCCAGGGCCCTGATCCATGAATCTAAACCACTCATTCAGCCTTTTCCTTCCGCCTCTGAATCTTCTGTTTTTCCACCAAACGTCCAAAAGGGTGTTTCACTGGAAAGTTTTCAACCATCCTACAGATCCTCACGTTCAGAGAGTTTTTGAAGGGACTGAGGCTGGCTTAACTGAGCTCAAGCTGGGGATTTCAGCTGGTTTAGGAAAAAACTTTCAAAAACTGATTTCACTGAAAGCAGCACGTGGCTTTCTATTCTTTTGCATGTGTAGATGAGACCTGATATTTGACCACAGCTAGCCAAGACAGTGTTACTGACAGGTTGCTGCTTCTTGAGTGCAAGCCCCTCCACATCCTCTGGCTCCCCTCTCTCCCACCACAATGATGCTCAGGAGAGAATGGATATTGACTGAACTGGCTGTCTACCACCCCCCTTGCACAAACCTCTTCTTTTGCCCCCAAACTGTTAATCATGCCACTTGAACCCCAATGGATCATGGTTTAACATTTGTTGGAAAACTGTCCCCTTAAGGTGCTTCAGGGGCTTTTTAAAAAACTGTTTTCTTGGGCCTAAATAGAAATACTGAAAAACAATGGATTATGGATAAAAAAAGAAAAAAAATTGATTACATTCCTTCTGTATAGCAACCATATTAGAAGGGCAGCCTATTCTACAAAAAAAGCCCCATAGGTAATACAGATATCAAGCCAGCATCCAATCTAAATTTCCAGTTGTTAAAATAAAGACAACAGAGGAATGTAATGGTTACATGTCTTGTATCTGACCCAGGCAACATCTGTGCCTGTGACAACCCTGATATGTTGTTTTTTTTCAACTTCAGTCATCTGAGATTCTCCTGTCTAACCCTAGAGATCCAGTTTTATCTCCTACAGACACCACCACACAATGGTTTACAAATAGCTTTTCTGCCTGATTATAAGAACAGTAACAGGAATAACAGGAAACTGCCCAAATAAAAAACATAACCCTTACCCTATCCAGACTTTGTTCCTCTGAGGTGCCTCCATATGCCTGCTCCGAGTTCAGCTGCAGATAAGATTAGGCCTGCTGCTCAAACCTCCCAGTTTCCATTCAGCTCATTCTTGTTCCTTCCTTAAAAAAGCAGCTTATCATAAGTTTTAGACAGGCTTTGCACTGGAGTGCACTGGAGTCTGTTAACCAGGGTGACCCTCTGGAGAGACTCACCTTGAAACTCCTGTTTTTGTGTATAAAAGCAATGATCCTGAACTCTTCCTCTGTCTTCTGACTGCCTACACACACCAAACCAAATGAGAAGGTGGCCACAGCAATAAAGCCTGCCAGAGGACACAACATGAACCAGGGGCAATCCTCTCTGTACCTAAACACAAAGCATCCTGGTGAAGTCAAATGCCCAATAAACAAACGCAAACCCTACAATCATTCTGAAAACTAGGGAATGAAAGGTCTCAGAGGACCAAGAGAGAAGAAAGGCATGGGAAAATGGACGGCCTTGGGGTTTTTGCTGGGGACTGGGCAGGCATCAGTCCTGTATTCATCTCTCCTGTTGACTTCCAGGTTCAGGCACGTCCACAGTGCTTGTTGAATGCAGCCCCAAGGAGTCCCTCCACCCCTCCCAAAAAACTTATGCCACCACCTCCAGCAGACCTGCACATCCTCCCAGGAGCGTGTGGGACGTGGCATGCCCCAGCGTGCTTGGTTGGTCAAGCTGACATCAGGCACGCTCCCAGCAGGGCATAAAGGTGCAGAGCCAGCAGCTTTGCTGCTGCCCTTTGCTTTTTCAGAGCAAGGACAACTGTGCCTCAACTGCCTTGTCTCCCTTTCTATCTTGATGATAAAAAAAAAATTAAAAAGACTTTCTATGGGAAAGGTGTGAATGTGTGGAGGTGTCACGAATCACATCTGTGGGTGTGAGTCAGTAGGCAGTTTTACTCCATCGTTTCACTGCACCAAGGACACTCTTAGGGCAGAGCTGGTTCTGCACTGCCTCCATCCCCAGCAGCGCCGTAACGTTAGCCAGGCCCAGTTAGCAAAGTCTGTCTCAAGTGGTGTTAATCCACACCCACGCAGACACACTCCCAACCTGTGCCCAACGCCCAGTTCAAAGGATTTGATCTTACTGTAGGGCTCTTATTGCAACTTAACATATAATAAAGTTATAGTTGGGCCAGATCTCCACACCACTGGCCCAGCGATGGAGGAAATGGGATTGACCAGAGGTTCTCTAAGCAGGCCTTAAGGTCCGGGAAGCCACAGCACAAGGATCCCTCCTGTTCACTTCAGAGGATCAGCTGGGGTGGGAATGTTGCTGGAGGTGTCCTCAGCCCCTGTAATTTGGAAACTGCTGGCTCAGAGCACAGGAAAGAAAGCACTGAAAGTCATTCTCCACTCACGCCCTTGTTTGTTTTGTAGGAAGACAATCTGGGAAAGGGCTTAGCTTTTATCAGGGACAGAGCTCAATGTAACAGACATTCCTAGGGAGCAAATGCTCAAGTGTTGTTATGGGGTATTGCACTGGTACCGAAACAGCCCAGCTGAGCTCAGGACCCTGCTGAGCTCAGGACCCTGCTGAGCATGCGAACACACAGCAAGGGACAGTCTCTAATCCAAAGCCTTTTACAGCTAGATTGAGGAGGAGAAAAGAAATGTGGGGGGAAGGATGCACAAAGAGATTAAATGAGCTGTCAAAAGTCATATTAAAAGATTTTGGTTTTAGACTAAACATATTTTGCCCTGTTACCTTACTCCTCCTCACCATTTCTGGGAGAGGAATGGAGTAATTTGGAAGACCCATTCTTCATTTAGTTAGCTGTGACTCTTACAAACAAACAGTGTGAGTAACCCAGGCATGTTCTACATTTTAGTATGCTATAAAATAAGTTCCACATTATTCATTTACCTCCTGTCTTTACCAGACCATGATTATCAGTGACAGAGAAATATGTCAGAAAAATACCAGATGGGAAGGAAAAAAGCAGATACAAACAAATACACACCCTGCCTGATCCCATTTTGACCAGAAGCCCCTGTTCCCAATTATGGCTCTGAGCTGAATGATGCTGGGGGAGAAAGGTTGCCCTTGTGCCCGTGCAATCATGACTGTCATATCTGGACTTTTTACAATGGGGCAGATTGTGAGCGTCCAAGATAAGGATGGGAATAGGTTTTCCTTCCCAAAGATATCTTCTGCCAGCCCTCAGATCTCCACATCCTGGTGGTTTCCTCGTGAGACTTAAATACTGGCTTGTACTTTGTGCTACTTACACGGGGGCTGTGGGTAGGAAAGACGTTTCCTGGCAGAGCCAAGACCAGCAGCCAAAGTGCCCCATACCACGCCACAGATGCTCAAGCCACGTTGCACACCATGCATTACACATTCAGGTATCCCTGCAGAGACACCTGAGTAACCCAAACCCTTTATTTGGAGAGGAAATAAGCCAGGCAGAGCTGCTGAGCCCAGCACAGCCCAATGCCCCAATGGGACAATCCCTCAACACAACAGCAGGATACCTGGGTGCCAACTGCTGTTGGCGTGCCCTTCCCTCTGCACACCACATCACGGCACGCCACACAGCCCCTGTGGTTCCTGCCATTCTAACCCATGACAATTTTGAGCAGTAGCTCATGAGCTTGGGAAATGTGGCCATTCTCGACTCGGCAGATTCCTCCCAGCTGTCTCCAAAGCAGACAGCATAACTCAGTGTATGATACAGGACGAGGGAAGGATCTGGTTGCATTGCTCCAAGCCCTGCCTTCACACCACAAGCATAATGGTCCTGGTTCACCCCAAGCACCTCTGCAGACCATGCCCCATGCCTGTGAAGATGCAAACTTTACTTACAGATCTGTGACTCTGGAGACCTCAGCATCTTCTTCGATTCCTGCCATATGGTTTTACAGTCCTCCTGGAGCTTATAAAAGCGCTCCTTTCTCCATGAGCTGGACTTCACTTTCAGCAGCTGGCTGCCTTTCAGGAGGAACTTCAGATCCTTGTCATCTTTCAGGCCTGGGGAGAAACAGTAGTGGTAATGATTTAAGAGCTAGCACAAGAAATAATGTACATAGGGTCTTCCCTTCCACAGGACATAAGTCAGAGACATAACCAGGCCACTGCAGTGCAGCCTTCTTTGTGCAAAACAGCAGAGTAGAGACCCAGAAATTTGCCATGTCACATTTTATACTCACAAAAGAACACGAAGTCGTGTGGATTTCTTAGACTGAGTCTAAAGATTTCTGTACTATAATTCTCAGGTGGTTTACGAGCATCAAATATCTCCTTCACAGTAAATATAGTTAAGATGCAACAGCATAAAAGTAAAAGCAGAGGGAGGAAAGTTGTGTAACTTTTAATTGGAGCACTGTGAGGAGCTTTGAAGAGAATTCAGCTCTATTCACAGCAAATTTCCTTCATGAAAACAGGGCCCTCTCTGAAAAGCTGTCCCCTTCTGGTCCCAGCAACTGCAGAGATTTCTCATCTCAGACTAGGTTCAGGAAGGCACTTGGACATCCAGAGAAGCAACAGTCATCTACTAAGGCTTTCAAAACATACATTTGACATTCTAGGTGGTTTGGAACATCTCAGAAGTATATGACTTCCACATACCTAAATACCTTGGAGATTTTGTCCCTCAGACCAACCATTAATTAGAGATCTGCAGTGTCTGAACTGGTGCAGGGTGGGTGGGGGGCAGCAGGAGAATGAAACATGAGGAACACACCCTGGGCTTTCTGTAATAGGTACCTTGCAGCTCTGACATTGCATAAAAGGTTGTGTCAAAGCTGGTAAAACAATATTTAACTCTGTAGCACTGAACAAACCCCACTCCAACTCAGCGTGACTTCTGCTAACCTTATCTTGACGATGCAGGTGAGACTGTCACTAATAACTACTTGGCCACCTGCAGCCACCTGACACTCCCATCATATAAAACGTCCCAATGCTACACAAACATAACACAAAGCCCCACAAGGCAGGAATCTGAGTTAACTGATTTATGCAATAAGATTTATACTGCAGCATGGCATTTCCCTGTACCATTGCATTTATTCCTCCCTGGGTAGAGCTGCCTTGAATGGCTGCTCTTTGAACAAGACAAGGCAATAAACCACCAAGCATTACTTCAGTCCTGTGTGAAAAACAAAACATGGTCATTTTAAGTTGGCAAAGTCTGCGATCTCTGTCAGAGATAAATACTGGGGGTGTCCTGTATCCCCTCAGTGAGCAGCTCAGGCCACCTCACTGGTTTTCAAATGCTGAGGAGCAGGCCTGGAGCTGAGCCTCGCTGGGGAATCCGGGATTGAAAGCACCACAGTGGGAGCTGAAGATCATGAAAAGGTTGCTGTGGCCTCTCTCTTTCCTCTGCATTCAATTAACTGTATCAGTAATTAAGTGCCTGCACATGCTACAGCCTCTCAACTCCAATGTCAGGTTTGGAAGTGCCCAGGAGGAGGAATTGAACACTTCCTCTGGAAACTTCAGAAAGAAATTCATGGTGGCAAGGAAAAAGCTGGCTCCCACAAAGCACAGAAGGGAGAAAGATTGATCCCAGCTATGGGATCTGAGACACCCCCTTAGGTTTGCTGAGGTTCAAGCACACCCAGGGGTCTACAAGAGGCCGGACCATCCACACAAAGGACTGACACCACAACAGCCCCACAAGGCCTTGGTATCCTGAGCTGCAGTGTTGAGGCTTCCTCTCTAATCCTAAGGTCTTTCAAATAAAAAGAATTGCAGACTTAGGCTTCACTAACAGCATTGTGGTACCACTCAAGGTTTCTGGAGAGGGAATAAACTTCCTCCTCTGTGTTCATGCACAAAATTTATGTTCTGTCTCCCAGTCTCTCTCCATCTTCCCTCAGAACCCAACCATGCAAGGCATCGTTATGGGACTAGGAGGAGGACATGCCATCCTTGGGTGACATGAGCAGGAAAGCAGGAAAACCACCAATTCCTTTGGATGCCTATGTGCATAAGTGTGCAATGAGAAACCCCTGCTGACTGTGACATGTTTTGTTGCAGACCCTGTATGCAGCATGCATAACATATCATGCTACCTGATCAAAAAGCTGCATCAATGTCATACAGGCAAATTTGGATGGCCACTAGCAGTAGTCAAGGGCAGGTTTGTCTCCTCCAAGCTACATCCACACAGGTAGGACACAAGCTGGAGTGAGCCTTCATCCTTCTCACAGCCCAGGCCTTGCATTAGCATGGGACAAAATTGGGACAAAGATCCTCTTCGGAGGATCCAACTACGGGTTGGGAACAGCCCTGTCAGCCATCCCCACCTATCCCTGGCTGCTGTGCCTGAGGACCAGGCCAGGTTCAACGACACAGTGAAGGAGGTCACTGCCCTTCACAGGAGTAGGAGGAAAAGACGAAGAGAGAAAGTACACGGTGAAAGGATAGCAGAGAACAAAGATCAAAGATGGCAGTGACAGTGAATCAGAGGGCAACTAGAAAAGCCAGGGAGGGGATGGAAACAAGTTTGCCTCAAGAAGATGGTGAGTTTGGCCAGGAAAGGACAAGAGGGTTAAAGATGGGTGGGTGTCTAAGAGCTCCATCATCCCTCTGATGTAAGAGGTCGGTACTCTCATAGGGCCTTTCAGATACACAGCAGTCACCCAGAGTTGACCTCTGCCAACAGTGACCCAAAGTATGGATTGAGCCACCATAGTAGGCCCAGAGGAAGGAATAAGGCCCGTGTTTTGGGCCCTGCCTCCTGTGCCTGGTCCAGCCACTGCCAGAGACTCTTTAAATGACCTTGGGCAAGGCACTTAGCTTCTCTGTTCCTATCTACGAGGCAGATAGCAGCGTTATGTTGGGTCAGAGCTAGAGCACAGCATGCTCTGATCTGGCAATGTAGGACCAAAAACAAAACAAACAAACAAACAAACAAACAAACAAAACAGAACACCACCTTTTCACAGCAGAACCCTCATTTTGGGTTTTATATCCAAACCAACCCCTGGGATGCCTCTGCCAGACATCCCTAGGGAGCTGATGAGGTTGGTTGTGCAGAGCTCTGCCTCACAGCAATGGAAACTTCTGTATGAAAAAAGCCAGAGTTGTCATATACAAACGTCATCTAACGATCCAAAAACACTGTGCAGAGGGACAGGGATATTTGCAATTATATAACAGTGCTGGGCACGAGAAACATGATCGCCATGCTGAAATAGATGCCCAAATCCTGCCTGAAACATGTGGCAGGGCCGTATCTTGCTTAGCATCCTCTGCAAAATACCATATACAACCTTGCCACATAAAATTGCACTATGCGTTTCAAGGGTCAGGCCCCCTCCTTAAAAATATCAAACACTTTCTAAACAGAACACACTTAGTGTACAGTACAGTTCAGAGGGAAAATTGCATTTGGCAGAGGTAGGAGAGGCTCAAGCACACACAGCACCACCGCGAGCACGAAGTTAATATCCTGCACTATGAAGCTTTAGACACCAAGAGCCCCAAAATGTTAACCTTTGTATTGTCTGCCTCAGGTTTACAGCAAGCAGGGAACATAATAAAACAACAGCTGTCAAGGCAGCAGCCTGGCTCCAAGTTCACTGAGGAGATAGTTAGGATGATATTTACAGGCGACAGTGACAATCTGTATTTCTGCATTGCTCACTTTGCAAGTCTGCTGATCTGATAAAAACATTAATTACAACTGCTATAAAACAAGCCTCCTCCTGCCTGCTCCTCTCTCCCACCTGGTTGAAGACCAGGCACAGCTCAGGATCGCCACTTTAAAAGGGCAGAAAGCCTTTCAGATTAAACACAGACAACTCAAGGGGGGAAATGGTGATTTTCCATTTCCACCTGCTGTCTGTAGCCACGTAAATCAACGGACCCACATCCACTTGGGCTGTCACTTCAGACAGCAAGCACCAGCCGTAAATTCATAGTCAGAGAAGTTACGAAACTCTCTGGGTTTCCTGTCTCTTTTCATCTGGTGAACGCAGCCCTCTGAGTGGTTCCTCAGGCTGTAATCAGCTGGCACCGCACCGCTGACAAGTCCTAAAATCGGGCAGAAAAGGGGCACCGCCGCCCTCAAACACCCTCACGGCACCAACAGCTCAAAAGCCCAGCAAGAGATCTGCGAACCCACCCTCTGCCAGATAGGTCCCGCTTTCTTTGATGCCTCGACCGAAGTGGTTCGGTACATCTGGCGGGTGGTTACAGGCAAAAGAAAGGAAAAGAAACCTTGGGAGTTTAAAAATAACCTCGGAGCTGCCTGTAGGGTGGAGCACTGCCTCTGCACAGGGAAAAGAGGCAGAAGCGAGGCGGCGGCCAGCATGTGGAAGCGCTGAGGGTCTGGCCAACTTGTCCCTTACCCAGCCTGATGCCGTTCAGTGTGGCCACTTGACGGCTCTGCTCCCGCAGGATGTTCTCCTGGGACACGGTGCGCTTGGGCGGCCTTCGGATGCACTGCATGGTCCAGCGTAGGGCTCGGAAAGAGGCACCGTGCGCCGGGAAGGATGGGGGGCCCCGTCGGCCCCGAGGGGATCCCTGCTCATCCAGGAGCCCCGGGCGTGCGCCGTGTCAAACTGGGCTCCAAGGAGGGAGAGGAGGCAGCGGGGAGACGGCAGGCAGAGGAAGGCAGAGGAGGGCAGAGTCCGGCTAGGGGTGGGACTGTGGGAAGTCTCTCCTCCTGCTTGCTCATCGGCCGCACACGCTGGGTGCGAAATTACAGCCGGCTGTCTGCCGGCAGCGGCCCAGGTAGAAGGAGCGAGTTTTCCTACAGTCAGCCAGTGGGGTTTTGTGCCTCATTTCCAGGGGCTGGAGGGGCCCCAAATATTGCCTGTGGCTCCAGGGGGCTCGTCAGCTCAGCCTGCCCACAAATGCCTGGCTCAGAGACCTCGGCTCCACCCTTTCCTTCTGTGCCGAGCTCTGTGCTGTTCCCACTGACATGCAGTGATTGACATACAGGAAGTTTAAAAACACCGGGGCAGACGTAGCCCGAAAGCTGCTCGGAAATTGTTTTAATGTTCTTTTTCCACCTAGAGGAGAGCATTTTCCTAAGACTCTGGAGAATGTCTTCCCTGCCACCGATCTCCTACGTGACTTGGGTGAGTCACTTACTCTGCGTTTCTGCATAGCTATGGGTTTATTGTTGTAGTTCAAGTTTACAGGTACAGGAAAAAGCCCCCACCGATGGTTTAACAAGTCACTGGTTATAGAGAATCACAGCTGGAATAGATCTCTGGTGGTCTCCTGGTCAACCACTCACCCAAGGTGGGGTCACTTCAAATGCTGATCAGGTGCTCACAGCCTTGTCCAGGTGAGTTTGGGATATCTCTAGGGATGGAAACTTCACAGCCAATCTAGATGACTGTTCAAGAGCTTAGATGCTCTCCTAGTGAAGATTTTGTTTATATAAGTTTGTTTATGTATGTTTCCCTTGCTGACCCTCATGTTCATTGCCTATACTCCTGGCAACAGCTGGAACTAAAATCCATCTCTTCCCTAACCGTGACTCCTTCTGCAGTGAAATGCAGAGCTCTGCTTATTAAGCTGTCCCATTCTAGGTGCATTTACAGACCTTATCAGGTTTTTGTCATTGCTTTTGCAGAGCTGCTGCCCTGAAAAGTGAAAATAATGAGTGAAAATAATGCGGGGAGATGGAGTCAAGCTGGGGTGAATGCCCCTTACTGCAGAACCAGCATCTGCCTGAGAAGCTCGACAGCAAACCACGTGTCACCATCTCTGCTGGAGATCCAGGTCTCTCCTCCATCAGCCCCCACAACACCCAACACATTTTGTGTTAGGTTTTAGGAACAGATTCTCTGTTTCAGGTGTCTGGCACCCCAGTCATCCTCCTCTTTCTCTGTATCTTGGAGGAAGCCCTACTAAGACACTTAGATCAGCACAGACGAATGGGTGACCTGACCAGCACAAGGACAGGATTGTGGACAGTGCTTGAGGAAATACCCCCAGCCTCTTCTGAGCCCTCTACATGTGCAAGGGTCAGATGTCTTTGTAGCCCTCCCCCAGCAGCCGGGGGCTTGCCCTTGCCCTGGCGGAGCGTGAGCACCGCGATGTGATGGCTAGCTGATGTTTATTAGCTAGCAGTCTCTGAGCACGTCCCATATTTCACATTGTACTGGAGAGGACTGATTTAATTAAGGAGCGGGGAAGAGAGTCATCTCTTGTACTCGCCTTGGCAAAACAGTTTGCTTCTGTGCACCAGCTCTCCCAGCAGCCAGTGTCCCCCAGGGATCGGTTCGGGAGCATGCAGATCCCCTCTGCCTCGTTTTCTCATTAATTCCTAATAAAAAGTGTCAGCAACAGCACTGCTCAGAGCCTCCCAGGCTCTCAGAGAACATTTTATTGTACTTATCCCTGAAGTTTACAGATACGCAAAGCACAGGATCGGCGCTCACCAAGTTTAGACACTTCTCCAGAATAGCAATGAGCAAGTTCTGTTGTTGTGAGCACTTCAGAGATGCTAGGCAGATAAAATCAGTTTGTTTTTAAAACAAAGATGACAACACTGGGCCAGAAACACCCTGCTTAGGGAAATGAGATCTGGATCTATTGTGGTCTTGAGGTCATGTAGAGATGATGTCACATCTCGTAGACAAGCCGTGATGGATGTGTGGCACTGTAGGATACAGGGCATTGCTTATTAATGTTCCCAGATGCTGCATCACGCTGGTGCTGGAGGAAGTAATTCCTTCAGTGGCTCAGGGATAAATTCCCCGGCCCTTATTCACTGCAGGTAACACCTGACTGGGGTGAAGCCTGTGAACACTCAGCCATGCAATTTTACCCCTATGACCAACCCCACTGAAATCGATGGCACTAGTCACATGTGTGAAATTATTCATGTCCTTGTGGCCAGGATCGGGGCTTTGCTAATCATCCTATCGATTCCGGCTGGATTGCTCATGGAGCAAATGGAAATTAATGTGAATGAGGTTGTCAGAGCATGGTCCTGAAGTTAGCAAAGTGCTTCAATATGCAGGAAACAGGCACTTGAGATAGAAAGGCTGGAGAGCCTGGTAGGAAATGGGCTATGTGATAAAACTATTAATGCCGAGGCTGCTCTTCAGGCAGTTCTCCAGAATGAATTAATCTTCATCACATCCATATACAAAGGACCAAAGGAAGCTCTGTTACCACCTCAGAGAAGGAAGCAGCAGGTTGGTTTGGGGTTGGAACTGGTCACCTGCCATGGCTGCGTTTGGGCAACACCAGAAGTGGTGCAGCCCTATTACTGATGGCGACCTCTTTACACCACGCTGACCCCAATGACACGACAGCCATCAGCTGCTGATTTGCCCCGACTTGTGATAATTTGGGACTGGAATGAAAATATCCACGCTGGTGATGCCCTCACCACTTCCCCATTGCATCATGCACATGATGTAAATTGCTCTATTAGGCCTAGTAATGCCTCTGGCAGCTACACAACACCTACACATCTCAATTTGGGGGGGAAATCCCACTAATGAGGTCAAAGGTTGTTCATTGGTCTTATTCCTTATCAGGAAGGAATAAGGTCTATTTCACATGATGCTTTTCTTTGAAGTAACTGTAATTTCAGCCTCCTTCCCAGGCTTACCCGCAGTGAAATTCAATATAATTATTTTTAAAAGAGTAACAGCACTGTCAAAGTATCACTGCTCACCCTGCCTATTCCTAGCCCTCACCAGGAGCAAGAACTTTCAGTCCAGGTGAACTGAGAATCAATGAAAGCTTGGAAAAGTTGTGGTCCAGCTGCTCTGTAGTTACACGACAGACCTGGCTTTTATATCAGTTCCCAAGCAGCCCTTTGCCGGGGATTTTCCTCCTCCAATTTCCATTAGCTTCCATTTTCCATTTTCTTCCATTTCCTCCTTCCTTGCTACCTCCAGGACCCCACCACTGTCTCTCAGCTTTATTTTCTCCAGTTACACCGCAGGACCAGGCTTTGCTGCTGGAACAGCCAGTTTCTCACCACCAACAAAAAATGCCAGTGGCTTCTCTACACCAGCTGTCCCATTTTTGCTCCTTCTGGGGGAGCAGGGAGGGGGGGACTGGGACCATAAGCATCAGTGCATCTCTGGCCAAAGCTGCTGCTTCTTGGTGAGCGTGGATGCATTTCGGTGCATGTGGTATGGACCAAGTTCCACCTTGTGGTGACACTGAGAATGGGCTTCTCCACAACATCGGTGGCAGCATCAGCAGACCTCTTTTTTCTTCCTTACTCTGGCTTTTCTTGCTCACTCTACTTCTCGTCCAATGTGCCTGAGAGGTCCTGCCGAGCAGAAGCAGGGTGAGCTTAAAGCTTCACATAGAAGGAGTTGTCCCCAGGCATCGTGTTGTTGCTCTCCCTCAAATCACTGCCTAAAATCTCCTTATGCTAGTGAGAAGACATATGATGGGCAGGTTTCTGGTGCACTGAGACCAGTGCTGCCACCCTGCCCAATATTTCCCAGCCCCACTTTTTCCCTGTATCTCCCTTTGGCTGTCCCACGTCGTCTGCAAGGTTTCTGGGAGAACGGCCTTTTCTCCAGATCGTCTCTGATCAGTCTGCACAGCTGAGCCACCTTTCCCTAAAACAGGCTGGCCATATCCAGACTGCATACCGGGAAGGATTTCTGGCCTATGCAATCACCCAGATCATGTCCAAGCATCATATGGGAGAGTGCTAGCTGCTAGTGATGCGCCCATCAAAAGCTTCTGCTTCCTCCCTGCACTCTCAGTGAAATCC
Organism: Nettapus auritus; assembly: GCA_011076525.1. Classification (NCBI taxonomy): domain Eukaryota; kingdom Metazoa; phylum Chordata; class Aves; order Anseriformes; family Anatidae; genus Nettapus; species Nettapus auritus. The sequence goes on from CM021766.1 coordinate 4,856,143, forward strand.
AGGTAAAACTCCTACCTCAAGTTCTTTGCACCCAGGAACTCAAAAGCAGGCTGAGGTTTGCTTTGGTCCTTCCACTGCTGGCTGCAGAGTAGGAGGCACTGGAGCAAACATTGGCTTGAAATAAACTGCAGCTTTTCCGGTAGCTGGTGTGAAGAGAGTAGGAGGAAAGTAATTAAAAAGAAGGATGTCAACTTGATCAATAGGACCAGCGGCAGCAGCTTACTTGCACAACTCCTGAGTCAAATTTCTCAGCACATATTGATGAAGACGTTCGTGCCATAAAACCAAAGTCAGTTGTAGGTGGGTCCCAGCTTCATTTTTATTTTTTCAGGCCACTTAACAGCTTTTCTCAACATCTTAATCAGGAGCTGAGATTTCCTCCACGGCCAAAAAGCAGCCAACTCAGAGCATTCCACAGCGGGGCAAAATTTGTGCAATAATTAAATTGCACCACTGAGTTATGCAAAACTAGGGGAAAAAATCTCATTTTTTTTTCCCGCTTGTGTGATTTATCTGGAATTTCATCACTCTGTAACTATAGCCAGAAATAGCCAAGACTTGTTTTGTGTATCTCAACACAGGGCTTCAAAAGGCACCCATGTGAGGGGCAGCCTGAGGTGTGAGGATTTCTCCCCACACACTGTCTCAAGTGGCTTATTTAAGGTGTGGAAGTATCTTGGTTTAGAAGAAACTGTGGCAAGATCTTCTCTACCTGCATAAAGAAAAAGAGAAACCTTCAGGTTTGACCCAAGGTCTGTAGCTATCCAGTCTGGTGGGCTTGACTGAGCAAGGACTGAGTGCTCCACGCATGAGAAGGACTTTGGAGACGCAAGGACTGGGGGTCAGTCTCACTGTATTTAGATATTTAGATTTTAGGTTGGCCTAGGTGATCTTGGAGGTCTTTTCCAACCTAAAGGATTCTGTGATTCTGCGATATCTGCAGCACACGGAGCAAGGGGCCAGGAGGCAGGTGTAACTCATCCATCCCCATCCCTCCAAGTCTGCAATTTCCTGCAGACGCCTGCATTTAGCTAGCGGATTCCCACCCTGGATGATCAAATCACCAAGAGCATGATTCAGTTTTCCCTGTTAATACCTGGTTATATATATTTGATCTGCCTGTAAAGGAAACTATACTTTGCTCCCAAATCAACACCTGTGGCTCCCAGAGCTGCCTATCCAGTTGGCTGAGTTTCCTGACCTTGCACAAACCACCACTTCCTAAAACCTCTTCCTCTTGCTTTTCCCTGTACTTGGCAGTGTCCTTTCATAAATGCTACCTGCAGCAGTTTTCCAAGTGACCAAATTTCCTTCTTCCTCCTCTTTCATTTCTTCTTTTAAATCTATTTTTCCACAAGCGTCTTTTGCCTCAACTCATCTGCTTCTGAGCCTGACGCTGGGGCTTTGCACAATGGCAACAGTCTTAAAACCAATTAAGGGCTTTAGCTTTATTTAAAGCAAAAATAAAACATTGCTTAGATTGGAGATTTAGCAGTTTTTGATTGAAAATTTTAAAAGTTCCAAGAAGACTTTGACTTGTCCTGTGTAAAAAGGGAAAGTTGCATGTTTAACGCACCGAGCAGTGCCAGTATGGCAAATTCTCCTGCACTACTCACAAAGTTAAGGCTTTAAAAAAAACCATGTCATGCATCTGGCACAACCTCCAACAATGCAGGTGTGCCAGGCGTATCTTGTTTGCAGGAAAGGAGATCAAAGCCACTGGCTGCTTGGGAGCAGATCTCAGCTGATGCCAAGCAGTAGCACCTCCACCCACAGAGGGTGAAGCCCAGGAGGAGCCTGCTCAGCACTCCCAGCTTAGAAGGGCAGGTGGAGATGATTCATTTGGAAATTTAAATCCAGGAGAAGTCAGTCCTCAGGACCGGCTGACAGAAAAACAAGGAAACGGCCTGTTCTGTAGGATTTTACCAGCCCCTCCCTGCTGACTCTCACCCTGGGCTGTGGCAGAAGGCATTCCCGTAACGGGGCTCTGGCATTCCCTGCACAATGTGCACAGTGTCTCGGATGAAGAGGTCAGTGTATAAGAATAAGGCATAGCACAAATTAGCTATTCTACAATCTGTGTGAGCACAAGGACTCCCAGTTCACATACATGCCAGGTTCATGAGGCAAAAGAAAGCCCACAGAGTCTGGCAGATCCATTGAATAATAAATGCAGATGACCCTTTGTAAAATAAGCAACAAGATGCCCGTACAGCTGAATCAAACATATCCAGAATAAAAGGCACAGACCACTAAATCACAGCAGCTACACGGGGTCTACAGACAAGGGAGCACACTCATTTTCCATCTCAGGCTTCAGATCTCCATCCAAAGACAGAATAAACAAAACTCGACAAACTTTTCAGAAACTCTCATCAAGAGAGTTGCTACTGGAAGATATCCCAGGGGTCTCTTACTGAATGCCAGAAACTTTGCTGAGATGGAACCGTGTGTCTGTGGTTAATTCAGATACAGCAAACACATTTGTGTCCGTTTGGGACAGAAAGAAATTGAGTTTCAATGCACAGCCATAGATAAAAACATACCTATAAACCACAGTATCTGAGTTATTTCTGACAAACGGAGCAGCACAAGTCTGATCCTGCTAACTAACCGACACGTGAGCAACCTTTCCTGTCTAAGAAGTCTGGCATTCGGAATGACTTTGGCACTTGTGCACGTATGTGCCAAGGAATTTCAGCAAATAGTTTCGTGAAAGCACGCAGCTCATTCAATACTTGTGTATTTCTCTGCCTGAGACAAGAAAATAGAATAACGAACAGACACCGAATTCTTCCTGGTCCCTAACACCACAAAAAAAAAAAAAAAAAAAAAAAAAAAAAAAAAAAGTAATATTCACTGAAAAATGACCTACAAGCCAGATTAGGAAAGATTTTAATAGTTCCAGATGTATTTCCTAGCTTTCTTTCCCCAGTGGCTCTATAATGAATGAGATACCTACAAAAAGTTTAGCACTAACCTCAGTTTCACCTTCCTGCCTGATTTCTAGGTTCTGGGAAAGGAAAAGGGAAGATTTCTTGAGCCTGGGGGTGATTTTTTTTTTTTTGCATTTTGCCTGGCAATGCTAACTGATTCTGTTTACTGTCCATCACAGATCGATCTATTAATTTATTTTTGTTCATAGCCCATCTACAGGAAGAAAGCACCTATATCAAGAACTAGAAATAAGCACTCTAGACTTTTCCCATTTCAAGTCCTGAGCTGTTCCTGCTCATCAGAGTGAATAAAATACAATGAAGAGGTAACAAATCAATATATTCAAGTCAGACCAGGGAACAAGGGATATTTCATTACCCTGTCCATCAGGGTAATGTCTATCTCCTCATCTTGATACTGATCAAGACTTCTTAAATCTCACTTGCTGTCAGGGCAGACAGGATTTCTTCTTTTTTAGAAACATTACTTATTTTTTACAAAGCATTTACAGAGTCTTGGGGGCAGATGCTGTGCCGGAGAGATTTATCCTGGCTCTGCTGCCTTCATCGGAGCCTGATTTACTCTGCTGAGCATCTGTCCCGCTCCCAGTTTCACCATAAAGGGGAGGAGATTTGGATCAGCCTTGATGGACTCGCACACACTGATCAGCCGAGACACCCTTCCGACCAACACATCTAACCCTAATAAAAGAGAAAAATCTGTCATTTCTCCCCTGTAACACTGAGTTAAACACTGCGTTACTTTCAAGCGAGAGAACCGCGGCGGCAAAAGGGGAGGGAGGAGAGAGGAGGAAAAAGCAAGCTCTCCCACGAGATAAAAGGGCTGAAACGCAAGGACATTTGTACAGACTTACTGTTGCAAGCGAGGAAGGTGCCGTTTGATTCCATGGCTGCAAAACAAGCCGAGGTACGGCGGTGGAAAGGGCTCCGGCAAACAGCTGTGCCCAGATGTCAGCGCCGGCCGGGGCTGGCAGCCAGACCCGCAAAGCTCCCCCTGCTCCCTCCTCCAGTAATCCCCAAACGTCAGCTCCCTTAGGCGAGGCCTGCTCCTTCCCCTTGGCTGGAGAGCCGTCTTCGTTATGACTCCTCATTTATTTCTCTCCCGCATCCGCACGCCGCCGCCTGCCCAACGCGTCGAGTGAGGCCAAGCGCCCGAGCCCCACCGCCGGCCCTGGCTCCTCCCTGTGCAAGCTGGCCCTCTTCTCCACGGGGCCAGCCTCCTGTTTCTGCTCCTGCTGGGGCTCCAAGCCGTGCCTCTGTTCCTGCTGCTGGCACAAACGCTTAAACATGCTCCGCTCCTTTCCGGCAAGGCTTCCAGAAGACACCGAGCGCTCAAATCTGTCCCCAACCCAAGGGAAGGGCCATAAGACGCAAGGCAGCGCCTGGGGTTTAAAGGGTTTATCGGCACCGGTGGGGGCATATCTCACGACACAACGCAACCAAACAATGAAAAAAAACAACAAAACAGCTCAGAAGTTGCCAGCGGAGAAGCTGTAACCACAAACGTGCACAGCTTAAAGCAGATGAAAAGCTGCAAGCTTTGCTTTCGAGACAGCGAGGCAGAAAGCAGAAAAAACTCCTCGCTGCCCTGAGGCTTGTACCGAGCAAGCTGTTTTCCTCTGCCCTGCCCCCTGCTCTTAAAATAGATTACATTTTTTTTCCTTTTTAAAGGAGAGAAAGATGATGCTGTCAGGCAGGGAGGGGGAAAGAAAGGGAATCCACACTGGGAAAATAAAGTGTCCATCTACTTGAGCGGCTGGGGGAGGTTTTTAATTATTTTGCTGTTGTTTTTTTATTATTATTTCTGGTTATTTAGGTGATATTGATGCAGTCGATGCAGCTGTCAGAGGATTCGAAGCCCTTGCTTCTCAGCAGCTCCAGTGACAGAAGGGAAAAGTCCCTCTCTGATGGTGACAGCTCTGGGATGTACCTGGTGACAAATATTTTCGGACTAGGACTGTTTGCCCATCTCCGCCAGGAAGTGAGCTGCTCCTTCAGGAGCCCAGACTTCACCCCCAGCTAGTTTTACAGCCCACAAATTACCCTAATACAGCAAAACTCCTCTGTGCTAGCACAAAGCATGAGAGCAAACAAGTGAGATGCTTTTTGATGGACCCAGGAAGGAGCATCCCTTTTGCAAACCCACAGAAAAAAAGGAGATGTTGGCTTGGACAGGGTCAAATTGTTTGGCAGTGAGGAAAGCAGGACAGCAGCCAGGGTGTCTCAAGAATCCTTGTAAAGCCTTAAAAGCCCCAGGGGAGGGGGGTTTCCAGAGGACACCACCAAAACCCATCACCCTGTCAGCTGAAGGGTAAGCAACTGCTGGAGAGGCTGGTAGGTGAGTCAGCCAGACTGGAAACTCCGGTGAAGCAGTGGTGATGAAGGTGTTATGGTTTTCAGAAGGAAGGAGAAGCAAGAAGGGCAAACAGTTTGAAAGCGGTGACAGGAAATAACATTATAGTCACTCCTCTGCCCTGCTCTATATCACACCCTGTTGCATCCTCACGCTGCCTAGCACAAGGCCTCACTTAAAGACATACCTGCCACTCTCCCTGTGTCCCTTGTAGTAAAGCAAGGTGTAAGCAAGCAATGCTAGCCCCAGAAATGATGAAGACCATGGTCTGGGTAGTGCCCCTTCACGACAGTGCAGGGTACAGTGGCACCAAGACAGGACCGTCAGCCTCCTGCAACACTGTGAACATGACCACGACTGTGCTGGCTTCCTCGGGCTGGACAGGGCACCTTCAAGTGGGACTGAGCTTCCCTGCCATCACATCTTGAGATTTGAAGGTGTGAGATTTGAGATGTGATGATCCTCTGTGCCTACCCCACCACATCTCCCTGTGTTTCCTCCTTGCCATGCTGCCTTCTTGATGAGAGCAAGTGGGAGCAGAAATAGTGCCCGTCAGGAGGATTCACAAAACTTTGTCCAACCTTGCACTTTTCTCCATTACGCTAACTCTTCCTGCTTCCATACCTGTCCAAAAGTATCACTGTTATAGCTGCTTTGAGCACCGTGGCACTTTCCTGCCAGTCTAAGCTTAAGCATCACCACTCCTAAATCCTTGACAGGCTTGATGTGTGCTCAGAGCACACCCAGCACTTGCAGGCAGCCTTGCATTCCTTGCATTCATCAGAAAGCACAGCAGCCACCATCAGAGCCAGTGAAACCTTGCAGCAAATGCACCGAAGCTGAAATCATACAGCAGTGGTCTCATCAGACTTTTTTCACAAGGCAACAGTCCTTTTAGCTATATTTCTGCATGCATGCCGTACACCCTTGATTTCCTATTCTTTTCCATTACTGAAACCAATATATGTACAGAATAGCAATTAAACCATAATGACATGAGGAGCAATTGGGCTCCTGTAAGCTGCAGGAATCCTGAAACAATATTCTAAGAATAAAAGAAAAATATAAGAATCCTATTTGAATCAAGCCCAGATCCACATTTTGGATCACAGCCTTCACTGTTTGCCTTCCTGGTATGGGTTTTGGCTGATCCAAGAGGCTCAAGGTGTTAAGGGGGATTGCCCTTTTCCTAGTTAAACCTGCATCACAGCTGAGTGGCAAATTTAAAATTGGTGAAAAAAAAATGCAAAAAAAAATCATCTGGAGTCCTAAGAGAGCAATTTGTTCTCTAACAAAATGTGTGGATAAAATAGGCTGCAACTGACTGTTCCTGTACCTTTGCTTATTTTTAAAAAGCTGTCCGAATTTCTGATTGCTTCTTCCCTGGTCTGAATACACCTCCTAAGCTCTATCCACCAGCATGCTCATGAACAGTTCTGGGGCTCTTGACCTTTGAGATCAAACTGGGATTTGAAGGAGAGAGTTCAGTATGATTAAAATTAAACATCACTCCTCTGTGCATGTTACTCACAGCAACAATCCTGCTGCTAAGGGCCAAAGTTAAATAAATACAATATATTCTGAGTAGATCAGTCCTGGCATCTGTAAAGTGGCATTTCAGTGCCTTTTTTAGGCACCAAAGGTTGGTCACTTTAAAAGTTAACCTTTACAGTGAAATAAAAAAGGACCATAAAATCTTTTTTTTTTTTTTTTTCTTTTTAATTTAATTTTATTTTTTATTGCAGGGTAACTGAACAAAGTGATTATATACTTTCTGCCCATGATGACTTAGCCCTATTTACCACTTAATAAAATTTCTTCCTCCAGGATTTTACAGCAGGTGAGTTAACATGCACTGATTATTTTGCTGGAGGGACATACCTTTTCCTGCAATGAGGCCAAAACCTAACAGAAAAACCTGTTTTCCTGAATTCCACAAGTACATGATAGATTACAGCGAGGGCTGGATTTATTCTCTCTGGACCCCTGTGGGTACCACCTACAAGCAGTGACTTTACCACCAAGCCCAGCTTGGTGTCTCCCAGCTTTCTGCACGCTGCAGGTTTTTATATTTAATGGCTCTCCGAGACTTGGGAAGCCGCTTTATTTCCCTGTCTTTGTTGTCATGGATTTTAATTCCCAAATCATCCTGCCAGGCTGGAGATGAATGTGAGGAATTTCCGTCGTAGGCATCTCCTGTCCTCCTCCTTTCTGCCCTTCCTTGGAGTTGGGATCCTTGCTGACAGCGGCTGTACCTGGACCTAAGTGCCTCCTTGCTCCCTTCCCAGAGGGCAAGGTTGGGATTAAAAAAAAAATAATAATAAAGTAAAATGCCACTAAAAATTAAAGTGATAGGATAAGGGCATATAAATCAAGGAGACGAGCAGGTGGTTGCTGTAGGGCTCCTTGGCCTCAATGCACAGGGTACGTTTTCCTTGTTTGAACAGTCAGGAGATATAGGATGGGAGAGAATAATGCATTACAGGAAACATCTAGAAATGCCCAGCTGAAGGATGGATAGGAAAGGACCCAAATTCTACATCACAAAATCTTCTCAGGAGCAGAAAGAAACCTAGACAAAGCAATGACTCAAGAAATGAGCAACCTGTTATTTTTTTGTTCCCTTCTTCTCAGTCCTTCCCCGCCAAGCCAAACAGTCCCTTGAGGCTCTGGCACGGCTCCTCCATCCTTCTCCAGCCCTTCCCTTGGCCACAGACGAAGGCTCTCAGGGCTAGAGGAGGGAGCAGGACTCCCCATTCTAAGTCCCACCAGAGAGGGGTGCAGGCAGGATGCATTTCTGGAGCAAGAATCCCTGAAAGGGAGGAGGTCAGAGATGCTCTGAGATCCTCCTTGGGGCTTCTCTGCTCTTAGGGTGGGGAAATGAGGTTCCTGGGAGAAGAGGAGAGGGCAATATTTAAATACATGCCTCATGCATCTGCACTACCACAAAAGGCTTTTTCCAAAGCCCAAGTTTCAGGCTTGCACTGATGATAATTCTGGTATCCTTTGGCTTCTGGTTATAGGCTTCACAAAGCCCATTTTCCTCCGAAGCCCCTTAAATTTGGCTCATCCACAGCCCAGAGTCCTGGTGAAGGACATCCCGGCACAGACAGCAGGCACAGAGCCATGCTTAGGCCCCGGCTGCGGCTGGGGAGGACAGGCTTTTCTTTGCACCAGTGCATCTTCCAGCCAAAGGGACCCAAAGCAAACAGCAATTATGTTTCAGACGAATAGAAGAGCCTTCTGTGAGCACCCTGCTCTTTTCATGTCTGTACTGTCTTTTTCTGGGCTCACCAAGAAGCAGCGAGGACATTTCAAGGCCTGGGGACTTGCCGTTGTGTTGGCATGGCCTTCCCAAAACAAAGCTGCCACTTCTTAAAGAGTCCAAAGTCAGGATATTTTAAAGGCCAAGTCCTGAACCCAGGACACACCTTGATTAACCCCCTTGCTCTCTCTCGCTGTGTAAACGAGTGTGGAAAAGTTCAATGGCAGCAAGACCAGGTGAGGACCCAGCCTCCACCTCCAGCCCAGCCTCCAACCTGTCCACACACAGCAGTGCTGCGATGACAGCTGAACAGGAGCTCCCCTTCCTCACACGCACACTCCTACACCCCTTTTAAGTCTTATTTGTGAACACACAGCCCAGCCCAGGCAGCAATGAGCATTTACAGAGTTCAAAGCCAAAAATGTTCGCAGGGTTCAATCCAACGGGGAACCCAAAGCAAAGCAGTTCACCTGCCTGCGCTCTGAAAGCATGACTCAAGTGTTTGTTTAATTGCACACGGTGGAAGGAGTAGTTTTTAATCTCAGAGGAATGCTACACAGCCCGGTCACCAAGTATTTCCTATGGAGAAGATACCTCCTGGCTCCCTCAACCTTTCAGACTCGCACACACACCCTCCTCATCACAGAAATGTTCCCAACAGCCTCTTCCAAAGATAACAGCAAGGTGCTTTGTTTGCTTTGCAGCAAAGACCCAGGATTTCTGCTGTTGTGACAAGGCAGGACTGTAAGAAGCATTTGAGGTCATACACCCGGCAGGGAGCTGTGGTAGCTACATGTTATTTTTCTGTCAGCAGAATTACTGGAACCAGCACAAAGGAAAATGTTATATTAGAGGTCGTGTCAGCACCAAAGAGGGACCTGATTTTTTCATACGCTTCTGTTATGGTCTGGCTGTTCATTGTACTGTATTTTTGTTTGTTTGTTTGTTTGTTCCTGTCTCTTCCCCATCTGTTTACTGATTTAGGCCACCACATTTGTTTTTAGATGGGGTACCTTACTATCTTCAGGTCAGGTGGTCACTACATCCAACTGTCATGTAAATAAGCCAATAATAGACAGTAAAATGCAGTATTTTCTAATGCCTTCTTACATTTTGGGAACTGCTCGGGGCTGTTATTAAATAGGCTATGTATTAGTTTGGGAAGCCAACTCCAGTCACCCCAGTGACTCACATTTTCTATGGTGTCATCACTCTTTTGTTATCAGTGCTGTCTTTCTTTAGGAGTTCCTTCTGATAATGTGTTGCATTCCCTGCCTGTGCAAGATCTGGGATTCAAAGGACTGGTCCTGCAGCTCAGTCTGCTCCACCCCACATTTACCCATTGGCAGGTTTTCCCAACACTGCCAGGTCTCTGGCAGCTGCTGGTCCTGCACCCTGGGGGAAACACACTGCAGTGTAGGGCAGAGCAGCTTCACGGCTCAGCCCCTTTGTAAATCAGGTTCCCTTAGGAGATAATTTGGAAAAAGCTCAGAAATGGGATTTATGGCACTGTAAGAATGGTGAGATTATTGGGTTTGTGGAGGACTCACTGGACAAAGTAATTCACTGTAGTTTATAAACTAGACTGAAATGTAATGAGCACATTGCAATGCCATAAACTTCACAGAATGGGTAGGGCAGCCAGATTCCTTGCTTATCACCATGAACAGCTTTGCCAAAACATCTTCAGACACAACGATGTTGATGTGTTTAAACCATTTATTGCAACAGTTATTCCCATTCACGAGAGCAGTACATGGCCACAGGAAAATGAAGCTACAGATGCTGGGATGTGTCATGCTAAATCTGTTGCTGGCATAATCCCATACGAGTCCCATTAAAGTTAATGAGGTGTTTCTACTTGAGCAGAAAATAAATCTGACTTTCTAAACCAGAAATATGCCTACCAGACTCTGTATATCTTGAGTTTTTGGAGGAGTTTTCTCCCCATTTCGTACAAGTAAGCAGAACCAGCTCTAACCACCAAATAAAGCAATAAAATATTCAAAGAATTTGTCTATTACTCTGTTGGTCACAATTAAAGACTTTAAAGAGTTAATAGCTCAGCATACCTCACATCAATTTCAGACTAGAAAATGATGGAGATTATACATGAAATTTGGAGATAACAAACCTGGGTTTCTCTTAGTGTTTCCAAACCACTCATTATAACTCCATGAATTTGAGGAGACACTTAAATAGTCTTACCTCTGCACAAGAGCACTAGGTATGATCTAGACATGTCACTAATTTTGCCTAAGAGCTAATCTTGTGTTGAATTTTTTATTTCGTATTTCTTTAACTAATTTGTTTCACTACGAGACAGATTTATAAGTATCTGAGGGTCACTTTAGTGCATTTCTGTATTTTAACAAATCTAAGTTTAAGTGAGCCCTCTAATGTTGAATTCCCAGATTTTAAACATTTTGATTCTGGGATAATGACGACATCTTTACTAAAGAGCTGTACAGAAAAGTATGTTTAGTCTTAAACATCTATTAGAAAGATTTTTTTGGAGAGGAGACCCCAGAGAATTTTTTAAGCTATCAAAACCTCATCTATTAACAGTGAATGGGAAGCTCAAAGAAAATGTCATGTGTACGTTTCATCATCTTCTCAGATCAGTGCATCAGTAAACAGTAAAAGTCAGCCACACAATACTAGGGAACTACGTATGTTTTCTAACTCTCTGAGTCAGTTAGTGAATCTGACCATTAATATGAAGTTAATGTTGCATGAATGAGAAACAATAACCTAACTGGGGAACCTGGTAATGTACTACACATACTGGTATGAAAAGGTTTCTTGGCATGATTATCGCTGTTAGGAAAAAAAAAAGAACAGCAGGAGGCTGGCCCCAGGGTCCTGCCACTTTCATCCATTAATGGCTCCTTCAAACACATCACAGATTACAATTTACAACGGAGCTGGGACAGTGAGCTTCCCAACCACTAATGTCCAGGTTACAAAGCACATTTCTAGCCTTAAAAGACCACAGTCATGAGGCTAAGTCATCTGCTGCCAGGAATGCTTGACGCACAGCTCTTCTTTCTTGCACCGTTGCCTCTTTACAACCAATAGCACCGGGGTATACAAGTTAGGTATGGAGGAGGGTTGATGATTAATGTTATAATTGTCCCTTTTTAGTATACTTCAGCTATCAGCTTAATACTCTGTAACTGGGATAATCACAATAATTAGATGCAATTGTTCATACCATTACCTAATTACAGCTTTTTTTTCAGTGTAGCAAGTTTACGTGAATTATAAATGCATGGAAAATATGGAAAGTCTGAGTTACACCTTCATGTCAGAAAATCCTGTTATGTAGAAGTTTAAACTGCACATGAGGATCTTGTGATTCCACAGTGTGCAAGACAGGTAATCAGTGATGTTACAAGTAAGGCATTTCTACTTCTGATCCCGAAGAGTTAAAAGTAGAATTCCCACAAGCTCAGTGACATCAGACTTCCCTCCATCCCCATCTGAAAAATTAATGCAGAGTATGGAAATGTTCTTGAATTTGAATTGCTAGTATCTCCTGAGCAGATGTTTACACAGAAGGTGTAAGAGGAATTCCTGTGCCTCCCGGAGTCCTAATGAATGCCCAACATGTTTGGTGTTAATTCATAGCTAGCCTTGTTTCTTGAAAAGCCAGAAATGAATAGAAAAGAAAGACACATACTGAAATCTTTTTTTTGTTTGTTTGTTTTGTTTTGGGGAGGGGGGGAGCCTGAGCCTAAGTTACAATTTATTACTAGATTAATTTTTAGATTAGCTTACTTCCCAAATGAATAAAAGGATGAACTTGTAAAATCCTCTTGAGTTAATTCAAAAAGAGCATTCACACCTTCTAATTTAGCTTCTTTTTGTACCTAGTTTCAATTCATAACATGAAAATTAGGAGCACAGTTCAACAAACTGTCTCTGAAGAGAGAGAGGAGCCTTTGAAAAGGATGAACAGGACCAAATTAAGATGCTGAAGTATCTCGAAACAGGCGGGGTAAACACCCTCCAGAGATGTAGTGTTGTAAGCCTGAGATCACATGTTGTATCTTTATTATAAAGGGAATAATGAGCCTTTGCTTTATGTGCCAAGTAAAATTCAAGTTTATTTATATACAGGTGGAACTGTTACATTCAAAAACGTGTACTTATACTCCTCATAGAATTAAATGCAGCTGCCGTCCTCTGGCTGGTGGTATTATTAGGATTTTTGAAAAATAAATAAATAAATAAACACCAAGAGGATAACAGGATGCATAAAGACCTACAAAAGCTGCACATTGAGGAAGTATTTTATTTTATTTTATTTTTTGATTTTTGGTGCCTCCTCAGTTCTGCAAGCCTGGTGTAGCCAAAGCAAAGAGGCTGAATGACTCATTTCCTTCCTGCCCGTGCTGTAGGGCACCCAAATCAGAAAAGTATTTAAACAGCCTCGCATCCCCTCCAATTGTAGGAGACCTAGTTTGTGCAACTGCATGCAGACGTGCCTGTGGGAACAATACATGGAAGCTAAAACACAGAGCTATCAGATTGCTATTAATATATACCAGCAAGATCCTAGCTCAGAGCTTGTGATCCATGTAAGAGCTGGAGAAGAAAAACGTGAGGCTTGGTCTCTGTCTTCTCTTTGGATTCGTAGCACCTGAGGCACCTCTCTAGGGTTAGCCTCAGGGCTTCCCTCATCCACCTAGTTCAAATAAAGCTACGCCTATGCCCACGTGTGATCCTTTAATCCCGAAAACTTCACCCTCTCCACTCTCTCTGGCAACTCAATTGGTGGAGCAGAAGGTGAGAATTCCCACGGACATTGATTTTTCTGCAGTAACTGTACTCATAGCTGACACATTCCCTCTTGTATCTGTGCTGGATCTCCTTTTTTTTTAGATCAAATGTAAAAAGGGCTGCTCAGCCGAAGCAGGACACAACCCAACAAACCAGCTTTGGCTGCTTACTGAACTGTTTCACTTAAAAGTGTTGCAATCATGGTGTCTCAGCACAAGAACATGCCAGTTGGACATGACAAGGCACGTTCTCATTGTTTCACACCATATAGTCTTCAATCCCAGTGAGGATGTAGAGTTGATGCTTTTAATTCCAAGGTGACAGCTGCAGCCTGGGTTAAAATGAGCTTTTGAAGGGTTTTGCTCACTTTCCAGTGCATCAGGGATAATTCTGGCCTGAGCTTTGGACATACAGGGCTGTATATTTTTAAAGGAAAGTGCAATTAAAGAAAAATCACCCTTTCTGCTGAATATCAAAAATATCAAAAATACAAACATTTCTTCTTGACTAGGAAACTGGTTGCTTTCAGATCGAAATTAGCACTTTAATTCCGAGCTAAGATATAGCACTGAAGGTCAGGCCATATTTTGGTTGTTAACATGTCGCTGATACTCTCAGGGCGCTTCTGTGCTCCTCGAAATTCATTAAAAAAAAAAAAAAGAAAAAAAAAAAAGCAGTATTTGGATGCTTAAAGACTGAAGTCTTAGTGTCAATTTAGGTGCAGTGGGATGTCCCATCTGCTCCAGAAGGTTGTCAGTTCCCAATGGATGTTGTGTCAATGTCTGTCGCTCCCTGGCAAATATATGATATATCCTGGGGCATCTTACATGACAGGCACCCAAATGTAGACAACAGTAGGCAATGCTGTCCTAGAAGTAAAAGCTTCCCTTGGATCTTTCCTTGTCTAGAACAGTAAGGAAGTTCCCATGTTAGAAATAAGCCTTGAAACATTAAGAGCTTGTATAACCACCTCCTAGAATAGCTTGTCTAGAGATATTTTATAATGGAAATGCAAGTACTAAGTTTGACAGGCAAGTTATTAGGTGCAGTTTACAGCAGGGCGTAGTGGGGAGACCAGCAGTCAATCCAGGACCTCCCCACTTGGGCAATTTCTTGCCCTTATCTTAGTGCCGTAGTTGAAGGCCAGGTAGATGGCAGCAACTGAAGGTCAATGGAAACATGCCTTGCTTACCTCATGATTCCCTGGGTGCAGTTAAGGATGGTACTGAATCTGTCCTGCTAGCCTGGGCAGAAATGAAGATGCTAAATTTGTTAGCAGGGAACAATTCTTCTGGCTGGTGAATCGAGCTGTCTTCACATTTTCTTTGACTGCAAGGCTCACTTGGAAAAATGTATGCAAGCCCACTTGTTCGGATGGGCTGGTCCTGTCCTTCCCTACCAGCAAAAATGAGATAACATCCTGGAAAAGTGAGGTGCTAACAAGCTGTACATGTTTCTGATGACAGACTCTGCATGCCCACAGGACACCACCACCTCTCACTGTCCCACTGGGATGCATTTTCCTTCTTTCATACCATGTTCTCCTGACCATACTCCAGCAGACACTATTTCCAGTGAGATTCTTCCCAGTCTGCCAGAGCCAAGGCACAATTTGGAGCTAACCTGGGCAGCAAGAATAGAAAATGAAGCCAGAAATCCAAGCCTATTCCTTTGCATTTCCACTGCCAGGGCCAGATTGCAGCAGCCGTGGGCCGTCAGGCTGTTCCTGTGTAAGACAGCAGTCACTGACCTCTCTCCAACGGCATGGCCTATGTCCTCTGCTTGCACTCCAGTTCTTTGCAGCAGGAGACATTGTGTTGCCTGTGACCAATTTATTAACATCCCATCCAACCCTTGCAAGGGTTCTGGAGATAGCTCTGGCGGTCCCATATTTATGATGTCCCAAAGTGAATGGTTGCCTTGAGATGATCTCTTCAGACTAAGATGATGTTCTTGTTCAGGCCTAACTCAGCAGGTCTTCTGGGTCATTTGTGTGTGCCCGAGTTCCTGAGGATAAAGGGATTTAAATGCATTTAAGCCCACTTCGTTCACCACCCCAAAACACCACAAGTCAGGAAAGATACAGTTTGGGGGTTGGTCTAAATTAGTAGGTTTCAGGGAGGTGAAAATAACTCAATGCTAAGGTAAAATTTAAAAAGCACTTCTCCCAAGTTTTATCTTAGAAATTTCCTTCTAACCTGGCCTGACATCTCTATAAGCTTAATTCCTGGTGCTCTCAAGTGCCTGTTTCTAGCCCCTAATGTGTCCCCACCAAGAGGGAACACTGGATTCAACAGTGTGTGCTAAATGTGAGCTTGTTGAATCTGGGCCTGTCAGGATTTACATCTACTTCAAAAACATTTTGCTTATGCTCTTATTAAAGCAGAACCAAGAGCTAAGGAAAAATCCAGATGAAAAATCCTAACTGTAGGGGTGTTTGGGTTGCTTTTCCTTCTGAATTAGGCAGCAGATCCTCATTGCACCTTATTGTGTTGGAGGTGTATGGTGGGTCTTTTCCATCTTCTGCTCCAAAGATTCTGACCTCACCCCATCTTCTACCAGGGCAGATTCTTGCTCAGCATATTTTCAAATCACAGACGTCTAGAGCACAGACAGGCAAGGAGGAATAATTCATATTTTTCCCTTTAATTAGTCCACCCAATGCACAAACCAAAGGAGCAGAGGAACATCTGCAAACACACTGTGTCTGAAAGCTTGCTAGCAGGAGGCTGAAAAAATCTTACCAGGTAAAGGTAAGACAAATGATTTTGAATTACTTGTGCAAAAGATTTCGAGATGAGGAGGGAAAGTCTGGTAAAGGATCAAGACACTGGGACAGCAAGAGACAGGTCCAAGCCATGGTTTTCTAAGAGCCATGGTTTGACTTGAATGAGCCTGGCCAGATTAGTCACAAGGGGGTAAAAAGTAGTGCTGAGATCTTAGGTGCTCCGAAGGGTAGGGAGAAGAGTAGAAGGAATAGACACAATATTCTCCTCTACCAGGGTTTCTTTGCATCTGTAGAAATCCTGGCTGATGGAAAGGATTTTCAGTAAGGAAAAGGAGAATCCTCAAAAGAAACTCAAGCCCAGAAGGGAATCAAAGGAAGAAAGAAATACATTTCATACTAATAAATGTCAACCAGTGGGTTATTCTCAGGTCTGTACATTAGCTGTTGTGGAGGTCTGCCATGCCATATTAGATTGGTTCCAGGACAGAAGAGGCTCACACAAAGCTATCCCATGCATGTCTGTGCAATTCCAGAATCTGCAGCGTGGTTATGGGGTGCAGACATATCCCTAGTGATGTTCTTGAAGGGTGGAAGAACATTATTAAGCATCAGTTGAATCTTGTTGTATCTGAAAAAGCTTTAAGACCTGGACAGATCAACTCTGTCCCTTTACCATGTAGATGATGTACCAAGAAAGTGATTCATTTATCAGTCCTAGCAATGAGAAGAGCCTTTGAATGACCACACAAAAGAACATTCCTTTGGGTAACAAAGGCACATTTGGAACCAGAAGCCAGAATTATGGTGGTAAATTTATCTGTTAGCTTTCATAGACCCTTTGCAAATATCAATGGACCCCCAGCTATTTATGAAAAACAGAATGAAGCCCTCTAATTTTAACAAAACATATGACTGGGTAAACTGTTTGGGGTTAAATTTAATAATTTGTGACCAAAAAAAAAAAAAAAAAAAAAAGGTCACACTGTAGTCAAGTGATTCTCTTTGAGCCCAGGGACCTGTGAATGTGGAATATGAGCCCCTTGTTCTGCTCTGCTTGAGAGTCCAGTGTCACCCCAGCGCTGCACACTCCAGCTGGATCCCTGTATAGAGGCGTAGCCCATTTCCAGCTTAATTAGAGAGTGATGTATCTGCCCAGACACTGTCAGAAAGGAATGACTGACTCCTTTGTGTATGCATTTTCCACATGCTTCTCCTACATGTTGGGTGTGTCTGGTTTGTAAAACCCCATGTGGCTTGAGTGAAATTACAGTGTAAGTATTCTGGCAGAAGGATAGCAGTAGCCACTGACATGTGTTAGTGAAGGACAGACTTGTAGAAACATGAGAAAGGTGTGGGAAACAGAGAAAAGCTCAAAGTCGAGAAAGGTGTAAACGGGAAGCAAGTGAAAGGGCTGCCTCATGTCGGGAGACAGCCACAAAATAACATCACACAAGATGCTACGAGAGAAAATTATGGAAATTTTCAGGTGGAACTGCCAGTTGCAGGTTATTTCAAACTGCCTGAAAGAGAATTGGAGATGAGCTAAATATGGCCAGCAAGGCAAGGCCTGTAAGAAATGGATGGTCTTTAAACTAACTAGGACATCTGAAGAAAAACAAACAAAAAACAGCTTTGACAAGACAAGGAAGCAGTGCAGTGAAAGAAGCCATCTTTCAGAAGCTGAGCAGTTTGGCATTTTTCACCTGAAACTGAAAGGTTATTTTTCCATCCTCCATGCCTGCAAGATTCACTTGGTTTTTAAAGCCAGGCTGTTGATGCTGGTTTTAGTTCATCTTCAAGATACGCATGGTAACATGCAAAGGAGACCTGCATTCCAGTGATACCTGTTTGATGGCATTTGACTCTGCAATAATTATGGGATAATATATAGCTGTAATATATAGTTCTGCCAGTGTAGAGAATAAACACACAATTACCCAGTACGAATATGCCAGATTGAGACAGAAATATTTTAACCTGCTCAGTACAGAACAGAGATTAAGTGCAGTATTTTTAAAGAGTTTCTTGGATACATGGAAAGCTGAACAAGACCACTGGAGGGCAGCAATGTCAAAGTGAATCATTCATCAGAGTATTTTAGGAATTGTTTCATGAAGACCCAAACTAAAGGAGACCTTAATAAAGGAATAGAAATGATTGGAAATCATTTTTGCTACACAGAAGATAAAATGCAAAATGGGATAATTCTTCAAGTGCAAAAGATAGTACTGCAATATCATTTCTCATACTTTCCCATATCTAAAAAAATTCCACCTGCAGCCTGTGTGACTTGTCTTGCTTTCAGAAAATCCTAAAAACATCCAAACAGTTGATTTGTTAAGGTGGAATAAGAAAAATATGTGGGGACCACCTGAGGAGTTTGAACAAAATAAATATAAAAAAGCAATATGATCCTGACAAGACACCCGTCTACCTTAGAAAGAAATATGGTGCAACAGAGGCAGAACCACAGTGCAAAAAAGTTGGTGCTCAGGAGATGATATCCACTGTATATCTATTTGTGGATGTTTTACTTAAGATTAGCTTTAGCCTGGCCCTGTAGATTAAGCACTCATTAGCTGATAAGACCATGAGGTGAACACCTGGAGAATTTAGTTTCAGATTAGTTTCCTATTAGAGAAATGCCATTGTGTTCCACACTGCATACAGAAGCATATAAACCAGAAGTTTTCTGGTAGACAAAAATTTCAACATGAGCCAGCAGTGCTCACTTGCAGCCCAGAAGGCCAACTGCATCCTGGGCTACATCAACAGATCTGTGACCAGCAGGTTGAGGGAGGTGATTGTCCCCTTCTACTCTACCCTCTTGAGGTCCCATGTGGAGTACTGCATCCAGGTTTAGTGCCCTCAGCACAAGAAGGATGTTGACCTGCTAGAGCGAGTCTAGAGGAGGGCTATGAGTATGATCAGAGGGCTGGAGTAGCTCTGCTATGTAGAAAGGCTGAGAGAGCTGGGGATGTTCAACCTGGAGAAGAGAAGGCTCTGGGGAGACGTCATTGAGACCTTTCAATACTTAAAGAGGTCTTATAAAAAAGATGAAGGACTATTTACTCAGGTAGATAATGATAGGACAAAGAGGAATGGTCTGAAACTAAAAGAGGATAGATTTACATTAGACATTAAGAGGAAATTCTTCACTGTAAGGGTGGTGAGGCACTGGCATGGGTTGCCCAGAGAAGCTGTGGATGTCCCGTCCCTGGAGGTGTTCAAAGCCAGGCTGGATGGGACCTTGGCCAACCTGATCTAGTGGGTGGTATCTCTGCCCATGGCAGGGGGGTTGGAGTTAGATGATCTTTAAAGTCCGTCCCAACCCAAGCCATTCTATGATTCTGTGATATGAATGGGTCCCTCAGGAGTCTCTTCCAAAAGATCAGCATTACATCCAACCTTACATGATACAGAGGGAAAATACTAGATAAAATATCTGGTAGAAGTCATGCATGGCAGTCAGAGAAAGTGTTTTTATTTGAACAAGTCATATCTATAAATGTAGCCTAAAATTTCTGTTTGATTATGCTTTTAACATTTCCTACAAGCACAAGTCTCTCTTCAGCCTTTGGAAGTTAAGTATATTATAACGGTGATAAAGAGAACGATATAAATGTATTTTTTAATTAATTTTTAAAGTATTCATATGGAAATGTAAATACATATGCAAATTTAGCAGCTTTGCAACAGGAATAGTGGCATTTGTTTTTTAATGTTATATGAGTAAATGATGACAGCTTAAAAACAGAGATCTAATAAAAAATGCACTGGTATCATATAGGAAAGTACTGTATGTAGCTCTGGACCAGGCTGTAGGAACTGCCTTCTGATCTTGCATTTGACTACTGGGCAGACAGATCTCACCTTCACTTCCAGATTCCATGGTGGATTTCTGGACTGCAGCTGGAAAAAACATCCAGCTTCGAAAGTGAGATGATCTGCTTGGCGATTTTACTGAAAGACAGTAAAGATGAAAGTACAGAAAGCTTTTTCCAGAGTCAGTTTTCATGCACATGTATATACTATTTTAAACAGAAACATCTGCTTTACTGCCACTGCTCTGAGGCTTTGTGCAAGGCTAGGAATGAATTCTTAAAAAAAAAAAAAAGCTGGATTTTATTAACATTCCAGCTAGCAAACAGATGTTACAATTAATTGTATTAGCACATGACAAGAAAACTTGGAATTCTGATATGGAAACATGTCAAAATGTGGATGCTCCAACCTACTTTTAAAGGCAAGCACACACCTACGTGCCTTCACAGCCACCAGAAACAAAGATGTGAACCTTTTCTATGTGAAAACACATACCTGGTCTTACCATTGTCAGATGACAGCGATTTTTCTGACTTGCCTTAACCTTTGGAACAGGATATCACAGACTTGCTTTGCTTTCCCTTGGGAAAGTTTCTGTTTTCACAGGGAAACTAAAAACACAACATTCCTCAGAGTCTAATTTGATGTCGTATTCCAATGGTGAAACGCAGATTGTGTTGAAGTGACGAACCACAGCTTGTGACACTAACCGTGTAGCCATAAACTCATGTGTCCCATGCCTACAAACACCATTTTGGGGCTTGCAGCTGATGCTCCTTGCTTATCTGCTCATGGAGAAGAAGGGTTGGAAAACTGTAATTATTTTTTGCGATGGTTATTTCCTGTGGAGTGCCATCAGAGGGCAGTAACACACAAGCATACTGCCTATCACTCCCTCCATGTCCAACCCCTGCAAACCCCCTTAGCAGGAGTTACCCATACTGAGGGAGAAGCCCCTTGAGCCACCATCTGGCTCCTTCCCTCTCAGCAAGATGCGGGGAGAAAGAAGGAAAAAAAAAAAATAATAATAATAAAAGAAAGCAGGCAAGACAAACACAAAAAGCTATGCAAGGATGGTTTCTAAGGAAAATATCACCCACTCCAGCAGCTGTTGTTAGCAACCGGCGTACACAACCGCAGCGCTATAGCAGGTCGAGAGGAAAGATGGATAGTTTTTCAGGTTGATAATGAGCTTTTCAACCCTCACAGCCCAGCCACAGGGACAAAGCCTGCCTCTTCGGGGGGCTGGGGAAGCTCTAGGAAAAGGAAAGGCTTTGCCTCGTTTCCTCAGCTGCGAAACAGGATTTGTACTGGGGCCTTATGGTGTTAGAGGGGTAATGTGAAGACCTCACATCAACTCAGAAGGTTCAAATCAACATTTTTTTCTATTATTATTATTATTAATGTGTATCACTCCGTTGCTTTAAAAGAGGGCAGAATCTACCTATTCTGTCAGGGCAGAAGGACTGTATGGGTGCCTCACAGAGACATAAGCTGCCGCCCTCAACCAGCCGCTTCTGTTACCTTGACAATTTACACAAACAGAGCTGCTCTGGCGGCAGGAATGGCATTGTGTGAAGGGTGAGGAAGAGCCAGAGCTCAGTTAACCTCAGTATTGGGGCTCCACTCCTCCCCACCGGCCGGGCCTGGCCCTTGCCCCCCTCCAGGTTGTTGGGCAACGGGCAGCCAGAGGCTGAGGGCAGCCAGGGGGACCCCGGTGCCATGGCTGGGTGCAGCTTCCCCAACCACTCACAGGTAAGGTCACAGGGCATACCACCCTTTCTTACATCCTCCCCACTTTCCTCAGCCATTTTTCACCATGTTTCTTCCTCCCTCTTTCAATCCCAGTTGTTTGCACGCATGCACTGGAGCTCGGTGGTGCAGTATGAAATCCCTAAAGCTCCACTGCCCATGAGGGAATAAGTGTGTGTGTGTCTACACGAGGTTCTGCAGGCCTACGTAATTAGTTAATCACTGCAGCATGTTCTCTTTCATAACCCCTGTCTCCCGGGATATTCTCTGTTCATTTCTCAGGAAGCGTTAATCTCCGCATTTCCTTTCCTCAGGACATCTCCCACCTGTTGGCCAGCACCTTTAAGGACCTGTACACTGGAGATGTTATAGAGGCTGACACAGTGGCAAACTGGATCCAGTCTGGAGGAGGAGAGGATGTTTGTCATGAGGCTTTTACAGAGGAGCTACAGAAGGTACAAGTAAAAACCAAGGCAACGTTTGGAGCTCTGTTCGGGCTTCATTGTTACTTCTTAATTTCTAGGTCTTCCATAAAATAAAAAAAGGAAAATATGAGTGCATAAGCAAATAGATGCAGCAGTGGACACAGCGTGTTCTGAGTAATAAATGTGAATACTACTTCCTAACACTGGCTGCTTGGTTGAGATTCATTTCACCTGAAAGTGCATGTCTCTTGTATGTTACAGCTAAACTAATCACCCAAGACTCTATATCCTCAGAAAAGAAAAAAACAAAACAAAACAAAAAAAAAATGGGGCCACTTTTAGGAGGCACAGTCTGCCTGATACATGTTAGATATCTACTTTGATACAGGGTGGAATTGTACCTGGATTCCATTAATTGTGGAGGGATCCTAGAATGAGCAGGCAGGTGAAAGCATCTAATTTTAGCTGAATGTATCCTTCCCTTTCTATTAAAAACAAGCAAGCAAACAAACAAACAAAAAGCCAAATGGTTAAATCTTGTGACATGATAAGCTACAGGTGTTGTGAAATCAGTGCTTCTCAGTTTTACTTGGTGTTCAACTTGAATGTCCTTGTGTCTCCACTATTATTCTTTCTTTAAAAACTTCTTTGAGGCTGGTTCTTTTTTTTTTTTCTGAGATGTGCTTATGACGCATTTACTGCACTGAGCAGTAATCCAAAATACCTAGGGAGAAGTAAATTACCACTGCTGGCATATTTTGGGAATCTTCCTAATAATTAGGAGGGAACATTTACTTTAAACTTAATCTTACACTTTTAGGCAAAATGTTTTGTGGTAGCTAGTGTCCCACAGAAGGTAATTTTTTGTTGATATATGGAGAGCTGGATAGTGCTTCTTATCCAGCACAAATTAAATGATGGAAATGAAGGAGTTTTAGCAAGCCAATTTATTTATGTAAATTAATGATGTTTTATTAAGTTCTCTATTTACCTCTCATAGGCAAATAGAAACCATTTACCTGTAAGGAGATCTTTGATAATTTGTGACAGCTTACACTACAGTCATTTCATCCTTGCCTATGACAGCTTGTAGCAGAGTATAATTGCCGACTGACAGAAGCTGATAGAGTAGAAGAGAACATCATTCAAGCCCAGGCTCGAGCAAGAGCTGAAGAAGAAAGGGCCCTAAATGTGCTGAAGGTAGATGCTGGGGAAGAATTCCACAAAATGGGACTACCACCAGGTGAGAATTCAGGAAATCCTGTACTGGGTCTCTTCTCTCTTAGTACTGGGAGACTAGCACAATGTTGGTCTGAATCACTGGTAGGTCTGACTCTTCTAGTTTGGCTTTACATCAACAGATCAACTCTGATAGATTTTGTGCAGACATTCAAGAATGGTAACATCTGCTTAACATTGAAAGAAACAAAACAACTGAGTCGTTTTCAAGGTATTAGACTTGCTATTAATTGTTTACCCACCTAGCTCTATAACAAACATACACACTTTGCTATGTAGCAGCAACTAAGAAAGATCTGATGTTTCTCTGATGACTGCATAGCTGAGTTTGAACTAAACTTAAAATTGTGGAGATACATGTCCACGTCCTGGGATTAAAATACCAGACAGTTTATCTATCCAAAAATATTACCTGGCAGTGATGGGTTAAAAAGAGAACATAATTTTGAGTTGATCAAGATCATTGTTATCTTAAGCTTTTGCACTTATCTTTGGTTTTATGTTTTACTGTTGTAGTGGCGTCCTCTTTTAGGTGGATTGTGGATAATGAACTTCTTAGAAAAAATCATTTAACCTGCCCTGATGATTACATCACTGATAAATCACCTGTTACTAGAGCACCAAAAGGTAACTTTTACAGCAGAAAATAACTTAGACTTTTTAGAACAGTCACATTTAGTCACAAAGTCCACGATTTAGATTGTTTATCAGTTGTAATTCAAAAGAAAGCCAAAAATCTAAAATCTTGGAGTTTCCTCTAAGGTGACAATTTCTTTGTCCAAGTATAAGAGCATGGGGCTGGATGGTACATCTTTTTTATGTGAATTTTCTGGCTATCATAGGTCCATCATACAGATCTTTTTGTAAATCAAACAGGACATTCTGAGTCCCATTCGTAGGATTAATACAGCTTTCTGGCAGTAATATAACTTTCTATATAGCTTGTTTAACTAATACTTATAAATGTTTTCTTATTAAATTACTTTGCTTCATTTTTGCAAAATAAACCATAAATATAAATTAAATTATAGAGGATTTAAAGTATGTTTTTTACCATTGATGAGACTAAAACAAGTTCATATATGGATGCTTAGAATAAATGCTCTTAATTCATGTTTTTCTGTTACAGAATTAT
The DNA here is from genome assembly GCA_011076525.1 of Nettapus auritus. NCBI lineage: Eukaryota > Metazoa > Chordata > Aves > Anseriformes > Anatidae > Nettapus > Nettapus auritus. The sequence continues at coordinate 4,880,610 of CM021766.1, forward strand.
ATTTTTCTTTGAATTACAGGGAAACCAGAGCCTGGCTACGTCAAGGAGACCTTTAGTTTTAAACAGCGAATTTCTTCAAACTTGCAGGACCAGATGACTACACAAATTGCACACCTCCAGAAAATATCTGGTAGCCTGTCAAATGTATCTTTATCCACATTAACTCTACCTTCAACTCCAGACACTAGCCACCAGACTAAAAAGACAAGTAAGGTAAGTTTTACAAATTCGTTGGTTTTAGTCTGTCAGAACTGCGCAGCCTATTGTTAATCCTAAAACAAAGGGTGAATCTCACTGCATTACTAATTTGGCTGCAGTGTTTTTCTTTGGTCTGTTAAGAAAAGAGAAATACAATATTTTTTATATGAATTTTCAGTTCTGTCTAGTTTCAGTTAGTCGTGTACAGATAGCTTTTTCATCATCCTCAAAGTTGCAGTGTTTAATTTTGCACCATGGTCTCTGTTTTTCAAAGAAATCTAATGCCTCACAGGAGGCGGCCTGGAAAGGCAGTAAGTGCAAAGCAGAGAGAGAAAGAGAATGTGCTTATCTTGCCAAACTTGAGAAAAGACAGAACTATCTGAAGAACCCCCGCTTTTTCCCACCAAATACTCTTCATGGAGGCAAATCTCTTGTCATTTCTCAAGAAAAGAAGGAAAAAATCATAGCAGAAGCTAATAAAGGGTAAGCAGTATATATAATTCTTTGCTTCTGATCTAGAGCCCACAAAGAGCTCCACCATAGAATTACTGTGGATTTACACATAGGTATTTTGAGCTAAATATCTATACGGCCTCTTAGGAAATTGAGTATGTCTATATGACATTTTGTATTTTGCTAAAGGATACGCTTTGAAATTTGTCATTTTGTCGGTATGTAAAGAACCAGGCAGTAAGAAAATGTCTTTTTTTTTTTTTTTTTTTAATTCCTTTCTTTCAGTGATACCTCATTTGTTCCTGTGTTTCATGTCAACCCACCTATTGTTTTATTTTCTGATTATGAAGTTGGCCAGGTTTATGAGGTGAGAATTTCTTTGCAAGGATTTAATTTTGCCACTGGAAACATTACATCCTGCCATGATTTCACCCAGTCTTTTGGCTTTCCACAGTTTAACAGAAGTCTGAGTTTCTTCTTTATATTGATTTAATAACCCTTTAGTTTCCTTCAAAATACTCTTTCACACATACCACTGGCACTCTAATCAGTGAAGACTAAAGGGGACCCTTTTCACTATCTACTCGGTTTTGCTAGTATTTCATTGAGACTTTACACAAACTGAGAAGAATTAACAGTTTCAGCTATTTTGGTATTCCTGATTTTGATTTTTAGGCCTGTCTTTATGTTAAATTAGCACCTACTAGCAAAGCACTAGGGAATAGCAAACATAAGTAGTAATAAATACAATATACTATTTATTTTCTTCTTAAATGAAGATGACTATAGAGATACAGAACATCACTTCAACATGTCACCATGTAAGACTTATTCCTCCCTCTACTTCAGCATTTGCCATTGGTCCAGGTAAGTGCTTTTTTTTTACTGCCTTTAAGATGGTAACACCTAAAAGATCTAATTTATCTGCTTGAACTAATATTTTGCGGAGACTTTTTACTTTGTTCTGCTATCCATAGTGCTCTGGATAGCAGATTACAACAACAACCTGTTCAGTAAAAGAAACCAAAGGTCATTGAAACTGAAGGTTGTTTTACATCTTTAAAACCATTCATAACCATAAACCATAACCAGATTCCAATGGCGTAATGAAGAATTCAAGAAGACTAACATTAAAATGTTTGATGTCAGACTGATATGTATCTGTGGAATACCTAGATTGAGTTTTACCCTGAATTCCGCTAGGAACAGACTTGATGTCCATTGAAATCAGTGTGGGGAGAGGGCAAGAAATAACATACTTAAACTAGCAAGGAAGATTAGGTTAGAGGATGTTTAGAAGTTAGATGTGCACATGTAAATCATGTTTGTAGCAGAGGAAAACTGGGTAACCTCTCCAGGTTTCTCTCCTGCAGTTTTCTGTAGTTATGAGAAACATATTTCAGACAAAAAAAATCTTTTGATTTCATATAGGCATACACAGATTGCACTGGCAGGCCCTTTGTGGTTTGTTATCAGCTTGACCGAAGGCAATACATGGTGAGAGTTCACAGGCACCTTACCAGAGGGAGTTATGATCATAAAAATCTATGTCAACTTTGTGAGGTTTTAATTTTTTAATTACTTGCATTTTTTTCCAAGGAAAATTTCCAGGAAAGGGAGGAATGATTGCTCCTGGGATGTCATGTCAGTATGTAGTCCAATTTATTCCTGAATATCTAGGAGATTATGAAGATAAAATATTAGTGGAGACTCAAGTATCAGAACCTCTTCTGATTCCGATCCAAGCAAAAAGACCAGCTCCAGTGCTAACATGTGAGTAATATCCAATTCTTAAGTTTCTCTTATGATAAATGGATTTTTTCTTAATTTGACTGTCTCCAATTTTATGTTACAAAACAAACTTGGAAAATATGGCAGTGCATTTTCTACATTTTGATACCTATCTCATTTTCACTCCTAATAGATTTGTTAGCTATTAAAATGTAATCTTGTCAATTTTTTCCTCTATTATTTGTGCATGACACATGGAGCTCTTTATTTTCACTGTATTACAGGAATGAACAGGAACCGCTTTTCTAGGTTTGTATCTCGTCAATTACTAAACTACTAACTGTAAATATTAATCTTAAATATTAAGGAATTATGATTTAGTTATAAATGTTTGCTGCCACTGATTAATATGAATTCATGTTACATTCATCATATATTGATATAATATATCTACAAAATTCACCTCTTGAATATTTAGCCTCAGCTGCAGCAATCAGGACTACTTTTGCACAAACTTGCTTTCATTTAAAATTCATCATTTTGAAAAATCATCTTACTTAACTGTCATTGTTCAATGGAGTTCTTAAGTAGAAAGCACCATTAAAATGTAAGATGAATGCAGAAATATGCAACTCACGTAGTTTAATATTCAAATGGAAAGAATTCAAGCCTTTTAGGATGACAGGACCTAGCATGTTTACTTACAGCAGTGTTATCTTAATGTTATTTAAGATCTAACTGGCTTTGCCAGCTGCTGACCTTCACTGGCTTTGTAGCTGATGTTCTTTGTTGCTCATTGCAGTGCCTCGTGTTATAGACTGTGGTTCTTGCCTTGTTGGAGGAATAAAAGTAACACTGATTTTGTGCAGAAATGAGGGATTCAGCACTGGGAAGTTCTGTATAATGCCCAAAAAAGCCTGGCCACCTCCTAATTTCAGGGTGAGTGATCGCTGGACATAGTATAGATGCTCTGATGTGAAGAGATTTTGAAGTAATAATGGTATACTAGCACACAATTCATGAGACCTTGCTGGGTGCATCTGTACTGACCCATTCCCTCAGGGATTTATATTTATCCTTCAGTCCAGTCTCCCTGGCTGTCTGTACCTCCTGCGTGCTCTGTCTTACCTGTGGAAGAAGTTGTCTGTTTATTACACCTAAAGGAAGCAAAGATGAAATCAGTTCTAGCATACTTGAGCTGGTTTCCTCCCCTTCTCCACCAAAGCTATCACATATTGACCTTGCTGCACCTTCAGACCCTAGAAATCCACTGCAGTACTGCTCTTTCTTTAGCCTGCCGTCACAGAACAAGGTATAAGCGACACAAAGATGAAATGTGACGGGTAGATTGCTTTTATGTGTTGGAGGAAAAACTATTGGAATAGCTTACGTGCTAGGCTATGCCTCCTGAAATACTGCAGATCTCACTCAGTCAGAAACATACAGAAACACACAGCTCCTGTGTTCAGGCATAGCTGTTTCTCCTGTGAAGGTGAATGCTGTGGCACCTGACATGATCATTTATCTCTGGAGACAGCAACTTCCCTCCTTAAGCTTTCACCAAGGTAATCATAAAGCACAGAGCACTTCTAACTAAGCCATATAAATAAGACATACTTTTGAGATGTGATAAAACAATTATGGGAAGGGGTAGAACAGTGATATTGTAGTATGCTGCCTGCTTTAGGTAACCCTGTGTTATGAAAACAGAAAGCCAATAAGCTGATTGATTTAATTTAATAATTATTTTTATTTTTTAAATCTTAGGCTGTTGCCACTGTTGGTTCTGTGATGCAAGATCCATTTGGGATCTATCCTGCTGTTTTTGAGCTAGCTCCAGGGCAGAGTATAACAGTAGAGGTTAGTAACTCCTGCTATAGAAAGTATCTGTACTTTACCAAATACTTTAGCAAAACAACATCAGTTTAGGTTGTCCTGGCTGTACCCTGGAAATTTGAGTTTGTGTGAAGAAAAAAGCTCAAGTCCTTTTGTAGAATGATTCTGGAAGAATTGCAGCTGTGAGCCTTGCTGAAGGGTCTTTGATCGTAGCTTCCAAGTTCTACTTACCTGGCAGAGACCAGTCACATTTTCCCTGTGCAAAGAATCCTGTTAGAAAAAATAGACATCTGAGAAGACAGGAGTCCTTATTTCACTCCAGCTGAGGCATCAAGTCCAATAAACTTTTTCTTTGTGAGCTTTATTGGAAAGAGACATTTTGGGAAACAGCTTATTTCAGTGTAGAGCAGCAGGTACAAATCCTTACTTTTGCTCTGCTGTTTACTGAAAAAGATCATGCAGTAGGTGTGCAGTACTGTCTACAATCACTGCTTTCTCTGATGTGGGCCACATTTTATCACAGCATCATGATGGGGAGAGGAAGAATAATACTGGGAGCACAGCCAGCCTCCAACCTGTTTTTTTCTGCAGTATCTCCTAGCTGCTGCTAAATCAACGGGTCACACAGGTGTGGGTAAAGGAGAAGAGAAGAGTTTCCGTTTCTCTCTTCCCAGCTGCATTACTTCAGAAGTGCCACCCACTTGTGGGAGAGAAAGAGGGGCTGGATTTAGCAAAGGTTGGGCTTGCAGTCAGTAATGGATAGCAGGCAGGAGAGCCATGGTGCATGTTACTGGAGCCAGTGGCTGCACAGTTTGGGCCTTGAATTATTTTTGTTGAAATGGAGCTTGGGGAAGATACGCAGCATCTGACCCTGCTCATGCTGCTGTAGCTTTATAGGCAGCAGTGCTGTTGCTCAAGAAGTGACTGAGGACAGATTCTGAGGGTGCAGTTTGTATGACTAACCTAGAGAACTGCCCCCAACTCCAGTGACTACGTAGGCGGCGTGTGGTGACCAGCCAAGTGCACTCGTGTAGGTTTAGTCACCCAGAAAGCACCTGTTTCTTTCTGGGCTATGTTAAGGGAATATGACTCTGTTCCTTGTAAATGTAAGATTACTTAATTTTCATTCTAGGAAATGTAACGTTATTTAATTATTAACCATTAGAACTGTCCTTTAGTGAACACTTATGAATTGAAGTTTATGACTTCCTGGAGAAAAATCAGTTACAGACATTATTATTTTGCTTCTCTCTTGCAGGTAGTGTTTTTCCCTTCTTCTCCAGAAGTCTCACAGCAGATATACACCATTGTTTGTGACAATTGCCAGGTCAATGATGTTACAGTCACAGGTTTGTTCCTAACACTTCTCAGAGATCATGTTTCTAACACTGCAGATACTCAGCTAATGTGAGTGGTGGTTGAGGTGCATTTGGGTGTGAAGCAGATTTGGAGTGTATCTTAGACTGGGGTATTCAGGAGAGACAGGCAGTCTTTGGGTTATCTAATTAAAGAAGTTGAAATTATTGTAAAAGTTAGTGCTTGTCCTGTATTGTGAGTAATATAACATTAGGCATAACTTGAAATTCATACAATCTTTTTATTACAGGTATTATATTTGTGAATTCTTAAGAGTGCTTTTGCTGCTTATTTTTATTTTCATTATGCTGCTCAAAATGTCTGGAAGCCACAGCATCAACCATTGTAAACGTTCTGCTGGCTTCAGTGAAACAGTGCTAATGTAGGTGGGCTTAGGCTGTGGCCCTGAAATCCAAATCTGTTAAATTCCTAAAGAAAGTATCTCTACTGATGTATGTTGGTAATCAAAGACCATTAAGAAAATGCTGTGCAGCTAACACAGTAGAGCTCTGAAACCTGAGGAAACACCAGATATAACCAGTAACAGCCACTTCTGGTATTTGGTGTTAATGAGCGATATGAACAAAGTTAATAACAAGGTAAAAAACAGTAATACCTACTTATTTATTCAAGGGGTTGGCCAACTGATAGCTCTGGAGCTTTTGTGTGTTACGGGTGGAGAAAGCAGCCCTGAACCTGGTGAAGTTACTGATGTCACAGCACAGCATCTCATACGATTTGACCCCCAAAACCCGCACACCACTGAGGAGAAGAATTTGGTTATAAGAAACTCTACGTACGTAGCTACTATTAATAGAGTAATGCTCTGAAGTCTAAACATACTGGTAGGGACCTTATTTGTAATACCATACTCTCTCAGACTGGAGAAATCTTCATGTTCTTGTTAAGCTTTGTGCAAAAGCTTTATGCTTCTTTTTTGCTCTGTTATTTAGTAATTAAGGGTCAAGGATATTCTTGGAAGAACAAGATGGCTGCAGGAAGTGTTTAACAGGGTCAGCTAGCTGGGATTTACTTCATCTAACTTTACATGTCTGCAAGGTATATTTGTACAGCTGAGCAAAGCACCCTGTACACCTTTCCTTTCATAGTGAAGGGAAATAGGTGCTTTTTAGGGTACAATTCTGACCTGACTGTAGACATCTTCCATAGAAAAGGATATAATGCATCCTGGACTGCACTGGATCTGATAAAAAGGAAGCTCAGAGTGACTAGCTCAGATTAAAACTTTCACATGATTCCTACTATTGTGCTATAAAAGATTAAAATATAAACTATCTTTGAAGTCAAGGAATATGTCCCTCCATAATTACCTTGTGCTGAACATGGTGGAATCCTGATTTTGATCAAACTCACTCAGACAATAATAGACGTATACTAATTTGCATGATTGCAGTAATTAGAAGCTGCAGACCATCAAAACAGGAGCACAGTACTATTTCTAGATACATGCAAGTAAATTGCTACAGTGAATTTCTGGAAGTTTGTTATCTGTCTGGCCTGGAAACCATAGGTTCACAATGCCAGAACAGAATGTTGTTTGGGTGTAGGAAAGAGTGAGTCAGTGAACTGCTCTATCATCGTGACAGCAGTCCGTGCAGTTCTGGTGTCAGCATTAGGATGAAGCAGAATTGGACAGGCTGAGACTGAACTTCACAGAAACGGTTAAGAGAAAACTCTATAATGCTAGAGAAAGTGATACAAGAAATTTTCCTTGTTCAGCTTTATGTCATTAATTTCACTTTGGAACTCCAGTGTCCTTTCTCCATTTTCTAAGGCAAAGTTTTTGAGGTCAAAATAAACAAAGTTTTAAAACCTATGAACACATTCCATGGAATATAATTCTGCTGAAGCAACCCAGTTAAGCAACGTTTTCTGGATTACAAAAAGTATTGCAGAGCCACTGCTATCATCTTAGCTGGAGCCACTGTTTGTTGACTTGTTAAAGACCAGAGCTTGCATTTGGATTAAATTCAGAACGTTACATAGATTATTAGCAGCGATCCAATGCAAACACTGATATCAGCAGGAATGGTCTTGTTGATCTCAAATTCTTGAAAGAAGAATTTTAAAGTTTCTTGAAAGTTGTATTACATGACAAGTTAAATAAGGCAAGAACGTGTTAACTTCTCTTGCGCATATATAATTTATTTGAATATATTGCTATATTCTTTGTGGAATTTATATACTCTTACTCTTTCTGTACTGTCTCATCAGCTTTGTAGCTCATGAGCACTGATAAACTTAACCCCCTCTAATCTTTAAGGAAAGGAATTCCCTACATGGAAAAAAAGCTGAAAAAATTCTCCCAATATCTTGCTCAAAATTTTTTAATCATAATTTATTTTTGTTTATTGATCACTTTGTAGCCATGTAGAACTTCCTTTCTACTGGCAGATAATAAAGCCTAATCTGCAGCCATCAATGCCAGAAGAAGCTGCAGACTTCACAAAGATTGAATACGAACGAGACACGGAGTCGGCTTTCTCCATGAATCCTGAGCAGGGAGTTTTGCTTCCCCATGCTGATCATGAGTTTACTCTCACTTATGCTCCACAGGAGGTATGGCTTGTGATTCCTTCCTATCTACAAACTCCAGCTGTGTATTTTTATGCAAGTCATAAAACCCATGCTGTGCAGCTTTCTGAATTAAATGTAATTGGCTGGTAGTATGCTCTAATAAACAGTATTCAAAATATAGAAAGTTACTGAAAGAAAACATGTTTTGACTGCAAAATATGAGGCAGCTTCTGATCTCATGGCATTTTTGGTACTGATTGGACACCATTAATTTTACACTTGAACTGTGGACACGTACCCTTAGCTGCAGCTGTGCTGGCTGATAAAGTTGCCATCCTTACTGCTCTACCAGCCCCTTCATAATCCCCTGACAATCAGGATCTGCTCACTGAGCTCCTTTGGGGGGAACCTACCCCATACCCACATTATAGCTCAACAGTCTTGGTTAGCAAACTGATTATTTAAACCATTTCCAACTGTAGCTTGTTTGGGCTGAATAGGGACCTATGAACAGCTCTACAGTAAATTAGAGGGTTAGCAGTAGATCTTGGCAGAGGAATGATGACATGCAGCTGTTGTAGAGAGGGGGGTGCAGTGATGTTTGAGTGCAGCTATACCAGTGGATGGCTGACTGTTGTCTTAGTTTCAGCTCTCCCATCCATGTAAATAGGGAGTATGAGCTCACTGCATTTAAAGAAACTTGATCCAGAGTAAACCCAAGAGTGAAAATGTCCCATGGTGTGTTGATTGACAGGCATAGGAAGGCCTCAAGTAAAAGTGGAAGAGAAATTAACTTTAAAAAATGCTTTCATATGAAAATATATTAATGATGTTTTAAAGATTTTAATTTGTTAACAAAAACATGTTAAGTTAAAGTACGCACTCAGATAAATGTAAATGAATCCTTTGCAAAGCCTTTCAGCTTTAAGGCCTGCTTTTGTGGTTATTTTATTTGCTTTTGGTGTGGTTTTTTTTTGCCATTAGAATATATGAGACATCCTCCTTCTCCATCATGGCAAAATAGTGGTTTTTATTCAAAATTAGATAGATGGTCAGTTAAATGCCCTGGAGTGGCTAAAGAAACCTTAAGTTAGTACAGCAATACTAATCTTAATTTGCGGAGTATTTGCAGATGCTTGCTGTAGTATGCAATATACAAGGGAAATAATAACAGGCATGTCAAAAATGAGTATTTTTCTTGGAACCCTAAACCATGAGATCAGAATCTGGCTTAATGTTTTGCAGCCCAGTATGTTTTCTTTTAGTAACTCTATTTTGAATATGTTTTTTTCAGAGTTTAGTACTTCAGGGATGATTGTTCATAATTTAAATGTAAACTACGTTTTCATCTCTATTTTTAAATTCTCAGTGTAACTGTACTTGATGATAAAATCCTCTCCTTCCTCTTCTGCACAGCTGAAGACGTATCACAGTGTGATTCAGATGGTTCTGAGGGACATCCCAGAGTCACCTAGGTAAGCTGAGAAACAAGCTTTACATGAAACATGTGGCCACATTTTAGCTATGCTATTTCGTTAACTTAATAGATTTTTTTATCGTTCTGTTTAAAATGGACTGAGAGTAATAAAGGATTTTATGTGCATGACTAAACTAACAGTGGTACAAAATATCTCTGTGAGCTTCCATCACGTCTTATGGCCTTAGCCATAGCTGGGTCTGCACCTCTCTTGGAAAAAGATAATTCCGACATTTTATCTGTTCGTTTCCCATGCTTTCTGCTGAGATTTCCAGCAGTTCTTTCTGTTACAGACCTCTGTGACAAACAGTAATGATTTAGATGAATGTACTGGGACAACCAGAGCATGTTAAAAGACCACTGGGATTTTTCCAGTTTTTAATTACACTCCAGAAGTCTGTAGTGGAGAAACTTTTGATGTTTCTTACTTTTGATCTGGCAATTAAAGATGGCATCCAGTTTAAACAGAAGTTTAAAATGTTTAATAATTCTACTGCATTTCTTCCTGAAGTTTAGTGAAAGAGGGAATGCTTCAAAACATCCCACAATACAAGGCAGAGGATGTAATAGCGCTGGAAATAGAAGTTAAAGGATCAACAGAACCATTTCAGCTTCTTCTGGAGCCATATGCCATTATCATCCCTGGAGAAAGCTTTATTAGTGTAAATGTCAGAAAAACATTTAAGGTTTGTTTGCTTTTTACTTCATTGTTATCATGTGCTTTGTGTCACTGGATGTCATGGGTGTTAGAAGCTATCAGATGATCCATGTTATTTTAGTTTTTCTTAAATATTTTTAAAGGAGGCCATGACTACTGTACTGAAATCCCCTAGCAGGCCTCCTTAGCTGTGCACTCCAGGCGGTAGGCTTTGTTCTTTTTTCATTTCTCAGGTTTGATATCACAGAGCGTTACACTTCCAAATGTTTTTCTGGGTCACAAACCTGTTGCTTATCAATCTGTAACTCCTGTAGTGAAAGGTTTTTCCAGCTGGGGGAACAGCCAATGGAAGATTAAATGACTTTGTAACAGAGGCACAGTTTGTTTGAAGGACTACTGCAAGCACAGAAAAGCTGAAGTCACTTAGACTGTAGCTTTCTAGACTTTATTCTGTTCCTGCAGGTCCTGATAATTTCTGTTTGACTATTTTGGGACAGGTTCCTGCTGCAACTGTCCACTCGTTCAGCATCCCTTTCTATAGGTCGAGATCCTTTTAATGTTAGTCTTACCTAAATAGAAATAAACCCATTAGCTATGACCAGGCAGGAAGAGGTTTCCCAGTTAATGGTCTTCACGTTTTTTCTTAGAGAGTGTGCTAATTGGCATTTAGTTCTCTGCTCACTCTTCCCACAAGTTCTTTTTCAACTTAAGGCAGCAATTTCATACTTTCCAGCAATCCAGTACAGTTAAACATGATATAGGTAATTCAGTCATTTAATGATAATATAATGACATTCCGCAATGTTTTCAATTTTCTTTTAGTCTTAAAAATATAAGAATTTGAGCTTTGCTTAGAGATGACTGTGTGTCAGAGAACAATGGCATTTACTTTAAATAAGAGTATGGTCTGAATGGATCTGAAGAGCAGGCCAAAGATTTCAGGAGCTTACATCTCCCTCACAAACATCCTATAGCAAAAAAAATAATAAAAATAAAAGCTGCTTTGAAAAGAAGGGTTTCAACTTTAAGCTTTGTAGTTCTGCTGTGTTTTTGAAAAACTTATCAGGCTTCAAATATTTCCAGATAATATTCTGTAAAAGTTAATTGATTTTCTTCAAGTTTCAGAAAACACCAGTGTGAAGGTAGCCACCAAGTTCATCTGACTAAATATAGAGCTTTTGGCATAGATCTCCACATCTGAGCTACTTGCTCTAAGTTTTTCTTATAGGCCTTGGAGTCTATGTGACAGCATCCAGAGGGTGATTCATAACATCCTATAGGCTAAAATGTATGGGAGGAGTCTCTCCCAGCTCTATCAAATTGGCTTTATTGATTGTAAAGAGAATCCTAGGAGATGAGATCATATATAGAGCTCTCAGCTATTTTAAAGACGTCTGAAATCCAGTCAGATGGATTCTACTTCTTGTTGTCCTCATTTTACATGACAGAGGAGGAAAGCACAGGGAAGTTACAGCATATGATGAAAATAACAGTAGTTAGTGCATGATACTGGGTTGGTACCATACAAGTTAGAGATTAAATGAAGTTCTGTGTCTTTCCAGTTTTAGTTTGCTCGTTTTATTTCAAGATTCAGGTGAAGGTACTGTATGTTGGAGCTAAATTCAAGATACATCAGTAGGTTCTAACATTTAGTGGCGATCAGGATATCATTAAGGTTTGCAAAGATAAGTATGTGATGTGAGGCTTGCAATACTTAGTTTGCGGTGCATCACTGCTCTCAGCAAATTGACTTGTTGCTATGAAAGCTTAAAGTACGTTAATTATCTTGTTGATTTTAATTGTTCTAGATGTGGAATAACAGCAAATCATTGATCAAGTACACATGGGAGAAAATCGCAGCCTGTGACATCGTGGAAGTTGAACCTCATGCTGGTGTCATAGGTAAAGTTTCTGTGACTTTCAGGTATCAATTAATGATAGAAATATTTTAAATGGTACTAGTGGAAGAGAAAAGCCCTAGAGCATTATAATGCAAGCAGGGCCTGATCCCCAGCCTACTGGAGCCAGTGGAAGACTTTAGTTGTTTCCAGGAGCTTCAGTACTAGGCTGACAGTGGGTTACTTCAGTTCAAGAGGGTGATTTTATTTGTTTGTTTGTTTGTTTAATTTTCTTTTCCAGATATGAATAAATGCTGTGAATTTGAACTGACAATTACTGGAGGCAAACCTGGGCGTGTCAGCCATAACCTGCCGTGTAAAATTGAACACTCTCCAGAGCCAGTTGTGCTTCACATTGAGGCTGCTTTCAAGGTGAGGACCAGTTCAGTGGTGCAGTATGGCTGGATGCAGGGCCTGGCTGTTGACTGTATAAAGCCTTTTGCATCTTGAAGGCCTGACAAATCTAGGGTAGTTACAAATAGCAGGCATTTTTACTGTCTAGTAACAGCTGTGTAAATGCTGATACTCCCATGACAGTAAGATTTTTTCTGTATTACATGCAAGGCATTTGCTTTCTGCTATTCTCTGAGAAGCTGAACATTAATCTTAGCTAATAATGTTTTTTAATTAGGCGTTTTTGGCAGAAATGTCCATTTTGACATCTGTTTCTTGGTGTCCTAGGGTCCTCTTCTTTGCATTGATGTTCCATCACTCCAGTTAGGCTTGATTAAGTGGGGTGAGAGTGTGTTAAGAACCTTTGAGATTAAAAATCTGTGTCAGCTGCCAGCACGGTGGAGAATGCAAGAAAGCCAGGTTTGTCTAGCTGAAAGGAATGAAGAGGTAAGGCACTGCTATAACTTGCCATTCTCCCTTGTTAGCTGTTTCTTTCTCAGGCTGTACTATTCAATCCAGATACCAAAAGTTCTGACTTCAGTGACCCCTTATCAAATGGATGCTGCGCAGTTACGTAAGTGCACAAGTTATTTTTGAAATAAAATACATTCACAATGTTTTTCAGTTCTATTTATGTCAACCCCCATGCCAGTCTGATCCAAAGAGACACGGAGTATCTCCTGTATGCCAGGGATTTCAGCTGCTGCTAATGTATGTAAGGGGGTAAGACTTCATTAGAGTGGAGGGTGCTCAGCATTCCTCCCACACACCCACATCAGCATCGGATACAAGAATCTCAACACCTACTGAATTGGACTTTTTGGCTTCAAACGATAGCTTTGAAACATGCAGGTGTGCCCCAAAATGACTTCTTACCACAGTGAATACTAAAAGTACTGTTCAGTATTATCTAGGCTGTGATATATCAAATAGAGTCCATTCCAGTCCTTGACTTCACAGCTCATTCCACGTAAAATAACTAGAGCGGCTTGGAGGTGATACAGATACCAAAGAATTGAGTGAGAGCTGCTATCTGCAGATCATTGTATGTTCTGAAATTAAAAAAAAAAAAAAACAAAACAAAAAAAAAACTACAAGCCAAGTGTTTATTTTGGTTATGTCTGGCACACAGTGGACTCTGTAGATAGATTTCTCCTTCATGTTAAGCACTAAAGGGAAGTGAGGAAATCCGGACTCAAGGGTAAGTGCTTTTCCTAGTAACAGGAGGCCAAACTCTCTTTACATAATTGACCATGCATGAAGTTGAGTTTGCTAGTTTCATACATCTATACAGTGTTCAGAAGTTCTGTTTTTCTGGACACTTTTTGTTAGTTTTGCAGCTGAAAGAGCAGCTTATTAAGCAGGAGCTTTCTGTTGACCATCACAGGAGATGGAAGGCTGTGGGAAGTTGCTCCCATGAGTTCTGCAGCTTCGTTGTGTTTTTTTGTTTGTTTGTTTGTTTTGTTTTGTTTTGTTTTTTCCCTACACATGATGCAGATATATCACCAACTTTGGGTGAAAGTTGACAGCAAAAAAAGAAGGCTTTATGAGTGGTGGCTATGTCAGCCTTTCAAAACAGTTGTGTGTGTGCCAGTCCCTTTTCCACAAAACAATTATAATCAGAAGTGCCTGAATCACGGTGCCCTGGAGGAGACCCTGTCCTCACAGTCCTCAAACTCTTCCTTCTCACTTGTCCCCTGGCATTCCCAACACTTCCCAGGACCTCTGAGAGATTGTAGAGTCTTAATCTTTTGAATTTATCTTCCCAGAATCCATTAATATCCCAGTGAAGATCATAGATCAAGTTCTCACTTCCTCCTGCATAAAAGCTCTCTCTTTCCTTTTCCTGAACTTCTCCAGCCCACATCCTACACTGGTGCTTTTTCTATCTGTGCTCCTCCAGCCCTCTGTGCTCAGGAGTCTCCCCTTGGCATCTTGTATAGCTGCTGTTCAGCCTCCCTACTTGGGAGGAGACACTGCTGCTACTGCTGACTGCTTCGTGCTCCCCCTCACCCTATGCACAGGTATCTCTGTTAAGCCCTTGCTTAAGTCATTGATGTTTTGCTAGCTGTCCCCACAGAAGCAAAGTCCTGCCTCCTTGTCTAGAGCATTGCGCTTACTGGATGGGAATCCAGAGGCAGAGGAAAAAGGACATGTCTGAGGAAAAACTAGACACACGCAAATCCTAGTTGGAGTGTGCAGGTACAGCATTTTACACTTGCTTTGCAGATGTCAAAAAGATTCCTGTGTCCTCTCTCCTCTCATAGGTATCTCCCTTTACCATTCAACCATCTGCTGGAGAAATACCTCCTTTGGGTACATGCAGTGTGTCCGTTCAGTTCACGTCAGTGCTGTGCCGGCGTCTCCAGACAATATTAGAACTAGAGGTAGAAAATGGAGAAGGGAGGTAAGGGGAAAAAGTCACGTTCTGCTTTATTTTTTCCCGAGAGTCACATGTGATTTTTTCACTGCAGGTAGTTTTATCTCCTAAAACAAAAATAGGTAGCAGAAACTCAGAAATAGGCCTGTGTATCCTATCAAAGAGCTATCAAATCGCTAATATTGCTAAATAAACATAATCATCATTCTTTCCAGCATGCTGTTGTATGTCTAGCACATTTCATTAGCGATAACAATAGACCATCTGTGTGTTTATTTCCAGTCATCTTCCTGTTTTTGTTGAAGTTCAGACCCCCCAAGCGTGCCTGATGTCTAGCCACCTAGCACTCACTGAAATTTATACTGGAATTCCTGTCAAAGCAACCAGCAAACTTTTTAACCAGAGACGGCTGCCAGTAAAATACCTGTGGGGAAAGGTAAGTGTGTTTGTAACGGATGGAGAATAAAGCGCGGATGGAAATTGTAATTTCTATCAACATTAGAAATAATAATTAAGAGCTTTTCTGATGTGTCCTTTGAATAATGATTGCTGTTTACTGGTTTAGGAGCAAGTCTTCAGCTTGAGCCCAGACTTTATGGAAAGATTAAACTACCCACTGATGCTAATAACTTTTTACTGTCTTTCAATAATTTCTTGGAGAATGGGTGGGCAGAATGGGAGGGGAAAATAGAATACAAGCTACCAGAGTATTAAAGTATCATGGCAGTTTAGGGTCTGCATTTAATTCAGTAGAGCAAAGAAACAATGCTACTTTTGAATTGTGTCTAAACTTAATCCCACTCCAAACATGGAATTTAAGTTCACAGTTAAGGACAGATAAATTTAATGTCAGTATGCGGGATGCTTTCTGAACTCTCTTTACAGTGAGGGGAAATCTGGGCAGGAAGTCAGTCACTAGAATATAGGTGTTAAGTGTAATTTTGGGTGCCACCAAATGTTTTTTGTGACCTTCAGATGTCACTCAAGAAGTGTGGTCTCTTTTAAGTCCTGTCACACCAGCCAGCAGCTATTCTGTGTACGTGTGTTTAGGTAACTGAATCCTACCACATTCATACAGTCAATGGCTTATGACTGTGAAAGGGTCTACAGCAACTCTTCTCCCATTCCAGATCCCTCAGTTGAGTACCTGAAGACATTTGAAATTAACTTAAGCAGGTGAATCTTAGCAGGCAGAGGGGAATTGTAAAGCAAGTTTTGTCTCAGCAAACTGTGTTGCTACCTGAAAGTGTTCCTAAACCTTAGAATAACTCTTTTTATAGTCCTCTATGATCTGAAAAGAAAATCCAAAAGAATCAGAGTTAATTCATTAACAAAACTGTTTGTCCTGTCTGTTTGGCAGCTCATTGGAAGTCAGGCAGCTTTCTGCTCTGCCACCGTGTCACCAGCCAGTGGCACCTTAGGGCCAAATGAAGAAAAAGAATTCTGCATAGAGCTGACGACTAACATCACAGTAAGTTTAAAAACGGATGCAATTTTATCAAAACAGCAATGCTGGCATTCTCATCTCGCCTCCATCTGGCAGGAGGAAGGATTATTATATACAAAATACAATGTTCCTTTTTTACATACAGTATCTCTGAAATTGCTTTGCTTTAGAGGTAACTGTGGTTGAAGGCAACCATTAAAGCAGTCCACATGGTGTGCAATTTTCTACCCTTCCTGTTTGTTTCCCAACTATATTTGTTTTATTTCTTTTTTAAATGCTTATTCAATTAGTCTTAGTGCTTTATCATTTTTCTTGGAGCATACAGATCCACGTTTACGATTATCCCAAATAAAATATAGCAGACTGACATATATAGCACGTACTTGGTTTTCTGAATGCAGCTGGGCTCATGACATTTTGGTATTTGGAAACAAATTAAAAGAGGCTGCTGGGACTGAGAGTCTGCAAAATTAAAAAGCCCTGCAGGGTGTAGACTGCAGAGTTCACAAACTTCATGAATTCAGCCATAGACTTTACGGGGGGCATTCAAACATCTGATTTAAAGCATCTTAATAAAGAAACTCCCTGTTCATGAGGTGTATTGCTTCCCATTACAGGAGACCTAAGTCACAGTTATTTGCTTAAAAGTAGGTGCTCAGGACCACTAGAGCTGCCCTAGCATATCTCTGATACACAGACATGATACCAAACGTATGTTTGGTATATGTGGTATGGATTCCAGTAAACCTGAGCCTCTTTCATTCAAAGCTGGAAGCTCAACAGGGCACATTGGGCATCTGAAAGGGCACTTCTGCTTATGGCTGGGGAACTGAATCCCATCTGAGCCACCTACAAGAAAGATTGTCTGCGTTGTGAGTGAGCTAGATGGCGAAGTACCCTTACTGAATCAGTGAGATCTAGAACTCCTACTTGAAAATCACCTTTTTAGATGAACTCCAGGTCTCACATTTGGAGAGCTACATAGGAAGTCTGAATCTTAAGATGAATCCCAGTTTATTATTTTATGCAGGATGCACTGATTCATGTATTGGTAAGGCCAAAAAGGATGGTAGTGTTTATTTAGCTAGAGTACTGGTGTATTGGCCACATGTTTCATCCTACAAGTCCTGCTTTAGACGTAGGTAGAAATGAAACTCATTTCCGGAAAATTATTTTAGTATGATTGAAAGTGACAAATGCTTAGAACTTCAAAACTTACAACACAGGAAGCATATCAAAAATCACTAATGGAGCAGTTTTAGGGTTACAGGCAGATACAGTACAAAGATATGAAAGCCACAAATATTTACCTTGTTATGTCCTTCTAAGCAAATCTAATGATGCTAGCAGGAAGTACACAAATCAGTTCAATAAAAATGTCGGGATTCTGTTGTAGTTCTGCTTTGTGGTTTTTGTTTTTGTTTTTTAATTTGTTTTTGTGTGTGTGTGTGTGTCCGGTGTGGTTTATACACATTTTCTAAATTTCTAAAGAATCTGCCTTTCCTCTGATCTTTGATTCACAAGCAAATTTGCCTTTTCTCCTGTCAGGGTGAGCTGAAAGACCTTGTCCTTTCCTGTAGCATAGAAGACATGACTGAACCCCTCTTTCTGAGCATTTCTGGAGACGTGAAAGGACTGCATGTCACCTACTCAGTATCTTGTGAAAGTGGAGCTGCCAGGTAAATCAAGGCATCATTTAAAGTCATCTTCCAGTTGTGTTTGTTGGACAGTTTTAATAAGTGCAAAACCCTCCTCTGTCTGTAGAATACTTATACCCAAGTCTTTGATAGTGTTAAAAACATATAAAGAATGTCACGGCAAGAGTAATGTTTGATAAACCTCTGCAGTTTTGTTGTAGCCGGATATAATTTATTGTATTTGTATTGTGATTTATGCCAAAGACAATGCTTTCAAAAAAAAAAAAAAAATGATAGAAGATGTTGAACTATAATTTACGTATCTCTTTGCAAGGTTTTAGTGTTGTCATTTCATAAACTGGACAAAACATCCATGGTACCAGAGCTTAAGGCAGATCATAATGACACAGTCAAACTTGATTTCCAAACTAAATGTTCCTGCATGCAAGTGCCGTACATAAATTTACGGTCCCACTCTATAAAACTGAAAATCTCTTTGTATTTTGGGCTTCCAGATTAACTGAACAAAAATTGCTTCTTTCCAGAGCAAAAGAACAATAGAGGAAAAAAAAAAAAAAGTTATTTATACAAGCTTTATTCTTCCTCCTGCTGTACATAGACAGCAAGGACAGTAAAATGTGCTGGGACTATTCACTGAGGGGGACAGCGTGAAGAGAAAGTCCTGGGTTTGCACCATACCCAAATTCAGCATCCTTGTAAACCCAAGAGAAGAGGTTTTAAGCTCTTAGAGCACTATTCCACTCCCACCATTGTTTAGCTGAAACAAACTAAATTAACAACTCTGAATTAGTTGACTTGTGAATAATAAACTGGTGTGAAGTTAACTGCATATAGTGAAACTCATGGTTGTGTTTTGTCTGTTCTCACGTGTGCTCCTGGCACTTGTCACCTGCCAGCCGTCACAATACTTCTGTGTGTAGAGTGCATGAAAATTACCTTTCTGCCTGCTTAACTGAAGTGTGGGGCCTCTGTAGTCCGTAACCTGTTTGTGAGAAACATCTTCTATCTTCTGCAGTGCCAAAAATGCTCAAATTCAGCTCTTACAGAATTAAACTCAAAAGCCAGTAGTTTGGACCATTAAGATTTCTTATTGCACTGCTAGAGTTCTCTTTAACTTGGTGTATCTGACTGATATATTTATTATTTTTTTATATATATGTAGCATGATTGTTCTCTTTTTGAATGTGGTTGTCTTTATCCATTCTTTTTATATAAGTAAAAATGGCTTTAATTTGTTAGGTCTATACACAATAAGCTTTCTACCCAGAACAGATCCTTACAAGGGTAGAAGTAGAAAAAATGAAAAGCAGTAAATGTTGATGACAAAAATCATGGTCCTTTTACACTGGTCTTCACAACCACATTGCATCTTGTGTATTTTAAATGTCCTGAAATGATCCGTGGTATAAGAAAATAGCACGGGTGTTTTAATCTTACTTTTTTCTGACAGTGATGGAAGACAAATACTACAAAGCCCCTGTGATCTCTTGGACTTTGGATCTGAAGTTCCATTCAAAGACATAGTAAAGCGTCAGCTGATTCTTACCAATCACACTGGAATCAGTGCACCATTCAAATTAGAAGCTGATTATTTTACTGGCCACTCACCTACTCCAGAAGAAATCTGCCTGTAAGTCTTAACCTTTCTGCATAATAACTCAAATACTGAGGAAGATCTGTATGAAAACTGAAATTGAGGCAGAGTGCTCTTTTCTGTGTCACAAGATGCACTTTCTGCAATGCTCTAGTGTTGGTTGTTTTTTGTGTTTGATATTTTTTAAGCTCTTTGACTGTGTTAATGAAAAGTGCTGATGAGATTTCCTGCAGGAACAGATAGCTTGCGGTGCCAGGACAAAAGATTTAGTTGGCATAAA
This sequence comes from Nettapus auritus, assembly GCA_011076525.1. Lineage (NCBI taxonomy): Eukaryota > Metazoa > Chordata > Aves > Anseriformes > Anatidae > Nettapus > Nettapus auritus. Next base: position 4,900,507 of record CM021766.1, read on the forward strand.
CAGCAAAACGCTATTGTTGCCAATGGATGTAAGCTGGTTTGTACCTGCCAAGGCACAGTTTTGTTGGGTTGTACACAGCCTTACAACTCTTTTAAGTTGATTCACACTTACGGATGTTACTTGCAAAAAATACTTTGTAGGCAGTCCTTCTTTAAGTAATAATGGCCACTAAGTGAGGAGTCAGCTGGAGCTGTTGTTTTAGCAGAGACAAGCTTATTTTGCAGAATTGTCATGTTTTTTTAATTATTTTTTTTCAAGCTCTTCAGGCTACCTGGTGAAAAGGAGAGGGCCCATCACAAAACATGCAGCCAAAAGAGCACAGTCAGGTATGAGAAATGATTGTTATCCCACTCAGTGGAGAGAAGGCAAAAACCAGCTGACTACCACATTCAGCATTAAATCTGCCAGTCAGGCACATAGTTATTTTCTCGGAATGTTTGGCTAAGTCTACACTGTTAAACAGCTTGGTTCCTCACTTCATTCTTGAGACTGAAACTCCACATTGCATAAGCATTAGGTCATTTTTAATTTTTTTTAAAGAAACCAACGGTCTTAAACAAAGATGGATGATTATACTTATAGCTCATTCCCAGCATGGACAAGATGTGTATCCTTTGGCCATTTCCTTTCTATACCATCTTCCCATACCATTGCAGCAGGCTTTTCTCTCTCAAACCCTTTTATTTATCTCCCTGCTGTAGAAAACTACCCCACAGCACATCCATCATTTCTGATGCCTTGTACTGAAAACAATAATACTTGGAACCACAGGGGACCAAGGGAGGGGGAGTAAGTGGGATCAAAATGCTATAAAGTGTGGATGCGTCTTCTGTATCCAAAATAAAACTTGGATATATTGGTAGCTTGCCATAGTGTTTTGTATCTGTTAAAAAGACAAAGCTTTTCAGCTGTTGAATTAGCCCTTAAGATGAGAAAAAAAGCTGTTCTGACAGATTCCATGCAAGCTTATTGATTTAGAGGACTAAGTGACTCAGAATGTGGAAGGGCTCTGCTCTTTGTAATTCACATTTTGTGGTGAACAGCACATAGAGGTAAACAGGCAACTGCTAATAGAAAGATAACCAGCTAGCACAAATTCCAGCTTATTTTTTCTCAAACCGAGGGTGTGTTTTTATGTAACCAATCGTTGCCTTGCATATCTCAGAGTCCTGGAACAGGTTGTTCGAAGGGAGACTATGAAATAATCTCTGCAAGAACTGACTCACTTAAGCTGCTTTTATTTATTTATTTATTTTTAAGACCCACTGCAGAAGGGAACTGAAGTAAAGTGGTAAAAATATGAGCTGTGTAAGTGATCCCAGTTTCTTTCAAGCCAGTGAGGTTATCCTGATTAACACCAGCTAAAGATCAGTCCTGTGTTTTCTTTGAAAGGCTGACTTTGTTCCATTTCCTCAAAACTTATCAAATACTTCTTTGCTGTGCTCCTTCAGAGTTTGCAGCAGCACTGCTGTCTCATGGGAAGGGAGTAGCTTTCCATGTACAACCTTCCTCAGGAACTCTGAAAGCCTTCCAGCAGCTAATCATAGAAATAACAGCTTACAACAACATGTGGGGAGAATACCATGATGATCTTGTCTGTAAGGTAGGTGGGGCTTGGTTTCAAATGAAATATTGCTATGGCAGATTTGACACCAATTATATTTCCCAGATTCCTTTCTGTTAAAAATTCTTTTTCAGTTTATTAGGATTTCTGTAAAAGTTAAGGGTAGTTATTGCTACCATTGCCTCCAATGATATCTAAGGAACAATTGCTTACTCTTGCAGTGCTTGGTGTAGTTCTGGGGTAACGCGTCTGTCCCTGAGGAGTTTTCCATGTCTTCAAAGTAACTGGAGCAATTTTGACACACAAAATGTTTGGTAGCTGGCCAGTGCACACTATTCTGTTCTACCTGTACAATTATTAACTATGTTGTATGGAAAAGCCTCAGGGAAGCTGATTAATGTATGAACAATTGCATTATCCTGCTGAGAAAAACTTTAGCTTATGAATTAGGTGCATATGAATTAGGTGCTTTTAAAAGATACCAGTCAAAACATAGGAAAATCCAAATCAGTTTTCAAAGCATAATTTTGTAACCCAGGTACTAGAGATATATCTTGATTCTAATAGCAAAAATTCATTTTTACTAGGTGGGAGACTTACAGACTAAATTAATTCCTATGCAAATGACTGTGAAAGGCTGTCCAATCTTCCTGCAGATGACAGGACCACAAACACAGCAACCCATAATCAGGTACAGCCCAAAATAATGTCAGAGAAGTCAGACAATTAAAATCCACTGGAAAATAGCCAACAGATATACCTGTTCCCATCTTCCTGTGGTATAATGAGCAGGTCAGCACAGTGACTGTCAAAGTACAATATCTGCCTCTGTAACACCAACGCATTTGTCTCTGCCAGCATAATTAGAAAAGAATCTGCAAATTTTCCCAGGTTTACCAGCAATCACAGCTTTAGTTATACAGTCATGAAAGTTTATTAATTCAAAATGTATCTGGTTCAGTTGGGATGGAAATTAGAATCACTTAAGTTGGAAAAGACCTCCAGGATCAAGACCAACTGTACATGGTGGCAGTTCTAATCCCCAGTACATTTCTCACTGGTCTTTGCTTGGATCATGGAAAAATGCAGCCCCAATTAAACAGGAGCAAGGGAAGGTTTAAGTCTTTTTACACAGTGAGTTCTATTTGCACATCTGGGTGAAGTGTAAGCATTGGTGTATGAGGACTGTGGCGCTACACACTCAGCAGAAAACACTTCTCTCTGACTTCAGAAGAACCAAAGTTGCTTGTCGTACTGCACCCAAGAGAGTCTGCAGTGTCAGCTCTGTAATGGGGCATAGAAAATGGATTTAGCCACCCACCATAAAAGACCCTTGTGCACCTGGACATCTGTCTGACGTGGATCACTCCACTGCTGCATAGCCATGGGTAGCTTCCACAAAAGCTGACTTCACATGTTCACCCTGAAATGTCTGAGAGACAACTAAGATTGGAAGAAAGACTGATTGAAGGAAGCAATGTTGTATTTTGCAGTATTGCCCGCATGTTACCTGGTAGCCAATCTTAACAGGCTGCCAATGCAGCCAGATATGTTCCAATTTAAGTGATTTTTTATTGAAAAATTGTCTTGGACATTCACTTATTCTCTGCATGTTCTAACAGCAGGTTTCCCCCCTCAGGTTTGGCACTCACATTTCCGGAGGGTGTCCTGTCTTACGGAGTGTCCAGCTCAACAATCCTACTCCCTTTGGTAACACTAACTTCTGTAAAACAAACATCAACACTTGCATTGTGTTCCTTGTAATAATAAAAATAGAGCAACCCATTAACATGTTAACTAGCTGGCCTCGATTCCTTATCAGGATGTTTTTTGTAAAGATACTGACAGTCTGTAAGACAGTGTCTAAGCTGTTTTCTAACTTGGCTAGTACAGAAAAATAGTACGAGTTGCCTGGTCTTTATCTGAATAGTAGTATTTACTATTAGGGCATTATTGCCGTGAATATTAGTTTGCTTTCTGCAACAGTAAATCATCTGATCTCCAGACAGAGTACAGGAAAATATGTGTAACTGACTCAATGTGTTATTACTATGAAACAGCACATCCTATCCCAGTGCATCTGGGCTTTCATTCCTCATTGAAATGATGGGAATTCAGGATTTTCCATACTGTTTTTGTGAATTTCTCACCTGCTTCTTAGTGGCATCTGTGGCATCAGCCTCTTTGGTGTTCGGTCTTTGTATCTCAAGTGAGATTTTAAGCTCTTCAAGGCAATGCTCAATCACCTTTTTTTTCCCTGAATGCCACCAAAATTGTTTGCTTAACAAACAAAGTACTTACAGTTTATTTTAATGTTTACTTCTCATTTATGTTAGTGTTAATGAAACTATAGTTTGGGATCTAGAGAGTAGCTAAGCTGTAATAAGGGTATGCACACATGCTCTTAAATCAATATAGTTTGTTTACAGCAAACATAACAAAGCTTAACATGTGCTCTAATACATATCCAGTTGCTAGACAACAAATTCTTTACTTGATCTTCTTGTTCTGTAGAGCCAACTAAGCTATGGGTCTTCTGAATGACCAGAAACAACTTTTCCTTTCTCCTCTTCAATTCAGACATCCGCCTGGACTGGGAAATTTACAACCAAGTAAAAGATGATAAAAAGCTGGTGGACCTGTTGATGTTCTTTGGAGACCCTTTCCCTCCTAAGGACGTGGATACAAATGAGACTGCATCAACTGGTAGCAACTCGGAGTCGGAGATCGCGTTAAGATTGGATCAACCCCTCAGTCCCTGTGGAAGCGTTTATCCAGCCTTGCAAACCACCGATGAGGTCAGCTGTTAGTCTGTTTTTCATACCGCTGCTGAGATACATGATGGGTTTCTTGGCATGAAGGATTGAAAACAAGAACATGCAATACAACATTTAACCAAGGCCTGGATTATTAAATGTCAGCTCCTCTCGCAGTCAAAAAAGCAATGCATCAGTATGTGGCTATAGGTATCAGTAATCAGTTTCCAAAACAAGCTATAAGCAAATAGCTCTTCAGCTTTTCCTTCTCTTTACGAAAGCTGGTCAGATACTTCTTTAAATAGTCTTTGACAAACAAATCAATTTGCATCTACTTTTCTCATGGCTACTTAAAGTGCTACAGTCAGAGAGCAGAATCTAACCTGCAGAGTTCAAATCGCAGCTAATGTTTTGGAGGCATTTGTCCCGGTGCCAAACCAGACTGGTTCTGTTAGATGTTACCATGTTATAACAGACTATAACAGGTAAAGTTTTACTATAATATGGCAACTTACTGTTGTGAAAGGCTGGGAGCAACAAGGAGAAGGTGTTATGCAGGATCTGGCAAAAGCTTCACAGAAAGCACCTTTTCTCTGTTTCAGCTCAGAAGGCACAGTTGTTCTGAATACACCTTCAACATTCCACATGCAACAAGGGAGAGTTGTTTCCCTAGAGTGGTGGTTTGTATAATGGGCCTGGGATGTTTCAGCTGAGTGCTTCTCTTTGCTGAACGGGACCCAAGCACACACATTTTTCAAGAGGTTTTGGTTCTGGGAGAGCAAACCTATGCCTGAAAAAATGTATGTGCAGGACACATCCATGTGTCCAGCTTTTGTGCCAGAAAGAAACCGGAGCTGGCCATACTTATGGACAGTTCCCTGTACACTTCTCTTACATTCCTCCGTTGCAGCGTAACGGTTTTAACCATTCCCCACCCTTGTGTCCCTGCAGTCTTCAGACACAGACAGCGAAGAGATCGCTCAAGAGCCTACAGTGCAGAAGATCGTCTCTGTACTTATCCGGCCTCATGAAGGGGTTCCTGCTAACAACCCCTATTCCGTCACTCCAAGACAGATAGTAAGCTCTACATTTTCTTTGTGCTTAGATTTAGCATGTTTTCTGTAGGGTAGCAGAGACAAAGGAAGCGGAAGCTTGGGTTCAGGGCAGAGACTACTAAATAGTAGGCCTAGGGGGGCTTTTGAGTCTTGAAAGTGACCATGGGAAGACTTTGCAGAGTCGACAGAAAAGAAAAAGAAGTGTCCCACCTACATTTGGGCAGTTAACTGATGACTGGAGTTAGGTGTTCAGTTATACTGGGCTCCCTAGAGTGGCATCTCTGGTCTGACTTGGAGGTATCTGTTTCTATTGAAGTATTAAAAAAAAACAAACATAAACAACAACAAAAATACAACAGAGAACAGCTTCTCACTTGGGTTTCCTCAGTGAAGTGTGTGGCATGAAGTGGGAAGCATCCAGCCTGATGCTTTGGAAGCACATTAATCAGTGCAGATTTGCTAAGTAGAACTGGCAGAATTAGAAAGCAGCCTGCTGGGAAAGGGGTGTTCTGTAGGCAGCTTTTTCGAATAAGCAGTTGTAACCCACTGCATGTCGAAAATAACTGCTGCAAATAGGGGCCACCTTGTCACAGCTCCTTAGAAATAAGCTAAAGCTCTGGAAAGATCTAACTGTGAGTGGTGAGGTTGCCGAAAACACCAGCATGTCAATTTTGATTAGCAAGTTTTTAGCTGAAGAGTTTCAGTTACAAGTTAGAATAAGCTAAAGAATACATTTTAAAAAAAATAAAATAAAATATGGAAATGGTGTCTGAAAGCAGTGAAGCCTACGGTCAGCTCTGGGGTGATCTGATATTGAGATAGCTAAGCTAACACAAGTCCCTTTGTAGAAAGAGTCTTTATTCAGTGTAGCCAGCAGAGAGCATAGCCCATGTGGGATGTAGCTGATGCCTAATAGAGCCATTCCGGTATTTCTTTGCAGAAATGCCCTCCATGTTTCCATTATTGATCCAAGAAGGTCTGTTAGCTCAGGTAATGTGCAACACAGTTACCCAGACCTGGCTCAAGTCCATGTCTGGGACCACAGTGCACAGACCCTGCGGTGTTGTAGGACACGGCAGAGCTTTCTAGCTCCAGCCCTGCTGGACCTCAGGCAGATTCCTTATGTCCTCACTGCTCTGAGTGAGGGAGCACAGTGTGAGGAGAGCTGAGCTAGCTCTGCTTCTTCTAAACGTAGCTCCAGCAGGGCCAACCAGCTCACCCTGTGATCACATGAACTCAGGGAGGCTGCTTTTGCACAGCACTAGTCTGACAGCAGCACACACCCCGCAGCCCCTCAGCTCACAAACTTGGCTAGACCTGGACTGGTTCTGCAGGAGAAATTGCAGGCAGAAGTGTTTTTGCAGCAATAACATGGTTTCATCTTGCAGGACATATTTAACCTGTACAGCACAGAAAATCCCCTGTAGCTGGTTAGTGAGTTCCCTGCTGTTACATAAAGTCAAAAATGGCCAAGAGTAAACTGAGTTGTAAAATATTCATAATTCACACTTGTATATTGTCAGAAAAGTTTTCTTGTGTCTCTGAATACTGTCAGTTGTAGGAGTAACAGCTGTTAGCCATGGAGGAAGAGTGGAAAGAACTGGGTAGAATTAGTTATTTCTAAAACCAGACAGGTATGTACATATATGTGCTGAGGGGAGCTGTTCTGTGACTCTGCTTAAACTGCTCATAAAATGCCCATACTGATATTTGCAGCTGAAGTAATTAATCCGGTTTTGTTGCCACATGCTGTCATTTCAGTGCGTGCCCCGAGCTTAGCCCATTCCCAGGAGATTTCAGGCTGCTTGTGCAACTCGGTTTTAGCAGCTGAGTGCTGAGGGTGCTTGTGCAATCCCCGGCAGCTGCTCAGCAGGCGTCTCTCGATTGCAGGTGGTTCCAGGAGGTGGCAGCATCTCCGTTTGCATCTCCTTCACCCCGCATGTCCTCCCGGAGAGCGGCACTGAAGAGCGATGTGAAGGGTTTGCGCTGGGATTCATGAGCCTAGACGACAAGGTAAACTGATATCCCAGCAGGGCTAAAGATGACTAGGAAATAATCGTTCCCATTCCCGTAATTTCACGTGCAGGCTGCTGTATACTTGGCCCGTCTGTGCAAACAGTCCTCTTCCTGCAGCCCTGCACATCCTTCCTTAATTAGATTTGTTCATTTATTGCATTTACCTTTTAGCTTGGAAGCATTGTGGGCTGGGAATGTCTGCGTCTTGTTACATTGTCTGGAGCAGCAGACCCCAGGCAAAAGCCTGGGATTTGAATTGCTGTCACAACATCAGGTTTCATTGATAACAAGAGCTAACAATGCAACCGAGACTCAGGACTGCTGAGTTCTGTTCCTGGCTCTGCACCAACCTTCCTGTGAGATCTCGGACAGCACCTCTCTCCTCTGGGAAGCTTCCTCTTCAAAAACTGCAAGTGCAGCTCACGGGCTGATGTGAGGCTTGAGTAGTGCTTTGTGAATTGCTCTGAGATTCTCTGACCTAAATCATTGCAAAGGTGCAAGGTACAATGAACGAATAACAGAATGTTTAATAAAAACAACCCTAATGTTCCTTACTCCTGGAGGAAGCACTGTCTGTGTCAGTATTAAACACAGTCATGAAGAGTCCAAATACTGCTCAACTTCTGCTGTTCCTTGCACGTTGCTATCACGTCGTAAAAACAGACAATACGTTGCCAAGCAGAATCCCCTTTCGGCTGCCAGCCTCTCAAGCTAAAAGCAGGGCTTTAGGTTTTGGTGCTGTCATTTATACAGAACTTCTCTTTGGGTTTTGTTGTCAGCTTGCAAAGACAGTGCCTGACAAAGTACTCCGCAAGCATGGCTATGATGCTCCACCGTTACGAATAGACCTGAGAGCCTCCGTAAGGCACGCTCTGTGAGTACCTTCACGCTGACACCTCACGCACTCACAGAATAAATCAGCCTGGAGGGAAGGGCTCTGACCAGCTCTGATTCTTTACACACAGGTTAAGAATAGACATGGCCCATGATGGAGGAATGATGTTTTACTCTATGGCAAGTGATCTCATACCAGACCAGCCTCTGTTAGGAGTAAGTACTTCACACACACATGTATTCTGTTGGGTTGTGCTTCTGTGAAAATTCACAGCTGCATGCACTTGGTTTTTAAAATCCATCTTTACCAGTGTCCTCATGTTGCCATTTTCAATGTTGCACATAGTTATATGTAAACCAAAAGGTTTACATAGTGCTGTACAAGTACCTATTAGCCAGGAATAAGCATAGCTGAGCTCAGACAATGCATATTTATACATCTTTCTCTAGTATTATTTTATTTGCAGAGGGTTTCTTAAGTAGAAAAATAAGTACTTCTTTTCAATATGTAAAGGTCTGATAGCAGAATGAGTCACTTAGAGCAGTGTAGTCCGTTTCTGTGACCTTTGACATTCAAAGACTCTGACCTTATTACATTATTTGTATTTTGGGGTTTCACTCAAGAAATTTTGAAAAACACAAGGAAAAAATAATGGGCTTCTTTGGGATGGAGTCCTTCAGATCCCTGGTGCTGTTGAAAGACCAGACCAGCACAAAGCTCCCAAGGGAGTTTAAACTAACCAGTTTTGAATAATTTTTCTACCAGGTTTTGACAGATTCAGTAATGACTCAGAGTTTGAAACTCATCAATTGCACTAAGGTTCCTCTGTACTTCAGGCTCCTTCTGTCTACGCCCTTCAGCCTGGCCAGCACAGATCTCAAGAAGAGCACCAAAACATCCCACAGCAAGAGGGAAGAAACAGAACAGCAACCGCAACTTGTACTTTACCCACAGCAAAACATGCTGGTAGGCTCAAAAAAAATAATCCTCTGCCAGAATAGATAGTTTAGTAATTGGTATGTTAGCATGGCCCAGATGAACCGCAAGAAAAACACAACCAGTTTAGAAATCTCCCGATGTCAGGGGAAATAGTGGTATATTAGCAAATGCCAATAACTGCAATTTTGCCTGCTATATTGCAGGTACAAAGTATTTTTCCACAGCGGCTTTGCTGTGCTTTTCTCATCAACTCTGACCTATTACAAACTCTTGCAGAAAGCCCTGTGTCATTTCTGGACCTCACCTAAATCAATAGCCAAATACATGCTGGACTAATTAAAAGACTTCCAAAGCCTACATTCCCTCATTTCCTTAAATTAGATGCAGGCGGTTCAGAGAGAAAAATTTGGTTAGTTTGGGGTGTACACAGTGACATTAAAGGAAGCAAAGTCTTGGATTCAAGAATTACCTAGGGTGCAAAAATGAATAAGCCTCAGCTGCATTTTGAAGTGGGCTTCTCATTTTTCAGTGTTCATTTTGACTTCGAGGCACACAGGTCTTAATTGCACATGTGTCAGAAGAAAGAAGACCTACATTTTTAAGACATCTTTGGGAATATGGTATTAGTAACCTCAGGAACTGAGTGCTTTTGTCTTGCTAGAGAATGTTTCTCTCCTGTGGTTCAGCAATTAGCTGTTCACCTTTATGCTCCAGCTCTGTGTACTGGATTTATAGGAAATAGCTGTGTTTTTTTTCTTTAATGTCCATTAAAGCACTTTATTCCAGTGGGAATCTGGTTGCTGGCACAACACTTTTGGGTTCCAGTGGGAAAATGTGCACTCGGGCCTTTGAGCAGTGTTTATTTTGGATTTCCTGCACACAGTGCCATCTTATGTGACAGTCATCTGAACTCCTCTTCCCACAGGTGAAAGTGTCATTCCACACAACTCTGGAGCTGCTTACCTATCAACATTTGCCAGATACCCAGATGCTTCCTGGATTCCAAGTGCTCCAGTTTGAGAACGGAGAGAGAAAGTTGAAGTTCAGTCAAAATCTGGTCATCGAATACAGTAACCACAGCACCCAGGTAAGAGAATGAACAGCACCGGGGTGTTTTATCAGCATCTTTGATTCAGAATGAACACGCCTTAGGGTTTACTCAGCTGTGAAATACAGCCACCTCTAGAGTAAACCTGTAGCATACAGTCCAAGTGAATGGCCACAGGTTTGCAAAAGGAGATAGCTCGCTGTTGAGCCTGCAGGTAACTCTCCAATTGGTAAAGACATTTTGGGTCAGCAGCATAGTGATTGTACCCCTGTTTTCTGCAAGAGCACTGCTTGCACAGCAGGAAGGCCTAGATGATATGTCTCAATCAAAGGGCAACACACCCAGTCACAGTATGACTCTCAGTGTCCAGAGACACTGCAGGGAGCAGGACGGTCTCAATGAACATGCCAGCAACTGAGTCACCAAGCGCTGCCTCCTGCAGTACCCAAGCACTTCTTGAAAATCTCCTAAACCTGCCCAGCTCATGTGGTGTGGTCACAGCCCACACACATTTAAAGACTGATCTCTTCCAGATGGAAAGCTATAACGCCCACCCAAATCTTCAGCAGTTCCAGTATGCTGCGTTGTCTTCCCACCAGGTATTTCTGAGGACTGATCTGTAAGACTCAAGCACCATATCTAAGATGCAGTCAACTTAGTAATTATAATCTTGGGCAATCTGCACCGATTGAATGACTCACAGTGGGCCATATAATGTCCTCGGGGACAAGAAGATGTTGTAATGTCTGCATCTCACAGAAAATCCTAATAACACAGAGTGAACATTCTGATTTGTTACTTCATTAAGACCACAAAGTCTGGTTTTAAAACCTATCTCAAAACAGTGAAACAAGCAACAACTTCATTCAAAGCTGTAGAATGGGGAACTGACTCTGTTACAAAAAGAACACAGAATTAGTACCCTTGATTCATTCAGTGTCTGAGGTAAGAATGATCCAGCTGCAGCAGATACAAAACAACACAAAAAATGAGGTGTTTTCTTGTTTTTCCTTTCCTCTCTTTTGCAGCTGGTCCCAGTGACCGCATACCTTACTGTCCCAGTTCTGGAGGTGTCTTGCGACATGGTTGATTTCAAGACCTGCTTTGTTGCACAGACCAAGACTGAACATGTCTTCCTGTCTAACAGGGGCGGCTGCAGGAGTTACTGGACTGCTTTGCTGGGTATTTGGGTTTTGCAATTGGGTTTCCTTGGTCTGTAGTTTCACTGTTCATTTTCTTGGTTGTTCTGGTTTTGATAAGACTGCGTGCATTCACTCATACAATGATATTTAGTCCAAACGTACCAGGTCTGCTTCTGCTCTCACATACATGGGGTGGCGGTGGCTGTTGGTTTTTGTTTTCATTTACATCAATGTATCTCTGCTGATTTCAGCCTTTACTCCAGATTTAACCAAAGGATCAAACCACAACCCTCGCTGTTAGTGGACATGCTTTGCTCATTTATAATACAATCCCAGGAGGCACAAGCAGCAGCAGCTCCTCGCGAGGGCTGTTTGAGCTTGTGCCTAATGAGATCAACAACAGATGGACTTCAAAGGAAAGAAGATAAGGGTCTCATTATTCTGACACAAGGACATTGATCAATGTCCTTGATTAAAGGATGAAAATAGAAACTGGCCACATGCACAGAAAGCTTGTGACAGTGCACAACATGATTTATTAGTTGGCACGTAAGGAGGTGCATTGTTCTGAGAGCTATATGCTGTACAAACCTATACAGAAAGTCTCATATTGCTTTGTTTGGCATTTGCCCTCTTTGCTGCAGATGAACAGGAAAGGCATAATAATGACCTGGAAGTATTTTCTGTCTCCCCTCCTAATGGCATTTTGGAGGCACGTGAAGGGGACCAACCTACCAAAGACATTTTGCAGATCACCTTTACAGCCAGGTACGGTTAACACAACTCAAATCTTGCTTTATTAGGACAAAGAGAGAAATGTGTACAAAGTATTTCAAAATTTCCAGTAAGAATCTATTTGTCTTGCCTGAAAGAGCAGTGTCTTTTGCAGTCAGTCTCAGGGATACTTCATTATAGTTAGCTTTTTGAATTCCTTTACCTCAGAATATCTCCTGATGAAGTAAGTAGTGCAAAATGTTGCTCTTATGCACTGATACAATTGGTTTTGCTTAGTTTGGTGCACTGTTTAGACTGAGTCATGTTGATGTTTGGTGGAAAAAAAATCAATGCGTTTTTGTTGTCTCTAGTCCAAAGTTTTTCTGTACGACAAAGGTAACGTGAGCTGCAGGTAGACGACAGCAAAGAGCAGAAGAGATCAGATGCAAATAATTTTCTTTGACCTAAAAACCCCTCTGATATTGTTCTAATTATGTTTATGGATATCTTACCATAACTTTTTGTCAAGGCTGAGGATTACTTCTGAATAGCAGAGGCACTGACCCAAAACCTTTAATTTCTTTGCTGTAATTAATGAGATGCAAATCCTGAAGGAAAACATAGCTTTTGTTACAAATGATGTTTTTTGCTGAGAAGGCCAGGGGAAAGGTCCCATGATATTCCTTCACACCTCCCAAAGAAGACAAGTATTTTTTTTTTTTTTAAGCTTCACTCATTACGTGGAAGTTTTAACATCCTGGCAGAAAGTTTAGGATGAGCCTATCCCAGTGATTTCAGTGGACTCTGAACACTGCTGAGAGGGAAGTTTTAAGAAGCAACCTACAGGTGACAGCTAGTGTTGGAACTTCAGGTCCCCTGGGCCACGCCATGAGCTCTCTACTGGAGCTCCTGCGGTCTCAGCGGAATGAGGCCTGGAGCAGCTGCTGTTAGGCCTTGCTCTGAGCAGTGCCTTGGACCAGAGACCAACTTGGACTCTCAACTACTTAAATCTTTCAGCAGAGCCTTTTGACTCTGCCTGAAGTGCTTCCTTTTGTCTGACAACAGATCCAGCAATAATCAGCCTGCCTGAATCTACCAGGAAGCGCAGGCGCTGCTGTCCAGCAGCCAGCTCACCTGTGTAGCCCTGGCCAGAGAATTCCCAGCACTGCCGAACTCAGCACTGGCATGACAGTAGTAAATGATGGTATGTGAGGTGATTTTAGCGACTCACCTCCCTAAATCAGTGGTCTACCTGCAGGGGAATTTTGTATTAGGAGAAATAAGAGCTGCCTGTTAGACAATGCTCTTGCTGTAGGCCTTTACATTGGCAGTCTTAGCAGCAGAGAGGAACTCCGGCTGGAGGATCCCAAGGGCGTTGGGTAGCACCAGCCTTAGGCAAATTATTCTCTAAGACTTCCACTTAGCATAAGTGCTAAAACTCCACTTGCTGTAAACTCTTTGTTCTTTTACAACGTGGACCCAGTCAATTATCCCTTGACTTACTGGCATTGACAAACTTACCAGTTTCAAACCTGTCTGTCAGAGGGAAGGAGTTGTCACTGCAAAGTGGTGCCAGCAGGCATTTGTTCCCAAGCACTGCTAATCCCTCAGGCGAGCTTGATTTATTTAAACTCAGACTGACTTTCACAAATAGGAAGACAACCAAGATCTTTCAACAATGGAATTAATAATCCAGTATCTTTAGCTAAGGCAGAGACTGTAGCATTGTTTTAAAATCCCTGTGTGTATGAAACTGAAGCATGATGAATCCCCACAGGCTAGAGACTAACATTAGAGACTGTGTTAGTGACCAGGAGCAGTTCATACCCAAGGGCACCATCCTCTCCTATTTCTTCCACAAAGTAACTAACATAATCCTGAACCATGGAGATAGGTCTGACTGAAATGTCATCTTCTCCCTCTGCACTTTAGGAAGGGCATCGAGTACGAAGCAATTGTGACCATTACTGGGATGCTGGGAGAGAAGCCTTGCACGCTGCAGCTCAGGGGATGTGGATCACACGATGGAAAGTACGAAGACCTGCGTTTGATTTAAGCAGGACAATGCAGGATGGATGACAAGGTCAGCTGTGTCATCAGAAGTGTCATCAGCTGAGTCTGTCTTTTCATCTACTTCAGCTTTTAAATGTGTACTGGAGTTCTAGCAGAATAAATTTTATAGGTGAAAAAAAGTCACAGGAATTTGAAAACAGTCGTAATCTCATCCTGTGGTATTTTATTGCTCTGATAAGCTCAGCATTACCCACAGAGCCAGGCTCTGCAACATAATGTTTTAAATTGCAAGCCAGCAATGGTAACTGTTAGGTCAAAAAACTTGTGCATAGTACAGTATGCCTCAAATTACAATCAAGGCTGTTGGTATGGTAAAAAGAAGCTTTTGTTTTGCATTTTTCTGCTTGGTTGACATTAAAATGGCCACTGATAGATAATAAAACCAGTAATTAGTGACTAGACCAGCATTTCCCTGGCTATCTTCTCAATGCCTTACATGAATATGGACAGCCAACATTTCCTGGACTCTGCATGTTTCATCACGCTTGGGTATTCAGCTACAGTGGGGGGGACCCTTCTTCCTTTTGATTCCTTCCTCCCACATGGTTCTCATTTCTTCAACTGTTTTCAGAATTACTTGAGCAAAAGGTCACTGGAATTCCCACTTCTGAGCCTGTTAAGTTTTCCACTCCCAGCATGTAAGGTTTTTGTTAGAGGCAGCGTGTGTGGGGAGGAAGGGGCTGAAACCCCCTCTGGAAGAGAACAAAAGATGATGCTTTCTGCCTAGATGGAAGCAGATACATACTGGCACTGAGAACTTATTGTATACATAGGAACCTTAGTGTGCAAAGAGAACCCTTGAAGCTACAACTGCCTCCCTCCCCCCTCTAAATAATGCTATCTTTTTGCTCTGAAATATGTGAGATTGCTGGGTAAGCAAAGACAGGCTACAGAACAGGAACATGATAAAATAAAATAGCTCTTGCTAATGGCGACCTTGAACTAACACAATAAAAAGAATACAAAGATATTGCAGGAGCCCAATTGTATTAAGTGCAAAATAAGAGCTAGGACAGAAAACTTCAGTCTGTGTTACAAATTTAAACTTCTGAACGTGTCAGAGGTCATTAATACATTTCTTTTTCAAGCCATCAGCTCTTAGTTTCAGTGATCTTTCTGTTAACAAGAACAGAGCAGGGAAATTTTCCTAAGATGAAATGTAAACATTTGTATTAGTGCTGAAATCTGTTTTGTATCGAATTATTAAGCATAAGCTTGTCTACTGCATTCATCATACAAGCTAATAATTAGAACCATGTAAAAATTGGAATGGCTATTTTCAAAGACCTTGCTTCTAGCAATTTCTCAGAACCTTTCTGTTCAGGCACCCATACCATTTGTATTTTGCTGCTGTGTAAACTACCTGCTAGCAGCCCTTCCACCTTGCCCCCCTGGTGGTTTCAGAGCAGCTTGGTTAAAAAAGAAAAAACCCTCTCTCTATAGATACAAAGCTAAAGCACATCCTCTAGCATATGAATGATTTAAGACAGCCAACTCGTGACTTGGGTAGGACAAACATAGTTATACAGCAAACATTAAGTCTTTGCACTGCTTTCAGAAGAAATCTTTCTAGACTTCCCACAAGATGGTGAAATCTTTAAGAAAACCCTGGAAAAGCCATTTCATGTGCAGACATTTTCATTTGGAGCAACCGTTTTAGGTGATTTGTCATACAAACAACGTACAACGTAAATATAATTAGAGAGAAGGAGCTCAGAGTAAAGGGATCGATTACAAGTATTCATTCACTATCACCACATGAGGGCCTGTCTTTGAACTTCAGCTGAACTCGTTTCTTTTCTCATCCTAGGATGCTTTACGGTGCTGAAGCAAATGCCAATCTTGCCTTTTTCCACCTCAGTTGATCTGTAGGATTTATTCTGCTTCTCAATTTGTGCCTGATAGTTGTAGAGCCAGTAAGGGATCCCTGAATCCACTTGATTGCACAATGCAAATCATTTGCTATTACTAGAGAAGGCAGAGAAGTAGCAGCTGTGTTGTCAGTACAGTGGAGTTTAGTTCCCCGGGTATTCAAATACTGCTGCAGCTCCCATGCCAGTTCCAATGCACATCGATACAACACCATAAGCTCTGGAACGAAAGAAGACAGGCAATTCAGAAAAACATCACGTTCCTGACCAGGGGAAAAAATCCAATGAAAGTGAGGGTTACTTCTGAGCCCCATTTACCCAGATCCAGCTGAGGTTAGTACCGCTGTTCACTGCTCACCTTTTCCCTCTACGCTTCAATTCGTTGAGCAAAGTGACGACTTGCCGGGTGCCGGTACAGCCCAGTGGGTGCCCCAGGGCTATTGCTCCTCCCAGGGGGTTGACCTTCTCCATGGGAATGCCCAGCTTTTCAACACAGTACACAGCCTGGAAAGACACAGGGAAATGTTTCACAGGATGCTCTCAACTCTTTCAGTTCCCAGCTCTCTTGCAATACAGAACTAAGAGGGCTGTGGGAACGGCTGGTGATCTCCACAGACAAAGAAGGACAGCAAAGAGCCGGGCAGATAATCCTAGGCAGGTGTAGGGGCTTCAGAAGACTTGTGCTCAAAATGAATTTAGCTCAAGTTATGTTTTCTATTACATAAAATCCACTCTCTTGTGTCAGCTGCTCTGAAAGCATTAAAGTATTAAAATTAGTATTTATAGGCCTGATAGCAAGACCATTTTCCAGTGGAAAGCAGAGGAACTACATTACTACATTTCTACAAATCCAAAGCACATGAAGCAAGCAAAAACTTTCAGCTTCATCTCAAGCTGAGCCCACGTACTTTCCGACAGGCAAGCCACAGATTTGTGGACAAGCGAAGTTTCTGCGTTTCATTAAGGACATGCAAATGGGTAAGTGCAACACGTTCACACTGACACCACCCTGCAACAAATTACGGCCTTGTGAAACAGCAATTTTGCAAGTTGGTATGAGGATACAACAATAAAGATTAAAAAAAGATCTCCACCAAATAATAATCTTATGCTGTATAAGCAATGTCCTGCTTATTTTAAGAAATTAGTCTATACAATTTCTTAAGATTTGGCCAGAAATGTAGTCAAATCTCCATTTTGAGACCAAGTTGAAATAAACTTAATTTCCAAGCAATGTAACTCAAACAGAATGATCGCTCACCTGGCTTGCAAAGGCTTCATTGATTTCAAATATATCAATGTCATTTAGTGTCAGACCTGTGGTTCAGAAAATTCAGGATTTAAAAGGAGATATTATTGTCTTATAAGTACATCAAAGAGAATAATTCACTTAAAGTCTTCCTTTATGAATTCTACTTCTACTCCGCTAACAACAACAAAGGGAGGACCTTGGCTCCCTGTCGGGTGTCTACGTTTGGATGTCTTTATGTGTGCAAGTATCTAAAGACTACAAAACCTCAGAGTCCGTGGCATCACGTCACGGAGTTTGCACAGTTTCCTTAGATTAAAAGTGGTTGCAGAGGGGTTAAAAGCCAAAGGGTATTTCAAGACAAAGATAAAACTATAGGCGAATGTGTAACCACAGTGCTGACAGCTGACCACAATATTTAGTGGACCACAATAATAATCATGAGCTATGAAAGCTGTTTAACCCTGTGAGTATGACAACACTGAGGGAAGCCCGTTCCACTGGTCAGATGCCAAAATTGTAAAGACCAAAACACAAACAAGAAAGCCACACGCCCACAGCCTAGTCGCATTCAGTGAAAAGAGAACTAAATGAACTCTAAATCATTTGCCACATGCTAGCAGCTTGTTGAGACCGTGCAGGGGTTTAGTTCTGAGCTTCTCAAAGGCGAGTGAGTGGTAATTTATACCTCAGAAGTGAGCAGTGTTACAACACCAGGCAGCATCTCTGTCAAGGTTCTGAAGTTAAGCCCAGCGTTCCTCTCCCTGCTAGCTGCACGTGCTGGAATAATCTCAAATTTCAGTCGGCAGGGTGCGATTCTGCCTCGTGCTGAGCTGTGAGTGACGGGCGGGTCCTTACCTGCCTTCCCCACAGCGACAGGGATGGCGTAAGCTGGCCCTATGCCCATAACGTCGGGCGGGACCCCGACCACGGCAAAGGACCTGAGCACCCCCAGGACCGGCAGTCCCAGCTGCGCCGCTTTCGAACGTTTCGCCAGCAGAACTGCGGCTGCTCCGTCACTGACCTGGCTGGCGTTACCTGTTGGAAGAAATCTCTTACCACCTCTTCTGCCTGAGCACATCGTGCGGAAGAGCAGGTAGGCCACAAGAACGGCAGAAATTTAACGGCAGAGCTGACCTGCTGTGGTGCTGCCGTTCTCCTTGAAGGCAGGCTTCAGCTTTGCCAAGCCTTCCAGGGTGGTGGAGGGCCTAATCCCTTCATCTTGGTGCACGGTGATTGTTTGGTGGTTGCCCTCCTTATCCTGGACGGTGGTCTTGACCGGGACAATCTCGGCTTTGAACAGTCCCAGCTGCTGAGCTTTTGCTGCTCTGTTGAAGGGAAGTGCAAAAGTTAAAATAAGCTGGAGAAGAACTGCAAGAACTCACGTCAACAAGAGCAGTCGGTGAGGATGAATGAAGATGTGACTTGGTACCAGGTGCATCAGCACTGAGCAGTGGATGGGAAGAAGGCAAATACTGCTTTCTGTTAATGGGAAGACATTTCTTAGCTCTGTCACAGGAAACACATCACTAACTTTATGAGCATTCTCCCCAAACCCGGGTCACAGGAGCATAACGTGCTGAGTAAGGTCCTGTTCTGTCCCCACCTTTGTGACTGACTGACCACCACCAGCCCACAGCCACCAAGCTGCACTTGTCCAGTGTCACAGTCACATCACAACTAGTACAAAATAAATGAATCCTGATGTTCAAACATCAATTCCTGTTTCTGAAAGTTTAAAACCGGGCGAGTCAGCTAAGCTTCTATGCAATACTAATCACCTGTGAAAAGTTACAGAACGGCTGGAGTTTCACCCACTCCAGATTTTGTCCTACAAAAAACAAGTTGACTTTTAGACTGCAGACTTGAAGTATCATCTTCTGGCATTTAAATGTCATCTTTCAACCTCAGATGATTCCAATTTATGTTGCATAATTCACTGACTACACAGAAGGGAACCAGAAGTAAAGGTGCACTGAGGATCGGCTCCGGTCCCTCTGACAGCAGCGTTACCAGCAGGGAACAACTGACACAAGCAGACTGATGGAAGCGTGGAGAAGGCAAGCAGCTAAATTGTAATTAACCCAGAGTGCCTAATTTTAATCTTTCATACTAACAGGGTATTTAAAAGCCTCCGCAGCAGAGACAATTCAGAGGATTTACCTTCCAGCAGCAAAGTGCCCTTTTCAGGTAACGCAAATTGGAGACAAAGCTTGTTCTACTCCCTCACTGCTTTACGCTTTTATTCATAAAATATAAATATTTAATATTGCCAAGTGTGAGAGATTAAGAGCCGAAGGAGAGATCAGTAACTCCACAGACATCCTGAGCCTGCAGCCAGAAAATCAACCCTTTCCTCGTGTGAGAGGTGAGGATCGCGTTCACATACCCTTTGGCGCTATCAGTCAGTGAGAAAGCCTGCCATGCCAAGTTCCCTCGAAGCAGGGCCAGAATTTAAAGGTTAACTGCCTTGTCCAGTGGCTTCCTGCATTAGATAAATAATTGGACCGGGGCGACGCTTAAACACAGTCCTGAAAGCTGGTTTAACTCCTTGATGCCAGCAACTTCAGCGTCTCGCCCACTGCCCCTGGACTGTGGGCACAGCCCCATGGATTCTGGGGTCAGCTCACCCTGGCCATCATTTAACCTAAAGGAAGGTTATTAGAGGTGGGATTGGGCTCACTCGGAGCCAAGCATCTGCAGCAAAGACAAGCCTCTCTTCTTATAAGCCTGGCAACTCTCTAGAAATGGCTACCTTGAAATGCTCCCTCAGGGAAGATCACTTCTGCTGTGATGCCCACACTCGGTTTAAAACGACACCGAGCCAAAGCCACTGCAAGAACACTGAGCTGTCCGCCGGCTTCAGAAACCTCGTGGCATCCTTCACACGACGGCAAACGCAGCTGCACTCGGTGCTCAGAGCCTGCACGTCTGCTGATAAATGTGCAAAACCAACAGCTCTGGGCTCGGGCTTCCTCACCACACCGCTGTCTTTGCTCTGACCATCTCAGGCTTCTTCAGTCACCGTTAAGTTTTGAAAGGCAAGATGAAGGCTGCACTTAACCACTCATGCAAAGCGCAATGTCGTTGTTTTTTCCCCCCATCCCTATGTATTCCCTAACCAAAGAGGTAAAAATAAGAAGCATTTTACTTTTGTTGGGAAGCCAAGGCAAAGGCATCTTGCTTCTTTCGGGAAACTCCAAACTTCTCTGCCACGTTCTCTGAGGTTATTCTGGGGAAAACAACAACATCAGAAAATTAATCCAGTAATGTATCTAATGAAGCTGGAATTGTCTTTTATTGACAACACGAGCTAGAAGTGGACTCGGTCTCAAAGCTAACTGCTGACTGCTCGACCTGAACCTGTGTGGCAGGGGCGGGCCCTGAATCAAACCATTAACCAAAATACAGTTCAGATCCTCTCTTGTATCACACCACAGACTCCCCTCGAGGTCAATTTAAGAGCAAAGTGGATGGCCTCCATCTCTGCCAACGTGTGGCTGTGTCAAGGGGGTTAATGAAGCTGGCAGGACAGGTACAGGAGAAAATTCAAGGCAGCTGTTGCCTTACACCGTTAGCACTTCAGAGAACAGCAGAATATCCATGTGTAAGGAAACAGCGGCTTTGTTCTACGTGGAAGTTGGGATTATGAAATTCAGCAGCATTTCCGTAAATCCTAAACACACAAAAGGCTGTGATTCATAACTCTTTGTATTCATGAAGCCACTGAGCTTAAGGTATAAGGTAAGAAAATCTTTCATCAGAGCTGCTTCCCCACCCATTCCACACCTCGCATCTTCTGCACCAGCCCAGGAGGATGCTGATGCCTACGGCCAAGCTCCCGGCACTCAGATCGGTGTGAAACGACAGTCACCAGGGGACGGACAACCTGGAAACCCCTCCGGGAGGAGGCACTCACCCCATGGGAATAAGGCAATCTCGAGCTTTGCTGTTTTCCATCATGCTGGAGCTGATATCGCCAGGGTTATTGGCACTTCTGAGGGACATCGTTTCCACGCTAAACACAGGAAAAAATTGAAGTTATTGCCACTGCTTCCACTTCGGATGATTGCTCAGCTACGACTGATCAATGCCTTGACTATTCTGGCACTTCTGTCTTCAGATGTGATGAGAAACCCAAGGTTCTCGGACTAGAGTCGTCAACAGCCAGAAAAAGGCCAGTCCCAGCTTAAGAACTGGTCGGCAGCAGAACAACATCAAGTATGAAGCAACCCACGACAAAGAGACTTCAGCGAGTTACGCCGTGAGCATTTTGCAACACCAGGAATTGCAGATGTGGGTCCCAGAGGCTGCAGCCCCTGACCTGCCGATGAGTTCACAGATCGAAGGCACCAATTCTACTGCACGAATACAAAGCCAGCGCTGAGGACTAGCGAGCTTTTGTACAGTCAGTCCAGGCCACGAAGCTGAAGATGCTTCATGGTCTGCTGCGTTCTGGCAACACAGATCTGCTTGGAAGGGATTTCTGTCACCTCATCACCGCCTCATCTGCTGCAGAAGGACAGCGTGCTGCTTGCAGGAGGCCAATAAAAGCACTGTAACAAGATGTTCTTACCCACAGGCCAGGCCGATGTCGTACGACCCATTCCGGATGCCACCTGTAACAGCGGTGCACATTCTTATTATCGTTAGGAGCAAAAGCGCCTGGATTCCAGCTGCAGTTTTGCGACCACCTGAGACGCTCACTGCCCCTGGAAGGGGCTTTCCCTCCGCACTCCAAGGAGCTGACGTGGCTGAAACTAAGCAGGACCTGACCTGCAAGCAGGGAGGACTGGACTGACCCTTAGAGAAGGAGCCTGATGTGGAAGAGAAGGTGCCTGATGTGGAAGTGCTGGTAGAAAACTCATCTTCAGATGACCAAGGTACTTCTCTAAGGGTATCTTAAATACCTCAAGGGTATAAGGTAAATATATAAAGGTATCTTCATATCTCAAGGATATGGAAGTATTCAACACCACACTGAGGATTCCCAACTGCAGGCTTTATCAGTGTTTTTACTGCTCGGAGGGACTGGAGAACAAATGGCCAGGATAAAGGAGCACTTGTAGCATTAACGCCAGCCCGAGTGCCCCTGCACACTTACCAGCTATATTGATAATGGCCTGCAGCCCCGAGGAGCACTGCCGGTTCACGCTCGAGCAAGGCACCGTCTCTGGGATACCGCTAGAACATGAGAGAGCGTTAAAGACCCCACAACAAACCAAACCATTACAGAAAACATTAAGCCTCTTGATTAAACTGTAACCCTCACGCTCAGGACTGATCCCAGTGTAATTGCAGGTGGCTCCGTGTGCTGTTTCCCTACAGGTCCATCTTCAGAAAGCCCTCTGTAAGCAGGCGCCTCTCGCAAGCTTAGTTCCTGAGCTCTGACCAGAGCCAGAAATGCTCAAAGGCTCTGCAATATTGCTAGAAGTGTGCCTGCGCCTCTTCAAAGCAGGGGCTGTGAACTGCTTTAGCAGAAGGCAACATCATTTAGCAATAAAAAACTGATCCACAATTCTGAAAAACAAAGAACCGAGACGACTGCTTCGTTTGGGGCTCAGGTACAGCAGAGAGAAGCGCAGCCCCGTGGTACGGAGAAGCAGCTGGGAGCCCACACAACGAGATCTCCCGTCCGGAGGCGGCACGGAGGTTAATCAGCCTCACCTCTGCCTCCCTGGGAAGGCTGCCAGGAGCGAGCAAAGTGCTCACGCCTCCGTCGCTGGCACCGCTGTGCTGATGGGGGGAGATCAGGGGGCAGCCCGCGGAGCAATGTCTGCGTGGAAGGGGAGGCCCCTGCCAGCAGGGCCTGCTTCTCCCAGCAGGGCTCTCCGAACGCTCGACCAAAGTCTGATTTCTAGGCAAAAGGTGATCTGCCGTAAACTCCTGCGAGCTCGCGAGCCTCATCACGACCTCTCACCCAGCGCTGCTCCATAGCTGAGGCCCACGAAGACGAGAGGAAACCTCGATCTGGTTGAGCTTACCTTAGAAACTGCGCAACTCTTGCGATCAAAGCGCCGGCTCCCGGCTGCAGCACGTTTCCTGTGCGCAAAGACAGGATTCCCGTCAAGTGGTTGCTCTGCCCCAGCTATTTGCTGCGGGCACCGAAGGGACACCAGTGTCACCACGGCTTGGTGCCATCTGATCGGAGCCCAGCCGCTTGGGACAGTCATCAAGGATGTGTTAATTTTGGGAGTACAATAACACCACTCATTAACCCCTTCTGACCCGCACAACACCCACGAGCCCGTCCCAGAGCCTGAGGGCAGGACGGAGGGCGACCACTCACCCACACAGATGTCTCCCAGCGCCTCTGGACGAAGCCCGACGTCCTGCAGGACGGCGGTCATAACGGCAGACAGCAGCTCGTCAGGCGTGGTATCCTAAAAGCACACGGGGTCAGCGCTACTCAACAAACACCAACCACTTCCCTGCCACCTGCTCACCTTCGTGCTGCTTCCGAGGGTCGGTGCCCGGGCTTACACAGCGCTACCTCACCTCTACAGCCACCGTCGGACCGGGCTGAGTTTTCCTACAAAGGCGTTACTATTATGTATGTTTTTACCGTGTGTTTTTCAAGCACTGTAACGCAGCTTGCTTAACTAGCTGGGATTTGTATGAATATGCTTTAGGGCCTAAAAGTAAAGTGACTAGGGTGAGTTATATGGCACAGGCGTGCAGAAACTCAGAGTTCCCTCTGTAAAACCCAGATGATCCCAAAGGGCAGCGGCTGGACCCCGCAACCCGCTGAGCTCCTGCGGGGATTTCTGTGCCCGGCAGCGCGTGGCACATGCCTGGAGCGGGTTTTGTACAAGTTGGTGACTTGAGTCGCTTAAGACTAGAGCTGTGTGTGCCGTTATCGACCCCATATTCAACACAGCCCCTTGAAAACTTAGAAAAATGCAGGCAGCGTGGGAACACCTTGTGTCCCACCACCACCAGCTCCACTTCCAGGGGCTGGGTTTGTGGGAACACAGTGTGAGAAGAGGCTGAAGAGACGGAAAGTGACAGCAGTCGCTTGGCACCGTGCTTGGGTCTTGCTCAGACCCCGGGACATCGCTTCTGTGGCTCGGCAAGGAGAAGGCTGGTCCAGGAGGTCCACAGCAAGAGGTCCACAGCAGGGCAGGAAGGTGAGGGAGATGCTCCTCACCACGGTTCCCTGAGGAACCGGGGCTGGAGGGCTCAGCACGGGGCAGGACGTGACGGGGTTGGGCGCCCCACAGCAGCCTGCGGGGCTGGGGGGGTCCCGGTGGCCCCTCAGCATCCCCCAAAAAATGGTTTTATTTTCCCGATGGTTGGCGAGCAGCTGAGGGCAACCCCTGAGGGGGTGCTGGTGAGTGGGGGGCTGAATATATTAGGGCGAGGGCAGCTCCCTGAGGGGGAAGCGAGGATTTTGGGGTCTCCTGGATTTGGGGTGCAGCAAGGAGGGAACCCCCCCAAAAGCAAAGCCGTACCTTGAACCCCCCGCGCTTGGCTCTGCCGATAGCCGTCCTCCTCCCGTGCACCACCACCACGTCGTCGGGGCCGGAGGCTCCCCATGCCCGGCTCCCGCAAGGCGCTGCCCTGACGGAGGCCGGGGGCTGCCCGGAGAGGTGCCCCAGCACCGCCCGCACCCGCCTCAGCGCCCCGCCGCGCCCCCCCGCCGCCATCTTGGCGTCCCCGGCCGCCGCCGCCATTTTGACCGCCCCCCGTGGCGGGGAGAGAGGGGGCGGGGTTTCAGGTGGGCGGGGGTTCCTCACGGACACGCCCCCTTCGTTTGCATGGCCACGCCTCCCGACCCGAGGCCACGCCCCCTGGGTTGGGCTCCACGTGTAGGGGGCAGGGGGAAGAAGGAGGAGGAGGAGGAGGAGGAGGAGGGGGGGGGGGGAATTAAAGTAATTAAATGTAATTAAGTGCAATGAGGAAATGGAAAGGTTAAGGAAAAAAAAGTTAAAATTAAAATAAAAATAAAATTTAAAATAAATTCAGGATAAAAAATTAATACTAAATTCTGTGAGCCTCTCGACTGAAAAAATGCAAATAAATGAAAATAAATGAATGAAACGAAAGAAGGCAGGAATAAAGGAGCCCGCCCCAAGCTTCCTGCCGTCATCTAACACCAGGCCAATGTGACCACGGAGATGGGGACCACGCGGGGTGGTGGTTCCCTACTTGAGGCCAAAGCCCCCAGCCCCACCGCCCAGCACCCCCGAGGAAGGGTTGAGGCCGGAGGGCGGCCACGGGCTCAGCAGACACAGAACATCACACCGGAGCCTTTTTCCGATGCAAGGAAAACGTTTCTCTGGGATACACACGCTGACACCGCACGGAGAGCAGGGACACGGCCGCCCCGCTCCCCTGGGTGCACTGGACAAAATAAAACATACATATATAAAAAAAAGGGGAAATTTACATGGCATCATATTACATTCTCTTCTAGTTTTCATTTTGTACATCAGAACACTGCGAGGGTTTTTTTTTTAAAAAAAAAAAAACAAAACACAAAGGGAAAGGCACCTGAGGAGCGAGTCGCGCTCACACGCATGCACTCACACGCACCCCTGTACACACACCCGTACGCACACACCCGGTACAAACACACCCGTACACACACAAACACACTCACCCACGAGCCAAGGGACCAGGCTGTCCCAAGGAGGCATTTCGGGGTGCTTTGTGGGGCTGTCGAGGCCCCAGGGAGCGTTGTGGAGGGTCCCCCGTAGCCTCCCCCAGTGCTCGGGCAGCGCGGCTGGGCCCCGCGTTTGTTCTCGAGTCTTTGGAGAAAACAACAGCTCACGTCCACCCCTAAGGGGTGAAAAATCAAAGCTGAACAGGTTCAGTGAAATGGGAGAGAACAGCATAAAAACTTCTTTAGCTTTCCCGAAACACCCTTTGTTCGTCTCTTCTGACAACCCCTTATTTGCCAACACGTGTTTTTTTTAAACCCATCCTATGGAAATAACCAGAGTGATGGATTTGGTCCTATTCACAGAATAAAATTCTTTCTTTCCCCTAGAGGAAGGAGGGGACAGCCCGGCGAGCCATCATCCACAGCCCCGGTGGCCAGGCACAAAGCTCGGGTAGGTGCCGGCCTCCGCAGGACACACTTAGAGGGAACCCTTCCAGCTACTTAATTTGCCCGAACAGCCCCAGCCTTTCTTTAACCGAAATAATTCTGGTTTTTGCCTCTCTCTCTGGAGCTGCAGCCAAGGAAATGCTCCCAGTGCCGCCGCAGCACGGCTCGATCCCTTCCGCCCGGAAGAATTCAAGGATGTGCGAAGTCACACAGCCAGCCCCGTTCTCCATTTCCCCTTCGCTCCGAGCAACGCTTTGCGTTTTCAATGAAAATAAAATAAAATAAAATAAAATAAACCTGTGTTTGACACGCTGGCCTGGAGCTGGCACCACCCTGGGAACTGCTTGTTTAAGCTTTGCTGAGCCGGGTGGAAACAGCTAATGCAGCGAGGAAGCAGGAGATGGGGCGATGCAATTCATTTGTCCAAAATTACCGAGATCTGATAAATTCATCGGCTCCCTGAGCGTCTCTGCTTGCTCCCCACAGGGTAGTAGTGTTGGGCAGAGGCCCTAGCCCAGCTCTGCTTTAAGCTTTCCCAATTTCTCCTACAACTCCCCAAATAGCGCAGAAGGAAGCCCAGCTGCACGCGATCTCCGCAGCCCTGCGGCCCCAGGCTGCGGCTTCATGCTCGTGCAGTCCCGCAGGTCCTCTCTGCCTGATTTTAGGGACTGGGCCGGGTCGTGCGGAGGCCCGGCCGTGCTCCTCGGGCAGCTCCCCACGCACACGCACGCACGCACACAAAGGCAAGACGTCTGCATAAATGCGCCCGACTCCCTGCTAGGCGCTGAGTCGGGCGTCACTCCGCGATTGTAACCGCTTAAGGCACAGAAGAGGAGCGAACGCCGCCCCTCTGGCGAGGCTGCCTGGCGTTGCCACCTCCAAAGGGTTCCCGTCCCCTCGTGAACAGGGACACCGGGTCCCCCCCGCCTCCACGGGCTGAGGATCATCTCCAGCTGGGCCGAAGCCTGGCGCTTGGTCCTCTCTGGTCCCGGGGACGAGGAGGGTGCTCGTCGCTCCGGGGATCCCCTCGTCCCCAGTTCCCGGCGGTGGCCTCCGTCTCCAGCCTCCAACAGTCCCGAGCTTCAAAAATCCCACAAGGCGGCAGCCACCGAGCTGGTGACGAGCAAGAAGGGACCCCAGGGGGCCACCAGCAGGACGAGCCCCGGGGCTGAGGTGTGAACCGCAGGGTGCAAAAAGGGCCGCGGGGCTGGCGGCCGCTTCCCCCCCTGTCCCACCGGCGTTTCCCCAACCCGCCGCCCGGGGCTCAGAGCCCGCAGTTGACGAAGGGGTGCCTCAGCAGGTCCTCGGCCGTCGGCCTCCGCTTCTCCTCCACGAAGATCTGCTTGAGGAAGTTGCGGCAGGAGTTGGAGACGCCGTCGGGGAGCTGGGGGTTGGTGGGCTGCGTGGCGATCTTAAAAATCGCCGCCATGGCTTCGAACTCCGCCCACGGCGGCTTCTCCGTTAGCATCTCCACCACGGTGCAGGCCACGCTCCTGCAACGACGGCAAGCAGGAGGGGTGAGACAGCACGGAAGGGGCTCGGTGGCCTTCCACTCCCACCAGTGAGAGCAGATGTTTGAGTTTTGTCCTAAAACTGGTGGGTTTTCTGCCTGCTTTAGCTTAAGATTAAGCTTCATAAAGTACATGGCTGAGAACGCAAAGAACCTTATGGGAGCACCCCCCGAAGGAAAACCCAGATGAATTTAGAGACCCCAGTTTCAATAATAGGATGTAGTTCCTCAAAGAGCAGAGGCAGAACAAAATATGCTTGCCTAGAGATTTACATCTGACTTTATCCCCGTTTTTTGGGAGGACAAGTCGAGTTATCCCTGCTCTTTCCGGCTCCGGATGACATCCTCCAGAGAGGCCTCAAAACACTCAGAAGCACCCAACGATTTTGGTGTCTGCATATTTGGGTGTCTGCATATTTGATCCTAACATTCACCTCCCATTTCCATCCTTTGCATCCTTTCCAAATACTAGCTATGGATTTTTGCTCCCACAACAGCTTCCCAAAGGGCTCGTTAGATTTACGTGGCAGCGGTGGGGATTTTTCTCTCTTCCTTACCACACGTCAGCTTTCCTTCCGTAGCCTTCTCCGCTGATAACCTCTGGGCTCATCCAGTACGGCGTTCCCGTGACAGATTTAATCCCGGTCCCAGACATGCAGATGGTCTGGATACGTTTGCTGGCCCCAAAATCTCCAAGCTTCACATTTCCAGCGGAATCTCTCAAAATATTGGCACCTGGTGACGAAAAGCAGCAACAAAAACACCGAGCGATGAAACAACAAGCTGAACTGAGCAGCTATAGTGAGGAGAGCAAGAGCAGAGGCAAAGAGAAGAGCTTCAAGTCTCTCCCATCACCAGGGCCTCTCAATTTTTGGGTGTGTTGCACCAGATTTTTAGAAACGTGGAGATCTGAGAGCTGTCAAGTCAGGTAGTTGCTCTTAAGAGTACCTAACCTGGGCATCCCAGGCAGGATGACGGAACAAGAGCTTGGTCCAGCTGCTTGTTCAAGATTTTCACGGTTCAAGAGGCAAAACTGGGGCAAAAATAATGTGAATACCAGATACCTGCACTATTTTTTGCACAGGAATTATACTGGGGCACGGTGAGGCTAGGCTGAGGAAACGTAAGCAAGCAAGAAGGTTCCCTGCGTTACCTACTCACCTTTAATGTCCCTGTGGACAATCATATTGCTGTGCAAGTAGAAGACTCCCTGCAAGATCTGCCTGGTGTACTTCCGAGTGACGTTCTCCGTCAGAGCACCGTACGCTTTTAGCTGGTCCTTTATTGAACCCTGTCGAGAGGGAACATCGTGCAGCAACCGTAAGGACCGGCAGAACCAGGTGCATCACGTCGCAGTGACCTTTTAAACTTTCCTGACCACAATATTTCTCAGCTCGAAAATAAACCAACCCACTCTGCTGTAGAAATGGCAAGATAAACATCCAGCAAGTGCTGAACAGAGCAAGGATTTGACCCCAGTGCCTCAGAGTCCAGTGGAAAACGAGGTACGGCCTCTGACAGCGATCAGTGCCACCCTCTGCCAACAGCACGGATCTTTTTCCCCCTCTAGTGGCTAGATTTCACCAATAGCTCATGGACAAGGACGACATCGATGAAGAGCTTCCCATCAAGAGAGAGGATGCTCTCCACTAGTTCTTCGTGGTTGTCAGTCTTCTGTGAAGCCTTTTGCCCAGTTTTTTGGGGGGCTGGTGGCAATCCTGTGGTTGGGGATCTCCTTTCCCTTTCACGGTGTTGCTGAAGTAAGCTGGGATGCTCTGAAATTTCCTCCTCCTGCACTTTGTATGCAAGGTGTCCTCCCTCACCCTCAACTCTGCAAGCTTCCTTATCCTGGCCTCTCTCACCCTGACCCGGGGTCATTAAATGTGAAGCCAAAGATGGGAAAACAGGGTCTTCAGGACTTGTGGTCAAGTGGACCATTCTGTTTTCCAAGCGTAAACATAAAAATAGGTGAATGGTGCAGGGTACAACAGGAAACACACAGCTTTTTAACGGGGTGATCATCAGAATGCCAGCCTGGTGGTGCAGCTGAGCTTTGCCCCCTGTGTCATCAGAAACCTGGCCACATCCAGCAGTTTGGAGCTGCCCTTCTGCAAGGTTGGGGAGCTCCATCGTTTCCTCTGCCATTGGAAACCAAAGCCCCGAGCTGCTTTTGTGAAACAAGCCATCCCCGTGGCACTGAAGTCAATCTGTATTTGGTCAGAGCTCTGGTTTATCGCAAAGAAAACAAACATTCAACTTCCAGCCTTGCTGGAAGCTGCCCCAGCATCCACCGTTGGTTTCCTGGCTGCTAACAAACACCAGCACGTTGCAGAACGAGCAGGAAGGGTACTGCTGAAGCTCCTGGGCTTTACTCTTTGGGGTCTTTCCTTTGTCATAAGGCCTGGACGCGATATGCTTGCCCCTGGGGACAGAGGCAGGACGGTGCTTGGAAGGGGCTCCAATGCGTGAAGCCCACCTGATTCAAGACACTTTAGGAGAGCTTGCAGCACGTTTACTAATGACCGAAATTATTTGTGAGCAGATGACTTCCCAGTCCCCTCTGACCTTACAACCAAGGCCTGAACAAACAAAGATTTATTCTTCCACGGGCTCGGGAATGAATCCAGCTGGGCAGGCAGGACGTAGGAGAGCAGCTCACCCGGCAATGCCAGCAGTTGTGCTGCTTTCTACCAAGCCTTGTCCAGCTGTCTCTGATGTAACCTGCGTCCTTACAAACTGAGGAGATGTTCAACTCATCTGTGTGCATTCTCCAACCCTAGGCTCCCTCAGAGCTTCCTTTTCCCTGGAGCCATTTCACCCCATGTCAGCAAAACTGCAAACGTAATCCACTCTGGTTAGATTGGATCGTGCTACCAACAAAAGGTTCAGTCCTGAGCAGGAGAAGGCTTCCCAGTGAGTAACGCTGGTTTTAACACACACGTGCTGAAAGCCAGAAATAATTGGTGACAGCTGTGGGTGGACAGTTGTACTATTAACTTGTCCTGGAGGGATTTGTAATAAATACTTAAGGATGGGCTTGGGCCACAGTGTTTGGAGCCAGATCTGGACCAGGTCCCACATTCACCACGTTCAGATTGCGGACTGTGAACACACCCTTCCCCAAGATCCAAACCTGAGACCTGGCTTCCAGGTTTCTGATTTGACCCACGGCAAGTTGAGGGGCCTGACCATGACACCTGGCTCGATCTAAGCTTCCCCAAGTCCTAGGGATGCCGAGATGCAGTGGGTTGGTTTGGCTCAGCAGATTTAGTGAAGCCCAGCTGTCGAGTTTATCTCCAAATCCAAATTTCATCAAACTCCAGAGCAGTGTAGGTCTGCTCTCTCTAGCTCGTGACAATCTTTAGCAGGAACTGCACTTACCCCTGGCATGTATTCAACAAAGATAGACAGCTTCCTCTCCTCAGGATCCCGCAAACACCCGTAGTACTGCACTATCCTGTCGTGGCGGAGAGTCTTCAGCAGCTGAATCTCGCACTCCAAAGCATTCACCTCCTGCCATGAAACAGACATACTGTGTGAGAAAAGAGAATGGTTACACGTGCCTCTCCGAAACACGAGTATTACCCAAATATTGCTCAACACTGAACACTTCATAGCACCTGCGAAGCTGCTTACTCAGGCATCAGCCACGTAAGGCTCAGAAATGAGGAGTGCTGTCCCGAGGAACTGGCAGGCAGGTGGGATATGCAAGGACTTGGCCTGTGGATGTGCCACAAAAGCCATCAGGGATCGCTCCAAAGAGGACAAACCCAACAGTCTGCATGCGTTGCCTTCCAGCAGGGACACAGACTCCTCTGCCACGTCTTCCCCCAGCCTCCAGCCCGCAGCCCCACAGCGTGCTGCTGCCCTCACACTCACTTTACTTGTCTCTTGACTGTCAGGGTCAAACGGCACCTGCTTCACCGACAGCTCACGGCCAGTGTCAGCATCATAGCAGAGGTAAACTTCCCCAAAAGCTCCTCTTCCAAGCAGCTTCCCCAGCCTCCAGTTCACTGGTGCCTGCAGGGCTACAGAAAAGAGGAGAGGCTTGAGAGAAGAGCACAGCAGGGAGATTGCAGCACCGGCCCTACAAAATGCACGTCAGGCCTGCAATGATCTCACCAGGGAGGGTGCTGAGCTGCCCTCTCCCAAGGGCACCACGACAAAACTGCTTTAATTGCTTGAGAGCTACTGGTGTGTGCATGAAGATCTCTTCCTTTATGCTCTACTTTACTATAAAGCAGAAGCAAGTCACAGCAAGGTCACCTGTCTTTAGAGTCCTTCCCCCAGAAACTGCTTTCTTGGGTCACGTTGAACTTTCTCTCCTCTGCTATGGCACGGTTAGCAGAACACAGAATGGCTGAGTCCAACACACAAGCAATTTTCTGCCACTCAGCAAGGTCTGAACACCACCTGACTCTGTGAGCACATTTTCCTCAAGGCCAATGTAAGGTACAGTGAGTTAAATTCCTCACTGAAATGTAAGCGAGTGCAGTGTGCCACTTGTTGGGGCTGGAAGCAGAGTTCATCAGTTGCTTAACTGATGCCCAAAACTCATTAGGTCACAGTAACCTGATTTGGTGTTGAAACCCAAACATACTGAGACCCTGAGGCTTTGATTCACTTACAGTTCCTAGCTTTTGTAGGGGAGGTGCTGAAGACCTGCAGACCTTTCTCACAATTGCTCCACCATTTGGGCCTGTACTCGTCATACTGCAGGGTGCTGAGCTTGCTGTCCCCATTGAAGCTCTTGGTTCGGCTGGAAGGGACCAGCTGGAACAGGTTTTCTTGTGGGAAGTAACTCCTGGGGAAAGTCCTCCGGCCTGCAAGAGGAAAGGAGGAGAGCTATGGCAAGGACACACACACCTGCTTGGATCTACGTATCCCCACCGCTCAGATTGAGCGATGCACCTCCTCAAAGGAAACAAAACGAGTTACGTGAAGCTGAAGCAAAGCCCTGTGAACGTTTTTAATTCAATTTCAGAGCCGTTCACAGGTGGTAGGATTACATCGAACGCAGGATGTTCCCAGAGAGGTTTGCAACAGTTTAATTACATCAGGTTTTTGTCGGGTTTTAATCACAAACAAACTCTGAACAGGCGGAGATTTACACTTCAAATTATCCCTGGCATCCCTAGACCCCAACACATGACCACACCAGCAGTGCCATGGGGCCAGTGAGAGATGAAGATCAATCTGGAAGGCTCAATACGCTGTTTGCGTGTCCTTAATGGTTTTTGTTTTGTTTTGTTTTGTTTTCCAAGGGAATTTGATCTTTTATTAGAAACCTCTCCCTCCTAAATCTCTGCAGCCCTGGGCGCTGTTACAAGCCTCCTGGGCCTCCCATCCCTACTGAGATCCTGAGCCGAGCTCTTCCCTCCCCAGCCCTCCGTGGTTTTCTTACCGTCGCTGTAGTCCTTGCGGCTCTGGGAGAGGTGGTACTGCCTGGGGAAGGTGCCCCCTTTCCCAAACCTTTCGCAGAACGGGATGTCAAATTCTGAAAGAGGAAAGAACAAACATGTTTCTTGCATCAGCTCAGTACCAAACGCCCGGAGCGGTTCTTACAGGAAAGCATTCAGGCCTTCGTGCCGAGTTACGGGGACGAACAAGGTAACAAATTGTTCATTTGCTCAGCCAGACGTTCCCCAAGGCTCGCTGAGATCTGTCCACGGTCACATACTGAAGGGAAAATAAGGGCTAGACACCCTGCTCTGGGTCTCCCTAAAGCAAACAGAGGTTAACCACCCACTGCGGACTCTGGCCCACGCTGTTCAAAACGAGGCAGGGGATTAACACAGAACGTGTCTGGTTTCCAACACAGACTTCTAGATGTCTTACTTACACATGGAAAACACAAAAATTAGAGTGGACACAGAACTGTCGGGCAGGGTCAGGCCCGGATCTATTTAGTGTAAAATCCCCACTGTGCTATCAGCTATTTGCAGGGAAATGCAGGTATCCAGCACGTGGCTGGCACGGGACAACCCCTCCCCACTTCTCACATGCGAGTCCTGACCTATGAAAGCTGGAGAACAGCTTATACCCTCCGAACTCTTATACTTACTTCAATTAAATGCTAAAAGATCGATGTAGAATATATAGAAGGTGTTAAACTGCAGAGTTTTGATTAGACATGGGGTTATGGATGGACACGAGAGAGAAGGATGTATTTTTTAATTAAAAAATGGAGCACAGGAAGCCACGGCTGGTAGCCCTGCATAACGTGAGATTACAAGATCTGTCATTTCCCCCCTGCCCGTCTTTCACCTCCTGTTTTTCCTCCATCCAGCCCCAATGACACAGCCCGTCCTGATTGTTTGTTTGTCTTAGCCTGGGGCCAGCAGCCGCTCCTTGGAGACAGATCCTGGCCAGAGCCTCGCTGCAGCGTTATTTCCCCGTGACGGCAAGGCTCGAGAGGGGCCCATAACGGCTGAAATACGGTCAGCAAGAAAAGCGACAAGGACGG
Source organism: Nettapus auritus (assembly GCA_011076525.1). Lineage (NCBI taxonomy): Eukaryota > Metazoa > Chordata > Aves > Anseriformes > Anatidae > Nettapus > Nettapus auritus. The sequence goes on from CM021766.1 coordinate 4,934,800, forward strand.
GTCAACGGGTTCTGGGCAAGCCACGTGTGGGCAACAACGCCGAGCGGCATCGCGAGGCAAAACGCCTCCTGCGCCACCAGGGAGGTATCAAAACGTCCGTGACACGGGCTGACTGCGGCTTCACCTCTGCAGTTCGGTCTCGAAATGCTGCCCCTGGCCAGAAATGTGTTATCATGCTAAGGCTGACTGCCACTTATTCATTTTTAATAGTGAAAGTCATTACAACGTTACAGAGTTTCCATGACTTAACCAGCTGTTTGTAAGTGATTAAGCAGCAACCCCCGATCCCTGCAAGTCGCCAACACACTTTCTCTAACACAACTTGCGGTGTTACAGATTCTGCCTCTTATGACTCCAGGTGGAAGAGGTGTGGAGAGCCTGGGACTCGGTTTGGGTTTAGAGAACATTCATGTTTCATCATTGCAGGCTCTTTTTTGAAGCGCAGCTAAGCAATGGAGATGGTTTGCTTGATTGTTTTTAGTTACTTTCCATGCGGTAACATCTCTCTAGTATCTCCTCTCCTCTATCCACTCTCTTTACCACGTGCTCCCTGTGCTTTTAAGCAAGCGTGAACCTCCAGCGATGCTTACCCATGCAGTCAAGACCGTCTTTGGGATGGCTCTTCCTTCCAGGAACAGGGGTTTGGGTAAAGGGAGGGCTGCAAAGGGAAAAACAAAAATTATTATTTGGGAAAGGCTGGGGAATGAGTTAGGAGTGATAACATGCAGAAAGCAAGATGCACTCATCACCCCAGTCTACCAAACGGAGCTCTCATCCTCAACCTGCACAAGAATGAAGATTGAAGGCTTTTTTTTTGGGGGGGGGGGGTGGTCCACAGTTTTTTTCCTGTGACAAACAGAAGGGATCCTGTAGGAACCAGGGGCACCAGGCTGAAACAAAGCAGCCGAGTCTGCGCCTTAACACCTACGCACAAAATGGGGCAGGAGGAGGGCTGGAGATTTCTCTCCCCTCTTCATTTGTGCAACTCTGATTTCTGTGAGCGCTGCTTAGCTGCTGTGGACGTGCACGCTGGAATCATTCCGTCACGCTTGATTCATGAAGGTCTCCTCTTCTCTGCAGCATCATCTCCCTTCCATCTTGCACCTTCCTCATGCAAGAAAAGCCGCGCCACCACTGTGCATGTACATCAGGAGGAAGAGAGCAGGCTCAAGGTCTTAAAATTGCAAAGAGAGGATGGTAAAGCACTGCGTGGGGGATTTCAGAGATCTTAACTTCATCCCAGCCTCCGTAAGGGCCAGTGAGCTGATCTGGACAGGATGTTTTTTCCACTCTGCCTGCTTTCCTCTTAATAAAATGGACGTGGTAGCAAAAACTTGCTTTGCAAAGTGCTCCGAAGTCTATTTGTGTCAAAATTGATCACAGCAGGTTTGCTAGGGGGAAGAGGAATTAATCGTGTTACTCTGTCACATCATTCTGGTCACTGTGCTCTGCCTTCTTGAAGCTAACACCACCTCAGGCGATCGGCAGCAAGGACGCAGCTGCATCTTGTCCAGGATCACAGAATCGCAGCACTTCCTGAGCTGCAAGGGACCCGTGAGGATCATCAGGTCCAAATCCTGACTCCAAACAGAGCAACCTGTGTGAAATGGTGACACTTATTCCTTTTCCTGCCTTCAGGAATTAAGCCTTCCTCGTGCCTTTTCCAGCTCTCCAGACCCAGTGGCTGAACACAGTGGTGACACAAAGCCATGCTGCTCTCCAGGCTGTGCTCCTTCTGTCGTTATCCGCAGCAAAATCGACACAAAAGCAAAGCTGGAGCACAAAGGCTGGGAGCAAAAGAACCCAGTTTCGATGCATCCACCACAATGAGCAAATACATGACAGGAAAACACTGAAAGCCACGAAAAGGAAACGGACCTTGATGCTGCTACGCCATCAACTCAGCGCAGACCTGCTGGAACGCAGCCTCGGGGCTGGATGGCAAAAGCAGCAGTGGAAAACAAATAAAATCCCTTCGATGAGGACGAGAAAAACCACCGTATATTGCTTCCCAAAAGGACGCCGTGTCTTACACACAGCCTGCCATGCGGAGCAGCAAGCGTACGGTCGCTTTGCACATGGGAGCTTGGAGCAGCACCGACTATTGAACTGCCGCCCGCGGTAGTACAACGTGTCCCAGTTGCTTCCTGCCGAGAAGCTAAACTTAGTTGTTGCTCGTCTGGTGTCCTCAGCACCTTGACTGACACAGCCGAGCCTGCTGGCAGCCCCCGGGGGCTGCCAAATTTCCAGGGAGTCAGCGGAGAGCAGACAGCACGCCCGGAGAGGCTAAGAGCGTGTTGGCCCCGTGAGTGCAGAAAGGCAGAGGGGTAAGAGAGGGATCCGTAGCTGGACCAAGAGCCCAGGATCTGGTTAGGATCTGGTTTTTAGCACTCCAGATGAATTTATTTTGCTCGGGTGCATCCTCATGCCACCAGGAACTGCAGGGGATACCAGTGCCCCAGCTTCTCTCCTGCTGTGGAGGGCAGGCCGTGTTTCTGCTTGTAATCACAGTGACACAGAACTCACCTGTCCACAGACCTGTCCAGAGACTGGCAGCTTCCAGACAGCGACCCGTCGGGGCTGATGAAAGCTTCGAGCATCTGGCAACGAAGGAAAAGGGAAAAACAATCAAACAACAGATTATAACTGCGTAAATCCCATTAGTAACAAAAATCTGTAGGATAAAGGTTTACTTGACCCCACTGAAAGCAGCTGATTTACCCAGCCGACACCGGCCCCCATAGAGACAATATCCAGTCTAAGCAAAGTTTTCTTCCTAGAGGAAGTTCCTTTATGATGCCCTCTGGATTAGTATCCTTCCCGATTGTTATTTCAATTGTCATTTGCTAGCAGGGAACCCAAGGCAGAGATAATCAGCACCCTGACATTCGAAGCATGCTGAGGAGGCAGCGAGTTTCAACGTGCTCAAAGTATTTTGGGGGGGGGAAATAAGTCAGAAAAGGAAAAAGGACAGAGGTGATGTGCCCAAGGCCGAGTGGGTGTCGTGCAGCACAGCCAGTGGGCTCCTGACTTCCCCGAGCAGCCCTGGCACACCAGCCCTGCCTCCGTCCCCGGTGCTACGCGAAGCATCACCGGGGCTTTTGGCTGCAGGGACCGCTTTGGCTCTGGTTAGCTCAGTGAGTCAAAAGCTACATTCGTGTTGCTTCCTGGATGAGACATTGTGCTGCCCGGGGTTATTTATAGCCCGTCAGTAACAATAGAGGGTTTGTGTCGAACGGTGAACCTGGGGGCTATGTGCAGAGCCACGCAGAGCCGGGAAAGCCGAGCAAGTGGGGTTAAACACCACACGGAGTCCCCCTTCGCTGGCTCCTGGAGCTCCTTTGGCTCCTCCTTCCCCTGCACAAAACCTCTCTTTCCACGGCTGTGCCTGTGCTCTACCTACCTCACCGGTTGCCATAACAGCTCCCATTGTTTTGGTGGGACGGTCCCAACGGGAAAGCCTGATTTTTCCTCTCCTTCCCAGTTTTTACCCCAAAGCCTCTGTCCATCTGCTAAGCCGGAGGCATTTAAGACCTCTAAGAGCTCCGTTACATCATGGGCCTGCACAGGGCCTTCCCCCAAAAGGCAGCAAGCACCTAAAGCAAAACCTGGACGTGGTTTTACAACAGGCACGTACAAAAGCTGCAGTCCGAGGACTTTCTGAGGGCAAAATCCATATGGGGAAGAGCGTGCCTGCTCAACAGGAAGAGGGAAAAAAAAAGAGATAAAAACACAACCCCCCTTTTTTTCCTGCGTTTAATTCGCTGGCGCACGCATCCACCTCTGGGAGAAGGGCAGCAGGCCACCCACAGCGTGCTGCTGGGGAGAAGCGAGGAGCATCTGGGAGCCTTCAGCAGGAGCAGAGCTCAGGCGGTGCCAGCGGAGCTCCGCTAAGGGCCAGCACCACCGACTTACACCCAAGGGGGGCCGCGCAGACCCTCCTCCCGCACGCACACGCGCTCCGTCTTCATCCCGCTAAGCGTGTTTGGGACCCGTGTGGAAACAATAAGCTTTTGGCCGCGAGCAGCGCGAGATACATCTGCAGGCTGACGCTGCCAAGACTCGGCCGGAGTTCATTTCTGGCTTTATTCATGGGTAAACCGTCGAAAAACACAGCTTCGCCATGGAAACGCTGGCACAGCCCGCACCCAAGAACGGAGCTGGTGGGTGCTGGTGGAGCGGAGGAAACGCGTGTCTCTGCAGGCAAGGCCCCTGGGGGTGTTGAAGCAGCCCGCGGGAGTGAGGCGCTGCTTAGTGCCCTCCCAAAGCCCCTCCGCATCCCTCCTGCACGCTGCAAGTTGCTCGTGTCTTTGCAAAGCTGTCTTGCGCCCAGACAGCCCGTCTGGCTTCAGCCAAGCGCTGGGTACCACCTGCACCAAGCTCTTTGGAGCTATAGCTTGAGCAGAGATGGAAACGGAGAGGGAGGTGGAAGTTACCCCCACTCCGATCCCCGGGGACTCCAGAGTTCCCCCCACCAAGGCCAAACTGAGAGGACAAAGAGGTTCTGTTCATCACCATGCTTAAGATCTATCTGCCTTTTTTTTTTTACTACTGAGGGACTGGAATATACGAACTGTTTAATAAGGAAGAAAAAAAATGGGGGAGAGAGAGAGAGAGAGAGGGAAAAAAAAGCAACAATAAAAAAAGAAACAAGCAGAGTCTGCAGGCAGGGCCAAGGACTGTGAGCAGAGCTCAAGCAGAAACAGCACACGGGAAGCAGCGAGAGCTGCTGACACCCCCAGGCTGTTGCAATCGCAGGCAATCGGTTGCTTGGCACGTTCCCTGTCATCCCCAGATCCGGGAAAGATGCAGCCACCAGGGCCCGGCAGCTGGTTTGCATCTGTGTGCCGGGGCTGTGCTCCTCCAGGGCTACCTGCGGTGCCACTGCATGCTGTGACCCCTGCTGCAGCTGGCTTTTAAGGTTCCTGGAGATCAAACCCTCTGTTTCTTGAGCATGTCGAGCCCAGGGGAAAAAGCTGTCCTGAGTCTCCTGCACAGGAGCTCATGGAGGATTGAATGGCAAGACCGGTGCTCACAGCACAGCCTCCCTCATGCCTGCTCTGTCCCGGTTTAACCCCACTTACGTTCTGATCCATGGTCTCGGGGATGAACTCGCCCTCGCTGTTGATGCTGGTGTAGGATCCCTGGCGAGCGATCTGCTGCTGCTCTTCAGGAACGCTGCCCGGGGGCGGAGAGCTCCGGCCAGTGTGCAGAGAGCCTAGGAGAGGGGAAAAGCACGGGTCAAGGAGAGAAGGACTTGCCACATCGGTGTCCTTCCAGTGATCACAGACCTCCTGGAGACGCTGCTGGGTTTGAACTTGTGCGGAAGAGAATGGAGGAACGAGAGAGGCCATACGGATCACAGATACCCTACAAAGCTTTTGCAAGCGGGACAGTTTGTTTCCGCGGGACCACACAACATCCAGCGGACTTGGCTTTCAACCTACCCTGGATCCTAAGATATTGTGTCCGGGTACTCTGCTCATGCCAGAAAGAAAAAGGCTCCAAGAGTTTTGTTGCAATACAGTCGGGAGAACTCAAAGCAAAAATCCCACCTCCCAGGCTTTGACCTCCAGGCATTTCCTCCCCTGGATCACGTCGCTGTCTCGTTCGGCAGCATGGGAAGCAGCCAGTCCACCCACCTTTGGGTGAGCTCCACGCAGTATCGCTTAAATACTTACACGGAAAACGATTTCCACCCAAATACCCACCTCTTCCCCACATGAAAGTGAAGAGGAGAAACCCAGCCCTCAAATCCAAGAGCCACAGAGGGGGGAAAAAGACCTATGGGATCAACCCTCCTGCCCATGTAGGGTTATTTCCTCTGCCTGGAGGCTCCACGGCTGCAGGGGGCAGAGCCCCAGCGCCAGGCAGAGCCACCTGGAAATCCCTGGGGCTTTGCTGTGTACCTTGCACGCCGCAGCACAGGAGCAAGGGGAAACAACTCCCCAGCTTCCTTACACCCATGTCCTGTTCCTCCTTTTTATTGCCCCAAACCCACCCTAACCGATTCCTGGTGCCTGTTCTAGATTTCGGGAGCGTTGTCCTCGCTTGCACAGGCTTGGCTTGGCTTCTCTTTTTGCAGTCCCTCCCCTCGATCCCTGGGCTGTCATCACTTCACAGCAAGGAACTGCTGACGGAGGTCTGCGCCGCTCCGTGCTGGAGCTTTAACTGGTCAGCATTGTGCAACGCGAGCCTTCACGCAATACAAGGCTTAAAAAGCCTTTTCAAAAGCACACGTCCTTCCCTGCACTTCTTACCCACCTCTGCAGTAATTCTGAAAGTCTTTTAGTTCATCACTCCCAACAAGCTGCCACATCGCAAGGGAAAGGAATGGGGAATCGGCTTAACCCATCACGAGAAGTCGTCACCAATCCATCAGCAAACTTCTGCTGCTGTTCTGCATCGCGGTTATTGTGCCAGACCCATCTCTGGCCCGAATCCATCGGCACGATCAAGGCTACAAATCCGAGTCCCCACCTTTCACCCCAGCTGATACACCTCAGGAGCTGCTAACACGAACAGCACCGCTCCAATATTTCAGATCACTAAATCAGGCTTGCTGGATTTCTACCAGGTACATCGATATCTCTGTCCCGTGGCACGGCTCCCTCCAGCCTCCTCGCTCGAATTTTAAAAATAAAACTCGTGTGGCTTCGAGTTTTATGTTTGTTCTTCTTCCTATTTTCTCCTTCGCAGATTTCCTGCAGAACACAGCAAGGAAAAAAAAAAGCCCCACTGAAGTAAGGCCAAGATCAAGGAGAGAGAATCTCTGGAGCGCTGCGGCACACATAATGAACTGGCTTTCCCCCAGCCCTAAAAACAAAACCAGTTGGGAAGTGCGGCATCCTCTCCGGGAAGATAAACAAACCTTTAACCATTTAGGGCTGCATCACCGTGTTGCCGTCCCGTTTGCTTAGCAGATGTCAACCCAGAAGGTAAAGAAATGAGGGTGGCTCTTGCTCCAAAAAGCTGCTAGGTGATTTGATGTGGTGTTACTGCCGCATCTTAGCCCTGCTGAGCATCTATTTCTGCTGCTGTGAGGTTTGGTCTGTGTTTGCAGTGATGTTATCTCGCTGCAACAACCCACCCAGCACCCAGGAAGCCTTCACGCCAGGTTTTACAAACAGCTGACCGTGCCCTGTTTGATTTTGAAGCCAGGGAGCTGAGGGAGATCTGTCACAAACGTGAAGGCTTTGCGTGAGGTCCTCTGCCTGTAACAGCTCCTCCCAGTCACCCAGTCGGCTGTGTCTGACCTTCCAGCACCGTGTTTCCTGCCCCAAGCTGTAAAAGGGGACAAGACGCTAGCCATTTCCCAGCAGGCGAGGAAGTTAAACAGATCTCTTTCAGCTATTGGGGTGGAGGGGCTGCTCCACGTGGTTTGGGCAGCTTCCTACCTCCAGGAGCACTGCTGCCCCAGGCTGCTGCTGCTTTGAGTCCCCACATGCCCATCTGCCATGGGGGCACAGGGAGGCTGCCCTGGAGCCTACAGGATCACGTTCCCCCAGCGGGGAAGGGGCAGGCTCTGAGGTATTTGTTTATAAGCCGAACGCTGGCCAGATCTCAGCACTTCTATTCAGGCTTCCTGAACTCGGAGAAACTCTGCAGATTGGCACCAGCCGAGCATCTGACCTCGATTCCCCTCTGCAGCAAGGTGCTTTGGGACGGAATTCCATGTTACACGCACTGATGTAAAGTCCTATACTGGAGACCAGAGCACAGCGTGTCCCAGGCAGGGCGAACCAGGCCAGCACGGAGACTTACAGTCACTGCTGGCATCTGCTGGGGTTTTTCATGTTCCCTTCTGTTATTTTTATTTAAGCAGCGTCTTTCATGCTGTGTGTGCATTGCTCTTGGTGCTGCACGTACGGCCGGCTCCCCCGTGCCAGGCTTGGCTTCCCTCTGCCTCCTTGTTCCCTGGTTTCACCCTTTCCCCGCCCTGGCAGATCCTTCCCAAAACTTCACCCGTCGCAGACTGACATCAAGCAGGAGTCCTGATGGAGAAGACAAACCCCTTAACAGCGAGGGAGGGCTTGCTGACAGCTGCCTGTGCTCACAACCACAGCGAGTCCAAGAACCAAATGAAGGGCTTGACATCAAGACGTGCCATTCTTCTGAGCCCTGACGGGAACGTGGGGCTCAGGACACAGCAGCACGATAAGCAGAGAGAAACCTGCAAGAAATGTCTTACTGACGGGCTGAGGCTGCCATGGGGAGGTGTGAGCAGGCAGATCAGATCTCCCTTGGCTTCTTTTTCAGTGGGACCCCTGCAAGTCGTCCTCTTCTTTGTGCTGATCCTCTGAGGATGGATTCCTACATCTAAATTTAAGGCAAACATTAGGGTATGTGTATGCTAATCAAGTGGGACAGAGTCCATTTTCTAGTCCTGAGGCAGCTGGCATGATGCACACAGCCAAATCCTCCTCCTCCTCTCGTAACAGGGGGGTTTCATCCATCCTGACTCCTGCAACAGGTCCCTAGACCACGCTACCCCGATTTGTACCTGGGCAGTTTTGGGTCAGGAAACATGGCAATGATTAAAAAAACTCATCAACTGCCAGCCTGTGCTTGTGCCCTGGCCCCATGAATTTCATGGCACAGATGTAGCCATCACATCCATGTTTCTCAGAGTCTTCTGGCCAGCCTTTAAACCAGCAGAGCCTGAGTCCCCCACAAGTGCCCTTGTGGGGTTTTCTGCCTTTAGGGACACCACATTCCCTGTTGGGCACGAAGGGAGCTTCTCACTTGTGGCAAATGTTTCCTCTGAAAGGGTGATTCCAGAACGGAGCTCTTGGAAAATCTGTGGACGACGTTGGGAAACGTCTATTTTCTCTCAGTAAATAAGAACAGCCCTCGGTTATCTGAAAATTCAGAACCCCAATAGGTTTTAAGCCAAAGTTTTTCTGACGCTGGGCTGAACGTTTTCAGATGCTGGTCACAAAGAGACTGGAACATTTTCCACTTCCAAAAAAAAAAAAAAAAAGGTGGAGTGGGGGGGAGGGATTTTACCGAAAATGTTTATTAAAAAAAAAAAAAAAAGAAAATATTGACTTTGCTTGAGGTTTTTTGGGGACATGGAGCGAGGACATTTGCTATCCAGTAGGAGCGAAAATAGCCAAATCTTCCCCAAGAACATCTGCCCCCCTTCCACCGTGCTCCTGCCAGCGACATGCAGTTTTATTAGTTTTTGCTGCTGCTATCACAGCGGAGTCAGCAGAAAAATATGAGACATCTCTGAAGCACTGAGAACATGACCCCGAGCCACCTCTTTCTGTAACATCACTTTAAATCTCCTTTTCAACGTGGTTTTAAGAGAAGAGCTGAAATGAGTTGAGACCCTCACGTGCTAGCAGCTGCTTTGATGACAGCAGAAGCAAACACTGTGAAATATCTTGCAGGATCATCTCTGTCTGTCTAAGGCAGTGGAGCAGACCCGGTCAGGGACTCTCTTGGCATTACATCTAACCCCAAAACAGCAGGAAAGGGCCAAATGGTGGCATACAGACTACTGAGAAAGCCTAACTTCGCAAGGATCCATTTTCTCACTACACACAGGATCAATTCTGCCTATTACACTCGGTTCGCACATCGGTGACAGCTCACGGTGCCACAGCTCTTCACGGGTTTACATTAACAGCTTCACTGGTGCCAAAAAAAGACCTTCAGAGATGTTTTACTCAGGCAGTTTCTGCTGAGGCTCTGTGCTTTATCGTGTACTCGTGTCTGCATTTCATTCAGAACCTTCTATAGACTCTGCTAGATTCTGGGCAAACTCAAGAGCCACACAAGCAAGGAAAAAAATATAATAGAAAAATTGATCCTTGGCACATCCCAACAACAGGACCAAAGAGAGCTCTGGTACATGCAGCACCCACACCTGGCTCCTTTAAGAACTGGGCGCTGCTGCACAAGAGGCTAAACTGGACCTAACCTAGAAGGAAATTTCTTTCCGTATCGTTGTCTGAGCTGCAGCAAACCAAAGGATGTTATCAAGGCAGCGCAGACTACGAGAGACAGAAAGGGTGAATCCTTGGAGAACAATACTCTTTGTTGCACAGAGAAAAGAGTCTGGAAGCTTTCGCTGTCGTATTAACACAGATGCTCTTTGGAGGTGAAGGATATCGTCGTGTATTGGAGAGCCCCACCTTACTCAGGGCCTCTTCTGCTGCTGTTTCTCCAGGTGGGAAATAATTGGATGAACACACTGGGGCTCTGTAGAAATCAGCACGTAACCATCACCCACGGGTGTAGCAGAGAACATGCACTGCTAGACAAAATCACTAAGCCTGCCTGTTGCAATATGGAGACTGATACCTGTGCTCAACAGACCTAAAAGCTGCTTTACCAGTGCTGCACAAGACATCTCTCTACAAAATCCTCCAAGGATTCTCGCACAAAAGGTCCTGCAGACAGATTATCAGGAGTATTTGTCATTTCTAAATGCTCAGAGTTATTTCAGAAAGCAAGAAAAGCACAAACTCAGGCACAGAAAACAGAAGGAAAGACCACATAAGACTCTAGATCCTCTGCTCTTCCTTAGTTTCCACACCTGACTTGACTTGCTGCTCACCACGACCTTGTCCATCCTTGCAGTTTCTTCCTCAGGATAAGCTGTAACTGCACTGAAATACCGGTGGGAGACCTCAGGGTAAACAGCAGCCCATAATACTTACAGGGATTGTGATGGGAAAGGGAAAGGGGATGGCGGCCCTACTTGTAATAGCACCAACACCCCACAGAGCACCACATCTCACCGACCTGTTGAGTACTTCCGCGTCCTCTCGGAGTCCTTGTACAGGGATCCCATGATATCCCCCATGGATCTGGAGATCCTCATCTCGTGCTGTTTGCTGTTGTTCGGCTGGAGGAGCTGGGAATCAGACAAAGGGAACGATCAGGCTCTGCCACACTACCCAAGAAGCATTAAAAAAAAGTGTGCGTAACCTAGAGGGACCCAAAAATGATTCGCAATTTACAGCTGTTAATAAAATACTGTAAAAAATGAAACCTTCTCCATGCTCCCTGTACTTCAGTGGCAGTCCAAGCACTGCAGAGGTTCCTCTCTAACAGAGCAGAGGGACAGACAGCAGATGATTTGGCTTTGCTAGGTAATTCAGGTTAGAGGGAAAGCAAAGAATTTCAAATCCAGCTGGTAACTTAAGTGTAGTCTGAGTTATATTGGCAAGACTTGGTGGTGGTGGCCAATCCTACCAACGTAACGTGCTACAGTGCGTTGTGATTTTGTGATGATTTTGTGCACGACCTCAGAACTGCACCTCCTCACATGCAGTACATGTTTACACGCTTCAGGAAAAGCTAGACCAACTCCAAAGGGATACGTGAATCTGCTGGGCTGCCCTGCTCTGAAGTAGCTGACTTGTAAGGCTGCAATATTCCTGCAGCTAGGAGCACGTGGACTTAGGAAACCCCAACTGATGGCTCAGTTTACCCCCAGGACTCCGGTCCCTGCACCTTTTGGGAGGCTTTCAAAAGGAGCAGAGGAAATCCAAGTGCTGCAAGCACCAGCAGCAGCCTAAGGACAAGCACGAGGAGTTTCAAGGCTCTCAGCCTCTCTGGTACTTCTAGGAAATATAAGGAAGAAACAGAGTTGCAACATCTGCAAATCCCTTGTTTTACAGCCTGTGCTTGGGGCAGAACGACATGTGCTTTGGCAAGACACTCCGTGCAGGCGAGGTCAAGCTAACAGGCTTAACTGCAAAACCACTGAGCTCAGGGAAAATAAATAAATAAAAACAAATAATAATAATAAAAAAAAGACAGTCCCGCATGACACTGAAGGATTCTCTGGGTTGTTCTCCCTGGCTGTCAGCATTTCAGCACCACAAGGAGGGAACGGTCCCTGGGCTGCCACCCAGCACCTCCTCCTGCATGTGGAGAGGATGCAAAGGGCCTCCCCAGGCCAAAAAACAAAGAGGAATCCCTGGGGGCTTCCTCGTGTGAGGATTAGCACAGCATTTAACCCTTCACAGGTTGCAGGAGGAGTGGGAGGGAGCTGAGCTCGGTCTCCAGGCTGCTGCCACAGGAAGGTTTCAGAGCAGCTGAGGCAGAGCAGGGCAGAGCCCCCCGAGGACCAGCTCGCCCTCCGTCAGACTTGTTTCCACTCCCCAATAACAAGGCGCCTCGCTTCGGACACAAAAGAGCAGAGAAGGTGAAGAGCTCACATTCGCTTTCTTTGGAGCGCTCACAAGGATCCGCAGGCTCTTCAGGGAAGGGCTCAGCTCCAACTGTTCCAGCGCTTTGTCCAAGTCTTCCTGGGATTTCAGCGGGATCAGGAGCTGGAAGGGATTGAACAAACACCGGAGCACGGCAGTGTCACACCATTGGGCAAACAAAGGAAGCCAGATCCTCGCGGTGAGCAGCTTGGGAATCGGGGGACAAGGGAGGAACCCGAGGAGGCGGATGGAAAACAGAGACCCCATGCCCTTCAGCTTGTCGAGCTCTAGTGTTTTGTTCCAAGTTCTCATCTACCATGGAACAGACGCAAGAATCACAACAAAAACCATCTGCGAGGAGACAGCTTAAAGGTCACATCACCGATTCAGCTAGTGGTCGGAGAGGCCTGAGATGAAGCCTTAGGCTTGCTGCCTGCTATGCTGGGGCTGCTCTGATCTTGGAGTCTGTAGACAAGACCTGCTGCTATCCCGTGCCAAATCAGCCCCGTGCATGAGAGGAGTCTGTGTTTCCTCCTGGAAAACAGACTCGCAACGGTGCTCCAGGAAAAGCAGCGAGCTGCACCCAAGCGTTTACCCTGGGAGATCCTCGGTGGCCTCCTTACTGCTGCAATCTGGGCTTCTGTGCACTGGCACAGCCTCCCTGGTGTCTGGGCATCAGATGAAACGGGAACATCTCGCAAACCGGCCTCAAACTCTTTGATGTGAGAGGTGTGCACTGCTTTCCCTGCAAGAACGGCTTCTTTGACATCCAGCAGGACAAATTCAGCTCTGCTCTTTAGCAGGTCAGAGACACACAGTGCCCTGCCTCTCAAGCAGCTGAAGGTCCTGCTGTAAGGGGCAGACTATTGCCCTCCTACCTCCTGAAGGAATTCGACCTCCTGGCATTGCTGTGTGCTGTACCACGTCCTGCAGATGGACTGAAAAGGTCCCAGTGCCCCAAACACAACTATTTCCCTCCCCCTTCTAGGGCACTCTGCCTAATATCATAAAAAACAGGCCAGAGTACACATGGGCTCTGCCTACCAAAGGGACCGAGCGGCCACAGCTCCCAGTAAAGCCCCACTGGCCTTACTGGGAGCCACAGCTGCCCTGCCCTTCTGAAAGGCGGCTCTCTGGGTGCTCAGAGTTCATGCCCCAGCCACAGCAAACGCCTCAGATCCACTGCCTGAGAAGACGCTCAAAAAGGTGCCTGTGTCTCCCCTTTTGATCCCAAGGTGTTGCCACCGGTTTGGCTGTTGGCCTGTAGGTAAATACGCCTCAGACTGCATGCACTAAGGCCAGGGCTTTGGGGATGAGCAGGTCCAGGGAAGGCCCTGGCCAGCAGAGACAAGGTTTCGTTTCAGGAAACTCCTACAGTCACCTCTTCCACCCCGAGACCACAGCCTGAGCCTGCCAAGCTTCGTTTCTGGTGTCTGCGTGGCTGCTGTGTGCAAGCACCTCAAGGCTTAGGTCGTGTTTCTCCTCTCCTGGGTGAAAGGGAGGTCATCTTTCATCCCAATTTTGCAGACAGGGAGCTGGGTCATACACAGGCTACCTATTTTAGAAGCTAAACACCAGGCTTAACATCGCCATCCCTCAAGAGATCAAAGCTGTGGGTAGGAGGGAGGCCTGAGCTCACACCTACCTAAGCATCAAACTCTAGGCTGAAGCAGGGGTGTTCTTCTGGTGTAAGGTATGCAAACACGGTTGATAAATTCCTACAAAAAGCCAAAAGAGACTCTAGATCAAAGCTTTTAGCACACTCACCCAGGAAGGGAGTGAATTAGGTTGTGCAGCCTTTGTCCAAAAACTATTTTGTTATTTGTGTGTCAGAAAAGGCCTCTAGGAGGAACCTGAGAAAGCCTTGCCACAGAGTGCACCGCAGCCTGTCAAGGAAGGGACTCAAGTCCTCAACCAAACCAGATGAGGGAAAATTCAAGAAGATGAACCTAACCAAGTGGGGTTTGACAGAGAACACCAACACCAGTCTTGTTTGGGCTGGTCCTCACAAGCCAGGCTGGAAATAGATTCCCAGTATTGGTTGTGTGTGAGGGGAAAGTGCTCACCAGGCAGGTATCAACCACTTGGGGCTTTCAAAAGGTTAAACCACAAGTTCACAGTTAAACTTTGGGGTCTTTATGAATCACCCAGGGTCATAGCAGATATTAGACAGAAAGAGTATTGACTGAGTCTCCAAATGCTGCACAGCTGTCCATGTACAGGCTGTTTCCCTCAGCAGCAGAACCTGAGGGAAATTCTCTCAGTGTTCTGCTTAACCCTCTTGAAGTTCACAAGGATCCCATGGATGCAGAAAAGCTTTCTCTTGACTACTTGCCCAAACAGAAATGAGACCAGTGGAGACCTGCTCCCCCTCATTCCACCCACGAGCAGGAATTGACTCTGAACTCCAAGCGCAGTCCCACTGCTCACCCATCTCCTTACTGAGCTCCTCACAAGCATTCAGAGCTGCAATCCCTCAGCTGCTGCTCTGAACAAAATGTTCTGCAGGTCACTCCATCTCGCTCCAGGATCACAACATTAACACATTTGCATGCCTGCTCCAGAGGAGCCAAAAATATCAGGCAGAAATTGCCCTCCTGTAATAGGGCCCGGAGCCAGTATTTGGCTTGGCTTTACCTATCACCCGCATCTGGCGAGTAGATTTTGCTCCTTTTGGCTTCCAGACTGGGGCACATATGGGTATCAGGACCAGATATCTACTGGGCATGAAACTAAATATAGGTCCATGCAGGACCATGGCAGTAGGGTGAATGTAACTGACTTTATTCTGCCTACAGAGCAAGCATTCATGGTGAAGAGCAGAATTTACCCACACAGAATTTTCACTAAATGCAGTTTATTGGATTTTCTTCTTGCTTTTCAACAGCATACTCCACTGTAATCTGATGTTGTAGTAAGGGGCTTGGTAGTCAGTCCTCTGCAGTCTAAGAAAGTGATTTCACAGGGTGAGTTTTCACCAACCACAGCTTTATTGCTAGGACTCACTGCGTAAGACACTGCAGAAAGCCAAAGAATAGTAGGAAACGGGGTTAGGGAAAAAGCTGAGAGGTCAATTAGTTCATCTTCCTGCCCAATGCAGGACTGACTGGCATCAACAATTCTCGACAAATGTTTGTTAAATATGCTTTTAAACAGCCCTCCCCCCCCCAACAGAGCTTCTACCGTTTCCCTAGGCTTTAACTCTCCTCAGCCTTCTGAAACGATGCTGAGAAGTGACAGTTGCCTCAAAAGCAACGTTCAAAAGGAGGTCACAGAGGGGAACTGGTGGCACACAAAGGTTCAGTGATTTGCCCAAGGTCACGTCACAAGTTGGTGACAGAGATGGGACAGGGGAAAACTTCGCCACACCTGGAGCAGCCGGTTAGCAGTGCACGCAGATCAAATTCAGACAGCACTTGCTGTAGAGGACACTTCCAAGCCATAACACAGCCAGCTTTCTGAAAGTCACCACACCGTGCTGCCCATGGTCAGGCACGATTTTGCTGTCCTGCTGATCAGAGGGATGACAGCAGCCTACTGCTAACATGCAGACATGCCCTGTGTGGTACACCCACAGCCAGGCCCTGCTCTTATCTATACCAGCCCAAACCCGTTGATTCCATGGGCCCACCAGGATGTGAATCATGCGTGCCCCTGCTCCACCCAGCTGGCATGCTCATCTCGCCGACCTTGGCTTCAGGACTCCCGTCTCACTAGGACAGGGACTGCCATTTACTAAAATTTTGTATGGGACCGCTGCACTCTGTGTAATTTCGGCCTACAAGGCACTACAGCAAGAGAAACATCCAGTAGCTAAAAAGAATTGCTGCAGAGCTCCCTTTGAGTATGAAGAAAGGGTGAAACACGTCCTTGGAATGAGCCTGTGAACAAGCCACCTCCGAGACTTGAAGCTGTGAGACTAAACAAGGCAGAGAACACGCTACAGGCCCTGGAGGGTCACCGTGTGGACATAGTTTATTTCCCCAAAGGTCAATGTTGTCTGTTTATAGTGTTTCTACAACAAGCACCCTGAATTGCTACTGCTTCCCACGTGTATAGTTTCTCATAAAGAGGAATTTTGATGTATATAAAAACAACAACAAACCCCTGAAGGTTCTCCTCATCCCTATGAAGTTAGGCCCAAAGGCCTACTTAAGGTCCTGCTGTGTTCTCTGCACATGCGCAGATTACAGTCTCTAAAATGGGATAAAATGCATTATTTAAGCTTCTGTTTGCTGTTGTTGGAAAAAATTCCTCTCTTCCAGTGGAAAGAAACCTGGAATGAAATGAGTCATTCCTGGTGAATTCAATGGCAAGCTTTTCCTGGGAGGGCTGTCAGAGAATGCCCGAGATTAGAAACCAGACCTCATTCAAAGCTAAAGCCCAGAGGACACTTTGGTATCGTTAGGTATCTATTAATAAAGAACAGCAACTTCTGGTGGGTTAAATCTTAACTGAAAGGGAAGGGGGGGTGCCTCACAAGAAAACATTGAGCGTACCAAAACTGACACCCAAGGATTGCTCCCTTCTAGGTAAAGGCCCTCAGCAGCAGCCTGCATGTGCTGCTTTCAGACCCACTGCTGGGCTCAAGGAACAGGTTGAAAAAATACAGTGTATAAGAGGAAGGTCAGAGTAGAAAGGTCCTCAAGCCTTAAAATGCAAGGATTGCAAAGGGAGGGTGTCTTGGTCATTTGAATGTGGCCACAGGATCCACTAGAGGAACGTACAGTGAGGCACATTTCACTGCAGAACTAATCACAAGAAAATGCACAGGGTTCTGCCACTTTGGGGTGAAACAAAATCAGTGCTGAAGAAAAGTATGCTGGTTTAGTCACACTGGCCTTCATGCTCTGGACTTTAGCATTTTCCTGAAACTGCTCCCAAGATGAGGAGCCTTCACATCAAACCCAGACACTTAGTATTCAACTTTCACTTCATGTGGCTCTCATGAAAGCCATTTGGTCTCAGCTGTGCTGTTCTCTGCCTCATGTGTGGGGAAGAAATGCTCTGAAATTTGGTCCTATTGCCCAAGTGGTGTTCACCAAGAAACATCTGCAGCTGCTGACCGTGCAACTAGACGGACAATGTGTCCATCACCTCCCTGAGTTTGGGGACTTTTTTCTGGTGGAAGGTCAATTAACTGACGACATCAATTAATAAGCCTTAACTGAAATTATTTTAAGAAGGAGAAAGCCTGGCTTGGAGTCAAGAATACAACCGAAATGCGTCTGGACAACAGCTCTTGTATGCCTACTAGTGAGAATACTAGTAAGAGTACAAATTCTTACTAAGAATTTGTAAGAATTCTTACAAAGTAAGAATATTTTTCTTCACATGAATGTACAAAACTAAATCAAGGCCTTCAGAACAAACTATTACTCAATTCTGAAGTAAGCAGTAGGTACCCTAAAACTATCCTTTAGCCATAAAGAGAGGAGAGGAGTACCTCATTGTTCACACAGACCAAGTCCATCGTCTGTCCGAAAGCATCCGTGACTTTCTGCACCACTTCCTTGAATTTGACTGGTCTTGGAAACTGGATAATCCTGTATTTGCAAACAAATATAGCAATAGTATTGAGTTAGTAAAAGCATATTGGGATTCAGTATTAGACTGACAATTCAGAAATAAGGACTGGTATTTTTATATCACTAAACACAGAGGTTGCTCCTTGCTCTTACACTCATACAAATGCTGCTCAACCACTATGCCCAAGAGGAGACTTGACCTACCCTTAAAGAATATCTACCAAAAATCTAGTGCAGCTCCTCTGTTCCTTCCCCTGCTGTGTTGCAGGTTGAAAAGAAGAAAGTCCAGCAGCATTCCATGAGAGAAGCCCCAGGATCACACATCAGCAAGTGATTTATCACCCCCATTTTCAGCAAGCGGCTCTGATTAGGGAGCGGGGATGGAATGGTGCAGTTTGGCATCCTGTGACTCTCCTGTACCATCACACACAGCCACTTGAGAGGTACGTATCAACAGGTACAGCTAGCCCTACACTGATATTACTTGAATTTTCTTTGTTTCTCCCATGCAATTTCGACCATCAGTCTGTGAGTTTCCAACCCTGTGGCCTGCCCTGCCACATTCACTGAGCATCAAGCAGCGGTGATTCCATGAAAATGTCAAGTAGGGAAGGGCGTGCAAGCTTTAACTCCCAGCTCTATTTTTATGGGACCCGTGCCCAAAATCTGGTTATCTTAAGTAAGTGTCATAGGCTGCTAATCAAAGGACATATTTCTGTAGACTTGCAGCTCAGCTGCGGTTCAGCAAGGCTCAAGAATTAAAAAGAGAAAAGGATCCAACTGGGCACCCTGCGTCCCTGGTAAGAGGCATTTAATGACTTCCAGTGTGGAACCACTTTGAGTGCACACAAATCCCAAGAGGTACTATGGAGAACAGGATGATGAGGCAAGGCTCTTGCATATAAAATTCTAGTTGATTTCAGGGGAATTAATCCTGCTGTGAGCTCATCTGCAGCTGGCTGAAGTCAGTGGGACATTGTTGGGTAAAAAGGGTAATTTGTCCCTGTACACAGAAAGGGACTGGGGTGGGTACGTACCTTTTCTCTCCTTCATATTCAAACTTGATCCTGACATTTCGCTGCTGAAATTAAAAACAGAAAACAGTTAGGTCCCAAACAGTGTCCTGGACTGACACGCAGATCCAAACCGCAGAGCAGTTCTCAGGGAGACTCCCCTAACTCTGCTGGGTGTCTGATCTATTTAGGGCCAAGTTTCCTGCTGGGCTTTAGGGGAACTCCACTCCTTTGCTAATAAGTGTACTTGCCAAAAAAAAAAAAAGTCTTCTGTAAACAAGAGGACACTTACTCATGTCAAGAAGATGGGGATAAATTCTTTTTGGTTGTGCCCAGTGACAGGATAAGAGACAACAGGCACAAACTGAAACACTTGAGGAGAAACTCCTTTACAGCAAGGGTGACTGAGTGCTGGAACAGGTTGGCCAGAGAGGCTGTGGAGTCTCCTTCTCTGGAGATATTCAAGACCTGCCTGGACACAATCCTGTGCAATGTGGTCCAGGTGATCCTGTTCGAGCTGGGGGCTTGGACTAAATGATCTCCAGAGGTCCCTTCCAACCTTAATCACTGCGTGACTCATCTGTATAATATTAATAAATTGCACTTAGACAAGGGCAAAAGGGCAAGAAGCAAAGTCTATCAGGCATCACTACTCCATATACAGTAAATATGCACCCTGAACTCTAGCTCACCCCAGGAGAAACCTTTAGATTTGCCCAAATAAGTTCCAATGGATTCAGACTGGGAACACAACCTCACAGACACTAGTAAAAACCACTTCTTCCCTCCTCTATTTGTGTATATTTAGCAGCTAGCGTAAGACCGAAAGAAGCCTTTTCATTCATTCAGCTTCTCAGACTGAGCCTGAGCCAAGCATCCCTCTAGCATCCCTTGGCTCGTGCCAGGACTTTTCAATGGTATCCAAGGCAGATCAAAAACCCTTTTAACTTCCCAGACCATGTTGTCACCCCAGTTAACCAGGGCTCTGCTCCCACTAATCCACACGAGCCTCCTCAGACTGTGGCTTTCATCCCATGGTGAAAAAAAAAATCGCCACCTCCTTCAAAAGTACAGCCCCAGGGAGGACGCGGTCCCTCACCACCGGGGATAATCCCTGACTGGGTGGATGACAGCCCTTCCTGAGCAAGGGCCTTATCTCTAACCCTGGATTTCCAGCGTGTGAAGGCACACTTTCCATCCTCTCAGAGGGAAAGCAGAGCTGCAGCAAAACAGCTTTGACTCTAATGAGGAAAATGAGCTGGCCGGGTGTCCTTAGGTTTATTTTTAAACGGGCAGCTCCCTGAGCTCTGCAAACACCCAACGAAGTTCAGGAAGTTAAGCCTAGAGAAGACTCAGTCAAAAAGCTTAAAAACCCTGGCAGATATAGGGTAGCACACTGCATCACCTGGAACACATCCTTTTTAACTCTGCTTGTGGCTTTTCTAGACAGGACTGGAAGAACCAGTGCTGGGACCGTCACAAAATGGGGCTTTTCAGCAGTGTTACAGGCACTTACATCAGCTTGGTGTCTGCAGCCAGTTCTCCAGACCCACAATGTTTGGACAAACTCGTGGTTTGTTTCTAGACCCAGGCTCAAACCGTTAAAATACCAATCCAGGTATTTTTGGACAAAACCGTCCAAAATTGAAAAGAAAAGATGACCATAACAGACCAATGTTGAAGGTCCAAATCACTGTAGAGAGACAGCCAAATATGTGTGGAATTGCCAATGTTGATTAACAGTTTGGAAAAGAAAAAAAGAAATGGGCTCTCATGCCATTTTTTATTTCATTTATCTGAATAAAATATTCAGATATTCTATCTGAATAGGGCCTGGCTAATTCACTTCTCCTGGATGCTGGAAGCAAATCAGCCAGTGTGGATTCACAGCATGCAACCCTGTAGAGTCCTTTTCCAAAACAAGAGAAAAATCAGGACAAGGAACTTTCGAGGTTTCTCCTTACAAAAGAGCAGGACGTGTAAGGGGAAAAGCTCATGCAGCTCCAGCCTCACTGCAGGAAACCTTTCAAAACACAGGTTTCACTTTCAGCGCAGACCTGAAAGCTGCACTGGGCTGGGATGGAGCACACACGGCGTGTTTGTGCTGAGCAAAACAAATTCCGCAGACAAATAAGTTTTAAAAAACAGCTTGTGGCTGGGAAACGTCAAAACACTTGTGTAAAGCTCCAGAGAGACAAGAAAAGGAAAAAAAGAGCCACGACCCTGCTGCATCCTTTTCTTCCACATCAACAACAGGGCTGATGTGCTGTGGCCCGAAGCCAACAGAAGTACGCCAGCTGCCCCACATTGCTCTGCTCATTTTTCTGAGCAAAGCAGTGAACACACTGGCTGCATCAGAGGAATGAAAACCCACTTCGTTTGTTAACGAGATTATTAGGGTTTTGGCTGATGTAAAAGCCACTAACCTCTTGCCTCCCTCAAAGAAACCAAGGTCTTAAACATGTAAGCATTTTGAAGAGTGGAAATACATATATGTTTATACATATATATATTCTGAGGAGTTGGTTACGCTTATTTTGCAGTTTCCCCTTGGCTTGCTCATGTTTTTGACTCACTGCTAAAGCTGAATTCATCACTGCCACCAGCAACAAATACTTTTTTCCTTTAAAAAAAGTGGGCAGTGCCCAAAGTGCTAGGAAGTCCCAGGAGGACGCAAAGCACTTCCTAAACGCTGGAGCGGCCTGTGATTTTTTACACCCATGGAAATCTGGTTTGGAGCAACTTGTTTGAGATCACACAGGGAGCCTGGGGCAACGCCAAGTGTCGGAGTGAAACCTCACACGAGCCTGCATCCAGCGCTTCAAACACGTGATGAAGAGGAGGCAAAATGAGCATCTTTTCCGTAAGGACCTCAACACAACATGAGGGTATTGAGGCAGAAGAGGCACCAGTTGTGCAGGCTGCTGGGCCCCCCTCACTTTTGTAATTTTGTGAGGAATTATGGCAACAGCAACTCTTCTTTGCACAACCCAGGCCGCGCTACTCGCCCTGCCTAGGCCTCCCTGCTGTCAGATGTCAAATGAGATTAATGACGGACTCTTTCTGCCCCACAATCAGAAGGCCATTAGTTGGTAAAGGAGAAGAGGCTGAGATGTCTAAGAAGGGTGCGTTAAACACAGCAGCAAGGATAAGGCCTTGCTGTGAGGAATCAGCCCTCATGCTAAGCTGCAGTAGATGTCTGCTATGGTTTCATGGAAAGCTTCAAAAGCAAGCAGGGGACACCATGGTGCTAGGACATGAGGTGATGAAATAGAGCAGCCAGGTCCAAAATTTAGACATTTGGTCTCCTGGGCTTCACGTACTTCAGCAAGCACCGCGTTCTCATACAACGTGGCACTGGGGAGCCTGAGTCTCAAATGGCGCCTTGAGGCCCTGCTGCGACACAAACAAAACCAGCGACAACACTGACAGGAAATACCACAGTAATTCCCTTCTTTTCTGGAATAATTTCTTCCCCGAGATACTTGTACTGGCATTTCCTCCAGCCTCGCTAACAAATGGCTTCTGGTGTTTTACTCTTTCTTGCCATCTGCCTCGGAAAGGAAAAAGCAAAGCCACTGCAGTGGCCACAGATACATCACCATCTTTCCAGGCTTTCCAGAAGGTATTTTTAGCTCCTTCCTTAAAACTTCTAATTTCACTAAAAGAGGAAAAAGCCCACAGCCTCCGAGCACTGACGGGGCTGCAAACGACGTGCTTGGGGTCAGGGTGAAGGGGAATGAGATGGTGGTGAGGGGGAAAAGTCTCCTCCACCACAGCCCTTGAGCAGGGGCTCGGTGGGGGACGTGGGGTGAGCACAGCTGTCCGTGGAGCCCTCCAATGCACCGGGGAACCAGAGTGAGCTGGTTCGGATTAAGCGAGAAGTTGGAAAAATGGAAAAAGTGCTTCCAAACGAGGTGAATCATGATCTGCTACAGAGATCCCTGAAGAGCCGACTGCTGTTTGTAATAAAAGCACACACAGAGAGAAGCAGAACACGTAGTGAGGCCCAAAATGGAAATGGCTTCGGAGGAACAGGAGGTGCTGAGCACCCTCAGCCTCTGTCTACCCAGAGGGGTGACCAGACTGGGGGCACGGGCCCAAACTGGTAGAAGACATCTGACCACCCAGGGCCATCCTGGCTACATCACCACGGATAGGGAAGGGATGACCAGTCCTGCCAGCAGACGCCCAGCAAGACACCCCTGACAGTGTGTTAGCACGGCACCGAGAGCTGAAGCACCAAAAATTGCCATCCTGCAAAGTCCTCAGCCAGGGTTAAGTTCAAATTCGAGACTCCCCTCATCGTGGTCTCTCCTCCTCTTGAATTCAGCTAATGAATTCTGAACCCAGAATGAACCAAGAGGGTCATTCCAGTTTTGCTCTTACCCACCCATGACACCTACTTTGCCTCAGTTTCCCCTCTGGGTAAAATTGGGTAAAATAAGGGCAATGAAGGAGATCAATTTCAGCATGCTGGAGGGTAAAACATTTTCAGCTCTTTCATTTTCTACTTGTTGGCTTAGGAAACAATGAGAAAACCCCACAGAGCACTGTGGCATTCAAGGACTGGAGATTTAGTTACTCTTTCATACAAAGCCACAAAAAGGTGGGTTTTCTCCTCAACTTCTGGCTTCAGCCAAGAGAAATAAGCACCACAGAGCCAGGCCAAGGGGACTTCTCTACCTCCCCAACAAGCATGTTGTTTGGATTAGTCCTGTGCTCACCCCTGCTTTTAGCAACGGGACGTACGTTACAAGCCAGACAGCTGGACCGTGTCCCTAAACCACAATAGGAGATGACTAATCCGCGTCATTAGGAATTATCCACACAGAACCCCCACGCGCTTCGGGCTGTTCAGCAAGCCGACAGAAAGGGTTTTGTCTGGGATTGCCCCCTTCTCCTCTTGGTGGGTGGGAGCTACGAGATACCCTGGTCCCCCCGAATCCTTACAGCTTTCTTCCTCCAAATAAGAAAGACCAGCAAGTGAACCCCCGAGGCCAGTGGAAAGACTATGTCTAGAGAGTTTGCTGCTCCTTGTTACAGATATTTTTGTTTTATACAGCAGCACAAATCACAGATTTCAGGATGTCCATCCAAAACAACCTACCTGGCATGGAATATTTTTTTCCCAGGAGGATTTCTGCTGGGTGTTACCCTTGTAGCACCCAAGTCAGCTCTACAGCAGCCAAGGGGAAGCCTCCTCCCCAAATCCTTGGGACTCCCACTACCTTTGCCAGATCCAGCCAAGCCTCTCCCAGCCGATGCTACTCCCCTCTTGGTCTCTTACTTCTGCCCCCATGGTGTGGGAAGACTCTGCAGCTCTCCTCACAGCAACTGGACCCCATTACTGACACCATTATGTTACCCAACAGTAAAACTGAGGTGATAAAGCCAAACTCCTTTTTAGGCTGCTTGAAGATCTACAGAGAGCCCTAGAACACAAGCTATATTTTATCCCGGTTATGAGCAAGCCTTATCCTGCCTTCAACTTGCCAAAGGAAAGAGAGTCCAGAGGTAATTCACTAAAAGAACAACTTTTAGGTCAGTCTGACACTTGCTCTGCACGGGAAAATGTTCCCGACAAATATCAGCCTTTATTGCTGTGGGAGAACTTGCAATCAAAATTAACGTGGCAGAGGAATTGCTAGCTGTCATCAGCTGTGATAGAGGCCCACGCCAATGCCTCGTCATTAGACTGAAGCACAGCAATGACAACCAGCCTCGTACTGCTAGTTGCCAAGTGCTATTTATATAATTAAATGGATGTGCACATAAACAGACAGATGCAAAAGAAGTTAATATAATTGCTTCTTTCTCCTCCACGTTTCTGTTTGGGGTTTCTAATTCTTTGCGGTTTCCCTTCTTATCCCACTCATCTTTTTCATTAGGGATCACAATGCACATCTTTATGCTGCCATTTCCTCCTGCCCTTCTCTCACATCACATACAAACAGAGCAACTGCTATAAACTGCCTCTGTTTGTTCAGTCCAGAAGATTGCCTGAAAGGACTCCTTCCAGCCATGCCAGAGGATACGCTAGGAATAAAGGACAGATAAAAGAATAAAGGAGGAATAACAGAGCTGAGGATGCACTAGGAATAACATCAGGATGATCTCTGTGTTCCCAGAAAACTATTCTCTTTTAAAGATTGGGGCTCACAAGTAGAAGGAAAATGGTGTCAACCTCTGACCCTCTACCCTGTTTTCTCACAAGGCACAAAGGCATCATAAATAGTGGTTTCCACACCTGACCCGATCCTGGGAGACTCAAGTTCAGCTATCACATCTGCTGCCAGCTTCCTGGGCAAACTAAATGATGGAACTCGTTTGCATCGTGCATCATGTATCGCTGTTCTCATTTCCAGTTTGTTCTACCATGGAGCATAAGACATCCAGAAACTCAGCCTTAGTCCAGAAACTCATTTGTAATGAAAGCAAACTAAAAAAAAAGAAAGATTTTTAAGCATTTTGCCTTAGGAGAAGTTCATTCCATAAAACGATCTAAAGCACAACTGTCATTATCTTTGGGAAGAAATATTGTGTAGCACACACCACCACAGACTACTTTCTTGTGTGGCCCAGTCCTATCAGCAATACGATCTGGCAGGCTCCAGATTTCATCTTCTGTCAAGACAGCACTGAGGAAGCCCTCCAAGAGACAGGGATGAGGTAGCATTTTGGTTGCATTTCTTTGTGGACCAAAAAAAAATGCTGCAAGTCACAGAGGGACAAGACAGTTAGTCAACACATTCTCGTCTGAAGTGTTTTTCAGCGGAAATTTGGAACGCCGACCGAAGGATTCCCATGCCTCAGAAAACCATTCTTCCACAGAAAAAAAATAACTTTTTTTTTTGCTAAATCTAAGAACTGAACGTCCAGACCAATGTGTGAGCATGTTGCTACAGGGCCTCATAACAGACACCTACAATGAGAATCCCAAGAGGAGAATCGAGCGTCTAAATGGCCCGTGCCTTATCCCCCGGTCCAAGAAAGGAGAATGTGCATTGCATCGTTCAGCCCAAATCAGCCAACTTCATCGTAAAAAAAAAGTGGGAACACCAAGTTCCAAAGGAACAACAAATCACAGGCATGACATTTCTAAAACAATTTCCTCCTAGCTCCTGCCATCAGATTCTAAAAGAAAAAAAAAAAAAGACCCAAACAAGTCAATTAGATGTTTCTGAGCTGCAAACATGAAGCGAGTCCCCGCTAATTCCACCTACTTTGGCCACTCCCCACCTCACAGACTAGACTCCCATCGTCCCGCGAGCCAGACTTGTTCCAGCTAGGCCAATTAAGTGAAGCAACAATTCGACATACTCCAACGCCCTTCATCTCGTGGGGCCTGTTGGTCTGAATCCTCAGCCCCGGATGCGCGAGGGGTGCGGGATGCTGACTACTTGCGCCTCCTCCATCGGAGAGCTCTGAGTAATTCTGAGCAGGCAGCTACAGCCGATCCGCTTATGGATAAAAAGAAAAACAGTAAAGGAGGTAATGCTTTTCCAAGCATCCATGCTGTAACTGGGAAGAACAGTTGGATTCCTAACACGATAAAAGACTAAACGCATGGGGCAGCCAACAATTCTAAAGCTGATAGCAGAGCACAACGTGACCCTGTTAGCGAGGTGTAAGTGAGGATATGGAGTGGATGGGCTGCGAATACTAACTTGTTTGCAAGAATTCAACTTTATGAAACCTTTGCAGTTAACAATTCAAACAGTTTTCACTATCATTTTCCTCATTTTTGACTAAATATCTGGTTAACCATACATCTGCAGTGTTTACAGCTATAGTTTAGAAAAGCGACAGCAGGAATTTTCTCCCATTGTGAGAAAAAAAAACATGGCATTTAAGAGAAGTCTAAAAAGCTTTGCTGTCCCGAAAGCATCCTGAGATGGCTTGGTATGGTCCCCACCCATCAACTTGCAGAAAACGCTACCCTCAGAGCCATCCAAAGCTGCGCTGGATTGTCTGCTTTGCCTGCAGCTGCAAAGCCAGCTCCGAATTTCTCCGGTCAGTTCTGTAAACATCTTGGATTTATTTCAGCATGAGCTGAACACAACTCCAGTGATTCAACTTGGACAGCTGCTACCGCCAGGACACACTTTAAAACAAGACATGCTACGTGTGCATGTGCTTTCGTCTGCGTGTGTCTAGGAAGTCTGGAGGGATTTGGGAAAAGGATTTTCTTCCTCTACGCTCAAGAGTTTTTTGTTAGCAGCACAAATGCCATTAAAATAGGCACGACAACTGTAAATGACAATTTGGTTTCTTCCTTGCTAGGCATTCAGCAGTTGTGATGTTGATTGCAAGCTTACCCTAAGCCATAGCATTAGAAGAGGAATTCCAAGTGGATTTGCTTGCATACTTCTCCAGCAGCTTCCCCGTACTCCTAATTATTCCCCCTCCCTTATTTTTTTTTGCCTTCGTATTCTGACGACTGTATTTTCTTCACAGCTTTACTTTTGCATGCTATTTGTTCCATATGCAAATCACCTGTTAAATCCCCTTTAGCTATGACGTATTATATCCATGCCAGCAAATAACTTCTAACATTGCTCAAGGGACAAGGTTTTTGCTCACTAAATCAACTCTGAGCACGCGACAGGGCCAAAACGTTTTGTTTCAGGCGCGTAAAGATAAACACCAGTAATTAATATTTAAACACTTTATATAAGAATGACATTATTCCTCCCCGAAGAGCCTGGGTGTCTACAGCTCAAAGTTGGCAGTCCATCTTTAAAATATCTGAAGTAAAATGTGCGTGTGATAAATATTGTATTTCATCAACACCGTCAATAGAAAACATTTGACTAATCTAACTCTTAAAGCTGCAGCGCTTGTAACAAGTTCTACTAGAATCAGTGCTAAGAGAAAGAAGAGCCTTGGGGTGGGATTTGAGATTTAAAACCAGTTTCGTGCTCTGTCTCAATATTTAGGAATGATTTGGAGCATACATTTTTATCCTCTGGTCCTCCATTGTCCCGCTGTGATATGGGGCTGCCTGTAGCTTCTTTGTAACTCTTCAAGAAGAGGTCCTAAAGCTTACGCCGGGGTAAAATTATTTTATTTCTGATGTGCTGAGCTACTACAGCACTTGTTAACCTCATCTCTAACATTTAAACTCCATGCTCCTGGCCTGGTGAGCACCATGCCCACCTCTTCGCTCTACTAGAGTTTGGGCAACGTCTTACCTGTTTGCTGGAGTGGACGCTGTTTTTATTCCTGTTGTTGTCCAGCAGCCCCCCACATTTGCCCAACGCTGCCAAATCCTTCATAATAGAATTCAGAGCTTCTTCTTCATCTGCAAAAGAAGAAAAGACAACTGAAGCACGGAAGGTCACCTCACTCCTGAAAACAGGGAGTAAAAACATAGCATCGTGTATGCAATCTTTCACCCCAAATGGGTCCAAAGTCATGATGCGCAGCTTTCCGGTTGAGGAAGGCATTTTAACACTACACACCACAGCCTCTCCCAGCCCATCGTGTGTGGGAAATGGAAGTTTCTTCATCACAGGAGACACAGATCCCCAGAAGAGCCACATCTGCTGCCCATGGGGCCCTTTCGAGCGGGACCCATAGGCTGGATGTGGTGTTGGGCGGGCTGGATCCAGGTTGTAAGGTGTAAGATGGAGCTCTGTAGGACAGCCATCTCTCCAGACCCAAAAAGCTCATGCAGCTGGTGATGGAGCACAACCCAGCTTCATCTCCTCTTTCCCTCCCTCTTCATTAAAGAGGCTCGGGAGCCACAACTGACTTTAAAGCCTAGAGCCAGTGAGAAACCAGAGGAGAGGATGAGAAACCTGTTAGAAGAGGCAACAAACCCAACTATCCAGGACAGGAGAGAGAGACAGCAAGAGGGCACTCGGTATTTCTGATTCCTGCAGTAACAAAAGGCTTTTGATGGACCCACTTGATATGAAACCAGTCTGTCCCTTTTCATCACCTTTACATCTACATGGCCTCTTAAAGCAGCTATAAACTACTGCGATGCAAAATACAAACCAAAAGCACCAAAAGACCTATCCAGACCGAGGGCACAGCACGTTGTGCGTGCTGCCACGCTCGTGATACGGTCAGGAGGGGCAGATATTAAGTTCATGCAGCTGTTACTGGATAAATACGAATACAGCGACTGCTTTTTGTGGAAAACCAAGGACCCGAGGCACCCCTACGCCAAGCCGTGTGCACATTTAACTCCAAGTCTGCGAGCAGGTGTAAGAGGAAGATGACAAAAATTGCATGAAATCCTGTGGGGACGGACACAAACATGGAGGTTCTTTGCCCAAGGATGTATACGCCGTGGATCTTCATGCTCAGACACAGCACCACCTCCTCTTTGTCTGTTCCTCCTGTGTCTTGTGGGTCACATCAGGACTGAAGCTGTGACAAAAAGGGGTTAAGAAGAAGGCTTCTCGTGTATGATGGGTACCCAGTACCTCATTAAAGGGGGAAAAAAGGGGGAAATGTTGAAATCCAGTATTTCTTTTAAAGCTCAAAAACTCTTTTCTTGTAGTTAATGTGTCTATATAAAATATATTTAATATTATATTTATTCTTTTATTTATTAGATATTTAAGATGTATGTATGAAGTACATAACAGTACAGTCCTCGCCCCTGCCACATTTCCCTGCTCAGTGAGCACGTGGATGTGTTTTTCGGGAGGGACGGCAGGGAACACAAGCTGGGATGCTACAGTTAAGCCCTCAAGAAAATGAGAAGGTTTATGAGAAGGTTTATTGCTAATTCAGGGAAAAAAATAAAAAATAAATAAAAAAAAAGAGAAACAAAAGAACTCGAATTTTCCTACTTGCTGTTGTTGTCGAAAAAAAAAGGGACCCCTGGGGACAAGCCTAGTTTTCCAGGCAGATTTTGTAGTAGGGAAAAAAACCAACACAAAAAGAGAAGAAAAAAAAAACTTATTTTGTGGAGGGGGAAGGGAATGGGGGAGGGACAAATGAAAAAAAAAAAAAGCCACACACAAAAACAAAAAACCCACACACCACCCTCCAGGAATTTTCCACCAAAGCTAGCTGTAATCTCTAAAATGCCTCTCGCCCCCTTTTTTTTTTTTCCGACCCGAGTGACAACAAAAGTTTCCTGAGCGCGATGACACAAAACCCAGTCCCTAATGTCATGGGGAAAACGGGATTTCAGCAGGCAGTGGCAGAGCTGGGCTCCTGCGAGCACGGCCACGCCGCTCACCGCTGTCCTCGCCCCTCTGCACATCCCCGAATACTCCTGGCAGCATCTGTGGGATGTCGCATGACTGCTTGATCCACCGGTGTCCTGCGAGGATGTTCCAGGATTTCCCTGAGTCAGCACTGCCTGGCCTAAAGAGGGACGCGGCAGGGGTTGCTGGAGATGATGGTAATAGCTTTAATAATATTAATAAGCATAATAATACACCACCAAACAGGGACAGTAACATCAAAGCGTTCTGGAGCGACTGTGGCAGCTCCAAGCCCAAACAAAAGCCGACAGCCCCCAAAGCCTGCTGGCCCGTGGACCACGTCCCAGAGAGCTCCCACCACATCCCGCGGGCACCACTGGGGATTAAACGTGCAGCCTCACCTACATGGCTGAAAGCTTCCTTTCCTTAGAAAGTCAAGGCTAAATACCTCTGCCAGAAGAGATTTCTGATATTTAGGCTGCCAACTCAGCCCCCTTCTTCTGCCATCGACTAAAAAGCCGATGCTAAAGAGGATTCCGAAGAGTATGTGAGCATTTTTTTCTTTTATAATAAAAACCGACGTGTCACTTGCCATTAAACTGAAAATACACACCTGTGCCATCAAGGAACAGTGGTACAAAACAAGAAAATTCCTTTCTGTACTAGCAAAAAAGCTTATTTTCTGCCACCGAAGCACGAAACATCTACGTATCAGATGCCCCCTACTTAAGCACCAGCAGAAACACACTATTCCTTGAAAAAACATGTGCCTTCAGTCCGAAAGCTGCAATTTCGGAGGAACTACTGCTGAAGCCTCAGGCGTTCAACAAAAAAATAATAATAATAAAGCAAAAAAAACCCCACACCATGCTCCAAGGTAACCTCGGAGCAGCAGCACGATTTGCACCATCGGTTGCAAAACTGACGCTTCGCAGTCCTCTTTATGACAGCTTTGCTCAGGGACTGATGCTTTCCAGACTAAGCCTCTTGCCCATCCTTATTACAGCTCTTGGGGTCTCCGAGCTGACTCCCTAGAAGGGTGGAGAACTTTGTTCCATGGAAACCAGCAGCCAGCTCAGCCAGCTCAGTCTAAATTCAAGCAAGCAGCTCGCTGGCTAATTAAATCCAAATGCCACTCCCAAGGCTCTAAAGCGAAAGGGGCGTCGCAGGCTGCTCGCTCTCCGGTCGGCTCGGTTCGTGTGAGGTGCAAGCTGGACGGCTCTCCTTGGGGGAAAATGCTGGGGAAACAGCGGGAATGCCATGCCTGAGGGTCACACGAGATCGGTTTTTCCTGCTTCAGCACTAGCAGGACATCCTGAGAAGCCTCCTGTAGCACTGAGGCTACGCAGCAGACATCTTCCCAGGCTTCGCCGCAGCTCCAGAGCAGAGCAGCTGCAAGTTGCACAACGCCCCTGAAGTACTCGGCAGGGCCCGGATGCACTCAGGGACTCCAGAAAACCACTTTCTTTGAGCAACGTGGGCAGGTTCTTGCTCCTGAACAACCTACCGGCTCTGCTTGCACCATTTTGTACGAGTTCAATTAGCAGTGATGAAGGTTGAAGGATGAATTGCTGGTGAAACGAAGCCTTCTCTCTACCCAGCACGACATACAAGCAGGAATTATTTCTTCCAAGGAAGACCAAGGCAAAGAAAAGCTGATTACACATAAGCAAAAAGGAAACGTAAAAACTCAATTGTGTTTGACGCTGGCCCTTCATCCCCAGAGTCTTCTTCCACCCCCAGCTCTTTCTTTCCTTCCAGCCGTTTCCCTTATTAGCAGTTTCATTTCTTTATTCTCTACTTCCCGCCAACCCCTCAATTTTGCCCTTTTTAATCAGCTTCCTGTGACAAAGCTCGTTCGATCACGCTGCCAGCCCACCCGAGCACCACTTCCAACCAAATATAACGGAGGTCTGGAGATTCCCAAAGATAATAATTCCCTAAAGGTTTGGCGTTACATAGAGAAGTCAGACGAGCACTGCCGGGGAGCAATGACCAGCAGAGCTGCAGTGACACGGGAGGGTTGGTCTTGAATAAAAGCACACTGACCCACTTTGGTGAGATCTTGTATCAAAACTGGACTGCCTCCTTCCCTCATCACGTTTTCCACTCAGTAAGACCTTAAGACTCTCAGGTCCCAGGCGCTACCGATGTGAATCTAGGCCACTAAGCGCTTGGAAAAATCAAGTACGAAGTAAAACCAGAAAGCCACAACGTGACACATCTCTCTGCCCTTCAGAGACACGTTTCCGGCGCTGCTGCCCGGCTTCGGTTCCAGCGTCTGTGCAGCAGAGAGGAACCTGGAGTTTCAGTCTTAATACAGCAGCTTACTGCTGAACAGAACAAAAAAAAAGGAGAAAAAAAATATTAAAAAGTAATAAAATAAGGCATGGGAGAAATAGCGAGCCTGAAGGTCAATGCAGACCACCCAAAACAATCCAACAATCAGGAGAGAAAGCAAATCAAGGAGGGACAAAGGAATAATTTAGCTGTGTTCAGATGGTCTAGACAGTGCTGTTATTGTTGGCTTCGCTAATAGGTCATTACTAAGACGCAGCTTACGGTAGTTCCATGGAGCTGCTTCCATCGGCTGTGCAAAAAAAAAAAAAAAAAAAGAAAAAAAGCACCAGCTGGATGAAAAAGCAGAGTCTTGTAAAACAGGATGAGCTCTGATTTCGGCCTCTCTCGCCCACTAGGCAGAGCTTGGGCTGGGAAAAGTTAGGGAAAAGTCCTGGGTGTTGCAGAAGGAACCGTCTTTGAGTCATTCCTAGGCCAGGCAGGAGCAGGCAGCTAAGGGGCCGCACGCTGTCACACACACTTCTGCTCGGATCCGGCGTAAAACCACAGCCGTGACCGCTTGTGGTCACTAAAGATCCCACTGTGCTTTTCGCAGCCGTGGTGGTGCTCACCCCATTCGGCAGCCGTGCCCGTGTACATTCCAGCGGCGCCTGCCCCCGCCAGCACCCACCTCTCAGCAAGGCGATGCAACCACCAGGGACATCCCCGGGAAGAGCGCTGCGAAAGCTGGGAGGGGATGGAGAGAGGATGGGAAGGCTCACGGAGACATTGTCACCTTCAGGAAAAGCGCAAGCTTTGAATTTATTGTGGAAAAAAACATTGAAATGTAATAAAATACAGTGAAAAGAAATACGGAAGCTTGTGACTGTAACATCGATGATCTTAACTCTGGCCTGCAAAGGACATCATCCTTTCATTTGCTCTGGTTTTGGATTAATTGGTGTGAGACATTTCTCATTTGCCAAAGAGAGCCCCAGAAAGCCAAGACTCACCACCCAGCATCGCTCGGTACCCTGCAAAGGGCAGTTCCTGCCTGGACAGACTTTTGGCTAAGTCGTCAGATGGGAGGAGAGATGAGCTGTTGTTTATGCCTCATTTTATGAACAGGAACCTGAGATGGACAAAAGTCTTGACTAAGACTACGCAAGTCTGCAGCCAGAGCTAAATACATTAACAGAGTTTAAATTCAGAAAGGGCTTAATTCGATCTGGCCTTCCTGGATGCATACGAAGGCCACAGAAATTCATTTAGCAGTATCTGTATCACGATCTTGACCTTATATCAAACAGACAGAACAGTTTCTTTCTGAAAGCTGTCCAGAAAGTCTCAGTTTGAAGAGTTCACGCAGTAATTTCAATAGTCTCACTGTAACAAACATCTCTCCAAGTTCCAGTCTGAGTGTAGCTTGCTTCATACTTCATTCATTAGAACTTCATATCTGCAGTGCTTTGGAGACCGCTCTATTAACAGAAATCTCAACTTCTGCAGGTATTCAGACTGACCTCAACCCCTTTTCACCCTTCTTAATTTAAATAGACTGGTAACATACAGCTTCTTAAGCAAGAGTAAATCTTAACTGATTCCTACAGCTCTTTCTAGTTGTCCTTTTCTTTCTTTACAAAGAGCACACAGCAAACATGAGACTAGGATGCAACACTCAATGGCCCCAACACCTTTTCATTTCTATTTGGAGGGTGAGCATGGGCTAGCAGCAAACTTTGCCCATGCATTACAGCAACAGTTCACGTCTACTGGACCGACAGCAAGCTGGACTGCTCACTGCCTTTATCAGGTCAAGGTCATATCAGTTCCCAGTTTGATTCCCTGGTCCAAAAAAATAGACAGCGCTAACCTCTATTAAGGAGGTATCAAAGAACCTTCTTGTGAAAACAAATGCTGCCTTTCCTTCAAAAGCCAACAGGGAAAATGAGCTTGGAGACAAAACTCTTACTGAGGAAGAAAGAGCACCGTTGCTTGTAAAGGACTCAGACCTTCAGGTTTCTTCAGAACCTACAAACACAACCAACGGATATGTCCTGCCACCAGGTTTCAGGCCACGCACAAAATACCAGCTGCACAGATACCAAGTGCACAGACATCATGACAGCAAACAGCAGAAGGGATCAATTAGTAAGTAAACGCTGTCCCAGACAAAACTAGGAGGGAGATCGGTGATCTGAGCTGGAAACACAAGCCAAGACCCTGACTTGGACCATATCAAAAGCCTGTAAGCAAGTAAGGAAGGGACCAGATGCTCTCACAGGGAGCTACAAATACCATTTTGCGACTCGCCCCCCTTAGAAGGGCTGTCTGTATATGACCCGCAGGAAAACAGACTGCTGCACGCATCCATCCCGTGACAGAGATGCAGATAATCCCCCATTTAAATGAAACCCACATGCACAAGCCGTTTTGCTACTGTCTGGAGCAATGTTCAGTATGTGAAGAGGAGAAAAATTATCCCATTACCCTCCCCCGGCCCAGATTGCTATCTGCTGTAGCAGACACCAGTGAAGCACGTTCCCTTTGCAAGTCAGCAAAGTCTCGCCGGCAGCTGGATCCTGCTGTCGTTCACCTTCTTGCAACTCCACCCAAGGGATGGCAAGGTCACCCGTGTACGCCTTGAGGGCAGGGCACAGCTCAGCAGGTCACACAGAGCAATTATACAGGAGGAAGTGAGGAAAGACCCTTCTGATATGCAGGATTTCTTGGCAGGAGTTTGCTCACTGACGTCTTCAGCTGGAGGCGCACACTCTCCCAGATAAATAACACTGCGAGGTGCTGGGGTTTCTTGAAAACACATATCCTAGTTGAGGAATTATGATGCTAAAAGCTACACGATCTGATAGGTATTGAAAGTCATCAATACTTTACCTGCCAAATTAATGCTAAACACTTGTTCTCCATAAATAACAAAATCTGGGATTTCAAAATTTGCTTTTTACAGTGCAACCAGGAACAATAACAAACCCATGTGAGGCATTTAACAGCTACAGATGTCCATCATGCCAAATGCCCCATAAAAAAAACTGTGTTTTTCACACACTGACAACCATCCCATATATCTTTTTCTTGGGTGGTAAAGCTTGTTTTAAGAGTTCCTGCCTCCTATTCCCCATCGTAAGCTATCCCTTGGGTAACCCACACAGCTATCGATAAAATTGCACAGTCAGATCAGAGAACATATTTGAATCAAAACCTTTACAACCTTCTGCCAAAGAGGACAGATTTTAGCAGCCAGCAATTGGCTTGCAGGAAAGGCAAGAATCCATTTTAAAAAGCTAAACCAGTTACCATCTTATACAGTTTTACTAATAATCATTTATCGCATACGTAAGTAATTCTGATAAAACAATGACAGGACAAAACCAATCCCCAAAATATTCAACAACACAAGTAACATTACATTGTACATGTTTGCTTAAGCGTTTGGGCTCTTAACACATCTGTAAGAGCCTTCAGAAAACAGCAAAAGAGAATAAGCTAGCAAATAAATATGTCATGTTGCAACATATTTGAGATATGTTACATGAGATAATGAAGAACTTGAACTGACTTCTGAATTTCCCCAGGGAAAACAAAGAGCTACAGGGAATTCACCTCAGTCTAGGTAAGGTGAGAATGACGCCCTTAAACATTAAGTGATCGAAGCAAACACCAAAACCAAAACCTTTTGAGGACACTGCATAGCAAGTCTTACCACTTGCGTAAAAGTTGTGAGGGCTAAGCCACAAATAGTAAAGTAAGTTTTTCTTGAGAAACGTGAAAGGCTGTGGCACAATCCCGATGTACAGTCATCCTGGAGATTTACCGTGGACTCTTGCAATAGAAACATTCAGGATCTGAAAGGTGTTCGGTTTAGCTCAGCAGGGAGGGAAAGCAGAGTTACATCTGCATTTCATTACAACCCTCCCCTCCCAAAACAGCTGTCCCTGAGAGCAACGTGTGTAGTCAAATTCACACAATGTGTCGCACTCCTCCGCAAGCTTGTCAGATTTCATCCCCCAGTATCACCACATATGCATACAGCAGTGAAATCCAGCTTAAAAGCCATTTTCCCCAGACAGGAGCCATGCAACACCCCAACAGCCACAAGCTGGTTTTGATTAGCAAGAGGGCACACAAGCTCCCCAGCGTTATAGGATAAGAAGAGCTGTATTGTGATGGCTGTCCAAGCTGGACAGGATGGAGATGGACAAAAATCTTTGCCCTTGTGAGGTTTATCCCAAGGTTTCAGACAAAGGCTAAGGCACAAGAAGTGTCTTCCCCCCTCCTTCCATCTTCCTGCAGCCACCTCCTTCAGCCCTGTGGGGCCCTGCAGTAACCTGTAGGGCCAATTGTGTGCTTCACACCCTTTAATCCCCCTTGGTTAACAGGACAGATGTCTGTATTAAAATTGGGTGGTATCTAGGGAGAGAGAGACATTTGCTAATGAGGACAGGGCTAAAGAATATGACTGATGCCCCTCATATCCAGCCAGCAACTTTAGCAACTCAGATCCTGGAGTTGGAGGGACGATGGTTCAAAAAACAAAACAAAACAAAACACAAAACACACATTTTCAGGGATATGAAGGGTTTTCAGTGCTTCACTGGTTCTTGTTGACTTACACTGCAATCTGTTACCACAGGGCAGTGGTGCTCAGTTAGCCCAAGCAGAGCCAAGGCCCAGCTGCCATGGCTCCCCAAGGCTGCAACGGGGTGTACAGGCCCAGCCATGCTCCCATGCTGTGGGGACCCCAGGGTGCCAATCCCACCCACATCTCTTCATGTATTCACTACTTAAACTCTTCCCCCACCTTCCGCAGATGCCATTCTGCTGTCAAAACAGTTGAAGTGGAGGCCAGAGCCATGCTGGTCCCAAATGGGTCCCCAGCATGAAGCAATGTTAGGGCTGGGCCTCACAAGAAGAGCTCTTACTAGCTCTCCTCTCCTTAGACTATTTTTATTTTTAGCTGACTTGACAAGATCGTCACTCAAGTCCTACCCTGTGCTCTTCTATAACTAATTGAGAGCTTGCTACTTGCTTCATCTGTTCACCTCGTTCCCATAGCTCCATGTCTGTTCCCCATCAGCAAGGGGGATAAGGCAACCCCATTCTGGGGCAGGAATGTGGTCACATCCACACACGTGTTGCTGTGCCATTAGCTCACAAGGAGAAAGAATAGGCCATGACGTGTTTTGCTTACTGACGGAGGTGTAACAGGGTAAATCACCTTGCTTCTAAGTGCTTCTAAACTTATCTGTGGAACACGGACTGTAAGGCAGACCTTGCTTGCGAAGCAGCTTGAGACCCGCAGGTAACACGGACGGAACAAGAGCCCTCGCACGACAAGTTGTTCGCTAGCCGAGTGCCCAGGTCCCTGATATTGAAGCTCATAAAGCAATATAAAGCACAGCGAAGATTAAATAAATCTCTGTTAGAGAAAGAGCGAGCGTTTACCCTGCAGAGCACCAAAGACAAACTCAACCCAACCTTGACCGCTCCAGCTGCTGAACGCTCCCTAGCCATGAACCCACTCCCGCGCTGGATGGCTCCCAGTTGCAGCCCTCAGGAAGACAGGAGGCAGGGACAGGAATACAGCTGCAAGATTCAAGGCTTTCCTGTAAAAGCACAGAGCTGCTTTGAGATAAACCGGGCTAAATAGCTGCCTTTTGGACAAACCGGTTATCATCTCGCATTCGTTTTCACATATTAGTCTCCTGAGGCTTCTAGGGGACCTGCAAGCAAGGACTCGACCCTTAAAGAGCAAAAATAATGACATTTAGGAAACGTTTGTGTGCTTACAGCTCCACTGAGAATTGAAAAGAAAATTTCAGGGGCTGTTTTTATGGCACAATGCATTTTCTCCCATAGCATCTGCCCCCAAAACTCCTCACCACTTCAAAGGTGCCAGGTGCTGTTTTCTCTCCCTTGACCCACAACCACCTTTAATAGATTTTTTTTTTTTTTTGCCAACCTTCCCTTCTGCTCCACAGACACTAGCTACCTTTTCCTTTAACAGATTAACATAATTAAATTAAACTTGGGGCAATTTTTCCAGCTTCTTTTCCAGTTTTCCTTAAAATCTGCTGCTTCTGAAGAAGGTTTTATGTACCTAAAAGGCAGCCTGTTTTTTTCCACCTCTATCAGTTTGGTCTAATAAAAGATATTACCTCTCCCCACAACCTGCACCTCTCTTGAGCACACTTGAAAGGAGAAAAATATTTACACAGTGAGAAATGTAGCTGGCAAGTTATTTCCCCTGACTGCCTCTGATACCTTTGAAGGTTATTTGCAGGCTCATAAAGACCTCTTTCTCCCTCCCAACTCAGCTACTTCCAATGCTCAAAGTCACAGCCCAGAAGCCGTGAACTCTTCATCTGTTGCTGTAGCAATAGCTGCAGAGTCCCAAATACAGCAGTGCAGGTCTGATCCGGCACTCCCAGGTGCCCCAAGTGCCTGGTGTGACCCGAAACAGGAGTCCTGAGAGCAATGTTGCCAGGAAAGGGAGAAGGAGCTTAAGTCAGACACCTCTTGAAAGTAAAAAAGTAAAAATAGAAAGCCTGATGTGCCTAACAATAAGGCAAGCTGCTGCAATTTAACCTGATTTTTTTATTATTATTATTTTTTTTACAGCTCTCAGCATACAAAGAGCAGGTGAAGTGCACAGGCATTGCCTTCGGTTGAGGGATGAGGAACAACAGAGCATGGGAGAGCTGAAAGAAATTAATGTCTGTGTGTGAAGAGTTCTTTTATTCTCTCCTAGAGTCTCGACAGCCCCAGAAGAACACAGAACTGGCGTTAAATGGACAGACCAGAACTGTAAAAAGTGATCCCCTTCTCCTTCTGCAAGCTGCCTTGCCTTTTGCCAGCCCAGGCTGCAGTCTTGTTCTCCAAAAAAAAAAAAAAAAAAAAAAAAACCCACTTTGTCAAGTCAAGACTGTAAAAAGGCATTATTCTCCCATCCCTCACACTTCAGATTACCTTGCTGCTGAAACAAAACTTACACTTTCTCTAGAAAAGTACTGAAGACCTAAACTTTGACTCACACATAAGAGTTTCCAGCATTTTTTATCATCAGAAACACACACACACACACACACACACACACACCACATTTCACAACTGGAGTCAAGAATACTCAGATTACTTTTAAACAAAAAGAAAGAAGTTGGTCAATGAACATGCTGGTGCCTTTTATACCAACTTCCACAATTTTTTAATGTTATTTTTTACTGTGATGCCATGTTTAAACACAGTGGTTAACTGCCATCGACCACGGTCCTCTCGCTGGGTTGCATTACATAGACATCTTTGGAAGTGTAACATGCACTCGGTGCTCAGCTCTATTTTGATCAAACAACATAAAGGTTATGGACCCTCTTGGAGGGGCAGAAGATGGAAATGGACTGTGAGCTGCAGAAATTGCTCTGTGCCAGGAGTGAGAGGTGGGACATCCTGCTTTAGGATATATGTTCTCCACCCTGATTTTCTCCCGTTATCGAGGCTGAGAAAGCCACTGCAAGAGGCACGTGGCAACCAAACCACCATGTGAAAGATGACTTCAGTATTAGTCCAGTCCATCCAGCAGGAATTAGGTTGGATATTAGGAAGAACTTCTTTACTGAAAGGGTTGTTAGGCACTGGAATGGGCTGCCCAGGGAAATGGTTCAGTCATCATCCCTGGAGGTCTTTAAAAGATGTTTAGATGTAGAGCTTAGGGATATGGTTTAGTGGAGGACTTGTTAGTGTTAGGTCAGAGGTTGGACTGGGTGATCTTGTAGGTCTCTTCCAACCTAGATGGTTCTGTGATATACGTCTCCCTGTAGAAATAACTATCTTGTTCTAAAGCCATTTCCACCTACAAAACTACCCCACTGTTCCCACCACCTTCCTTTTCTGTACAAAGAGTCAAATGCTTCAGTACAAATACAGTGGTTACGCATTCAGAGTAAAGTGCCCCAGGGCAATACTGAACAGAAGCCCAAGTGACTGTTCCACAACCAAAACATGAAGCAAAACCAGAATAATTCTGTCCTAAGCTCCTATGCTGTACTCGGTCTCACCTCCCTCAGAAATTGAGCCGTATCCTGCAGCAACACCTCCAGGTCCTTCACAGCCAGCATTAAGAGAACGGATACAATTGTCAAGCGATGTGGTCATAGCCGTATCTGCACCATGTAAGAAAACCCCGTGTCAAGGAGCTCTGCTGAGGCTGGCCCCAAGCTGCCTTGGTCCGATCTGCAGCGCTGGGCTAGGCCAAGCACCACTGCACCCCGTGATGCAGCCTGGCTGCTATGTCAGAGGAGCACATGGAGATGCCAGAGGATGCCACTTCCCACCTCATGGTCTCTCTACAAGGTCAAACAGCCTCCCTAGAACGCATCCAGGATTGAACGGTGCTATGCTGAACTCTGGGACACCGAGCTGAGTGTGAACAGGATCCTAGGAAGAAAGGCAGACCTGGAGGAGACCTTCAGAGATCATTTCAGCGTACCTCCTCTGTGGCTTACCAGAAGGGAATCAATGAAAGGACTGCAAATTCTCTGCTCTTCCCTTGAAAATGCTCCCCTTCCCCAGCACGCAGCGGAAACCAGAACGCATGTAAAATGGTGTATGTGTGTGAAACTAATAAACCCTCAAAATTCAGCCGAATTTTCAAAGCCGTTGCAGCCATCATTTGACTATCAAATAGCACTCAGTCACACTGATCAAGAGACACATCAGTTCACCTCTCTTGCCTCAGCAGTCAAGGCAGGGACCAGGCTCGGGACCACACCACGACCCCTTCTGAAGGCAGCCAGGCAGGTCTAAGCAGTCCCTGCAATGGCAAAGACGTGGTGATACATTTACACATGGTACATTTACAGCCGACAGTCTGGAGGAAGGTCAAGCAGTCCGCATCAACCACGAGCTCCATAAAAGTCACCAAATTGACTCTTTGCTGAAAACTGGACTGGAACCAGCAACTTATTCCCTACCAGTCCTCAGAGCAAGGCTGAACTTTCCTCCTTAAAATAAATAAATAAATAAGTGCATTGAATAAGAGTAGCTCTCATCTTCAAAGCGACAATTTCTCTAAAAAATTTTTGGGGTTTTTCAAGTGAAATTTGTCATTCTTTATACTGAAGAACCAAGTCTGAACTTTCTCTGCCCTTCTTTTTTTTTTTTTTCTTTACTTAGGTTCAAATTAGTTGTGTTTTTTTTTTGGCCTCAAAATCTCTCTCCCAGTTAATAGAGAGACAATAAAAAACAAACAAACAACAACAACAAAAAACAAAACAGATAAAGACAGGACAGGGCAAACACTGCTGTTCTATTCTCCTTTCTCCATAAGGGAAGACAAAAGTTAAGGTGTGGCAATGGCTTCGCATTTTCTATTTTTTAAAATTCAAACCGCTATCAAAGTTTTCACCACTCTTCTATTAGGTCTAGAGAGACAATCACAATTTACTGGCATTTTCCCCTAACCTCTATTTATTTTTCCCCACCATTTCAATCAACCCTGAGAAGTTTTGGATGAACTTGTGTAAATATTGCGAACGTAAAAGCGAAGTGCCCGGCTATCAGCAAAAATCTCAGAGGAATCTTGACTTTCTCCTTTCTTGGGTCACCAGGGCAGGAAACCATTTCAGGAGATGCACTTAGGCTTTGCTGTAACTTGCCCCTTTTAGAGGACAATCCAAACAGGACAAGCCAAGCTCAATTAGCTCCATATGTTAATCACACACTAACACTTCTGTAAGACAGAAGACAGAACCTGCCCTTGTTCTTCAACCTGCTGAGCTCTCTCTTTTGAGCAAAACTAAAGAAAACGAGCAGAAATCCCTACGGTTGCTAGAACTGCTACTGGCTGGCAAAATGTCTTGCAGACCACTCTGGAAGTGGTTTTGAGGGCAACATTCATTCTGCAAAGAGAAAGCTCTTGCTCATAAACACACAAAATTCTAGTATACCCCAAACCTAGCAGCACACAGCTCTCAGTAAGGCACGTGTCTACTTCAAAACCCATTCAGCATGCTTAATTCCTAGAGGACTGCGACGGGAAGACACCAGGCAGTCCCTGCAGCAGTGTCCCACCTGTGCGACAGGTTACAAGCATATTAGCAAAGCGGGGACATTTTCCTGCAAGCAAGTTATAATTTTGCAAGAGATAAATTTGATGGCCAACAACATGAAAAGCTGAAGAAGCTGGGGAACTCGCACTTACTATCTGATGTGAGACAATGCCACTGAGCTGATTACCCACAGAAACAGTCCAGCACTTCCAAACGGTACCAATTTCTGTCATAACAAATTTCCTTTAGTGCAGTGATTGGATCAAACAATCACCGTGTGCCTCCAGAGCTATAAATATTCTCAAAGTTTAATAAAAAAAATTCCCTCAGCACCACAGGGCATCTGATACGTGACTTCCTCCTTTATTCCTGCAGAAGAAGGTGATGGTACGAGTAAACCCAGGTCACCAACTAGAAAAGCAATATCCCCAAGGTCTGTTTGAAAATGAAGCTTCCTCAGGAAAGGAAATACAAGGAGTGAAGATGCCCTGTCCAGGAATACAAGAAGATTTGGGAAGGGGCTCCACCTAGAACATGACCCACCAGAACACACTGGTGGTAAGAAGAGAATTTGTCCAGTTTTGGCACCACTGTGAGGCAAAAAAATGTTAGAAAACACTGATATTCAGCCAGGCAGTCCTGGCAAGGTCTCCTGCTCCGTTGTCATGCTTGGTAACCCCAATCAAAATCAGCAGGCTGCAGAGAATTAATTGCTTGAGGGAAATGCAGTCCTTACCCATCTTTCCATCTACATCAGGCCTCCATTCCACCGGTCCCAGGCACTTGTACCTTATCCTCCGCTCTCAAGCATCCACCCTGTAATAACAAACACGCAGAGTTTACAGATTAATTTTGACGTGGCAGCTGGGACAGGGACCAAACAGGACCCCCCTTCAGAAAGCACCTCCCTGCCACCACTTGGGCTGGAGGCAAGGGGACGGCCACTTAGCGAGGAATTGAGACCAGGAGTCCGCCCTCCCCTGTGCGCCCCCAAAGGTTTTGTAGATAACCTATACACTACAAACCTGTACCTTTTAAAAAAAGAAATAAAAGTTAATCTTGGAGTAACCAGATTAGACTTCTGCCATGAGTCCACTTTGTTAAAAGGATCAAATCTTTAATCTTTAATTCAACCTAAACACAACGTCGGCTTCGACACATGATATTTTGCAGCATCCCCGTGAGGTAACACTCCCTTGGGAAACAAACCGACGGCAGGACGTGGAAAGTCGCTCCTCAAGGCAGCCTGTACCCAAGCAGAGACCTAAATTTAGGTCTTCCCAATTCCAGCCAAGCTTCCCAAAGACTGCATCAACCTCTCTCTGACCTCATGGGAAAAAAAAAATGAGTCTGGGCAGCTCTCAGCAGCAACGTGTGAGCCATACATCCCTCACGGTAGGTGGTTTCCTTGGAGTGCTCGTAGAGACTTTGCCCCAAGCTGCTCCTGGTTCTCTCTTAATTTACCCAAAGCCCATACAGGCGTGACAGAAGCAACCAGCAAAGACAAATCCACTTTAGCTGGCTGATAAGCCCGCGGATTTCTTGGCCATAAACTTGTGTGATAGCATGACTCAACGCAGAGGCATCTCATATACCTCATCAGGCTTGCACGGAGAGAGGAAGACATCCCTGTCCTGCAGTCAATACGGGAAATATTGCCCCAAAGCCACCAAGATGTGTGTGTGCCAGGACG
Organism: Nettapus auritus; assembly: GCA_011076525.1. Lineage (NCBI taxonomy): Eukaryota > Metazoa > Chordata > Aves > Anseriformes > Anatidae > Nettapus > Nettapus auritus. The sequence continues at coordinate 4,978,722 of CM021766.1, forward strand.
TGGCCATGAACTCCACAGCACTACGTACGCCGTATCGTGCAGGAGAGGTGGAAGAAGGTGCTCTGAGCACCCCCTGGCTCAGCCAAATCGATTTAAAAGCAGTAACAAATCTGAAGTGAGCCCGGAACGGCTGCAAGCACGGATTAAAAATGATTTTTGCAGCTCCGGTGTCTCGGTGCTGGCAAGCAGGAGGATATTTATCCAGCCTATTTTGAGAGAGACAAGCAGGAAGGGAAGCCGATAAGAAAGCGGCGAAGGCGGAGAAGTGCGAGTGCCACGGAGCGTGTTGTTCCTTCTGCTGCTGCAGCTTCCTCTTGGGACAGCACCGTTTACCCCAAGCTCACGGCCATGGGGGACTTCGCTCTGTCCTTTTTCATGACAAAGGAGAAGGCAAGGAAGTAACTAACAGGCTCAGGAAGGTTTAAAATCCCATCTCGAGAAGATATTGGTCGGTCTGTGCAAAAAGTGGATCAAGAGAGAGCAAAAATCCAACAAAAAACAGTGCAAAGGCTCCAGCTGATTGTAACAAGAACAGGAAACAGCTCAAATCTTCTCTGCTTTTGCTTTCAGAATTGATGCAGGACTTCCAGTAATTAAGCTGCGTGCAGAGATTGCTCCAAGGGTCACATGCAGATAGCCTGGATTTAACCCTAAATTCCTGAGCTAGCCCAGGTTAACTTTGCCCGATTTTTCTAATGGCTTTTCGGAGACCTTTCAGGCCTTTGCAGTCTGCACCCAGTCACAAAAGCACGCACTTACAGGAGCCACACAAGCAAACCTGGGAAAAACAGGGGACTCTTCTCCATCATCTCTGCCCTTGTAGCCCGAGCCCCCTCTGCCCGACTGTCTGCAGTGCAGGAATCCTCAATAAATTCACAGGAAAAAAAAAAAAGGAGTTCTGTTTTAGCAGATCTCTTGAATCCTCGGGACAGCCAGCCTTCAAATTGGACTGCAAACACCGGCGATTTCCGTGGCTTCCCAAAAATACATACCAGCAGCTTCCTGTTACACAAGGACAAATTCCTGTTTCTAGTACAAATTCTGCCTTTTTATTATCTCCTGTTAAAAAACAGGGGGGTGGGAGGGAAAGGAAAAATCCTTTCCCTACTCCAGTGAGCTCTGGAGCAGCATCCCACTTCTCCTTCCACCAAAGTCCCCAGCCGGAGCCTTCAAGTCTTGGAGATTACGATGCAAATAATCTGAAACAGGGCTCCTGCTTCACACTCCACTTCTCCAACCACACCAGAACCAACCTCAGCTGTAAATCTGCTGTAATTCTCCACCATGAACCTACAAACTACTGCCCTGGTAACCTCACCATGCACAAAGGCCTCCTGCCAAGCAAGAAGGACGAGAGATCAACGAAACATTGGCTCCCCGAGATGCTGGGGCGATGCAGGGCTCATATTCCAGGTTTGTGTCGTGCACGCAAGAGACTTTGGCTGCTCTGCTCCGACCTGCTCAGGAAACTGCTGGAGATTACTCAAGCTGCAGGAAACCCCGGGCCAGACATTGTCATCTGGAATAAAAGCAGCTTTGATTTGACCAAGCTGAATTCATTTCTGCAGCCCAAGTGGCTCGACATCGTTAAGGGTACACGAGTAAAGTACCCACACCAGAGCTCTATGCAATTAATCCCCTTTAAAAATGGATCCCATTTGTTTCCCTTTCTCCCCTGCTCCTGGGTGGGATGGGATTAACCAAGGCTGGGTTCAAGAGACAGCAGCAACACATCTCCCAGCTAGAAATGGCTCCGGTCTTTGTGCAAAGCAGGAGAGGAGGCGATGGAGAAGAGTAGTTCTGTTCTGGCTTTGACAAAAGACAAAGAAGTGATGGGAAGGCAGTTAGTGGGAGGAAAGATTTGGGATAGGGGTAAGGAAAGAGGGATGAGAGCAGTCCAGCACTGAGAGCTGCACTCACCAGCTGCCTGCTCGATTTGAAATGGGATTTGCAGAATCACCTACCCCCAAAAGTGCTGGTCTTATCGCACAGAAGCTCAGCATCCTGCATAAAACACAGCCTCCAAAATCGGGATGTCTTATCACTACCACAGCAGGAACAAGTGGCGTCTCTTCCCCAGGCTTCCAGGGAAAGCAGCACCTACTTATTCCAGCCCGAGCACCACTTAACACGTTGGTTTGATGGTGGAGGGACGCACCACCATAAAAAAAAATAATAATAAGCCACAGTTGCCCCTGAAATGTGGCTCAGCTGGAAAGCTACTCAAACTGGCGTTGCTAAAATTGGGACTTTCCTTGTTTTTTCAAGCAGCAGGGAACAACATGTTGGGCTCAGAGAGTTTAACAAGCAAGAGTCAAGCGGAAAAAATCTCTCCTTTTTAAGAGTTGACCACATTAACTTTCAGCAAGTTTCCGGGAGTCCTGCCAGGGCGCTGGAGTTTTGTATACTACGGAACTGTTAAAAATATTATTGTAAATGTTATTTTCAAAAAGCTTCAGAGGCCAGGGCTTGGGGTAGTGTTAAAAACAACAGCAAAGCAAATGAGATTGTTTTAACCGGGAGAATACAAACGCACGCGTGCTGATAGTTTAGTCAAACAGCCTGCAGGTTATCACGGTGGATTCAAATGCAAAGAAAGACAGGTTGAAATATTAGAGATTTCCTCGGATTATCTCATCCTTAAAGCTTTGTTCTAGACACTGGAGGACATTTGATATGAAGGACACACAGCTATCCTGGAAATCAGATCCATATTTAGGGGCTACACAAAAGATTGTTAACAAAATTGTTAAGTTTTGGTGATGCTTGAGATATGTAAGACCCCACTCTCAGCATCTTCTGCTCAGGTTATCCAAACGATGCACAATGCAGGGGTGTTCAAAAAGAAACCATTTAAGCCTACACACCTATGTTTATGAGCACGCAACAGGGATGGACTTTCTGCAAACGTGTAACCGGGCTAAGTCTGGCTTACCTCCCAAGTGGGCAAACTGCATGAGCCAAGAGGAGGAGAAAAAACCTGTGCTGAGCATGCACGGATTGAGCTGCAAAGCAAGAACTGACATGCATGCATCCCCACAGCTCACGTAAGGAGCAAGCCAGTGCTCTGGCAAATAGGTTGCATGAAAGCCGACAAGCAATTTGATATGAACATGCGTCAGCTGAGGTGTTGTGTTTTTTTTTTTTTCTTTTCCTCAAAACTGAAACGGCATCTTTTGCACAAGAGTATGCTGCTGGGAGAGACTCTGTGTTTCCCTAAGAGCCGTGAAAAAATGGAAGATTCTTGTAGTCATAAGAGACCCAACCAACGCAGCTAAGCTCAGCAGCTGCCTCTCAAGAAAACCCTCCCAAACCATCCTGTGGATTCCAGCACAAGATGTATGCAGAATACGAGCTTTAAAACGTGCATGGCTGCTAGCTATTAACTTCCATGACGGCCCTTTAAAATAGCCACTGAGATATTAAAATCTCTCCTGCCAACCCCTCCTCTTCCTGCAAATGATTTTGTAAATGAAATAATGCAGATAACATGCTCCAGTAAGGTTTTTTTCCATCGGTTTCTCTTTCTGCTTTACAGTAATAATCCTTTTTACCAAATTCAGTGGAATAATCGGTAATTTATACTAGCATATAAAATAGCTTTGATTTTGCACAGAGACTGCAAACTTCTGGAACACCACGAAACAAGGAAGCAATCAAAAGTATTCAAAAGGACTCTTCTATCAGCAAAAAGAGCTAACACAGCCCTAAGAGGTCAGAGATAACGTATTTTGCATGTATGTATTTGTATATATAAAACAGACAATTCAAGCAGAGTAAATTTCCAGGGAGCACACGTGGAAGCAGCTGTTTGGATGTTTTCTGGCATCAAGGTCTGCACAGCGCAGAACTGCATCCCTGCTGAATTCCCGCTTGTTACAGGGGAACTGCCTCCTCCAGCAGCTGGCAGAGCCCAACCAACCTGCAGACACCCTACCCTGTTCACACCCCAAGCCCTAGATGCAAATATTTAAAAGTCTGGCACTGCAGCGACCAAGTCCGAAGGTTCCTCATCTCCTGCAAGCTGGGGCGTTCTTCTCTCAGGAAGCCGACCCAGCCAGGGTCATTTAAATGCACAGCCCTCTGTTAATGATGAAGGTCTGCAATTAGAGGAGAGCACTGCTATGCATCATTTCTCCTTACACAGGGTAAAAACACATCCTTGGATAGTTACCTGCACACTTATAAAACAGAGAGAAACCCCGACGCAAGCAACACCAACAGAAATCCTCTGATTTCAACAAGCAGTGCCCCTAAGCGAAGGCACAAGGGGGAAGGCACATCTCTGTGTGTACAAGATAAAAGCCAAAGCAGAGAAGCATCAGAATTTCTTCTAGAAGTTTTTTAGTGTCCTTTGTTGTTGTTGTTTCTGCTTAAATGACTGCAGACCTTAGGGATAAATTCTATCAAGAAAGCGTATCTGGAAAAGTGAGCTTCCAGTCCTTTCCCTGGGGGGAGGAAGAGGAAGAAGGAGCAGAAGCGAAAATAAAGGAAGAGATACTACAACTTTCAGATGAAATACGTCCTCAGAAAACCGTTTGCCTCAGGGCAAATTTTTTCCCTGGCAAAATCAGTTGGGAGAAAAGGGTCTGTGCAGCATCAGTCTGTCATCACAAACCGCATCTCTCCATGAATTAAGCCCTACTCCAAATGGCTGCAAAGCGAACATCACGCAACACAGAGCCTGGCCTGAGAGCCAGTGCCTGCACCAGGGACTGGGTCTCCAACACCTCAGACCTCTAAGAGCACTGAGGTGTGCTTTCTGACAGGTCCAATGTGCTCTAACACAACGTTAAACCCTGAATGATCACATTTGGGCCAGGAAGGAGGGAGGCCCATCCGTCCCTGAGGTGTGCAGCAAGGCCTGGCGGCAGTATCAGGCCGCTGGAGCCGCTGTGCCCTCTCCCCTTGCTACCTGACCCACTTTCTCTCACTTGCAACACCCCGCTGACATCCTGCATCTCCCACAATTTGTCCTCCCGGCCTTTCTGTGCCACCATTTACCCTCCGCTGGCCGTGATCGATAGTCCCTCTCACAGCCTTCCCACCACACAGCTTCCTCCTTAACGAGCTGCAGCCTCCTCCCTGCGGCCCGTCTGGCTTTGATCGATCAAAACACGACTTTCTGATCGACCACGAAGCCGCAGGCTGCAGACTTATTGACTGCTTCCTGCTCTTTCAACAGCTACCTGGTTATTTTACTCCTTCCCGTGGGCAAGAAGCACGAGCTCCATGGCACATGGGGAGACCAGGACCTGACAATCAGCCCCCAAAGAGTCACCCCAGAATTTGTGAGATCCTTTTCTTGCTCACACCCATTCTAATTTGTAATTCTGGATCCAGATTAGACCAGGGGAAAGCCAAGCTCAGCTAGTGTTTGGTGGCAAGTGAAGATTAAAATGCCTGCTGTGTTTTTGGGTGAAAGGACTGTGTTCCTGTGTAGCCCCGGGACACTGCCGTCTCCACAAGCTGCCGGTTCGCGTGCACTGTCAGTGGGGTGGTGATAGGATTATGAAACAGAAACACATGGGGCAGCTTTCACAGAGGTTTTGTTCTCCTTGTCCTCTTGACCTACAGTATCACATGAGCTCAAGGGTTCTCGCCTTCATGTGTGACTAAACATGACAAAATATGAGCCATTGACAACGCAGGAACCAGACTGGGTAGCACACAGCCATTCGCTTGTGCGACCTAACAGGTGTGTACAGAGCACATACATGCCCCACACTCTTCACTATCCAATTTCCACGTGAGCTTTGCTCTACACAAGGAGAAGCAACCTCATGTTGCCAAACCTGTGCCAACCACAGCTGTCAAATAACAGCAATCTCTCCTCATGGGTGCTGCGCTGGCCCCCCTTCATTCCCCAAACCCAGGTGAAGAAGAAAAGATGGGGAAACTGAGGAAAAAGCAAATCTTGTTTCTACATCCAGCTTAGGGTATTGCGCTGCCCAAGGCTGGGCATGACAGCTCACCGACGCAGCCTGCAAAGGAGGCAGAGCAATGAGTAATTTCCTTTCCTACGGCTTCCAGCCCGGCACTGTGCAGTGGAAAGTCACAGCCTGTGGGCCTCTTCAGGTACCTTGGAGGAAATTTGACATGAAGACCTTCAGAAGAGAGAAGCCTGTCACCCTCGAGAGGCCATGGACCAACCCTGGACGCTCAGGGCAGCCACACAACACCTCCAGACTCAAAGACCGTCAGAGCAGAGGTTGCTCAGCTGCTCCAAGCCCAGGTCACTTATTGAGCACAGTGGGGAAACAGTCAGCTCCTCTCAGAAGAGAGCTCTGAGAAACCCAGTGCAACTTCATATTGATTCCCACGGCCCTGTTCCAGACAGAATTAATTTCCAGGATGGAAAGAAACATATGCCTGCATATCAAAACAAAATACAGAAGCCTTTCCAGCTCTTCAGCTGCATTTCAATGGAAACCAGAAGGCTGTCACGATGGAAAGATTTCAGTTTTCTAATTAATCCACCCTGCTGAGTGTTTAATGCTGCTAATTGATGAGGGGAGGTGGTGTCCAGACAGTGTTTGCAATTGCTTTTTGCATCTTCAGACCGAAATTTCTCTAAACCAAATAATAACTAGCCAGATTTGCTCGCTGCATGCGCTGTGCCCTGCTCCAACTACCCCCTCTCCAGAAGACGTCTGGTGGAGGAAGGCAGGCAAAACGCATCTCAGGGCTCATTTACAAGTGTTGGAAGTTTTCCTGGAAAACGTCATCTGTGATACTGTCACTTCCACACAGCATGCCAAGAGAAAGACCATCGGTGCCAGGGACATGTTCTGTCCCGTGAAACACCCAGCTCCCACCATCCTCAGATTTAGGGGATAGCTCCTCCTGATTCAGCAGAGCAGTTGCCCAGCCAAGAGATGTCCCATAACACCTGCAGAAAACTGCACGAGATGCACTGCAGCTTCAGGATACACATCATCGGGCCAAAGCACAGTCCCAGGGGCCCAACACGAGCAGAACCACGTCACTGGTGGTGAAGCAAGCTTGGTTGCTCACCTGCACTACATAACAGACCTGGTTTCTAGCCCTAAATATTGATCTCACAACACTGTTGACCAGGAGACATCCTTGGAAGCGGTGGAGTGATCCTAAACACTAAAGCCAACAGAGGAAGGCAGTCTGGCACGTGCCCTGATATGAAATTTCTCCTCCAGTCCCCAGTGTTTGGCACACGCTCCAAGTCTTCCCCGAATTAGGTAAGAACAGAATCCGTCCCTTTACATTCAACACTCGGTGATTTCAATCTGAGAGATGCTAAGTGCTCTCGGCCATAAATGAAATCAGGGAGCGTGAAAAAAAACAAAACAAAACAAAACAACACAAAACAAACATATGTATGAGGCTGTGCTATGGTTACACGTTCTGAGGAGTAATAAATGAAGCAGGGTTGATGGTCCCCAAGCTCTGGCCTGAAACTCCAGCACTGATCTATTTGTCATAGCAATAGCATTTCCACCTGCACCTTTCTGATGGCTCCTCCGGGAGCCTTCACTCGCCGCCGTCATAGATCATGGCAAACGGAGCACAGGCCAGCTGTGCAGATGTCTAGCTGGCTGACCTCTCCTTACCAAAAGGATTCTATTTTTTTTTCCTTATTATTATTATTAGTTTTCAAACCACCTACTCCATCATAAATATCAAGTAAAATTAGCTTATTCCTAGAACGTTAAAAAAAGACGAGCTGACGCCTGCACAAACTGAGTCCCAGCAAGTCAACGGGAAAGCTCCAAGCATGCAAAGAATGTTGAGCCCAGGGCTTTTGGCTGATTTACTACAAAATCCTCTCGCTGCATGCAAGTTGGGCACGTGCAAGTCAAGTCACAGGTGCACAAATCCCTCACCTGCATGGGCTGCAAGCTACTCTTCCATAGTACCCCGGGTAAACTCCTGCTGTCTGCCCAATGGCCTGCTAACAAATATACTCCGGGGAGAAAAATTGTGCACCAGCAGGGAGGTGGACGAGATGATCTAATAGGACCTTTTCCATCCCTTAACTTTTATGCTTAGTCACAGAATAAATATCTCCCACGTTGTAAAGAAACGTGCTGGTCTGCTTATGTTGGGAGAGCGTTGCCCTCTGAAGACATCTCGTTTCCTGCTGCGATTTCACTCGTGCCAGGAGGACTTACCCAAGGAGTTAAGCAAAGGAGGGCTTACATTTGTCTGGCTTTCTGCTTCAGTGAGCTCTCCGGCACCCAAGTGAGTCCCTTGATTCCTCCCTGGCAGCCACAAGCAGTGCAAGAACCTTGTTTCTGTATTACTGGAGAACTTGCGTTTCCCTGAGCACCCATGCCTGATCCTGTCCAACAAGGAGAAGCACTCTAGTTTTGCAAAACACAGGTTGGCAGGAGAACAGACAAAAGCATCCCATCCGTCAACCAGCCAGGTCGAGCCTCCTACAACAGACTGTCAGAAACTGTCAGCTCAAAAAAGAAAAGAATAAAAAGTGGAAAGGCAAAGAACCAATGGGTTTGGGGAGAGGAGAATCCAAGGCAGCTTGAACGGTACAGCTTCGATTGCAATTTGCATTGGCAGCGGTTCGCGTCCCCAGCAGCAGCAAGGCCCTCTCTTATTTTCAAAATGCAAAAGAAGCTCAATCACACGGAGATGGGCCCAGCAGCTGTGCTACTCCAACACCTCCAAAGCGTGTTCAAATAAAACACGCACCGATTTGTAAGGTTTCCACAAGAGACTGCCCTCACATAACCCAAAGAGCAACTGAGAGCTCCAAGATCACTGATCTGCAAATTTCACAATGTAGGGATAAGGAAAAAAAAAATAACCATGTAAAGGAGAAAAAAGAAAAAGCCACACAAATCTAGATCTCCTCTTGCAACTGGGCAGATATCAACAGATGGGGAAAGAACATCCACTGGTCCTAACACTGCAAAGGGAGCTGGGAGGAGAAGGTTCTGCTTCAGTTTCCAGTTCAGAAGCTGGACCATGGGCCGACCCCGAGCACTGCCAATTCTCACAGGATTTGGTGTTTTTTTGTAAGCAGCTGGTTCCTGGTGTCACATGATTACATCAGAATCCACACTTCCTTATTTTGGGTTAAAAAGAAGTACTTGCAGATGTCTAAGTTGAAGAAAGAAGCATAAGTCAAAGTCTGAAATGCTCAAACCAAAAAAAAAAAAAGTTAATTCACAACTTTATTTTTTTTTAAGGAAGGAATGGGATCAAGGACTCTTTCCCCCGATGCTATATACTGAAAATCTTAGACTGGGGGAGAATGGCTTAATCTGGGGGGGCTTCTACACCCCCATCTTTAGGTTACAGATAAGAAAATCCAGCTTTCAGAGCAAAACCTGTCCAGAAACTACAAAGACCTGTGACGTATCCAGCTGTTGGCCTCCCTACTTGAAAGATCCCTGTACAGTAGACAGCAACATGAAGGCACAATGGTTTAAAAAATAATAAAATGCAGTGGAACAACTTGCCACATTTTGCTTCCACTTCTTTTATCCAGCCTGAAGTAAGGCAAAGCCCTGCAAATCCAACTGCGCCAGCTCATCTGCTGGCATCCTCCGCTCCACAGCATTACCAGATTCACAGCTGCTGGTGGGTCTTGCCCAGCAGAAATACTGCGTGGTAAGAACCAGTCTGTAAATAAGGACTCATCCTGCTGAAAAAGCCTTTCTCAGCTCTGATGGAACCCAAACCGTGGTGGTGCTGAGCCCTGGGGCAGCGCTGCAGCCTGCCGCGCTAGCTACCGCTGCACTACAACTAATTACCGGGTAAAACAATGAACTTTGTCCCTGCATTTGAGTATCTGCAAGCACCAAGAGGACGACGACTGCAGATTATAGCTATTTCCTTTTCTGTGTAGAAAATAAAAACAGAAACTATTAGGATCCAGAAGGCTTGCATCTGGGGCGTGCTACACCATGCACTGAATACATTATGGAAAAAGGGGGTAAACGCTGGGCTTGTGATTAAACCGGTGGTCTTCACCCGCTCTGCCCTAACTAGCTAACTCCCTAAGGTGCAGAGGAATGAAGAGGAGGAGGAGAACAAGGAGGATCTGAGAAAGCGGGGTGCTCTGAGCAGCTTTGGGTGCTGTGTGCCAACACGAGCAGCAGCCTGGAGCCAGCATCCATGGCGCTGATGCCAGCCGGACCGTGCTGTGCGCCCAGCATGGAAGGTTTGCTTTTTCTGGGCAGCCAGAGGTGGCAAGCAGGCGGCTGTTCCTGCCTCGCAGGACATGCTGAGAAAGGAAGCCTCGCTGCTCTCGCTTGGCAAACGCTTCTGGGTTTCTCTATTATCTCATCTTTGAGATTACGAGGAAGTGAGCACAAACCTGTTCAGTCGCATTGTTCCCGCTCACCCCTGGCTTTCGGCCGGGTGCTTACGCTCCTGGGTTCCCGCTGTTCCCAGGGCAGATTTGCTGCCCCTGTGCAGCCCACGGGTGGCTCCAGGCCGTTCCTGCAGCGCGTGGGGACACGGCTGTGCCTTCCCCAGCCGGGAGCTTCACCAGCAGCAACACACAGCAAGCAAGAAGTTGGTCTGCATCTACTAAATTGTCAAACAGATCTGATATTGCTGCATCCGTGGCATTTAACGAGCCTAACCCTCACCCTTTCTGCAGAGCACAGGTGCATTAAACCCACCTCTGTGCATAAATCCCTATTGAAGCCACTGATTTCTGCTGCAGCTCCCTTCTCGCTGCCTGCTCTTAGATGGCTGCAGACAGAGGCTGAGCTTGGCTAAGGTACAGCTGCTCCACCTGAGAGGATGCAGAGGTTGCAAAACACCTGGGGACTCGCTGCTGTCTCGAGTTTCCTCCGGCTGATGCTCATCTTGCACCACTTGGTTCCCAAGGATGGGAGTGCTGCTCCTTTTAAAATGAGATGCCAAAACCAGAAAGCAACTGAAAGAGGTGACAAAAAATTAAGGAAATATTTAAAAAATAAAATTAAAATCATGTTAACCAAACACTTCTGGCTAATGCTCTAACCTTCTGCATCACTACAGAATTCTCTGTACTCCTCTACTTGAGCAAACATCATCATCAACAACAATCGATGCAATTATGGCTTTGTTTGCATACATTTCTCTGCACCTCCTTCTTCTTTCCCCAAAAGATTTACTTTAGGAGAAAAATGCCACCCATCGTGTTTGTGTTTACTGGAGAGGAAAAATACAGCCTGCAGCTCTAATGTTATTAGCACCTTTCCCCTTTGTAAGGCAAAACAAGTCATGCCACGAAAACTAAACAGAGGTGGAAGTTACGGGCCCTTTTTTTTCCTCCCCTTTTCAAATGAATTATTTTATTAGGCGAGCTCAAAAATCCAGATCACACATACAAAGAAACAAGTTTGGAAATCCCCCTCCCTCCACCCCCACTGCTATTTGCTAAGGAAACCAGATGCTTGGCCCCAGCCAAAAAAATGATCTCAGCCATTCTTAAGAGAGCCTACAGTGCATTTTCATGAGTCATGGAAAGCAACAATTCGTTGCTTTGGTAATGCTAGGTAAGCAACTGGTCATCCATCCGCAGCCACACTTCCAGCAGTAAGTCAAAGAGCAGGCCGTTTCTTGACAGATTACATCAGAAATGGCCCCAAAATAGAGCTTCACGGCACGACTACCTCGCAGGAGGCTTTACAGGACATGTCACAAACGGGAATTAGCAGCCAGGATCCTCTGTGGTTCTCATCCCGAACCTCGAATGGAGGGGAGAGAGACAGATGCAGGCAAGGAGCAGAAAGAAGGTGAGTGCCTTCTTCATGCTCTTCTCACAAGCCAGGGCAGATGGCAAACCTGCAGCCCACCAGCCCAAAAGCCAATGCCAGGGCAAGCAAGCTTGTTGTGACAATTGCAGGATGGTTCATCCACAGACCCCTTCCAACTAGGGGAGTGCACACCACAGCTACACCTACACGACTCGATAAACACCTGCACACACGGACACAAAAGACATGCCTTCACCAGCCCCTAACCAATTTGTTTGCTCTTTTCATTTCCCAAGGACTACAAGCCAAAAAGATGCCAATGTGCAGTTAAGAACACAACTGTGTCTACTGACACCTCAAAACTCGAGCAACGGATGTCCAGGCAATGTACTGAAGCACTGCAAAGGGAAAAGCAATCTTTTCAAATATTTATCAAGAATAGAACTTCCTCGCCATCCTCTCTGGTTCAGTGAGGCTGCTGAAGGGCACCACCCAAAGCCCTTGGTGATGTGACACCCCTGAACACTGCCACAAAGGCAGTGGCGCTCAGTGCTTCACCCTTGGGCCCTGGACTTGTTGTTCCCCAGCCGCCTCGTGGCAGCTCCTGCAGCCAAGGCACCACCACTGCTGCCCAAGAACCTCCTGTGGCAATGAGATGCTGAAGGGCACCTCCCCGGCTATGAACACCATGAAAGGAGGATCGTTTTCTTCCGTAATGATGACCTGGGTGCAGGAGGCCTTCCCCCATCTTCTTCAAGTCCCCTTGGCACTCAGGGACAAAAGCTCAATGTGCCACCTCCTCCCTGGGACAGCCCAGATGGCTTTCCAAAAGGGAACTCCTGCGCAAGATTTCCTGGACACAGACCAAGGCTAAAACGAGCTTGTCCCCAGCTCTCCCTTGAGCAATGGTTGCAATCTTCAGCACCTTCCACAACAGGGCCAAAAGGCAGTTGTTTGGCCTCATCTCCTGTGATGCAGCTCGTGAGCAAAAACCACATATCCTCGACCCGGCCCAAAGCTGAGCAGGCACACAGCAGATATTAGTCACACCGGTAATGCTGTATGTGAAGCTGCTGAAATATTGTGCTGATTAAGTGTTTTCTCTTTTTCTTGAGTCATCGGCCAGGTAACACAGGGAATGACACACGCATCATCTGTGGCTTCAACAGGTCAGTGCTTTAGGGATAGCCCCAGCAAGCAAAGTGTTTTGTCACCAAACAAAAATAGGCAAGAGCGGATATAGTTCCTCAAACCCTTCAGATTCAAGAGCTAATTTCAGACAAGCGAGGTGAAGGCAAGCCGGTCTGCAGAGACCATCATTAGGGTATGCAGAGAACAACACAGGTGGAGAAGCTGCCAGGGGTCAGCAGGAGCCACATGCAAAGTTTTCCAGGGAAAACCCAGAAAAGCACACCAAGTCCTGTGAGGAACAGCTGAGGGAACTGGGGGTGTTTAGTCTGGGGAAGAGAAGGCTCAGGGGAGACCTCATTACTCTCTACAGCTACCTGAAAGGAAGGTGTGGGGAGTTGGGGGTCGGCCTCTTCTCACAGGTAACTAGTGATAGGACTAGAGGGAATGGCCTCAAGATGCACCAGGGGAGGTTCAGGTTGGAAATGAGGAGACATTTCTTCTCAGAAAGAGCAGTCAGGCATTGGGACAGCTTGCCCAGGGAGGTGGTGGAGTCAGCATCCCTGGGGGTGTTCAAGGAGAGGTTGGACGTGGTGCTTAGGGACATGGTTTAGTGGTGACATTGGTGGTAGGGGGATGGTTGGACCGGGTGATCTTGGAGGTCTCCAGCCTTAATGACTCTGTGATTCTGTACACAGTAAGAGCACCGAAGCGGCTGCTTTCTCTGCCCTCACCACTCCATCAATGCACCGCATGGCTCGAAGGCACCCTGCTGCTGGGTTTAACCTGAGCAGCAGTGATTCAGAGCTGGACCTTGAACCTTTCAATGAAACCAATGATGCAATAAGCTAAGCACAGCTCACTGCAGTCTCTGTCTATTTCTTATTTGCTACCAGCTCCCTCCAAATCGAAATAACTGACATATTTTGCATATTTCTCTAATGACTCTGTTACACCAGCACTGAAGGATTAAGACCAAGGAGCAGCAAACGCATTCCACCGGTTTATTAACCGGGTGCTCAGGTTTCCCAAAAGCCACTCTTCAAGCTGGAAGCCAGCAAAAGGGTTGCAATAGATGGATCGGCTCTGCATTTCTGTGCCAAAAGGTGAACAAAAGGCATCAAGGCTGCAGCGAGAGCACCCTGCATTAGGAAGGGAAAGAAAGCTTTCCAGGGTCTTGGCCCAGTCTGGTGTTTTTACTTAAGGGTGTTCCATCAGTTCAGCAACACAAGCCCTGCTCTACAGTGCATTCAGACCCCACCTGGAGCCCTGTATTCAGCACTGGGCCCCCAGCACCAGAAGGACAGGGACTTGTTGGGGTGAGTTCAGAGGAGGCCACGAGGATGCTCAGAGGCTGGAGCACCTCTGCTGTGGAGCCAGGCTGAGGGAGTTGGAGTTGTTCAGCCTGGAGAGGAGAAGGCTCCGGGGAGACCTCACAGCGGCCTGCCAAGGCCTAAAGGGGGCTGCAGGAGAGCTGGGGAGGGACTCATGGTCAGGGGCTGCAGGGATAAGACAACGAGTAATGGCTTTAAACTGAAAGAGGGTAGGTTTAGAATAAATGTAAGGAAGAAATTCTTCACTCAGAGGTGAGGCCCAGTCCCAGGCTGCCCCATCCCTGGCAGTGCCCAAGGCCAGGCTGGATGGGGCTGGGGCAGCCTGGGCTGGGGGCAGGGGTCCCTGCCCATAGCAGAGGGTGGCACTGGGTGGGCTTTGAGGTCCCTTCCAACCCAAAGCATTCTGTAACTGATGGATCTCAGCAGAAGCAAACCCAGATCTCTCATTTCTAAGCACAGCTTCCCCACTGCTTGCAGCCTCCTGGCCTGAGTCACTCCCCTGTCCCAGCCCACACACCTCCTACCAGCCACCCCCTTCCACCTCAACCGCACCGTTTCTCCAGACAGCAAGCTGAGTACTCAACCCATCACCATCACCCACGTACAGATAACATCATCAGCCAGCCTTCACAATGGCACTGCACTGACCCAGCACGCAGAGCAGGGACAGTCCCCACAGGGCACTCCCTGGGTAGTGGCAGAGAGGAAGAGGCGCGATGCCAACAGGAACAGAGTATCTAGGACAGGATTTCTGTGTATGCACACAGCGACGAGACCTCACCCTACACCTTCTCCCCAAGCCATTCTCCCCAGCCAGGCCTTCCTTATCACAGCCCCACGTGGTGGCTGCCCCAGCCCTTCAACCTGGGTCGGAGGCGACATCCACCTGACAGCGAGAGCTCGTGCGTGGGCATCGCTGCTGCGGCCTTGTGGAGCAGCAGGTGCAAAGAGCCCCCTGCAAACACAGTAAATATCTGCCTTTTTTTTTTTTTTTTAGGCTCTTATCGCAGAGGGAGTTGCACTATTTCCAGTTTACAACTGGACTGGGATGGCCTGACTTGTGCTCAACTGAAAACAAACCAACAAACAAAAAAACATAAAGGTTGTCGAGTAAAAACAAAAAGCAACCAACCATCATCATCATGACAGGCTTCCACATCCAAAGAGCGTGCCAGACCTCAACAGATGCCCCAAAAAAGCCTCCAAACCTCCGCACACAGTCTGGCAGCGGCAGAACTCACAGCACAACACAGCGCCCATCTCTGCACAGCACCTGATGCCTGGCAAGTGATCATCACGTGCAAAACTTCCAGCAGTCCTCCGGGGATCCTGCGGGCACTTGGAAGGCTCTACAAGCTAGAAATACCTTCACGTGGACAGGACAAACACCGCTACTCCAGGACAGTCCTGGTAGTTCAGCAGCACTCCAAGCACTGCAGACCCCACAAACTTCTCAGCAGCACTTACAGCCTTCCAACCTCCTTCACAAGGGCTTTTAATGACACCAATTAATCCCTAAAGCAACTGGACAGAGCCTTTCCCCCCTGAATCACCTGGTTATCAATCAGATGACTAGCTGCTATTTAGCACGCAAGCTCCAGGCCTTAGCAAGCTCCTACAGCACCCCCACTCCCCTGAGCCAGGGCTATTTTTTCAATTTTTTTTGGCATTAAATCACTACCTGAATTCTCAATCCATCCACCCCCTTCTACGAGCACACAGGCTGTTTACACAGCATCCCACGCACCAAACTGGCCGGCTCCTTCCAGGATCTGGCCCGAGCTGCCAGGCACGGCCCCAGGCCGCCCGGACTTTGTCCCGTGCCATTTCTTCGGCACCCAGCCAAATTCCACCCTGGGTTTCGGTTTGGCGGCGGCTCGTCCTCCCTGATCATCTTGCGGAGTGGGAAGGGTGAAAGGAGGGGAGCTTTGGCTGAAATGGTAATTATTTGGGGGTAAAATGGTAGCCAACGGGGGTTTTATCACAGCAGAGGGCAGGTCCTGCTAGGGATTCTCATTAAATCCTGAGCCACTTGGTCTCCCCTGACATTTATATTATGATTTTCCAGGGAAAGGAAAAGTGTCTGAAGAATGCATTTTGGAGCCAAAACCCTATCTTCTGAGAGCGCAGGTACCTGTCACCCTGAAAGCCTCAGCACGTCCAGGTCCACTCCTGCAAGTTGCCTTCTGAGGCACCCCCAATGCTCTGGGGACACCTGAGACTGGTGCACGATGACACCCAGCACCACATCCCCGTCCCCAGAAGACGGGAGCCGCAAGCAGACACAGGGCTTGAATGTGCACCCCCTGCACCCCACCTCACCAAATGCTTCTCTCCAAACCACTGCAGCCCCAGATGAGCCAGCTTTGGGCCAAATTCCTCCCCAGGCCCCCGCCGCTGGTCACACTGATGCTGCAGCCAGCCTGTTTGCACCATGAGAGCATCTCAGCACACTCGTTCTGCCTTCCTGTGCAGCCCATCTTCTGCAGGGAACAGCTTCCCAGAGGCTTTGAAGTGCGAGGCATCTATTTTTTCTTGTGTTACTGACAGGACAACGATTTGGTCGGACCCCAGTGGCATTTCAGCGATTTCAGTGACAAAGAGGAAGATTACTTAGCCAGACTGGATCAGAACCGCAGGGGCAGGCAGAAAACAACCCGAAACGCCAGCACATCCACACGCACACGTGCTCACACATCCCTTCCCAGACGGAAAAGCTCTCGCCTCGGCTCTCCTGGGAAAAAAGCAGCACACATCAGAGGCCAGCCGCAGCGCTCACCACGTCACACCAATGCACTCGGCATCTCCCCGTCTCGCATCCCGCTTGGCAAGGGCGGAAAAGGCACCTGGAAGAAACGTGGCCCTGGCCGGCGTGTGGAGAGCCACGAGAACAGCAAAGGGGAAAAAAATCGAGCAGCCAAAGCCGCCGGCTGGTCGGGAGAGACACGCTGCTCCGCGGATGCTTTCCTGGAAGGGTTCCCAGAAAACGCCCGGTCGCCCACTTCACCTTGTTGGAGCTTAAATGGGAAAATAAATAAAGTCTGGGGATTTGGGTTCAGCATCAGTGGGCCATTTATAGCTCTGCTCAAAAGACTGAAAAGCGCCTGAGGACTCCAAGAAAAAAAAAAAAGTTGAATTCCGTATTCCCCTTCTTATGGCTCTATAATGCATTTTCCATCTCCCTGGTGCACAGCTGACATTCTGCACATTTCTGTGCACATTACACTTGGCCGCGGCTCTGTGCGGAGAGGGGAGTGGAAAGGACAGAGTCCAACCAAGTTCCTGCTGCCGTCGGGCACCAGCGGCCCCAGCCCCGGCCGGGCTCGGCTCCCGCTGCAGGAGCTGGGCTGCACAGGGCTCCGCCACCTCCAGGGACAGCTCTCCTGTGTCGGACCTCAGGAAATGTAAAAATCCTGAGATCTGTAGAGAGAGAGTAAACATATTTCCTTAGACCAGATGAGCTGGCTGAACTGTACTTGAATTATTGTTTTTTTTTCTTTCCCACTGGAACTAACGAACCTCTCACCTCCCAGAGCAGCCCGTTCTCTATTGCAGAGATCCCCTCTTCTTTCAGATCCCCTTAATTAGAACCAAGCTCAGACCAATCACTCCCTCCTCATCTCCATCTCTGAGGCTTTCTGCTTCTGCATCAGGCATGTGGACAGGCTTGTACACTCCAAAGCTGCTCCGTGCTCGCCAAGTGGTCTAATAAAAGATATCCCTTCTAACAGCAAACCTTGACTCACTTCCCTCCAGCTTCCACCAGCAGCCCTGCGACGGGATCCACCAGAACCCCAATGCCACCCGTACCGGTCCCCGTACCCCGTGGCACAACTGTGCTCACACTGCCATCCCTGCTGGGATCTTCCCACCAGGAAAAATCAGAAAATAGCTCATATCCATGATGCATGCTAACACCACGGAGCATCACCAAGCGATGGCAGTGTTTTGGGAGGGACGGGGAGAGGACTGCACCTCTCAGGCTGCCGTGTTCTCCATCTCTTCGTGACACGGGCTCTCCATCCCATTAGGTAAACCCAGACCACATCTCTTTGCGTGAGCTGCAAGGGCCTCCGAAACAGAAACGCACTGCCCCTCGGCACGCGTTGCCACGGCAGAGTTGCTGATGGAGATTTAAGACCCATGGAAAAACTCGTGGTACCAAACCCCGTTTAGAGAAGGAACGTATAAAAGAGCCTTTAAACCCGCGGCCCACCAGGCTGGCAGCCCATCCAGCCACGCATCCTGCCTCCAACAGAGGAGCTTTTACAAGCCGCGAAAACTTCCTAAGGCAACGACCGTGCCCAGCTGCACAGGAAAGCCCCAAAACCTCGAACCCCTTCTGCTACAACTACGGGTCTGGAAACCAGACCCTCGGATGCAGCTATGCCAAGACACATTCATTCAACCTTTGAAATTCCCAGTATCACCTAAACTCCGTATAAACCCCACATCTCCAAAAAAGACCCAGCTATGCCACATTCCCCATCCTCAGCAATTTGAGAAAGCGTTTTGAGGGGTTTTGGTCCTTGCACCAGAAACATGGAGGCAGCCCTGCCCCGAACCAGGAGCAAGGTCTACTTCCAAAAAAATACATAAAAAATAAAAACACCACAGGGTTACGAGCCGGGAATTGGATAGGAGGAGGAAAAAAGCAGCAGACGAGGGGGGAAGATGGCTTTTTCTGGGTAGCATCGGGCCGGCAAGAGACATGCTTGGCGAGCCTTCAGTCGCACACCCACGGCTCCCACCTCCGCCACGGCACCGTGGGGACAACGGGGCTGGGGGCAGCGCCTCGGATGCTGGAGGCAAGGACCCGCGGTGACTTTTGGCGTGGGTTTAATGAGTCCTGACGGTGCGAGGGTCTCACCGCCGGGGTGGTGGATGGAAGGGTTTGTGCTGAGCCTTGCTTTGCAGCCTGGGTTTTGGGGGAAGCTTTTTTACCATGAAATAAAGCCCATCCTGCCTTTTTGCCCTCTCTAGGGCTGCTGTAGGACAAGCGCGGTCGGGCAACAACTTGGGGAAACGGCTCGTGGACCCAAATCCGACCAGGCTGGAGCGAGGGGACACCAAAACTGTGTTGGGAATCCAACCTGGCGGCTGCAAGGGGAAATCCCAGGGGGGGATTGCTATGGGGTGCCCGGCACCCACGACCCCCCAGAAGTGCAGTAGACGAGGGACACCTCTCCCTTGCACGGCAGGAGGATGGGGCAAGGAAAAACTCGAAACAACGAGACCCCAGAGGCAGACCTCGATACAAAACCCCGCGGCACCAGCGGGGAAAAACCCCACAACGAACCGAAAGGGAGCGAGAAAGGGAAATCCTCCCCCGTCCCGCGGAGAGCCTTACCCGTCCGGACTGCGGCTACCGGCGGGGGGTCATGAGCGGCGGCTGGGAGAGCTGCTTTGGCACGGCACGGCTTGGCACGGCTGGGTTGGGGATGGCACGGCTCGGTTCGGCTGGGTTGGGTTGGGTTGGGGATGGCACGGCTCGGCTGGGATGGGTACGGGAAGGCTCGGCTCGGCTCGGCTCGGCTCGGCTCGGCTCGGCTCGGCTCGGCTCGGCTCGGCTCGGAGGCAGCGGGGGACGCGGGGCGGCGCGGGGCGGCGCACAAAAGCGGGAGGAAGCGGTGACGCGCTCGGCCGCCTGGGCCAATAGGGAAGCGGCCAAGGGACGAGGCCACGCCCCCGGCCCCGCTCCGCCAGGGGGCGCCATTTTGTGCCTCCCGCCCCTCCGCCAGGGGGCGCCATTTTGTGCCGCCCCGCTGAGGGGAGCTGAACCCCCCCCCCCCCTTCGGGTCCTGTGAGGATTGCAGCCCCGCTGGGCGCTGCGGGGTCCCCAGTCCCTCAGTTTCTTCAGTTTTCGGTTAATTTGGGCCGGCATGGCGTTGTTTAGCCCTTGGGGAGTCCAGCGGGTGGGTTCTCGAGGAGCCCAGTTGAAGTTTTGTGGGGTTTGGTGAGGTGGGGGGCGGTTATGGGTAAAGGAAGGAGGGAGCTGAAGCCCCCTCATGGAGCTGCAGCAGGGGGGACAACAGAGAACCTGCTTAAACCCAGCCCCATGTAACTGTCTGCATGCAGCCAGGACATGAAGGGATCGCTCTCACAACTTAATTTGGTTTTGCCACTTTTGGGGAAGCTCAGGGAAAGCAAGACACAGCCAGGACCTAAGGACCCCCAGCCCTTCCTGGGCCATCAACAATGGCACAGGCTGCCTTGCAGAGCAGCTCCAGGCTCCTTGAACAGCCTCGGGGCTGTTTGGACTCACCCCCATCTGCCCCAAGGCTCCTTGGTGCATCCCAGTCCCCTCGGGCTCCATCTGAGGAGAGCCCTCCAAGGCTTGAAGGCAAAACAAGCAAAAACACAAGCCCTGGGCCTCAGAGATGATGCGAGTAGGGCCTGAGGTTTGCGCTAGAAACCAGTCATGCTGGTGGGAAAGACAGAGAACTCTTGCAGACAATGGAGAAAGTAAATAAGAGTGTTTTTCTGACTGGTTCCCTGCTTCCCCATTTAGTAAATGCGTTGTGGAGAAGAACAGGAACAACGTTTGCAGTTCTGGGGAAGAGAGAAATAAACAGGCAGAATCCTAAACCCAGGTTTTCAAGCTTTCCAGGACTGGCTGCTGCAAGAAAGTTTGAGCAAATAAAGCCTATTGCCTGTAAAGGCAATAGAAACCCTAACCAGGGACCCCTCCGGAGAGATTCAGATCTCACAGCCCCCGTATACAATCGCGTGACCTATTAAGAAAATCCATAGAAACCAATTCTGTATACCAAATAACAGCAGATGGCTCCAGCCCAAACCGCTCCGGGTTCCCTCACTCCATAAATGATTTTACTAGGCTAGTCGTGATCTTGATGTAATTGAATAGGTTTCACTCTTTTCCCTCTCCCTCCCCCTCCCCAGAATATTTGTGCAGCTTACGGAGAGCCATCCAGGGGGACCGAACTGTTGCTGGAAGGAACCTCTCACTCCGGCTTGCCTCATCGGTTTGGGAAGCGGCGTAAGTCTATCCTGAGCCACCTGGCTTGGAGAAGGAGGTTGCCTTTCTCCGCACCTTCCCTCTAACTCTTACAGCTTTTAAGAACGTTCTGGTAACTTGGCACATTTGAAATGTTTGGCTCCTGCCCATCGGGGGGGTGTGTAATGAGTTCTTGTGCAGATGCATTTCTGAAATAAATCAGATGTGTTTACCTTGGGAACCAGGCACGGGGCTCCAGGACTTGAGCCTCGAGTATCCAAGGCACTAAGTGACAAGGATCTCCTTTAAAACCTCCTGTTCTTAATGGGAATCGGTTAGGCAAGCACCAATTACTTGTGCAAACTCCTTCCAAGCGGCTTCTCTTTCCTAAACTCGTTTGATGCTGCAGGAATCCACCTACAGGGATTTCAGTCCTAGGGTGTTCCAGAACCGTATAACGACCGCCATGTGTGCAAAGCCTTGTCCCATTGATGTCAGCAGCTCTCTGCTGGTGGTCGTGCTAAGGACCTGCCCCGAAGTTCTGCCTCCTCCAGTTGCTCCTGAAAGCATTTATGAAGCCTGGCGGGATGAATGGAGGTGTGAGGCTCTGCATGAGGTGTCACGTGTTGTGGTACGAACGCAGCGTAGAAAGAGGAGCAGAAACCTGAACGCAGCGGAGAGCACTACGGAAAGTCAGTGCAGACGGCGCTTTAGTGGCTATGCAGAAATAAAAGAGGCTTGGAGCTATTCTCTGTCCCTGAGGACAACAGGCACGGCGGACCTTGGATCCATACAGACAGATTCTTCCTTTTCCAAAACAGCGTCTGTCTCCAGGCTGCCATTAGGAAACAATCTTTGGTGCACGCCGTCCCACGCCATGCCAGTTGGAGAGGTGAGTCACACAGACGTACGGGCGGCCGCTCCGATTCCTCGTAGTTTACTGCTCTGAACGTTGGGCTGGACGTGAAGGACTGCACCTTCCTGACGGTATCTGCAGAGAAAACTTGGGTAACACCAACACAGAAGAACGGTGGATCTGCAGCCCCAAAACTTTGCAAATCACAACCCTGGGCAGTTCGGTTGATGCTCCTCCTTTAACGATGCCAGCGTTAGTATTTGCTGTGAGGAGAAAACGGGGAAGATGCTTGGCTTTTACCTAACTGCTGCTATTTTGGGCCGCGTTGGGGTTGCTGCAGGAAGCGAACACAGGTCCCAGAGCGCCAACCCAATTCTTCCGTGACTAAGTATGCTCCGTCTAACCCGAAGTTCTCCCATGCCTTCTGTTTGATTTAATATCCTCCCTTGCTTCCTGTCCTAAACGCTCGCGTAAGGCCGTCGAGATAGATGGCTGCGTGTTGAGGCTGGGTGAAATCATTCCTATACTTAGCACGCAAGCAGTAAGGGAGCGATGCCATCCTGGTGTAAAGAAACCAAGAATTCACTCCCAAATTGCACTCTGCTTCGCAGCAGGAGGCTGGAGCTGCTTACGGACCTGCGTGGGATTTTAGGACCCAAGTGCAAGCTGCGAGGCATCCCATAATAGCTCCTCCTTGCCCAAGGTTCATCACGGGTCTGCTGCGTGCCATGGGAAAGCAGGTGGAAAGAGAGGGCTGGGGCTATCCCGTGTCCCTCTCAGTGATGCTGCCCGGCGAGGAGCCCCCTTCATCTTGTTTAAATGCTTCCCCGTTTCCCTCACGCTCCGACTGCTGCAGGGGTGAGCGATTTGGGGACTGGCAGCTAAACCTCATCAGGATCAGGACCACAGTTGGTGGCGTTCCTCGAGGTTTTTTTGCTGTTCCCGGGACACGCCTCAACCCGTACAGGCGTTAGGGAATGCCGTTTCATCTCCACCTCTGCTTCCACGTTACCAGCAGCAATTTTCAGGGAAGGCTGAGAGTCAGGGTCAGATCCCCGTGGCTGAGGGGCTGCGTGCTTCCCTGCCGCCCTCCTCTTCCTCTCGTGTTGCTCCCTGGTTGTTGGGATTGTCCTCCGCAGGACAAGCACTGCGATCTGCTATGGGAGAGCCCTCCCGACAAGCAATCTCTTCAACTCCATGGGTTTTGACTTCTTTCCTCTGCCCTGCAGAAGGCTCTTTCCCACAAACAGCAGCTGACGCTGTGTGATTAAGCTGCGTGGATGATTTTTGTTTCCCGGTAGCTGTCACACGTGCTTTCATGGCTGAGCGTAACTTTCCGTGCTGCCTTTGTTCCGTCACTCACCTTCCCTGCCTAAACAAAGGCAGAAACGGCTCCAAGAAGGACAAAGTGAAAGTGAAGAGGACCTGATTTCGGGGGGGTTTGTCGAGCAAACCCAACTGGTGAGCGTTTTTCTGCAGTGCTTTCTCACGTACCGTGTAGGCATGGACCTTAAAACTTGTGTCCTCCAAGCAGAATCTGCAGGGTGATGCTGTACATCAGGCTGGTAAGAGGAGTGTAACTGAAAGCCCTGGCAAGTTATGCTGCCTGCCTGCAAACAGACACACTTCAGACCTTCTCAGGCAACATCAGAACTGTCCCAGAGTATCTCTGGGCTCATCCGATGCCAGAAGTTTGTGGAAAGGAGCGCAAGAAACACCGTCCTCGCAGCAGCTGCAGCTGAAACTGCAAGAAAGCCCCAAATCACAGGGGACATCCTGCATTTCTATCCCAGCTTCCAAGACGGGTCAGAGAAAACTGCAAAAGTTGCAGAGAAAATTGTTTCCTGGGTAGAACCGAGATCCTCCACCCTGTGGAGAGTAAAGTCGAAGGGATCAGACTGGGACTTGGTCCTGACTTGGAGTCTGCACTCCTACAGCTGACAGTGAATCAAGTACAAGCAGCCGTCGAGCCCGTGTCCCTTTGTATTTCTTCCCGTCCACCCACGCGGAGCTGGATTTGAGCTGACAGAAATCAGGGGAAGCACAGACTGATTTACCACAACTGCGATCCGTCCCGTTAGCCTTATCCGCACGCATCAGCTGCAGACCTGCAGTTTTTCCCTTACATCTGTCACGAGGGGGGAAGAAATGACAGAAACAATCACAACCTGACTGTTTACACGTGTTTTGGTTTAGAAATGGCCTTGCGTAGAAAGTTGCAGCGGCGCTGCACGGACAGCTCGCGTAAATCTCTTATCACCAAAGCCATATGTCCTCATTTCCTCATCTGCAGCAAAATACAAGCGGCGGTGCTTCGGTAATTAGGAAGCTGGGGGGAAACCACTGGGCATCCAGCGCGAGGAAAGTGGATTTGGGCGAAGGTTACAAGACACAAAACAGAACGCTTTGGTTACGAGCGGTCCGCACGACTTTCCGTTGCCTTGGTTGTGTGGTAACGACCCAAGCCCTCCACGCGTGGGGCTGCCGGAGAAACCGGAAAGGTTTGAGAGGGACCTGATCCATTGGGATGGTTCTCAGCTGGCGCTGGAGCTGAGCTTTTATCTTGCCCTTGGAAATGGCTCAAAATCAAGCCTCAAAATGCGATGAACCCACCTGCTGCCACACAAATCCCTTTGATATGATTCCTGGACACGTGGAGGGGATTGAGAGCGTCCATGGACGGTCCTGTGGAAAACCTTCGTATCGCTGGGGAGATCCCAGTTTCCTGCACGGAAATAACGTGGTTTCACCGGGGAAAAAGGCTCAGAAGGGTCCCACGAGACCACTCAGACATTTTTTGGTTTATCCCTTACCAAAATCTTGCAGAGTTCTCATCTGTGGCCACCGTTCAGTGCTGGTGAGCAAAAATCAGTGTCACCCGCTAACTTCACCCACGTGTTTCCGCGAGGGTGCTCCGGGATGGCGAAAAATTAACCGTGTATGCAATTAGCACGCTGAAACACCCTTAGAGCATGTCCGCGTACTCCCAATCTTTTCCTTTTCTTTTTTCCAAAAGGGAGACGTTTCCGAAATTTCCCATCAGCCAGCCGCGGTGAAATGCCCTTTCGCCCAGCTTGGTGTGCTTTGTGCGAGGGGGTGTTGATTGAATCCATCTGAAACTCCAGCAGAAAGGAGAGAAATAGCCCGGCGGCGAGATAAGATCATCATCTTCCTGGCAAACAATGGGAACGCGGTCAAAATTAAAAATAATTCGATTGCAAATAGGAAGCCTAGTAGAGCAGCGGGGATAGAGGAAACATGACTAAGTTTTTTTTTTCTTTAGCATGTCTGAACTCACACAACGGAGTTTTGCAAGCGCCGTCGCTTTGAAATACGGGTCTGGAGAAAACCCGTGGGGGGAGGATGGCGCCAGTCCAACTGCGGTAGTACAATAGGAGCAAGGCAGCGCGGCTCGTAGGTCTGGCCTACACGGCTAAACGGCAAGAGACAAAAGCTATTTTAGGTGTAATTTGGTGGGGACCACACTGAATATGCTTTGGGGAGGAGCGGAGAAAGTGAAGGCTTGTTACTTGACTCTTAGTTTTCGGTTCGTTTGCCGTTCTCCTCGGCACCACGTGGCCAAACCACAACGCCGGCGTCACCTGCAGGATCGGGGCTCAGCTCTTCGTCACCTGCAGGCCAGTGCTTCACGTCCTTGGGCAGTGCCGGTTCTTCTCATCTCCGGCAAAGAACCTTACTTGCTGCAGGGGAAGGAGGAGGAGCTTCGATGACTTTGGGATTCATCCCCAAGAGAAAACCCCGATAGACGTGGAGCCCATGCAAGGGGGCTAATGGAGGCATTTCCTCCTGATAAGGATTAGCAGGCAAAAGTTCTTTACGTGATTCCCAGAAACACCGCGCGCTGAACTGCTGCTTGCTTAAAACAAAACTCAGCACAACCCAACCTCTACCCAGTAAGACGTGACGAAGAAAATGGTGCGTGGCACAGCCGTTCCTCCACGGCAGATTCCCGTCCTCCTCTGGCCCGCAGAGCGCTTGGAGAAGTGCCGGAGGGCTGGATGAGCCTTGGGACTCACCTAGGCTGCGGTTCTTGATGCCCTTGACGGCAGTAACATTTGGATCTGTGTTTTAAAACACCTGAGATGATCTGAACGTATCCTTCCATAAATGTTATTGTCTGGAACGCTCTGTGCTTCTGTTATTTTCAGAACTTGGTCTCTAACACGAATGCACCGTGCCATGTGGAAGTGATGTTGCATCCATTTTACAGCACAAGAGACGGAGGCGGAGGCTGAAGCGACCCGTCCCAGTGATATAGGAGGAAGTTTGAATCAGAACACAACAAAGGCGTGATGTTCCCAGGCCTAATTGTGACCACAAAACCACAATTCTTTTTTTCTTTCTGCTTTAGAAGCCTTTTGAACTGAGATTCCTACTCAACTGAGGGGTGAAGCAAGCCTTTGCTTAGCTCCGGTGAAACCACGTTGGATGACATTAACCAAGGATCTCATTTACAGACATTAAACTACTTTAATTGCAATTATTCGTGTCTGATCCTTTAGCCAGGTAGGTTCTTCTTGTATTTTGAGGGCATACTCGAGGTGAGGGCGTGTTGCAAGCCCAAATAACAGCCATAAGCAGCAGCTGACACCAGACGCTGAACGATATTTAAACCACTTGGCAAACCTCAGCCGAGTCCAGTCGTTGTAGGTGGATGAGAGCCTGCAGGAGGTCGTGAGGTTCCTGATGGAGGAAACACCGCTGAAAGGCAGAAGAGGAAATGACAGATTTAATGAGCAGCGATCACAAGCGGACCTAGAGGGAGCAACCGGCTGGCAAGAGCCCTCCAAACAAGGTGTGACGAGTGGCACCGGGGAAAGGCTCTGAGCAGTGAGAGCTTGGTCGCAGATGCTTACGAACGCGGTCATAAACGGAGGGCAAAGTCTGAAACCGGCCATGCGATAGCTCAGCGTTGCTGGAGGCATTTGTCCAAGGGACAGCAGCCTGTTTCTGTCTATAAAATAGAAACGTTGGCAGTTGCGTGTTGAAACTTCCACCACAGGAAGCTAGATTGGGAGAGGAGAGGAGAGGAGAGGAGAGGAGAGGAGAGGAGAGGAGAGGAGGGCAAAAGGAAGCTTTGACCCCCCTCCAGTTCCTCTGTCACAAAACTGGCTGGCTTCCTCACAGATTTGTTCTGCATAAGGCACAAAAGCTGAGCTTGCCGTGGCTCTGTTATCCGAGATAGGCACAACAGACATTTCTGACTGTGACATCTCCAGGAATAAACGGAAGATGATAAATATCTTTAATGAACGAAAAGGGACACGCGAAGCAGCAAGGGGAAGAGTACGGCTAAACGATTATAGATTGGGATCTGGGCTCTGTCCAAGCCCCGCTCTCCCATGAGGTTGTCTGAGAAACAAAGGGATCGCATGCCGCTGCTCACGCTGCAGGAAGTAATTGCTCGGTCCCTAGGTTTCCTCTGGAAGGTCCATGGCCACGCGGTTCTTTTACTGCAGGTCTCCCGCGTAACTCCATCAGAGCTCCCAGAGCTCCCCCCACGTCCCGCGAACGTGGAAAGCTTGTTCCATGCTGGCACGAGGACCGCTGGTGTTGCAGAGCCTCTTGGCAACGGTTCTCCGCTGCTCAAGGGGGATTGGAAAGCTGGAACACCACCTTGGAGCAAAGAGACAGGTGTCAGTGGAACAAAATAAAAGAAAAGAAAGCTTTTTGTTCTCGGTGACTGTGTTCCTCTGAATGGAAAATCCAGGCGAGGATCTCCAGAGCCCACGATTTACAATGACATCTCTCCTGGTTGCTAATTTTGGAACAAAGTGCTCCTCACCACCGCTCTTCCTAAACTCCCCCGGTACATTTTCAGAGCATGATTTCATAGGATCCAACAGAAGGAGGGGCCGAGAAGACGCACGTGCAGAATCTAAGAAGGAGCAACATCTGTGTGAGTAAAAAGTACAAGCCTTTATTCTCAGGGCAAACTACGGAGTGGGAGCAGCGAGCACTCTTAGAAAGCACTGGCTTGAGCGTGCGACAGGATTTGTACGCTCCTACAGGAAAATATAAAGGGAATAAAACTGAAATAAATCTCTGGTGATGTGACAGAAGGGGTTGGGAGTACTGAGTTCATTTTCAGGGTCTGAGCAAGTCCTTTCTGTCTCTGTTCTCCTCTCCAGTCTGGCTGCCGAGGTTGTAAGATTTACCGGCTGCACACGTACAGTCTGATGGTGCTCTCGCCACTCCTGCGGTGTGAATTACAGCGATGTTGTTCACTTGCATCCTTTACACAAATACAGCTGGCTGAAACACGCTTGCTTTTAAACCCACTTTTGCTTCCTCCTCGGCATAGCAGGAGTTTCAAATCTTCTCTCTTTATTTCCGCTGCTGAGGTTTCTGGTTAGGGGAAACCAGCCTTCCTTTCCAGTGGGAAACAAACCCTTTTCAGCCTTTGGGCACCTCTCTCTCGCACGCACGTTAAAGAAGAGCTCTTCGAGTCGCAGTGCAAGTGGGAGGCTGTCTGACAGCTCTGAGTAAGCCACAGGCGGATGTCATCATTGCCAGACTTGGCCCAGCGTAATGTCAACTGCGATACTGCGGGGGAAACCTGGCTGCAAACAAAAGCGAAGCCAACTGCACTGCTTGTCCTTGTCCCCACGAAGGCAGAGGCAAACAGGGAAGATTTGGTAAACCGGATTCGCAAAATCATTTCTAGTACGATGAGGGGAGATGCTTGCCTCGGTAGCGTACGCGTTGTGAGCTGACAACGGCGTTTTCCTTGGGTGCGAGCCAAAGTTTCGGCTCTGCTTTTATTTCACCAAACAGGAGGCCTCCGAGATGAGTCACCGGTTCTTATAGAGGGCCGCAGTCTGCTGAGCCAGGAAAAGGAGCCCTTGTTGCACAGAAAGGGAATCAGGAGATGATGTGTCATGGGGATCACGTGGGAAAGCAGCCCCGCTTCCCACAGCCGGCCAAGGCACATCGCACGCAGAGGAGCCGCGGGCCTGGAGGAGATGGAGGGAAGAAATCCGGGACTCCCCGGGACTCTGTGGGGTCGGGGTGCCACAATCTGTGAGCGTTTAAGAGCCAGTGTGGCTCCCCCAGACGTCCCTTTCAGCAGCTGGGGTATGTCACGAAGCATTCCTTGTAAACCTGGGTCCCCAACGTCACCAGTTCCTTGCTGCGATGCGTTAACCCTTCTCCATCCTCTCCCTGCCCAGCAGCAGCAGTGGGTCGGACACGAGGAGGATGTGGCTGGAGACCTCCGCCAGGGAGCCACACAGACTGGTTTTGTTTTGTTTTGTTCTGTTTTTTTTAACATTTCCTCTTATTATGAGAGCGGCTGAATGAAAAAAAGACCCCGAGGAACAATTCAGTGAGTAATCCAGACTGAGTAAGGGATGTGTGATCACCGCTGTCTGACGCCGAATTACAGAAACTATGGGACGAGGCGAGCATTTTCACTTCGATTGCTGCCGTCAGTGTTGGGAATCCAAACTTTTATTGCTGAATTGATGGCTCACAAGCAAGAGGTGAGCAAGGAGGCTGTCAGGACGGTCTCCATGCCACCTCGGCTCACAGAACCACCAAGAGTTGGAAGGGACCTCGAGGATCTCCTGAGGGCGAGGGGTGCCCGGGGCTGAAGTACCGGGGCTCTGAAGCGCCTCAGGCGGCCTGAGGGGAACCGGGGTGGGCTGAGGAGAACCGGGGAGGGATGAGGAAAACCGGGGAGGGATGAGGAAAACCGGGAAGGGATGAAGGGACCGGGGAGGGAGGAGGAGAAAGGGGAAGGGCTGAGGAGAATGGGGAGGGATGAAGGGACCGGGGCGGGCCGCGGGGCCGGGCCGGGGCCGTGAGGCGGGACTGAGGGAGCCGGGGCGGGCTGAGGGAGCCGGGCTGAGGCAGGGCCATGGCGAGGGCGGCCGTGTGCCTGCTGCGCTGCGACCTGAGGGCTCACGATAACCAGGTAGGCTGGCGACAGCCCCTCAAAGGGGTGTTGATGTACAAGGACCCCCCGGTGCCACCCCACTCATGGGTA
Organism: Nettapus auritus; assembly: GCA_011076525.1. Taxonomy (NCBI): domain Eukaryota; kingdom Metazoa; phylum Chordata; class Aves; order Anseriformes; family Anatidae; genus Nettapus; species Nettapus auritus. The sequence goes on from CM021766.1 coordinate 5,008,705, forward strand.
ATATGGGGAGAGGTGTGCCCCTCGCTGCCCCCCCCCCGCCCCCCACGCAATCCCAACCCTAAACCTAACCCCAACTCTAACCCTAACCCCAGCCGCAACCCCAACCATAACCCCAACCCCTACCCTAACCCCAACCCCTACCCTAACCCCAACCCCAACCTCAACCCCAGCTCCAACCCCAACCCCAACCCCAACCCCAACCCAAACATAACCCTAACCCCAACCCCAACCCTAACTCCAACTGCAGCCCCAACCCTAACCCCAACTGCGGCCCCAACCCCAGTCCCAATCCCAACCCTAACCATAACCCTAACTGAAACCCAACCCCAACCACAACCCTAATCCCAACCCCAACCCAACCACAACCCAACCACAACCCCAACCCTAACCTTAACCCCAGTCCTAACCCCAACCCTAACCCTAACCTCAACCCCAACCCAAACCCAACCCTGACCCCAAGCCAACCCCAACCCTAACCCCAAACCCAACCCCAACCCTAACTCTAACCCTAACCCCAACCCCAACTCTAACCTTAACCCCAAACCCAACCCTAACCCCTATTCCAACCCCAACCCAACCCCAACCCAACCACAACCTCAACCCAACCCCAACCCCAACCCTAACCCCAACCCCAACCCTAACCCCAACCCTAACCCCAACCTCAACCCCAACTCCAACCCCAACCCCAGCCCCAACCCCAACCCTAAATCCCCCACACCGAGTGCTGTCAAGGCCGTCTCTGTATTTCCAGGTGCTCCACTGGGCTCACAGCAATGCCGATTACGTTATTCCCCTCTACTGCTTCGACCCGCGGCACTACGCGAGCACCCACAGCTACGGCTTCCCAAAGACGGGGCCGCATCGGCTCAGGTTTTTGCTGGAAAGCGTGAAAGATCTGAGGGAAACGCTCAAGAAGAAAGGAAGGTAGTTGAGAAAGCACCATACATATATCACATCTATTTTAATTTTCCTTCTCTTTTCAACACGTATCTATGCTGTGAGTCAAATCGTGACAGTGTGGGGCTGTGATGATGTTCCAGAGAGCAGCAGCGGTTCTGTTAGCATTGGTCACTCCCCGAGCCCATTTGGATGACATGATGTGGCATCTACAAAGGACTCAGGGGCCATCCAGGCTGTGCACATTCAGGTTTTGCTTTCTTGACCTCAGATAAAGCAGATGGGTGTCAGCCATGAGCGCTTTGCCCACAGTCCTGCAGAGACATGAACTGCAGATGTCTAAGACACGGGCAGTGGCACCAGCCATGCTTCCTTCCTTGTCCCTAGCAAGTTTTCCTTAGGAATTGTCTTGACAGACCAACGTGGATCCTGGCTTGTGAGACTGGAGTTAAGTTTGCTCATGCCCTGTCCCAGTAAACCTGTTCCCTTTGGTAGGCTGTGCTGTGGGAAGGGGATCTTCAAGGATTCCTCTTTCACGTGCCTTTAGGAACTGTACTTGGGGTAGACCAGGGCATGAAAGCCTACATGTTAGGAAATCCCATTACCAGGTAACACTCGCTGAATGCTGCTGTGCCGTCGTTAGTGGCTGCTAAGAGCTTGCTCTTCTGCAGTGAGAGAAACGGTTTTGAAGAGCCGTGCTGAGACCCACGCTCCGCTCTCACAGCCAAGAAATATTTTCTTAAGGCAGTGGTAGGCAGACATCTCCATTTACAACCCGTGGCGTTCGCCGCGCGCAGCTTGTTCTCTCATCTTTTATGGGATGTAAGGGGAACAGCTCTGCAGCACCCCTTGATCCTACCTTCTGCAGACCCAGCCCAGCTTTGAAGAGAGTTTCCAGTCATGGTTTTAATTATTCTGCCAGAAGCTCTGTGTTAACCTCTCCAGCAATTTCTTCTCCGGCGCAGGCCTGTGTTAGGTTACACAGCAGTTTGTGTGTGTGTGTGATGGGGAAAGGGACAGAGCCACTTATCAGGGCTCTGCACCCACCTCTGGCAGCTTTCTCCCCACAGCTTCTCTTTTGGCCTGGAGTCCCGGGCACACAGCCGGGCAGTTTGTGGGGTTGCAAGGCGGGAGGGGAGTTTTGTTGATTCCTACTAACCCGAGGAAAGGATTCCTCTGAACAATCCCACATGAAAGTGGAGGGGGGGCTGCCCACAAGCCACCACTACCTGTGGAGGAGATTGAAAGAGGATTCAGTTCTTGAATCTCAGCCTGGACGCGCGTGAGGCTGAACAGATCTGACAGATTCACGTTTAGGTAACAGCCTGGCTTGTCGCCCAGTCATCCTTTCCAAGGCTTCCGGGGTGGCAGAAATGTGTTCAGCGCAAACTCTGCCTCGGTGGCTTGCAAACCGTGTTCAGTGGTTCCGAAAAAAATGTGTCAAATCCTGTCTGTCTGCCTCCGCAGGCAGAGAACAGACACGCGGGTGCCTGGGCTCCTACAGACACAAACAGCGATTACATCGAACCTAACTCGGGCCCACCTGTTGTGTTTGCAGCACCCTGGTTGTGAGAAAAGGGAAGCCAGAAGATGTGGTCAACGATCTGATCACTCGGTTGGGCTGCGTTGGCGTTGTAGCTTTCCATGAAGAGGTAAGGGAAATAACTCGAGGGTCGTCGTGAACAGATAAAATTAACGAGGTTTCTTCTACAACCGAATGATGGTGCAGGCCCTGTATGTTCAGAGCCTTCCTTGTGTGAGGTGTTACAACTCCGGACAAGCTGGCCGGCTCCTGGAACGGGGGTGCCGTGGGTGTCTGGGGGGAGTCCTTGCTGGCTTGCAGCTATCGGTGAGGAAGGAAGAAGAGAAAATTCTGGCAGCTGGCGTTGTGGGTCAGCAGAGCCCATTTCTCCTCCTGTTTGCATCAAGCTCTTTCTCTGGCTTCTTCGTGAACAGCAGCCAGGATGTTCTCAGTGTAGAAAAAGGCAGCGGTGAGTTGGCAGCAGCCGTGTTCAGGCAGTTGCCCACCGGCACGTTGAAGAGTGAGACACGAGTCCGGTTGCCGATAGGGTTGGCACGTCCCTGCCCTGTACTCACGGCGCTAAATGAGTGGTTTGATGCAGAGGCTGCTGAACGGAGGACTCCGCATCCCGTCCACGTGCACGTACACGCTGGTGTGCGCGTGCACACGTGCCCACACACGTCCGTTCGGCATTAGCCGAGTCTGGGCCTGAAAACATCTAACGTTGGACTCACTCTGCCATCCCTGTTGCCAGGCCTGAGTCACTTGTACCTTGACAACCTCCACATCCCTTGTTCCATGCAGCGCTGGGCCTTGGTGTCAGAAAACCACAGAAGGTCAGACGAAAGGACTCATCTTACTCCACAGCCATTTTCCTGGCAGTGGCCAGAGAAAACCAAAGCAGCGGGGCAAGATGCTCCCCCTGAATACCTTCCCAGCCTCCAAGATACTGTGGCTGAAGGACTCCTCGAGGCAGGAGTGCAATCCTGACGTTCTCTACTGCTCAACGAATTTCTTTGACATACATTTGCCCCGTTCCCTTTGCACTCCATGAAAAACTGACGGCGTTTCGTTCTCCCTAGGCTACGCAGGAGGAGCTGGACGTGGAGAAGGGGCTGTGCCAGGTGTGTGGACAGCACGGGGTGAAGGTGCAGACGTTCTGGGCATCCACGCTGTACCACCGCGATGACCTTCCCTTCAAACCTATCTCCAGGTGGGCTGCTCCGTGGTACCACTCCCTCCTCCGCTGTCCCGTTTATTGCTCACTCCACTGAACCCCTCGGGAGGGGTTTTAATCACTCGGTCCCACTGGGAAGGACTCGTTAGTCCAACTGCAGCTATGGCACGGTGCCGTCGTGCTCAGACACGTCGCGGGGAAGGGATATACTCATGCTGAGGGGGTTCTTTGACATTTTATTGAGGGACCTTTGCCCTTCCACCAGCACAGCGCAGATGCTGTCTGCAGCACCCGGAGCCTTGTGAGACTCGGACTGGATTGCTCCGTTACCCCGTCGGGCTGCTGCCTGCGACAGAAGCCTTCTGGGTGTGCACTCTTCATGGCTCCATCAATAACCTCGATACCTCGTTCATGTAGTTGAGTGATTCGCGGTATCCTAAGGAAGATGTGTAAAACAGGGCCGAAAATCCAGACCATCATGACCTGTTGGTCTCCGCTGATCGTAAAGGCAGCCTGAGGTTGCACGTTTGTATGTTGAGGTCAGCCTGGGGGTGATCAAAAGTCGGGTGAGATAAATCCGCCCCTCAGAATCGCCCCAGCAGGACACACCGCAAATGGAAAAGGATCGGAAGCAGAAAGCAATTCGGTGAAGGGCTGTGAGGAGGGGCCACGGCGGCCGTTCTGCGGATCTCGTACGGAGACGCGACCTTGCTCTGATCTCTGCAGGTTGCCCGATGTCTACACCCATTTCCGAAAAGCGGTGGAATCCGAGGCGAAGGTCCGGCCAACCCTGCGGCTGGCCGATCAGCTGAAGCCTCTGGCTCCGGGCGTGGAAGAAGGCTGCATCCCTACGATGGAGGATTTGGGACAGAAGGGTAAGAAAACTTCATTTTCAGCTGCTGCCGTGAATTCCTGCCCGAGAACCAAAAGAAGGAGGCTTCCCAAGGCAGTGGTTGCCCTTCAAACACTCCTGAGCCCTCATACAGGAGAGGAAGGGAAATTCCCTGCGTGCAGGAGCTGGGTTGGCAAGCCCTGCAGCTGGGTGGGAAACATTCTCCTCATCAGCAGTTTTGAGCGTCTGATGTGGCCCTTTTTCAAAGGAAAGCTCTGGCAAAACCTCGCATTTCCCCAGAGCAGCATCCCTAGTGCTCAACATCCCTCGTTTTTAAGCCCTTTGCCTTTGAGGTGCTTTCCAAAGGCTAATTTTTATCGGTAACGAGCTGATGGTGTTTTCTGTGGCAGATCCTGGGACCGATCCACGAACAGCCTTCCCCTGCAGTGGAGGAGAGAGCCAGGCTTTAACGAGGCTCCAGTATTATTTCTGGGACACGGTAACTCTCACATTTCCTTGTCTGCGTCCCTCCCCTCGTGCATCCAGCTGCACAAGTGGGTGAGGCCGCAGTTCACTTCCTAATAATAATCCCTTAGCTCCTGTATCGCACTGCACCAAGGAGAGAATTGGCCTTATTTCAGTTTTACAGAGACAAACTGCATCGAAAAGAAGTCATAAACGTAAACCAAATATTTAGGGACGTAGTTCAGTGGCCACCCCGCTTAAGGGTTTTTTTTTTCCGTCACCTTTAGGGAATGGGAACCATCTTTTGGTTTCTTCACCTTGACTTGCCCCGTTTTGCTTTCCCTTCCCACGTCAGCAACAAATAACTTCCTCCGTTGTGGAGGAGCGAAAAGGAGCCTGAAGGGCTGCGATTGCTTTCGGGGTGAGGAACAACCGAAGCAAGCTGCTGCCCACAGCTACGTCAGACGTTCCCAGCAGTCTGGCACGAGAAACTTGCGGCCGAATAATTACAGCTACTTCGTGCTCCCTCACGCTGGTGGGTGAAGCTGCCGCCTGTGGTTCCGCCGTGCACCCTGACTGTCCTCCAACCTTTTTGTGCTTAGAAGCTGCCTCGCGTTTTCCTCGTGTGAGCTTAGACAAAGGCACGCGTGCTGATTTCCAGCAGCTTCGGGGATGAAGCCTTGCTGCTGGGGAGCACGCAGAGCTTTTAATCTTTACGCAGCACTCATACAGTCGCTGCTGGAAAACCTGGTCCTTTTTTTTTAGTTCTACAAACGTTACCTTGGTGAGCCAGAACAGCCAGCGAGGTAACCTGTGCTGGGAAGGGGATCAGGGAGAGATCGGTTTTCCCTCTGATGTCCTTTGCGTTGCCAGTGGAGCCTAGAAACTGGCAGATCAGCACCCTGTTGATAACGTGGGTGGCCTGGAAATCACAGGGATGGGGATTCCTGCAGCGGAGCGTTGGGTGCTGTAGGCTCAGGCGTTCTGGTTCTCAAACCCCAGCAAGCAGCCTCGTGCACAGGGCAACTGGCCGAGCTGGCTACGGGCGTAAACGGGTTATTGATCCGGAGTCAGCGGCTACGGGCAGGGAGAAATGTGCCACAGGTTGAAGCGGGGAGCACGGCTTCCCAGAGCTGCAACGAAAACTGCTGGCCCGATGAATTCCTGTGCACTCGAGGCAGTAATTGGAAACTGTCACCCTTGCAGGCAGCCGTGAGAGGGAGCCCAGCCCTGCCGGATCGTCCCGGCTGATATCAAAGATGTTTTAGCAGGTTGCATGTAAAGTATTCAAATCTTTTGTTCTTTTCTCGCACAGAACCTGGTTGCGTCTTACAAGGAGACCCGGAATGGGCTGATAGGAATGGATTACTCCACCAAATTTGCACCGTGGTAAATAAACTTTTGTTGTGAGACTTGAAGCTCCCTTCCTGCCCCCAAATCAACGTTACCCGTTTGCTGAACGCTCTTTTAGCATGGATAGGGGCCTGAGCTGGATTCCCTTGAGCTTTTTGTTGGGGTAGAGCAGTCTCCAAACTGCTCTTTCTTAGCAGGCAGCGTTTCCCTGGGAACATTCTTGCGGTCAGGAATTGCTGAAGGGTTGCAGTGCTGTGTCAGGAGCTCAGCCTGCTGAGAGCAGCAACGTGGACAGGACACCGGAGGGCCAAAAACTGCTCTTGGGCTTTCTGTGTGTCTGTGTAACAGAACCACGACGTGAAACGATTTCTGGGGCTGCTACAGGTCAGGTTTTTTATTTTCAACCAGCCTCGTGCTTCAGTGCTTGCAGCGGATGGCTCCATCTGCTGGCACTTGGGGATCCCAGGGCCGCTGGCACCTGGGGAACTTCTTTCTCCGTCGTGGCCTCCACTCGAGTTTTTCCAAGCTGGCCGTTTGCCCGGCACAGACAGTCCTGATCCGCCTGCCCCCAAGTGTTCTTCCATCCCACACCGGTCACTTCGAAAGCGTGCAGCTGCTCGGCAATTAAGGAAAAACTCCTCGGCTCCTTTCTTCCTGTTTGCCAAAACTCACCAGAAGGTCAGATGTTTCCATCAGCCCCGGTGAAAAATACATTTTATATTCAAATACATTTGAATATATCCAATATATTGGATATAAGACCCAATCTTTGGGTCTTAGCTCCCTTTTCCCTCGGGCTGGAGCCTACGTGCTGTTTTCTGTCTTGCACAGCACCCATTTGGAACAAGTTGAAGGAGCTCACTGGGTTGAAATGCCAGAGCTGGGTTTGATTCCCAAATTTTCCTACCCTGCCTGAGATTTTCAGCAAGTCCCTTGCTTTCCGTGCTTCCTCGAATGAGACCCGTGGGTGCTGCAGCAGTTGGAGCCCTGGTCGTTGTGATAAATAGGTCTGTAGGAGCGGGAGGGCTGCTGGACACCGAGGCAGGTGATGAAGAGGTTCACATTCGAGATCCATTTCTGGGTTTGCCGTTGGGGCACTAAGTCACCAGCTGATAAATCTTCTAGGCAGAAGTGTCAAATGATTTATCTGGGTAGCTTTGGGACCCGCAGAGCAATCAGACCCTATGGAGGGGAGGATTTTCCTTTTCGCTTTCGCTCGGAGTTGCGAAAAAGTCAAACAACTTGAGTGAAGCCGTTCGGGAAGCCAGTGGCACGACTGCAAACTGAGCCGAGGGTTTTCAGGCCCTGAGCCCCCAGACTGCCCCTCCGCGCCTCCGTGGGGACATCGAGCTGTGAGGCATCGCGCTCCACACGTCTTCCTTCTGCTTTCAGGCTGGCGCTAGGCTGCATTTCACCTCGATACATCTACGAGCAGATACGGAAGTACGAAAAAGAGAGGACGGCAAATCACAGCACGTACTGGTACGACCCTGCGTGATCGCCGTGGCGTGGTTTTTTCTGAAAAGGAAACTGGCATCTCGCGCACAGGAGAGAGCGATTCGTTAATTTCTTCTTAATTAATGTTTGTTTTTCCTGTGCCTGCCGTCTGGTTCCTCCGGGGCGCGCTGCGCTTGTGTTTCAGCGCGGATTTATTAGGCTGCCTTTGACATCCAGAGGCTTCAGGCGTTTTGTAAGTGAAGATTATTAATGCCCCTTGTCACGACTATCGGTGGGGAGTTGCTGCTCGTCATTTTTAAGACGGATCTCTGTAAATCAGCACCGTCCCTCTCTGTGTTGTTAGAATGGGCTAGACGAGAAGGAAGAAGAACGATTTGCAGGTAAAAACCAAGGGGTTTCTCCTGCCGAAGACACGAGCGGGGTTTCACCCCAAAGGCTCGGCCTCTGTGCGACTTTTTCGAGTCACACCCCAGACGGGGTGAGTTCGAGCCTTGGCACAGCTGGAGAACATCTCCTCCCGGAGCTGTGTGGGGACAGAGGCTGGGACAGCCCGCTAGTGCCGGGCACGGCCATGCCGTGAGCTGGGTATCCACATGCTCAAGGTTTGTAGGTTGCCAGCAAGGTGACCAAAACCCCAAGAGATCACAGAATCACAGAATCACAGAATTTCTAGGTTGGAAGAGACCTCAAGATCATCGAGTCCAACCTCTGACCTAACACTAACAGTCCCCACTAAACCATATCCCTAAGCTCTACATCTAAACGTCTTTTAAAGACCTCCAGGGATGGTGACTCCACCACTTCCCTGGGCAGCCCGTTCCAATGTCTAACAACCCTTTCGGTAAAGAAGTTCTTCCTAAGATCCAACCTAAAATTCCCTGGCGCAACTTAAGCCCATTCCCCCTCGTCCTGTCACCAGGCACGTGGGAGAACAGACCAACCGCCACCTCGCTACAGCCTCCTTTGAGGTACCTGTAGAGAGCGATAAGGTCACCCCTGAGCCTCCTTTTCTCCAGGCTGAACAATCCCAGCTCCCTCAGCCGCTCCTCGTAGGACTTGTTCTCCAGGCCCCTCACCAGCTTCGTCGCTCTTCTCTGGACTCGCTCAAGCACCTCCATGTCCTTCTCACTCCGGCTTCAACGGGGAACTCTTACACAGAAGCAGGTTCTAATACCAGACCTGGATGGAAAGAACCCCAGAAGAGAAAGACGCAGTGCTTGGGGGAGAACAGCCAGAAAATTGCCAACAGTTCTGGCCAAAATGATCAAAATTCAAACGGCAGATAGAGTATGGACCTGCCGCTTGCTTATGGCTATGTTTTTCTTTGTTTTCTTCTTCCAAATGAATTAGGAAAGGAAAATTTCAAGAGAGGACCACACATGTTTCTCCCTGCCTGCCTGCAGCCGGGGTATCATGGTGATCTGAGTGTTCTGAAGTGATAAATAAAAGTAAAAGTAAGCTCTCAAGCTCCTAGGCACTGGCTTCAGCTGCACAGTGGCAGCACACGACAAGCTCACAGAACCTCCACGGCACGACAATCGTTTTCAGCATGGGGGGCAGCGTCCCGTTTTGTAGTCAGGATCTCCAGAAAGCTCCCGGGAGCCGAAACGTCAGCAGAACAGAATTATTTCCCCTATGCCAGAGAGCCGAAGCGAGTCTCGGAGGACGAGGTGTCATCGTTTTATAGCAGTGCTTTTTATGTGAAAAGCCTTTAATATAAAACTGTTTTCTGCAGGCCTAGCACCTGAGCTCATGAGCAAGCCCACTTCTGAAAGACGCCCCCCAAGTCCCTCACAGAGGTTGTTAAATCGATGCAAAGCTCTTGGGGAGGCGCTGACGGGCTTGCTCATGCGGAAGCGTGGGGCTGAAGCAAGCCCTCACGTTGCAATTTGTGGAATTCCATCCCAGCAAGGGTGGATCAGAGGGGGGTTTCCTGAAACCCTGCTCTTCCACGGGGGAGAAGAAAAGCTTCCCAAGCGATTCGTGCAGCTGGCCTTCACTGCAGCCATCCCCGTGCGAGCTGGATAAGGAGGCTTAGGGCAAGAACTGGCATCGTGGCAAGTGATGGGAAAACGCCCGCGGTGAAGAAACCTCGCGGCGTTAATGATGGGCGCTACAGCAGCAAAATCCTTATTCCGTGGTTTTCTCTCTTCATCGGGGAAATAAAGGCATGGCTTTGTGTTTCAGGGTCCTGTTTGAACTCCTGTGGCGGGATTACTTCCGATTTGTGGCCCTGAAGTACGGCAGAAGGATTTTCTCCGTAAGAGGTGGGTATGGGGAGGAAAGAGACGGTCTTAAAACAGGAAAAGTAAGAGAAGAGGCTGGAGGCATTGTGGTGTACAAGCACTCGTCGTGTAGTGCTCGTCTCACTGCCCTGCGACGTTCCTAGGGAGTGACTTTTTGCACACAAGTGCCTTAACACCGCGATCCTGGGTGCTGTGAAGAGAGTTTTGCCTCAAATCTGATTAAATACAGGGAACAGTATCACACGTATCAGTGGGAAACAGCACAGCAAGAGTAAAACTGCTGTTTCCACAGACCTGCCTTCGGAGGTGGGCCTGAACTTAAATGTCTGGAGCCAGAGCTGAGTCCCTGCTGTCTCCGTTGCACTGTGCAGAGAGCTCTAATTGTCATTGGATCCCTGCAGACTTAAAAGTCATCCTCCTTATCTCTTCCTACCCAGCTGCAGGAGCAAAGCCTTAACCAGGGGCTCCTGCAGAGTCATCCTGGGGTCAGTATCTGCTGCAGAAATGGATTTCACATACGCACTGCGCTGGAATAAAAGCGAACAAGAAAATATTACCTTGGACCAGAGCGTATCTCCAGCTGCTTAGGAGGTCTGAGCCGTTTTTAAGTTACAAACAGCAGACACCAGCGAGCCAAATAACATTCAGAAGGCCTTGAGCATCATCTGCGTGCACCAGACAGCCCTTTACAACACTTTGTAGCACGAACAGCTTCCCTCTAAATCTTTGCAGAAGGAATTTTGTGATGGTTTGTGATGACAGAGGGCTAGCTCCGTCCTAATGTCTTGTGTCAGCCAAGGCTGTCATCATTTCATCTTTAAGTGCTTGTGTCAGCGTTTGCCTTCATAAGCACTTCGTTTTTTTTCCACCAACAGGGCTTCAGAGTAAAGAGGTCCCCTGGAAGAAGGATCTTCAGCTCTTTGCCTGTTGGAAAGGTCAGTAGAAACGGGAGGTTTGGCGAGGGGTGCTCTTGGTTTCCACCTTTCCGCATGCCAACGCGTGCCCCACTGCACAGATTCACACGGGAGAGCTGTCAGCACGGTCAGGCCCTGCCATTTCTACTCTCCTCACCAAACAAGAATGGAACCCCGGGTGAGTGCAGGAGGCTCGCCTTCCTTTCGAGACTGAGCACCAAACAGGAGCAGGCCCACAGGCCTTGAACGTCCAGGTTCTGTCACTGTGAGATTTCCCTGCCCAGGTTTGTTCTTCCATAGGTTTTGGTTAGAAGGTTGAAGCAGCCTTCGAATAAATCTCAGCTTCTGTTGTGCCACACAGCCTTTTAATACACTTGTTGTTTCTTTAAGCTTTTGTAACTTTGTTGTCACATGAAGAGCAAGGATAGTGTCTCAAATTGAACCTCAGAGGGACTAACAGGTTAAAAAATCAACCAGTGAAATGCACATCTACGTATCTTTATCCACATTAGTGCCACGTGTGCCCGTTCACACGTAGCTACAGAGCTACAGCCGTTTTTTTCCTTCATAGACAAGGCTCTCTGCTTTTCAGGTGTGAATCCTCAGGGACTTGTCCCATCCATCTCTGCTGTTTGTCATTTCTCAACCTTTTTTCGTTGTTCTCGGCCCACCTCCCTCTTGCCTGTACATTTATTTTGCTCGCGTTCCACCCGACGCCCTGGTTTTCTATTCCGGAGTTTTTCTGTACCTTTTTTCTTTGTCCTCTTTTGTCTCCGCAGAGGGCAGAACGGGCGTTCCTTTCGTCGACGCCAACATGCGAGAGCTGGCTGCCACGGGCTTCATGTCGAACAGAGGGCGGCAGAACGTCGCCAGCTTTCTCACCAAGGACCTGGGGCTGGACTGGAGGATGGGGGCGGAATGGTTCGAACACCTGCTGGTAAGGCTGAACCCACCGCGTGTACCCTGCCTCTCAAAGCTCTTGTAGGAAAAGGGAGTTGTTCCACAGGGAAGCTGCCATCAACCAAGGTGTAGCCAGGAAGTTTGCAGTTTTTGGTCCTTCTCTTGTTGAGTTTTAGCCAGAAATCTGTCATACCGGAGAAAACTTGCAAGCATAGATAACGTTAACATCGATGACCTTAACGATGCTCTAATTGGCTCGCCCCAGAGGCTGGGGAGGAGGGCAGCCCAGAAATAGAAAAAGAAATGTGTTCTGCCCACCGAAGCCGCCGTTGGCACAGCGTCTTTGCGTTGATCCGGACAGAGAAGTCATCCAGTCATGGCGCAGGCAGCCCGGACAACAGCTGGCTCAGCTTCCACGCGGCTCCACCCTGGCTGGAGGCATCTTTCTTCCTTCTGGTTGAGTCAGAAGCAACGGGAACGCCGTCCCCTCCTGCCAGTCAGCAGTCACACGTCTCGGTTAAATGGGTTGCTCTTTCTCTCCTTGGCCCCCACAGCTTCTTGCCAGGAAGGTCTGCACAGGCTGGCGGGCTGCGGGTCAGAGCTGCGGGCCGTACAGCGCTGTGGCCTCGCGGGGTTGCCGTTACCTCAGGTGATAGGCGTGGAGACGCCAGCAGTAGCTCCAAGCTGAGCTGTGAAAACGGGCTGAGGAGGTGGGTCTGCATTAATTCCTCGCCACACTGAACAGCACGGACCGAAAAAGGCGCGATACCAACAGCGGCCTTCGGTGAAGATGTTGTGTGCGCGATACGAGGGGCTATGGGTATTCAGGAGGCTTTCCGCTCACGGGAGTGGCTGGAAGTACAACGAAACCGTCGCTTCCCTACTGCTTGAGATTAAAAGAGCTGTTTTTATTAACGTAACCTTTCCGAGCTTCCTTGGAGCTGGCTCTGGAACGGCTCTGGCAGCAGAGATCTGCATGATTTAACCCCTGTAGCTTAAATGCCTTGCATGTGACGCGTACGGGCTGCCCAGAAGAATGGTTTGGCGCGGCCGAGGTGCACCCACACGATACAAAAACAGATTTACACGTGCTGGGACTGTTCTGAATGGCTCCTGGCTTTTGGTGGCACCTATCAGCTGTGGCTTACAGAGGTGGCTGCGTTGCTTCGTGTCAGGACAAGCCTCTTACTCAGAGCCAGCAGCGATGAAGAGGTAGGAATCAGGAAGCAAGGCACTGATTGCCACTGTGTAGATGAGCCTGGCTTGTGTCCTGTCCCTTCCCTTCAGCCCGTGTGTGTTGCTCGAGAGCTTCTTCCACCTGGTGGCACCTCCAGAATAACGCCGAGAAGAAAGTTTGATGGGGGAGACCTGGCTAGCAAAGAAAAACTGGGGTCGCTTGCCAACAAAAAGGAAAAACGATGCATTTTCCATTTCTGGGGCTTTCACCGAAGGCCCCCCGAGCGTGAATGTGCTTGGGAAGAAGAAGTTATTTGTCATTCACACACACAGGCAGGGAGACTCTCTACAGCCTGCTGAAGCCAGGGGAAAGGCCAGACGCTGCTGGTGTGCTAACAGAGGGTGTCTCAGCTGTGATTTAATCCTCAGGGCCAGGCCCCGGGGAAAGGCAGAGAAACAAAGAGAAGAGAATTCCAGGAAGGGGAAACGAGCCTGCCTCCTCCAGCCCCCTTGGGTTTGCCCTCACCTCCCACAGAAGCTTTCCTGCACGTTAACTGCTCAGCCAAGCCTCTGGTGGCATCTTTGCTTCCCATCCTTACGTCGCAGGAGGTGCTGTTGGCGAGGGGCAGGAGCAACCACGGCCCTGTGCCTGCTGCCATGGGGGCGCGTCGAGCTCCCCGCCTCGAGGAGCGGCCGAGAAGCCGTTGCTTTCGCAACGCCGCCGCCTCACATCCCACGCCCCGTTCCCTATCGCCGCCGCTCCCCGCTTGACGTAGGTGTGGGCTGCCCTAAACCGGAAAGCTGCTCACGGTGGATTTGAGCTACCCTGCGCCGCCCAAGGGCATTCGGGCAGGACCGTGTCCTGATCTCCTCTGTGCCTCGTTCGAGAGCCTCGCTCCTTTTCACACAAGCATCCTTGCGAGCTTTTTGTTGAGACGTGGAATCATCTGACCGCGTGCAGCCTGCCGAGTACGTCACGAGGGCGCTCCCGTAGCAAAGCTCCTCTCTCTGCCAAGTCCCTGCGAGCTGGGGCTCATTGCCCAACAAAATCCAAGCGTAGCAGGGAAACAACTGCTGGGTTTGCTCTGGTTGCATCTTCCTACACTCTGTGTGGTCACTCCACTCAGAATGGGATCGGCGGGGATTGTTCTGCTTGTCTGTGGTCTCCGGGTAACGGGCCAGGAAGAATTTCTGGAGTATTTAAAATGTTCTGGGCTGCTCCTTCTTGGAACGTGAGCACTCAAAGGCCTAGGGGAGTTGCGATGAAGCTTTCTCTTCCCTTCTGTTCTCAAGGTTGATTACGACGTTTGCAGCAATTACGGCAACTGGTTGTACAGCGCCGGCGTTGGCAACGACCCCAGGGACAACAGGAAGTTCAACGTGATTAAACAAGGCCTGGACTACGACGGCAACGTAAGTCGTCTCGGGCTGCCTGGCAGCGAGTAGCACGGCAAAGCACCGCTGCAGGAGCAGTCCTCCGGCGGCCCTGGCAGCAGGCGGGCAGGTTCCTCCTCCCCCTCGTACAGGAAGACCTGACGTTTGCCATCTGCCCCGCGGTTTGGTTTCGTCAGCGTTTCTTCCGGGTGACGGCCGCGTCCCGTCGCTGTCACACACCTGCTTCCCTGAGCGGCTTCGTGAAGGTCTCAGAAGTGCTTAGCTGTCGTTCACATACTGGGCTACCTGTTTTCACCCCGTTCCTTAGCTTGGCAGGTTAGCAGCGTCCTCTTTTACCACCGTAGCTGGAAAAATTTAGCAAGAATCAGAATTTTTCCTAGCAGGGGACGCAGCTGTACAGTTAATGGGAGAGATGCTGGGATTCATCTAGCCAAGCAGAGAGGTGTGCAGCCAAGCCGGCCGGCCTGCTTCCTGTCAGTCATTGGAAAGAAAAAAATGGACTTGTGGGGAGTGATTTCACCTCGCCCTGTCTTAAACAAGCCAGGTGAAGCCCCAAAACACCTGCAGAGTGAGCCTGGGGAGCCCCAGCATTGGTGTCTCTGCATTCCAGGCACTAATTCTGGGTAGCGGGTTGAACAGGAGGGGTTGAAAGGTAACTGGAGCTGCGACACACCAGCTTCTCTCCCCAGAAATCAGGTTTTTCTTTCGCCAGGACCCTTACACGTACAGATCTCTGCTGAACGGCCCCCGTCCCTTCTGTTTGCAGGGAGATTACGTCCGGCTGTGGGTGCCAGAGCTACGGGGCGTTACGGGGGCAGACGCCCACACCCCGTGGGCTCTGAGCAGCGCCGCGCTCTCCCAGGCGGGCGTAACTCTGGGCGAGACCTACCCACAGCCGGTCGTGACGGCCCCAGAGTGGAGCAGGCACATCAAGGAGAGGCCTGTGAGTACCGGGAAGGTTGGGATGGGGCACGAGGTGGCCGGGCAGCTCTGTCTGTAGGAGAACCTGGGAGTTTTGCTCTTCTTTCTACAGCAGGGGATGGTCCAGCTCTGCCCAGGGGCAGTGCCACCAGATTTATTTAGCTGTGTCAGAGCAAACTAAACCTGAGGCACAAGCCTGACACGGCCAGCGTTGGAAGGGAAGGAAATGAATGTAACAAGTGCTGTGACAAGGGGGTTTCAGCATTTCTGCCTTCCCCCGTGCCTCCTCCTGAGGAAGGATACTCCCAGGAGCACTGCCCCGTGTTACTGAGGCCTGGGGAAGAACTTCTCGATTCAGTATGGCTTGGAAATACAAGCCCGTACCTCACAAGAAACTCTCATTTCCTAAGTCCAGCACTAGAACCGTACCTCTCGGGCCTCCTCTCCTTTTTTTCCCCTTACCTGGGCACATTTTTCTTCCTACCACAGCGTGCCAAGGCTGCGTTGTGCCCAGAGCAGCATCAGGAAATGTCTCAGTGTTCCTCTTTCATTTGCAGCAGGGAAGCAGCCCCCACCCCAGGGGCAGGAGAGGACCTGCTCACGCCCCGGCGCAGCACAAGGACAGAGGGATAGATTTTTACTTTTCTCGCAAGAAAGACGTGTGATGGAGGCGCCCCACGTGTTCACTGGGAGCTTTTGCTGCTGAATATTCAGATTTAATGCTCTATCTCTTTGAACTAAGGCAATGCTAGAAGTCTGGCCTCGCTACAGTAAGTAGGGATCTGCCTCTTTGGTGTTCCCAAGGACAGGGGCTGCAAGCAGATATTTGGAGGTTGTGTTTCAGCGCTGATTATGGTGATTGGATCCTTTTTCGCTTAAGCCACTGCTGTGAGGTTGTAGGCAGTTAGTGTGTCGCTCTCCAGGAGTGCCGGGGGTCTGATCCCCATAGACACGTGTCACTCTTAACTCTGCAAAGTGCTTTTGTTGAAAAGGACTGTCAAACTAACGTTAACTAACCCAAATGAAACAGGTGTTGCTGCTTTTCCAGTGCCTCTCACTTGGCACAGTTGCTTACAGCTGTTACGAGCTCAATTTCTACCTCTTTTTACAAACTAGAGCAGATGCTTTGTGCAGCAGGTATCCACAAAGAACTATCGTGAATTTCCTTACGCTGATTTTTCATTCTTAAAGCTTTTAAATTACTGCTCGTTATGCAATTAAAAAATTTGCTGCTGGAGTATTTTATCTTCCTCATTTCCACTGACGCAACAGAGATCCGCAGATAGAGTGAGACTTCAGGGGATGTTCGTGCACTGTGTTCCCTACAGGACTTCGGGGAAACAGTAAGTTCCTCTTGCAAACTGGCGCGGAGTCACTGCAGCACCTGGGTTGGTTTTGGTGCCGGCCTGGAAGCCAGAAACTGCTCAACTCAGAGCTGAGAACCAGGGGTGGTACTCAGCACCCATGACCAGTCTGAAGCAGCTTTTCAGCCACCATAAGTGTTTTGATTTTATGCAGAATTGAAGAGTGGGAGTCCGGATATAGCCATCTTTGTGTCATCGTGGAACAGCTTCCTGATGGGGAGCCCAGGTTTGAACTTCTTGCGCCTAGGAGCAGGCCCCTCTCAGCAGAAGGGACACGGCTCTGGGATTTATTACCACTAGGGATCCATTCGGACCTCTTTGGTAAAGAATAATCCCGTAACTCTGCTAAATCTTGTAGTTATTTAGCTAGATGAGTTCAGGACTGCACTGAGAAAACAACCGATGCAGAACATAAAAGCAAAATCTTCTGTCAAAAGGAAACAAATCAAGTAATTTTTTAGGGAGTGAACACCCTATAAGGGGTGTTCAGACCTCTCGTGGTAATCCTGCCATTTGTTGGGTAACAGGAACTGATGAGTAGCTCCCGATGATGGATAAGGGTCAGCTTCAGGGGTTGCTGCTTAAAAGAAACAATCGTATCTCAAATAAAAGCCTGGGACAAAGCAGTAGCCCAGATCTTGGAGTACCTGAACAGGCATTGTGTTCTGGACATCACTTGTTCAAACCTAATTAATTGGAAACCCAACTGCAAAGCCACTGAGATCCTGACAGATGTCTGGTTCTTGATCCAAATGGAGGTGTGTAAGAGGTGACTGCTCTCAGCTCATCCCGTTATGATGGTAAGTTGCTGCTCTCACGTGTTGCCTCACAGAGCAGTATCTGAGGGATCCTAACCAGGTTGGGTAAAATCTCCTGGGTTAGATGGAGCTGTTGTTGGCCTGAGCTACCTTGGGGAATCGGGACATGGCTGCTGCTGGCAGAGTTGGCAGCTCCAAAGATTAATGCGCAAAACTGCCTCAGCCTTTGAGTGGAAAAGGAGAGAAGCAAGGTTGGAAAAGACCTCCATCTGGTCCAACCATCCCCCTACCACCAATGTCACCATTAAACCATGTCCCTAAGTACCACATCCAACCTCTCCTTGAACTCCCCCACGGACGCTGACTCCACCACCTCCCTGGGCAACCCGTCCCAATGCCTGACTGCTCTTTCTGAGCAGAAATGTCTCCTCATTTCCAACCTGAACCTCCCCTGGCGCAGCTTGAGGCCATTCCCTCTAGTCCTATCACTAGTTACCTGTGAGAAGAGGCCGACCCCCAACTCCCCACACCTTCCTTTCAGGTAGCTGTAGAGAGCAATGAGGTCTCCCCTGAGCCTTCTCTTCCCCAGACTAAACACCCCCAGTTCCCTCAGCTTCTCCTCACAGGACTTGTGCTCCAGGCCCTTCACCAGCCTCGCAGCCCTTCTCTGGACACTCTCCAGGACCTCAATGTCCTTGTAGCGAGGGGCCCAAAGCTGAACACAGCCCTCGAGGTGCGGCCTCACCAGAGCAGAGCACAGGGGGACGATCACCTTGCTCCTGCTGCCTGCACTATCCTTGCTACCAGCCAGGATGCCGATGGCTTCTTGGCCACCTGGGCACACTGCTGGCTCGTGTTCATCGACCAGCACCCTCAGATCCTTTGGAGAAGGCTGGAGCTTGGCAGTGACAGAAAATGCGGATTCCTGCAGCGCTGTTTGGGCAAACAGCTTGAATATAAATAAATAAATAAATAAATAAATAAATAAATAAATAAATAAATAAAGGCTCCTCCAGCCCTCAGCCTTCTTCCTTTCGCCTCCCTCCGGGGGCGGCAGCGGCCAAGAGGCAGAGGCAGAGGCGGGCCCAGCCCCGTGAGGCGAGGCGGGGCGGGAAGCCCGAGGGCCGCCGGGGGAGGGAAGGAACCGAGAGCGGCCCCGGCCATGGCCACGGCAACGCCGGCTTCGGCTTCGGGTTTGCCCCCGGAGCTGGCTTCCGTGCCCATGGTGGCCCTCAACTACGGCGTGCGGCGCCGCCTCGGCCTCTATCTCAACCCCCGCACCGCTGCGGCCGCCGACTGGACGGCTCTGGCCGAGGAGCTGGGCTGCGAATATCTGGAGATCCGGAGGTTGGAAGCGCTTCCCGATCCCACCGGGGCGCTGCTGGACGAGTGGCAGAGCCGCTGCCCCGGCGGGGCCACCGTGGGCCGCCTGCTCGAGCTGCTGCAGCGCCTGGAGCGCCACGATGTCTTGGTTGACCTGGCGGCCAGCGTGGGTGAGGCGCGGCTGTACCTCAGGGCTCGGGGGGAGGCTGGGGGTGAGGTGAAAACGGGTCCAAGGGACCCGGGTTTCTCCTGGGGATGTCCTCAGAGGGAGTGTGAGGGTAAACCGAGCTCCACGTCTCCTTGCTGGGGGGTTTTGGGAGCCAGGGGGTGCTGCTTGGTCACTCAGCACCTTCCCGGCACCTCCTCACAGGGCTTCCAGGAGGGAAGGGAGGAGCGCGCCCCGGTTCTGCTAACTGTGAGCCCTGCGAAGTAATCGCGAGCCTCATCTTATCCTGAGGCCCCACTCGGTTCCTTTTAGCACGTCCAAGGATGCTTTCGGCAGGCTGGGCCAGGAGGAGGCTCAGATGTTGGACGGTGTGAGAGTGGTGGGGTGCTGGGAGGATATTTGGGGGTGAGGGATGTGCAGAACCACCTGTCGGGTCTGGGTACCAGGAGGGGAAATCCATTGCCTTACAAAATGAAAACTTACGAGGCAGAATCAGCACAAAACAGAGAATGTGGACACCCCACAGCTGCTTTTATAACCTGTGCTTTGTAGACTCTGCTCGCGATTGCAGGCATTCGCAGGGAAGCCGGCTGTAAAAACTGAAGGGGAACTTCACTGCCCAAGCACTTCCAAAGTCAGGGGCTGCTCTGAAGCCGTGTGTTACAGCGTGTAGTTTACTGGGTTACCGATGAAGAAATAATAAATCTCATTTCCTGTTACTGCAAGAACTGAAGATGTAGGAATGTGGCTACGTAGAGAGCCTGACTAAGAACCGGCGGAGGGCTTTCCTGGATTCCCGCTGCTCTACCCGACGAAGAACGCTCTGAAGACTCTGCCTGAGGAAAGAAAAAACAAAAATCAGTATGTTTTGTGATCCACTGACCATAACCAGCAGCAGAAGCTTCCAGCTGTGTGAGGGAGCTGTGGTATCAGAAGAACAGCGTGCATCACCCACCCAGGCTGCTCGTGGCCCCGAATTCGGCCGAGCCCCCAGGAGGGAGTGCATTGGGTTGACTTTTTCAGACCCCGGACAGACAATAGTGGGGTGAGCGGGAGGAGCCAGAGCTCCGGGAAAGTCACAAGTTTAGCCCAGCTGTGGGCCACGCTGATAAGAGGAGACGGATAAATTCTTGGAAGAAAAACCCACTGAGGGCAGTTCGGTACAAAAATATTGCCACACTGGCTCAGGAAATGTCTGAGCTGCGAGTTGTCCAGAACATAGATTTTACAAACAGATAACAGCTAAAAGATTAATGTTGAAACTATCACTCTCTGTTTACTTTATTCTTCCGTTCTCCCTTAGACATCTGTTTTTGACCGCTGTTTGGGACAGCTAGAGGGACCCACAGCCTGACCCAGTGTGGCCGTTCCTGTCTTTTAGGATTTTTGGCTGAGGGTTGCAGCTGGGGCCTGCAATCTGTTGCTAGTTCTCCAAACTCTTGCAGAAGCCGGAGCTATTTATTTTATAAGAGGAAAGAAAATGGACGGTTGCATAAACTGTCGTGTGCGGTATGTCCTGATGCCAAAGGCAGCTTCGTGTACTAGGACTTCAAATATTAGGACTTCAGCTGTGGGATTCCGCTCAGAGACTAAGACATCAGTATCGAGGTTCCTGTGGTCTCTGCTTCCGTTACGGGAGGTGCAGATCTGGGGCGTGATGCAGCTGCCCCCACAAATTGATCTTGAGTTGTATGACAGGCCTCACGATGTCCTGGGTGGCCTCTGCCTCCTGATGGAGGTCATTTCGGTGTCGTACCTGCAGGTACAGGGCTCTCGGGCACTCCAGGATCTCTCAAATGACGCTGGATGCCCTCGTGGGGACACAGCGTCGCCGTTAAACACGACTCGATGCTGTGCAGCTCCAAAGGATGCTTTTGGTTTGTGGTTTCTTCTTCAGAACCAGTCCCCTCTCATCACACGCTCCGTTCCTCGCTGGATGGC
Source organism: Nettapus auritus (assembly GCA_011076525.1). NCBI lineage: Eukaryota > Metazoa > Chordata > Aves > Anseriformes > Anatidae > Nettapus > Nettapus auritus. The sequence goes on from CM021766.1 coordinate 5,029,513, forward strand.
CGTGCTAAATGGTTAGGATGCTAAAAATTGGCGTCTCCTGCCGTCCTGAACCGTGTCCCTTGGGGCCACCCCGTGCCATAGGGCAGCGTGCACAGCTCCCCTGGCTACGCCGTCTGGAGTACGGACGTTGCAGGGTGCAGCTTTTCCAGCTTAGCAGATGTGCCACATCTTTAATTTTTCTTGGCAGCTTATTTCATTGTACGATCGTCTTTAGGGATGTAAAACTCAGTGATCTTTAAGTCTTCCTGACCGGTTACAAGTGCTGCTTTCCTGCTTGACAGGGCGTGTGTCTGTTCTCTCTCTTACAAGGACCACATGCTTATCTTTTGCTCTTCAGGTTTCACGTTTTTATCCTTTCCAAAGCCTTTTATTCTTTCTCTCCAATACCTCAGGCTTTGTTTGACCATTCAAAGAATGTAAAGCCGACACCGCCTTGTTACTAGATGCTGGGTAGGTTGGTGTACCTCGGCTTGGAGTACCTTCTTGCTTTGCATCCCTTTTCTTCTTGGACCTTTGGAGTTGTCTTTGACTCTTGTTCGTTCTTGTTATCCTGTACCCGACCGGGCAGTGATTCCCACTGGGGACTGATCCACGCTGAATTACTGCAGCTCTTCCATCCCTTCAGGCTCACCAAGCTGGGGACCAAGCTGCAGAAGCTCAGCTCAGGCCGGCACAGACGCCACTTCTGCAACGAGGAGAAAGAAGAAGAGAAGCCAGAGAGCAAATACGTTTAAAAAGAACACCTCCGTAGCAAGAAACGTGCTTCAGCGGGGAAAGACCCGAGGTCTGAATCAGTTGGGTGGTAAAGAACGAGGCTGAATCCTCTCTGTGCTGAGCAACTGCGGAGGAAGGGGGAAGCGAGGCGGACTGGGGATGCCTCAGCCTGAAGAAAAGCTTTCATCAGGTCTGACATCTTGTTATAATGCACTCGGGAGACGCAAAGCAGTGGGACAGAAGCAGAGGATGGGGCTTCAGGAGCCGGGCTTCTCGTGGACCTGCTCGTAACCGCAGCCAGGATGCCTCCAGGCTCTTGTGCCAGCCATCTCTGTCGCTTTTTCAGCCTAACCCTCAGAGTGCCTGCTGCTTTCCGACTGCTCCTTGTTTGTTTTTTTATTTCTGAACACTCAGCACAGCAGAGGACAGATGGGAGGTTCATCTTTTTGGTAACTGCCAGTTTCAAATCTCCTTTTACTTTCAAGTTCTTCTGCAATTGCGCGTTGCAGGGCAGCAGGGCCTGCAGGATTTCTTGCCACTTCTCCAAAGGACTTCATTATTAGATTTACCGTTTCATTTTTGAACAAAATCCGTTTGTAATAGACCGTCGCTGTTCTGGTCGGGAAATTCATAGCAGCAGACCTTCTTGCCCTTCGGTTAGCGCAGTGCCTGAGCTACAAGAAGGTTTCTGATGGCTCTTGGAGAATGTAAAGCCTGTTTCAGGGGCTTGCTGGAATTCTGCGTGTCCCTCCTGTTTGTGATGGGCACAGGCACTCACCGTGACCTACAGCTCTGGCTTAGGAAGGCTGGTGGCGTGAAAGCAGCTGATGTGTGGCATTTATTAGTAAAAGAAAAATAGGAGTTCTAATTGAGATCCCCCCCGCCCCAAGTTATTTGTTAAATATTTCAAGATCACAGCAGTGACAGCCTGCAGTGGGTTAAGACTTGTTACACAAGTGAGCTTCTGGAGCTAAATGCTGGAGGAGATGGTGGAGGCAAACAACGCGAGGTTTGAGAAGGGGTTGGATAAACTCAAAGCCAACCCGTCCATAAACAGGCACCGAAAACCAGGCGGGGTTTTACTCTGAAATCCCTGATCCATGACGTATTAAGGCACCATCGCAGGAGCCTCACGTGTGGCTGCTGTGTTTTTTTGCAGAGGAGGACTGCAAGAAGTACTTGAAGAGGAAGCAGCAGCGAGCCGACCAGCCGCTGCAGGTGCCGGCGGTCGACAGCAGCGTGCCGAAGACGTCGGAGCTGATGGGCATCACCACCAGGGACGATCCGTACGGTGAGTGGCCCCGGTCACACGATGCCTCGCGTGGAAATCGGGTTCATTTGCCCAGCACGCCCCTGTGGGAAGAGCAGAAAAGGAGTTTAGTTTCAGTACCAACGCCTTTATATAGCCTAGGCTGGAATGCTTTGGTAGTCTGCGTTTGTGTTTTTCCCTGGGCAGGGAGAGGAGCAGCCCTGGGGAGCGCTGTACGCAGAAGCAGCCTGGCCCGGAGCAGCAGGCGGCTGCAAGGCCCTGCAGAACCTCAGCAGATTGAACAGGCTCGAAGAAAAAGGAAGCGGCGTTTGGCTGGGCGTGAGGTGCGGGGAGAGAGGAAGCCCAGCTCCGTGCGTGTGTGCAGCTCTGGGCTGAGGGAGCGGGCATCCTACACGGCTGTCCGTGGGCAGAAAGGAGTCGGCTCGCTTCTTCAGAAGCTCCTCTGGCTGGTCTTTGTGTCCCCACACGGTGAGGGGCCTGGCAGCCAAGTTCCCCTTCTGCTTCACCGGGCGCCGCTTGGGCTGCGTCTGCCCGCCGGCTCGCTGCTTCTCTCGTCAGCTTTCGGAGCCCGACCTATTTTTCAGTAGGCTTCGACTGGCGTAAAAACTTCACAATCCACGCAGCGACACCGGCACGGAAATAAAATAACGCAGCGGAAAACTATCCGGCCACATTAAGGCGCTTAATTACGAGAGACGTGGCCCTTAAAATACGGAGCTTTAATGCGAGGGCTAAATAAACGAGAACTGCCAGCCCTAAACATCTGTGGCAAACGGGGCCGTTCCGTTAGGATATGACTTCAGGTACCAAGTTGAAAACCTTAGCCCTAAAAATCACAGGTTCCAACCTCCTGCCTCAGCAGACGTTGTTGGATGGCGGCCTGGGGGAAGGTTTGGGTTGGGAACTTTCTGTCCCTGTGACCTGAACGAGAGGCCCCAGAGCCGCACGGGTGTTTAGATGTGGAACTTCCAGTGAAAGGCCAGAGCAGAAGGGCTCCAGGCTGCGCCCTCGGGGATACTCAGCTCCCTCCAGATCTTCCATGCTCCGTCTCCCCGCCGTTAAATTGCCTTGGTGCAGAGCTTGTCCCTCAAAGGCTGTGGGAGCAAGGGAATGTTCGCCGCGGGAGCTCGCTGATAGGAGATGACAGCTCCATTTTTCCTGGTTTCAGGGAACGGGACAGAACTCTTTGACGCCTTCATCTGCTACTGTCAGAAAGACCTTCAGTTCGTCCAGGAGATGATCCGAGAGCTGGAACAAACGGAGTTCAAGCTGAAGCTCTGTGTCTTCGATCGGGATGTGTTGCCAGGAACGTGTGTGTGGTCCATCAGCGGAGAACTTATAGAAAGGAGGTGAGCAGACCGTGGCCGCGCGCTGTAACGGAACATCGCCTTCGTTTTACCGTGATGTCTGCAGCGTGAAGCAGGAAAAATCCACGAGGGTGTCTTCGTGGGGTTTGTTTTATGCTCTCGGCTCAAGAGCCAACACTGGAGCATTCCCAAACGCGTAGCTTCACAGTTCGCAAGGAAGACGCCATCGGAGTGGTGCTGCTTATGCTTTTTATTCCTTTTTTTTTTCGGCTGGAGTATCCAGCAGTTGCATCTTTGAGGGGGATCTTTCAATGGATACAGCTCCAAACTGAGCTGGCTCCACCCCACAGCGTAGAATTAGCAGGGACAGGCCCTGGTAGGGCTCTGGCACTGACTTCAGGGGTCCTTCGAACCTTTGTGGGACTCGAGGGTGGCTGGGAGTTGTGTGACGTGAAAGCAGCTCCCGAGATGGAGACTTACCTGCAGAAAGTACGGCACAAAGAGGGGAAATACTGAGCTTTGGAGCTCTTTTGCTCCCACAATCCTGCCAAATTAAGCTCTGTGAAAAAAACTAAGGCAGGTGTTGGCACATAGCAAAGCAATCCCTAAAGAGCCTAACATAGTCTGCAACCAGGCACCTCAAACAGAGGTAAGCAGGAAATCGGCGAATAAAGCTCAAATTTATTATGCAAAGTGAATTCCCAGTCATATAATAAAGCTCTGTCCAGTTAATTCTCACATTAACGATGCTCAGTCGTTAAAGGGAGCACGAGATAATTAAGACGGCGTCTTTATAATAGATAAACAGAGGACCAAATAAAGATTGCACAGACCATCCGGGCTTTGCTATTTCTTCATCTTGCAGCAGTTCGGTGCATCTGTAATCAAGTTTTCACGTGCAGCGTGGCTGTCTGTCTGCCAGTCTGTGCCCTGTACTGAAATCCTGCTGGAACACAGCTCGGGGCTTCATTTCTCCATCAGAGCAATCGGGAGGAACACATATTTTTGCCGGTGAGGACGAGAAGCGTCTCCACTGACATTTTATTTCTTTCTCCCTTGACTGCTTCGATTTCAGGTGTCGGAGGATGGTGGTCGTCATTTCAGATGATTACCTGGAAAGCGACGAATGCGATTTTCAGACCAAATTTGCTCTTAGTCTTTCCCCAGGTAAGATCTCACAAACATCCCACTGAAATTTGCCTGTCAGCATCATAACTTGTAAATCTGAAGCTCCGGCTGCGATCAGCGCCATACTGCTGGGCCCTGCACCAACGCAGAATGAGGCGTAGTCCTAGATGTGATTAAACAGGTGAGGCAAATACAGGTGAGAGAGGAGAAAATGATTCATCGGGAGCTGCAGAAGCAGGAACTGCCTCGGAGCTGGGCTCTTCCCACTGACCGATGTCTCACACGTGTAAAAGTCCACCCAGGCACAGAGGTTACCCTGGGGCTAATGCCCTTCGCTGAGCAAACACATTTATCGCCGCTCGAAGCAGCCAGATCAACTAAAAGTGGTTTTATACGTTTGGTCGTGCAGGCAGGGGCCTGGACTTGGTTCCTTGCCCCTCTGGGGATGTCGCGGCTGCCTGCGGGTCGGGCAGCTTGGGAACGTGCTGGGAGATCCGTACGGGGAACATGCTGCCAGGGATAAAAGTCTGGTTTCTCGGCGAGGGATTTGACGTGGTATGATACCTGACAGGCCAGAAGTTAAATCGGAAGCCGGTGGCAGAGCTGGGAGTTAGCTGCACCTTCCTTGACTCAATAATTTCCTGCTGTGGCCATTAATCCATCGAGCATCCCTAGCGCGCCGCAACAGCCCCTAACAGAACAATTTGTAGCAAAGACCTTCTGGTTCTGCCGTTATATCTGTAGTTAGACCAACAGGAAAAGGAAAAAAACGCACGTGCGAACGTAAAACCTGAGCTCTGCCTGTGAAAACACACACGTATTAGTACAGGCTCGCAGAAGTAACCCGATTTGCGTAAGGCAATTTAACCCCAGCGGGGTTTGGTGACAAGCTGTGTGACTTCGCAGACGACCGAAGCACCTGCTGCCCTTTCCCGATTTCGTCCTTGCCTTGTCTCAGCGTCGGCGCTCGCGCTGGGCTGCAGGCTTCAGCTGGTGGCAGGGGTCCCCGTGGAGAGTTGTGAGGGGAGAGGTTCCTCTCCAGAGCAGCTGCTCCTTCGAGCAGCAGGGACGGTTGTCTGATCGCGTGCGTGCCTCCAGAAGCAGTTCCTGTTACCAGCGATCCCTCGCAGCCCCTCTCTGCAGCCTATCTGAGGGATTCAGGGCAGGAAGAGAAAGACCTGGAGATAACCCAGCAGAGCTGACCGTCGAGAAGAAGCTCAGTGTCTCGGTTTTATCTACAAGCACATCTGGAAGTACCCAGGACTGTACTCCTGGTCGCTTTTGACAAGAAACTGAGCTTTGTTCTTCCGTACCTGTGGTTTGCTAGGCCCTCACCGCTCCCAGATGGGCTCAGCTGCCTGACTCATGCTAGATGAAGCGTGGGCCCTGATCCGTGTTTGGCTGAGACGTTCTTAGCAGAGGGGTTGTGATTCAGGAACTTGCTGTGCAGGGTGAGAGCTCGCTGCGTCGTGCTGAGGTGGCACAAAGCCGGGACCAGACCTGGGCCTTGTGATGCCTGTGCTGCCGTGAGGGGGAAGTGCATGGGAGGGACTGGAAAATTCCGGGAAACGCTGGGGAGGGCCTCTGTGTCAGGGGGTGTGGTGGTAGGACGAGGAGTGATGGCTTTAAACTAAAGAGGGTTGGATTTAGATTGGATTTTAGGAAGGGATCCTTCACTAGATTGAAGTGAGGCCTGGCCCAGGCTGCCCAGAGGAGCTGTGGCTGCCCCATCCCTGGCAGTGCCCAAGGCCAGGCTGGATGGGGCTGGGGGCAGCCTGGGCTGGGGGCAGGGATCCCTGCCCATGGCTGGGGGTGGCACTGGGTGGGCTTTGAGGTCCCTTCCAGCCCAAACCGCTCCGTGTCTCTGTGATCTGACGGGCTCTGCGTGATCCTCTGCCTGCGCTCGTCTTTCAGGTGCCCGTCTCAAACGGCTGATTCCCGTGAAGTGCAAAGCCATGAAGAACGAGTTCCCAAGCATCCTGCGGTTCATCACGATCTGTGATTACACCAATCCTTGCACCAAAAAATGGTTCTGGACAAGACTGGCAAAATCCCTCATGCTGCCGTGACGCCAAGCGACGAGTGCTGGCTGCTTTTAATTTATCCTGGCTGTGCCTTCGGACCACGGTGTCACTCACCCGGTGCCTTTACCACTGCAGAACCGGGATCCTCACAATCAGTGTTTGGAGCCTGAGACTGGGAGCAAAGAATTCTCTCTAATGCTTTTTTTTTTTTAACCTGTAAGGGGAGATGAAGGAGCTGCCCGGGTGTTCCTGTTCGGGTCGGTGAGCAACAGTGTCCAGCATGTTGTGTAGTAAGAACTTTTACTGGAGGTCCAGGAAATACACATTTAAAATTGAGTCGCTAACATGAGAAGACAAATTGTAAGTGTTTAATGAGACAAGGGAACATAAAATGCTGGTATAAGATAGGAAATGATAAAAGCCTCAAACTGCAGGCGTTTTTAACCAAAATCATCATGCCATTTTAAAAGGTCTCTACGGGCTATGGGGCCATTTGGGCTTGGTGTCTTTAATACGTCAGTGAAATCCCACGGCTGCTCGGCGATCTGCAGGTGTTGGACTCCAGTTCCCAGTTTGGGAACGGCCAGCACCAGCAGAATGACCGATGTTGGCACCAAAATGGACCGCATCTGGTCTGCGCTGAGCTCTGCTGCTTGGGCAGCTTGGGGGAATCTGTGTGCTCAGTCCCTGGCCTGTCTTTGCTTCCCTCGGTCGTTGTTTGCAAAAGAACAGCGTATTTTAATAGCCAAAGCAATGCAAAGCAATGAATGGTTCTACCTCTAAGCCATATGAGGAAAATCAGAGCCGTTCTCCTTGCCATTAGGATTAGAATCACCGAACTCGCTTTATTTTCCGCGGGTGTTTCCGTCCTTAAGCTCTGTCACAGGATTCCCGTTCCGCGTTCGCTGACAGCGTAAATCCCTTGGCACTGGCACTTTTCCCAGGTAGCTCCTCAGATTTGACAGAAGTGATTTTTTTGTGCTTATCGAAGCGAGAACTGCGAGCAAGGACACACTCCTGCGGCGCGTCTGCCTGTGTTCAGCTGACGTCTGATTAAGTAGCGTGTCTTACACCAGGATTTTATATCCCCAGACCTTGTTAAATGCTTACAACAGCCACGCTCGTTGTTAGAGAATCCGATTTTAAAGCTGTGTTTGCAGGGGAAGGCCTCGCTCCACGAAGTGCAGGATGCTTTTGCTCACTGACTTGAAGAGGAACAGAGCTGGGCACCTGCGTGGGTCCGGCTCTTAAACTGTGTGACCTTTACGAGCCTGCCAGAAGTACATCAGCTTTTGGGATGCCTCAGAGGCACGGGGATAAACACCAAATAAAAAGGGTACTGAATTATACATCGGGCTGTTTAAATTATAAAAGCTAATGTTCCCTTAATAGGAAAGCACATATTTGAATTAACCAGCAGGGTCAGTAGTGTGTGGGCAAGAATTGTGCCCCAAGTAGTGTTTTCAAATGACCTATTGGTATAATTAAACAGGTTTTCAGTAAACATTTCCCCACTAATTGGGAAGAGGGGAATCTTGCTTATGTATCTGCTTGACCTCTGCCACTTTGTTCCTCACTCCAGCCCCTGACTCGTGTTGATTTTACAGCTTAATGGTTTACTAGTTTACATTTTTAAGGCGGATGTGATTCTTTTTTTAAAAAAGACAGGCTTTAAAGCATTACCGGGCTGAGTTCCTCAGGCAGGAATGTGCACATCTTTTCCTCGCCCACCCCATAAATGAACGTTCGCTTCCCAGGGGCTGCTGCGGAGTGCTGGGACTGTCCTGCTGCCGCTTCCTCCTGGCTGGAGCAGTCAGCCCTTGATTTGAGCACAGCGACACTTGGTGAGACGTTTTATGGGGCAGTTTGGGACTGCAAACTGGGTATTTTTCAGTCCCTTCTCCAAACACAACTGCTGCCATCGTGCTGAGGTGACATTTGCGTCTTCCTGTCTTGTTAGCTCCAATAAGAAGCCCCACGGGCATGGGAGGAGAGAAGTGAAGCTGATGATGGGTTTCTGAATCGTTCATCTTCGGGTCCTATTGCCCTCCGGCCTCTCCTGCAGAAACAGCCAGCTGCTTGCCTTGGGGCTTCTGCATAATCGTTAAATGTTAATTACCTAGGAGTTTCTGGAAGCTGCTTGATCCCCAGTCACTCCTGGGGCTCGGCGAATTCCCATACTCCAGAGTGTCTATCAACATTAATTAGGGGTCATTACTCACAGGACTGAAGCAGATTCCTCTGGAATCGAGAGCTGGAAGAACTCGTGCGGTATCTTAGGGGCAGGAACAAAAGCAGGAGGCTCTGGTCCAGACACTAGAGGGAGGCAACGGTCCGTGCTGCCAGCCCTGGAGCTGCAGGGCTTGTGCTGTGAGCAGAAGGGAGAAGCCTGCTGGTGTTATTTGGGACTTGGGATGCTGCAAGCGAGGGGAAAACAACAGCAGCAAGAAGTGTCCGCTTTGTAATAAATGTCTGGTGACTGCTGAGCAGGGAAAGTGCCGCTTCTGGAAGGGAAGTCAAAAACAAGCTGAATTTCTAAACCCTCACACCTCCAGTAAAGAAATTCCAAAGAATTCTGAAAGATGTCGGTGCTTAGGCTAGGTCTGGGTATCACCCAGCTCCTTGTGTCTTGGTCTTTCTGGCTGCCTGGCTCGGATGCAGCACAAGTATTGCCCTTACCTGAACGCTGCTTTTGTACAAACAGTTAAAATTTGTCTGGTTAAAATAATCACCGCGGAGTAAAGTGGAGCGGCATCCCTGAAATGTAAAATACGTGGTTTAAGTGTGTATCCTTTTCGGAGTAAAATCCCATTTAGGCACTTCTGGCATTTTTCTATCCGTCTCGGCACACCGACTTCATGACGTGTGACATCTGTGAACGACAAAATACACTGACTGCAAACGCCGCGGCAGCACGGTTCTCTTTTCCCCTCGGTGGTGCTCACTGGAAGGTCGACACTCTGAACACCTTGAAAAAAAGAGGTTTAAAAAATGATAATTTTTAAAAAATGTGTTTCTTTCCCTCCCTGAAATTGTCCTCGTGGAACCTGTTAATACCAAATCCTTTATTTTTATATGTATACAGATACGTTTATATTTCTATCCCGATACACATCTTTATAAAAGCACCTATGTTGTACAGGCACACTGAAAACAGTCAACACTTCTGTGGTTTTTCCTCCTTACGAGCAAACGTTTGCTACCTGTGACAAAACGTTGTAAAATAAAGCAGAAAACCCCCACGGGCTGAGTATTCTCCTTCTTGGGCATCGGGAAAATACAGCCTGGGTCTCAAAAGGAAGTGTTAGTGGGGAATAATACGGGTTGGTTCTTTTTCGTTTTCTTGTTTTGCCTAAAAAGCTTCCTCGGTGGAGACTTGCAACGGGGAGAGGTGTGGGTGAGTCACAGCAGCAAGAAAATTACCGAGAAATTGTATTTAGACGCGTGTGGCTCCTCTCCTTTGTGTCTTCACGGTCCCTAACGGCCTGGAGGTGAGGGATCCCCTGGGGAGCAGGGACGCTGGATTTTCACCTCCTGTTCCGCATCCTTTCTAGAGACGCCGGCAAGGACAGCATCGCTCTGCAGGGTTTTCATTTTCTTGGGAGCGGATCCAAGGCAGGGAAATAGCTTACAAAGGCGGCAGCTGTCAGGCCAAGGCCCTGCCACGGGGCAAGGATGGTTGAATCGGGGAGATGTTGCTCGGAAGGCGTTTCTGGAGGCCAAGGACGAGCTGCGTGTCACACGGGGAGAGGCCCCGCGCTACGCCGCTCGCGGGACTGCTCCCTGCTAAGGCTGCGAATGGCCACTACAAGCTTGCGTGTGCACAGTCACACGGAAACCATCCCTCAATTTATTATTCCGGGTAGAAATCGTGGTCACGAGCAGCCTAACAGGAGGGTTTGGCTCTCAGAAGCGCTGCAGTCCCCTCACTTTCGATGTGATGTTGTGTCACTCGGCTGTCGGGGTGATTTTTGCCTGTATTTAAGTGTAAGCGTAGCTCAGAGCCCAGCAGGGTCAGGGCTGTGGTAGCTCTTTTCTCTCTGCCATCCGTCTTGTGCCACAAGGACCTTCAGTTTCCTTCCCTTTTGCTGTGAGGCAGGAATGTCGGCGCCGTTCCCTTGTTTACCGGAGGACAGCATTTACCCGGTGACGTTCGGTAACGCGCAAAATGCTCTGAGCTTCGGGACAGAGCGTGGTGGATAAAGCATTGCCCCGACGGAGCAACTCCTTCACGACACGGACGTTTTATCATGACAGAGACACTGCTTGGGCCGGAGGGCACGTTTCCTGGCAGAAATCAGCACAGGGAAGAAAACCGGCGTGGAAATGGCTGGGAAAATGTTGTCTGCCCATCCTGGAAACGGATTTGAACAAGGCAATGAATAGAAGCAAACCCCACGAGGCTCAAATTGCACAAATGCCCTTCGTGGTGCACAAGTTGTGGACACGATTACGCCCTGTGTTGCACGGGATAAACCCTCGGGTTCAGAGCATGGTTGGTGTTCCTCCGGCCTAGCAGCCAGCGGAGGGGCTTCAAATCCCGTTCCCCCAGTTCCTAGGTTAACTGGGGTTTGGTGGTGGAGTGGGGACTGTCCAGGGCTGCTTTTGAGGACAGCAGAACCGTCCTGTGCTGCACCTTCAAACCTCCCCTTCCCGGCAGATCTGGGGGACAAGGACACGGGTGGCAGATGGCTGGCAGTGTGGAAGCCATGGGAGGAACGTGCCAGGGTTTCCTCGACTGCCAAGCGCGCGGATTCACCCGGACCAGACAGATTTTGTCTTGCTCTCAGGGCTCGATGGTATGAACCCCATGGGGTTTGTTGGTGAAATCAACCCCACGAGGTGATGAAACGCGTCTTTATCCACCCTGTAGGGTGAAAAGGGTGGACTCGGAGGAAACGTGTTCGGGCCCACGCGGGCGTTACGACGAAGTGAACCTTCACAAACTTTTTTTGCGGCGTTTTTCCGGCTCCGATCTGCAGCTTCGCTCGCCTGCTGCTGGTGGCAGCAGAACGGATTTCGGAGCCGCGAGTCCTGAGGTGCTGAACTGCTTGTGTGGCAGCCTGCGATCCATCGCCTCGGAAACAAAAAGTGACATTCGGGTGGGAAAAGTGGGTAAATGAACCGGGGAATCCACGTGCTGGGCCCTGTCCCGCCCGAGCCACGAGGGCTGCTTCAGAGCAACATTTGCAGAGATGTTTGGAAACCTGCTGGACATTTGAGGACCGAAATGGACATTGGCATCATCAATGCCTTAAAACATCCGTGTCTCAGCATCTTGAAAACCTCACTTAGGTAGTAAAAATCATAATTTGTCAGTATCATTAACGGGCTTTTGAGATCTCTCGAAAGAAAGGCAAAGAAGGGAAATATCACGGCTTTCACTCCAAAGCGACTTCCTCTACAAACGACTATCCCCTGTTTTTCCTAACAGTTATTCTTCAGCCTCCTTGGTGACTTAACCTCTCCTAGCACTGCGTCTGGCATCTGGTGAGCAGCATTGTTTTATCGAGCGCTGGGAATGGAAGCTTTTAAGATCTCCTCTCGGAGCTCTCGGAAATCTGGCCTCATCAGCATGCTGCTCCTGGCAGGCGGCTTTTTCTTCAGCTCCAAGACATGCATATTGATCAGTCGTTGTCTTTTGTTACCTAGCATCTCGTCATCGATTTTAATTGTTCGGTATTGAAGAGGAAGCATTCAGCACACGTAGAACTGCCGGCTAGGAAATCTTGCTTGCTGTACCTCTCGCCAGACGGTGCGCGTGGTTAAACCCTCAGGAGCCGCGGATCTCTCCCTCTCTCCTAGCAATCTGCACAAATTATGCAGCAGACGATTTTTTTTTTTCCATTAAATCAATTTCTGATCCTCTCCGACAGCTTTCCCTGCCGCCTGATTTCACATGTCAGCAGTTTGTTTCGGGGTTTTTGGCATATAGCTCACGGATACGTTGCTCGTGTCTCCCCGGTTCCCTTCTCCCACTGAAACGATTTGTACGGCTTCAGGTGACTGCAAATGAAAGGACTCCTCGTGAGCCTCCTTCTCCATTTCTCTGCTCTCCGGGGACGTTTGAGTGCTTTCCTCATTACCGAGACATCAAGATGCTCAAAGCATCGACTCCCAGATTCTCGGGGAACCCGAACAGACCTCAGCGAGAGCGTGCAACTGCAAAACGGCCTCGGATTTCAGATCTGGCTTCATGCTTCTTCCGTGGCTCTTCTCTGGCTCCTTGTCAGCCCACAGGGCTTCTCCCGAGTTGTTCCCTGCAACTTCCTCTCCTGCTGCTGAAATGGAGCAGTTTCTCTCAGATTAAAACACAGTTTGAGCCTACGTCTGATGGGGAGACGAATCTTCACACCCCCATGATGCAAAATATCCAAGCAGGGAGCTGGTGGGATTCATTAACTCCTCTCCTTCCTGCCAAATACCTCCTTATACTTAGTTCCTATCTGTTTAAAACACTCCTGCGCTCTCAGGGAGCTTTCGCTATAAATATTTCCTGAAGGCTCTGTCTGTAAGGACAGTGGGATCCTCCTACTGTCTCCCTGATTCTAGGTTTTCCTGGACTTTGGATACACAAAAAGCCATCCTATTTTTGGCAGCCCGCAGTCAGTGACACAGGAATTCATGAGCAGGGAGGAAAGGATGTGAACTATCCAAATAGATTATTTATTTATTTTTTTTCAAATGAGATCTCTTTACATTCCTATCGACACAGTCATAAGCCATGAGTCACCGTTACACTGAACTATTAAACTATTATTGTAAACTCACGTCGTTAGAATCTGTTAATGTGAACCGCTAACCTCGCCTGGCCTCGGCGTAGCTGGATTCAGGAAGATATCACCCATTTATGAGGGCAAGAACAATATTCCCTTACACTTCTCGTTCCCAGATGGCAAAAAATAAACGAAATCTTGCTCAACCGTATCTTTTCTATTTCTAGGGTTTCTCTTCTCACTGCCTTTTAAAGTGAATTCATCTTGCTTCCCTGTAGTGTCACAAAAGATGTTTTATTTCATTTCTTCAAAGTTTGCCAGCTGTAAATGGGGCAGATTTGGCCTGGGCACTGCCAGCTGCCAGAATATCCATAGGGTATCACCTGAAAGCAGCAGTTTCTCTTCCCAGAGACCCCTTTCTTTGTTCAGTCCTGCCACGACCAGCCCTCAAGACGTGAGCTAAGTCCCCAGGGACGCTCAGAATTTCTTTGCTGCCACAGCAAGCGGCAAGGAGGCGATCTGGCATCGTTAGGCTGATTTCTGTTAGGAGTTATATCTGTATTTTTATAGAAGAGTTTTGCCGAGTCGTAAAACGTCTGAAATGGTCTTAAATAGAGGCACACCCACAATGCCTGACGTAACAGAGCCAACAATCTTTGGCCTCTCTTCATAACCCACAAAAGAAGAGCCCGTCCGGGTGCACCCCCAATTATGCAGCAGGGTTTGGATGCTTGCATCAGGCTTACGTTGTGCTTCTAATGAAGAAAAGCTCTGAAACACATTCCCCCTGTCCTGCTCAGCTGTTTAGCAAATGCTTTCTGATTTAGCCTCCACAGAAAAGGCCAGTGGGAAAACCATTCTGTCCTGATAAGCTGTTCCAAAGAGACAGCTGGATTCCTGGGGTTTAAAGGACAAGCAAGAGAAATGTCTTTCATCAGCTGCTTTAAAGACACAGCATTGTTGTAAGCCAGAAGAGGGCAAGAACTGATTATTAAGTTGTGGTTCAGGTATATGGTAATCAAGATCTTGTCATAATTATTTCTTCAACCTAGCATCAATTTTATATCAGATTTAAAGGAGGCAGCAAAGCTATAATTTGTTAGAGAGGAGGTTAATTGGCTTTCAATTTGTACAGTTAAAAAAAAAAAGGATAAATGTTGGAAAAAGAGTAAGAAGAAAAAAAAAATGTCTCGCTCGTAAGCTCTTTGCTTGTTTCCTAATGCTCAAAATCGGGGGAAATTTCAGTGGAGGAAGTGAGAGAACGGCGCGGCATTTCTGCAGATGGGGTGGGATCAGGGGTGTGTTTGCAGAGCGAAATTTGGTTTCAGTGCACACGCTGTAAGAACCAGAATCCACCTGTTAGAACCGGGCCTCCAGCTACTTGACTTCAAAGTGACCTCAAAGGTGAGTCTGAAATGCCTTAGTCGGCGGTGAATGGCGGGGCGGAGGTGCCTGGTGCTGCACAGGAGCATTTATGAAAACCTGTCGGTGTGGTTTAGGCTGGCACTTGGCTCGTGTTTTGAAAACAACTACTATTAAAGACTTTCTCCAGTCGGAGGGTTTTAAACCACTCCTCCTTACTCCACGGCACGCGGTCCTTGGCAAAAATGCCGTGAAAAATACCTGGAGACAATGCGCACGCCTGCCTTGGCTAGCTAGAGAGCAAACTACCTCGTTCTTTATTAAATAACCAGCTGCTATAGGACTGAGTCAGATTCCTTCAATAAACCTGAAAGTATTTCCACAAAGAAAGAACAGCAGGCAAATTTTGCAGGGAAACAAGGTCAGGCAGTGTGCTTGCCGATGCACACTCGTGCTATTCTGAACGTAATAATGCGGGCATTGTTGGGCTTCCTCTTGCTTTAGTAACCCGTGCCCGTACCAAGCAGTTCAATAAGCACATTAACCGCGATTGTTTGTAGGAATCGTGGCAGCTAAATGCACAGTCACTTACAAACAGCGGTTTATGATGCCTTAAAAAGCTTTTAACTAGAAATGCGGCAGTAAATGCCGTGGCCCAAAACACTACTGAACTGTGACACTAAATGCCTCTGCATGGCTGTGCTGAAAGAGCGGCCTCAAGTGCGGCCGTACCAAGGAGCAAAGAAGCTATTTGAGAGGCTGCATGAATAGTACGATGAAATCTGCAATGCCTTGATAAGCGAACGAGTTCAGACTCGTTTTCTATAATCCAAGTGTAAATGAAGTTTATTTATGGTTGCACTTATGACGATGATAAAATGTGTTACCAACCATCGCAGATTTTACGGGCACTAAAGGCAGTACCTTCTGTGCACTGAATGTCAGAACCGCCACTCCATCCATTAAACATCACTTTTATGATAGCCAATATTACCTGAATGGAAAAAAAAAAAGGGCAAAGGGCTGGGTAGTGCCGGTAAGTTCCATTGAAACAATAAGTAATTGGCTCACAAAGGCAGGAAACCATGTGCCTGACGAGAATGAGAGCATTTGGTGCATGCGTGCGTGTGCCTGCCTGTTCTCGCTACCTCCAGAGGCTCGGGGCACGTCGATGGAGAACACGTGCCCCGTGTGTCAGAAGAAAGTCTTTCTCAGCTGTGGAATCAATGGGAGGTGGGGACTGCCCGCTCTAATCGTTGCGATGTTTTATTTTAGTTTAACTCTAAAAAGTATGGGAAACCCAGGTCTGAGAGCTTGGCCTGGAGCCTTCCCACCTGAAAGAAGTCCGGAGTTTTTCCACTTCTCGGTCTCTCCTAAAGCCTGGAGGTGGATACACAGGAAACTGTTTTTCCACTTGAGATTTCTGCTAAAATGTCTTGTTGTTACAACAAACCACTTGATTCAGCAGCACCACTTCACAGGCTGTTTTATAAATAGAGACGTTTCCTCTGCCCTGAAGAGCTTACAACCTACACGAGACAGACAAAATACAGCAAATCAGGAAAAGTAGGATGAGCAGACTATTAATGGTGAAACAGGAGAAGGCGCTGCATGAAGGTGTAAAGTGGGCTAAGGATTAAGATCTTCATGGAAGACAGTTCCCTTTTTTCATCCTTCATCAGACTGCCATTGACACAACTCACAGAATGAACGCACGAATGAGTGAATGAATGCAACAGCAACGTCTGACCTTTGAGGGATCCAAAATGTTCATTTAAAATTTCATTAAATGGTCATTTAAAAAAATATTACAAAATCTGTGGGATCCAGATTTTACAGGAATGAGAGATTTTGGTTTAAAAATATAGAAGTCTGTATTTCACTGCAGACATGAAAAGTGAAAATACCCCATTCACTTGTATACGTTCAAGTGGCCACTGGTGGTCTCGTCAGTTCACATTTCAGATTTTAATTTTGATCAAAGCCCGTGCTAATTCATAAAGAACGGGGTTCATTGTGGGCCTAATCCTGTCGCATTGATCTAATTCAATAGGAGCTCTAGCGCTGCCTTCAGGCGGTGATTCTTCTACCTAAACCAAGAGAATTCAAAATATGATTCTGACTCTAAATAAACACTGTGGTACAATTAGGCGTATGTGGTTAGAAAGGCTTAAAGCACACGCTTAAATACTTTCAGGATCAGGGCCTCTGTCTTTTTTTGTTGTTGATGCCTGGCTCAGATCCTTTTTCAACATGCTGTTACTATCAGAAACATGACACTGGCCACCTGAGCGCATGCTCTGGTGTACAACCTACTTTTAATTGCTACAAAAACTGCTTTTATAGCATAGTTAAAAGATCAGAGAGACAGTTCCAAGCAGTAATTAAAGCATATTTAGCAAATACGCAATATTGCTTGGCAGAGGCACGTTTAACACAGACAAGTAGGAAAAACGAACAGCTTTTAAGTTGAAAGCTCTGCCTTATGGACAGAGACCATCTTTGTTCAGTGTCTGTAAACTGCACCAAGATGGGATTGTTGGCCTCTTGCATCTGTAGGACAGAAAAAGACTGGAAATAAGGAGATGCTGTCCTGTGTTAGGTAGCACAAGTAAAAATACTGGAGTCACACCATGCATTTGGCAGGGTGCTATGGCCCTCTACAAAGCCTGGTTCATCAGAGGCATCTCAGGAATTTGTCCTAATAAGCTTAAAATATGTATACCTGATGTTCTTTGCCTCACAGTAGCATCTCTTGTCAAGGTATAGGAACAGTGACTGGCAAAGAACAATGAAACCTGACACTAAAATCCCAAATCTTGCCAGATTCTCCTGATGAACACTGCTATGCCTGGCAATAGCAAGAGATGCAGTTTTTTATCTGTTTTATGTCAGTAAAGAATAAATTACCAAACTGCAAACACTTTAAACCTAAATATGTAGACAGCGGCCTACGTGGGTTCATGGTAGTAGTTAGTCCCATATTCCTAATTCTTTTAATTTTTATTTATTTTTTTAACACTGCATATATCCAGATCTTCAGTGCTTCAGCTACAAACTTTTGAGCCATCAACTACAAGGCAGGGGTGTTGGATTTATCACCAAATGTTGCAATTCAGCAGAGCTTGCCGAAACACCTGGCAGCAAGGAAACCTTAGAATTGCATGACTTTGGAGGTGGGGAGGGGAAAACCAGACCTCCTGACCCCTTCATATCCCCGGCCCTATTTTTAATTGAGGAATGTGGATCCCAAAGCCCGGTGGGGATGAAATGGAGGCGGGCGATGCCGTGGGGCCTGATGCATGCAGCCAGCTGGGCCTTGGGGCTGACGTCCCTCTGCTCCCAGATCACACCCGGGCAGGGCAGTGCCATCGCTTTTCATGCATGACAAGTGCAGGTTACCAAAAAATGGCATTTATTTGGTATCCTGTGTTCGGTTTTGGGCCCCCTGCTACAAGAAGGGCTTTGAGGCCCTGGAGTGTGTACAGAGAAGGGCTATGAAGCTGGTGAAGGGCCTGGAGCACAAGTCCTGTGAGGAGCGGCTGAGGGGACTGGGGGTGTTTGGTTTGGAGGAGGCTCAGGGGAGACCTCATTGCTCTCTGCAACTGCCTGAAAGGAAGGTGCGGGGAGCTGGGGGTCGGCCTCTTCTCACAGGTAACTAGTGACAGGACTAGAGGGAATGGCCTCAAGTTGAGCCAGGGGAGGTTCAGGTTGGAAATGAGGAGACATTTCTGCTCAGAAAGAGCAGAGCAGTCAGGCATTGGGACGGGTTGCCAAGGGAGGTGGTGGCATCACCGTCCCTGGGGGTTGGAGAGGTTGGACGTGGTGCTTAGGGACAGGGTTGAGTGGTGACATTGGTGGTTGGGGGATGGTTGGACCAGATGATCTTGGAGGGCTTTTCCAGCCCTAATAATTCTGTGATTCTATGAGGTGGATAAGCAATGTGTGCCCCCTCTCCCAGGAGGGTTTCTGACCCCCAAACACGGGGGGTATCCAGGGCACCCACCGCAGAGCCCACCCTGCGGCCTGCCCAGCCATGCCTCCCCTCAGGGCATCCCCCAGCCACGCGAAGGCCGCACGGGCGCAGGGACCCAGCAGAAGGCCGAGACACGATTGACAACCCCCTCCGCCAATAGGAACCGCGGGTTCAGCGGCCGGCAGCCAATCGCTGATTGAAGTCCGGTTTAAGCACGCCGAGCCTCCCGCCTATTCTCTGCGGGAGGGGGGCAAGACGCGGGTGGCCGCCATCTTGTGTGTGGCATCCCCACCCTTCCCTTCCTCCTCTTTCCCACCCCTTCCTACCGCTTTCTCCCCAGGCCATTCCGTGTCGCGTCCGTTCCCGAATTAACACCGGCGAAGCGAGCCGCGGCGGCTCCCTTTTGATACCGAATTCAAAGGAAGGGGAGGATAAAAAAAAAAAAAAAAAGCGCCACGCTCAAGATGGCGCCGGCGGCAGGCCGCTCCGGCGGGCGAACGTGGCGGCGGGTGACGTCAGCGCGCTCTGGGCATGGGCAGGTGGAGGGAGCAGGCAAAGTTTGGCCGGCGGTAACGGGGAGGAGGCGGCGGCGGCGGGGCCGCGCTCGGGGCCGCGCCCGCTCCTCAGGGGTCCCCCCCCCGGTACCTCAGGGGTCCCCTCAGCCCTCGGGGCTCCCCTCAGCCATGGCGGAGGAGCCCAGCGCGTTGCCCTGGTCCATCAACAAGGATGATTACGAGCTGCAGGAGGTCATCGGTGAGGATTTTTGGGGGGGGAAAAGGGGGATTTTAGGGGGGCAGGGGGGGGGTTTGAGGGGTGGGAGCCCCCCACCCCGGGGGTTGTGGGGTCCCCGCGGGTCGCTGAGGGGTGTGGGGGGCGTTGTGGTTTCCTGTCAGGGCCACGAAGGGGGTGGGAAGGTGCCCGCCGTGTTTTGGGGGGGATTCAGCCGTGTTTCGGGGTGAGGGGGCTGCCCCCCAGGTTTTGGGGTGCGTGGGGGTGAGGGGGAGCTGCCCCCCTCTATTTCTGAGGGGCAGCTGCCCCCTTCCCCTAATTTTTAGGGGGTTATAGAGGCAAGTTGCCCCTTTCCCC